>JAOTON010001929.1:1005000-2205000 GCA_034440635.1 Lepas anatifera | reverse complement strand
AGCCCGAGGCATTTTCGGGAGGTCACCTTGTAGACTCATTTTTGATGCTTCATAACTCAAAAACGCATTGTCTGATTAACAAGTTTTGTATATCATTAAACCCGTCTTGAACCAAACATTATTAAAAAGAAAATGTTTAAATTTTAGAAAGTTTGCCCTTTAATTCGTTTGACCTTTTCTTTTGTGACCTAGCTTGACCTGTTGGTAGTTGAAATTGACCTTTTAGACAACTCTAAAATTTGTCTTTATAAATTATCTTTCGATAGAAAAATTAAAAAATAAGTTATTGCTATAAGCTCCAAATTTTTAGCACCTAAGGTAGGTATGCAGGCGGTTTTGACCACTGCAGTAGTACAGCCTTATGTTTAACACCACAAACAAAGCGATTGCTTTTGAAATCGGTTGCTTGCAATGATATTGCATGGTTTTTACGAAATTTTCATCGTGAAAGTGTCAGAGTTTATGAGAATTAACACGCGCCCACACGAGGGGGCGGGCAACCGGCCTCCTCAGGTTTCAACAGGTAGTAAAAAAACATCATCGCCCAGCGCCACCGTACTTCGTCTACCTCTAACTCGACATTTTTGCAGTTTCTGGCAAAATTTTAGGTCGAGGTCATATCAGGTCAGACCCAGGTTAAGAGACCTAACCTCGAAAAAACTTTGGAGGTGCATCAGTAAGATCAAATTTAACCTATCGTACATAGATTCACATCACATAGTAAGGTCACCGAGCAAGATAATTGTTCGTAGCAGGATTTCCATATCGATAACCTTGGACAAGGTCCGGGTCACGACCTTTCCATTAGAAATGCACGGGGCAATTGGTAAATTTTGATAACTGGCGAGAATTGAAAATTGTCGAGAATTGCGATGGAGGTTTTATTTTTACGTTGCCGTATCTGACTTTCCACTACAGTTTGATTAATATTATGTTTACCAAACAGACATAAGCCCGGCTGTAGATCAAAGCAGGAGATATATAATCTGATCGGGCTCGACAAGAGCATTTCAATGGTGCTGAAAATGTTTCTATGACTTTGCGCTGTCAGCTATTATGCCACAAAATTTAGGTTCCCACTATGTTCCTGTGAGGAATACTTTGACCTCGAGCGACCTCAAAGGTGACCCGACCAAACGATTGTATGTAAAATTGTCGGCAGAAATTAAAAAGGGCTGTTTAGCGGCGTCCCTCCCAGTGCACTGTTCATTCTACATGGTTTACTGAACAGCAGAGAAAACCAACAATTAGGCCACGGAGCCTGTGTGGTATCACATGACTCCAAACATAGCACTGCGATGGCCCGTGTTTTTTTTAGAATTTATGCCCGGAGCATGAGAGCAAGAAAAATGACTGAAGAATGTACATCCCCTGACGGAGAGCTGTGCCGCGCAATGCAAAAATATTAACTTCATCAAATTGTGCCGCCACGCACACGATTTTAAAGCAATGCAAAAGTTTAATTCCAGTGCAAAAGTTATATCGAAGCAAAATTCAATTATGCGAATGAAGCGTTTTTACTACGTCTCACAGCAAGGGCGCCTGTGACTATATCGTGAGCACGGCCAAACCGACAACATATCCGATGGCTTAAAAACTCCAGTGACAGATCAAATACGTGATGCCAAAAGCACGCCTGCTTTTCTTACGCATACATTTTTCAGCACGATTAAGTTCTTGCACGTTCCACAACCAAGCATAGCTAATGTTGCCAGATAGCTCCAAACTCTGTTTGCCAATGCGATTATAGAAAAATGAATAAATATTTTCATAGAATACCAGCGGTAAATAACACATCCATCACTGTTCATGAAATCTCTACAAACAAAGGAAGAGGGGTTCGGGTTTCGTATATCTATGTTTGAACCAAACAGCGTCGTGCTGTGCAGGTAGACTTTCTTTTATGGGTGCTGCGTGAATGATCGCAAATTTAGTCATGGCGAATGTCCAATTCAAAGTTAATGAGAAATATACTGGTATAAATTGTTTGGCTTAAGTAATGAGTGATCTGACGGCCATCATTGCAGTTGAATGAATGTGTTTGTGCAGGAGAAAGTCAGTGTCAGTGTTGAAGTCATCTCAGTGTTTTCCCTTATTCTTCAATGATAATACAAGGCACCAGGAGCGTGAAATTATATCTATTCATGGGTGCCCGACCACCTCCAATGAAACGTGGAAACAGTGGTAAAAGTGGTAAAACATCCTTTGAATGTTCTCTTTGTTAATTTCAAATACTACTTCTTGGTTCAATGCAGTGCAACCGCCATGTGAGAGGGCTAAGCAAATGATACATTTTGTTATTTATTTTCACGTAGTGGCTCTCGGTATTGTTTCAAATCTGTCCATCCCTAATCATTAAAAAACACAAATCGAAAGCCCTCTGAAGTGGCGTTTGAACTGGGATCCGTGTCGGCTATGAATGATCACCTTTTAAAAATATAATGTGAGGCAGCCTGTTCAAGTGACCAAGTCGAATTCCTTATGATTTCAGAACAACATTTGGTTGCATATATGAGCAGATTCAAATTTTCCCCTGGGAATGAAGCCTTTCAGACACGTGTTTTACATTGTATGAATCCTCTCAAAGGTTTGCTGTGCTTCACTGGGTGACCTTGTATCGATACTATTTTTCTATCTCCGGGAACGACGTAATTGTGTGAGTTAGTGGTGCTTACAGGATAAGTTATACTTATTTCAATTATTGATAAATTCGTGACATCTTTGTAAATTCTTGTTGAAGGGTGCAAGGCTAAATAACTCATTATTACCAAGTTCCTTTGCCCTCGTCTCCCCCAAAACAATGGATCTTTTTCTATCACTTTTAATGGTTGCTATTTTTCTTTATTATACATCTTGTCCAAGTTGTTGCCAGTTCAGTTTTAGGAGTCGGAGTCTCACTAGAGTCATCAAGGGACTTTTTACGGAGACCCCGACCCCACCACCCAAACGGGCAACTCCCACGATGAAAGGTTAATTAAGGAACCCAAAGTTGAACGTCTCACAAAGCATAAGGACGGCTGCCTACCTCAGGTCACACTCTTACCGGTCAGTGCACAGCTGACCTACGGTATTTACGGCACCTACCACTGCCAGTTTACCTAAATTATTTTGGCAGAAGTTGCAAAAATGTCGAGTTAGAGGTAGATGAAGTGCGTTGGCGCTGCGTGATGGTGTTTTTTCTACTACCTGTGGAAACCTTAAGAGGCCGGTTGCCCACCCCCTCGTGTGGGCGCGTGTTAATTCTCATAAACTCTGATACTTGCACGGTGAAACGAAACGAAAATGAAAACGAAAATGCAATATCATTGCAAGCAGCCGATTCCAAAAGCAATCGCTTTGTTTGTGGTTTTAAACATAAGGCTGTACTACTGCAGTGGTTAAAAACCGTCAAAATACCTACCTTTGGTGCTAAAAATTTGGAACTTATAGCAAGAACGCGTTTGTTTTAAATTTTTTTATCGAAAGATATTTTATAAAAAAATTTAGAGGTGTCTAAAAGGCCAATTTCAACTGCCAACAGGTCAAGCTAGGTCACAAAAGAAAAGGTCAAACGAATTAAAGGTCAAACTTTTTTAAATTTAAACATTTTCTTTTTCAAAATAATTTTTGGTTCAAGACGAGTTCAATGATATACAAAACTTGTTAATCAGACAATGCGTTTTTGAGTTATGAAGCATCAAAGATGAGTCTACAAGGTGACCTCCCGAAAATGCCTCGCCCTATAACTCGGTCACCGTTGGTCGGAGGGGGCTAAGATCCTCACAGGCGTGTTTCTGGCCCAAAACTACCGCGGAGAGTTTGAGATTTTTCTAGACATGGTGGTGTCAAATTGAAATATTTTTGGTCGTTTTGTCCTGGAATGCCCCATAAGGCAAAAAACCATTTCCTTTGTAATTCATTCTACATTCTCTTGCTAGCTTTTAGGAATAAGATTGCATTGCGACGAAAAATATTTAAATAATTTCCATTACATATGTTGAGACATTATTCCGTTCGTTCGTTATTCTCTCTTTAGTTGATACTGATCAGCATTTATGTTTTGTAGACTTTTCAAGGCAGAGAAAAATTGTTGAAACGTCGACGAGTATCTGAAATGGTCGTTTCCTCTTTTGTTATCATCGACGAATAAGCCCTGGGGCTTTAACAGCGCGCCGATAGCTGAGGTAGTATGACGTCGCCAACTCTCACCCTGTTGGAATGACGTTTATTGGTGATTAGGATCACCAGTAATCAATCCTTATTCCGTATTCCCGGCCGGAGATTTGAACTCGGGTCAGCGACATGGAAGTCCAGCGCACTACCGCTGCGCCACTGCACCCACCTACCTAGCTTCAGCAAGCTCTTCAACATTGTTTGCGATGTTTAATCTTAGGATATCTGTCTGCGTTGGGAACAATGTTGCCTGCGAAACACACACAAGAGAAAAAAACGGCTGTCCAGAAAACAATGATCTTTTGAACGAGTCCCTAAATGTGTGTGAGTGCTCAGTGCGATTATCGCACGGGTGTTGCTTTCTTAGCAGATGTTAGAATAATTCTCAGTTTTCTACACGTGCTCAGTCCGATGGTTGTGGAACGGTCCATACTTTGAGTAAGATCAGAGCGTGCTCGATCCAACTGCGATGCTTATACTAGCACCAAATGACCAATTCCAATGTTCCAAACTAGAATGCCCAAAAATTTTGTAGCATTAGTTTATTTTGTCATAGATCCATTAAACATGATTTTTCACTTGACACGTCGCACTGTGTAAAACAAGACTAAGAATTGGATCAAAAACTATAAAAATTGACACGACCATTCACAAGCTTTAAATAAATTGAATGCACGCACCTACGATGAAGAGATAGGTATGCGCCTAAACCAGCACTAAAAGGCTAAATGCGCAGGAATAAAGCACAGGTCTACAAAAAATAAAAGTTTCCACTAGGTGCGCTAGGAGACACGACTCTCATCAAGACAATAAAGCAGCCCTCGGTGCGGTACGGATCCTGGAGCAGCTCCAGCGTTCTCCGCGATGTGCGTCGGCGTACCGCTGGTGATAGCCGAGTGCATGGCACAAACGTTTTTATGTTCTTCAGCTCCTCCACTCGCATCCAGCGCAACCGACGAATAACATCAGCCACTAAACGTCTGCATCCGCGGCCTTTACATAGTGCTACAGGAAGGCTGCTGCCTCTTTTTCTGTCACCCTTCCGGTATTGACTGTATTAGCAAATAGGACGCAATAGCTGGGTCTTTTTTGCCAGATCAGCACATTGCGGTATGTAATGCAGACGGCCTTGTAGCTTTATTGACAAGCCCGAGACTGGGATGGCACGGATTAATGTGATAATTAAATATATTGCTGTTTAATAAGCAGCATTGCAAAATATAGTATTGCCGATTGGTGTTCAACGCAAAAATGTATTCAGCCGGTGTTATGTACATTGGGGACCTTATAGAGAATAATGGACGGCTCCTGGATTTAGAAAAATTCAAACGTAGGCTCCCAACATGCACGACAAATTTCGTTCGATACATTGGTATCTGCAGTGCTGTTCTTATAGAATGCAACAAAGGCTGAGAGAAGAAAGATGTCCATGTCATGTGCAGAAATACGTGTGTAGCAACTGTGCAGGGATGGCCAGAGGCACAAAGGCCCACGTGCCAACCCACGAGCCGACCACCCCCGCCAGCAGCCAACTGTTCCAGTCCATACACGTGTTACCCATCCGGCGTCATCCCCTCCGGTACTATTTAAACCGAGATTCGTCTTTGCTGAATACATTCTGCCTTCGAACTCCGGACCGTCATCAGCTCGAGAGCAAATATAACATTGGTAGCAGCGGTGGAGGCAGCCGGTGGCTTCGGCCACCCATAGAGTGAACAAGTTTAGTTTTTCTTCTGGTCTCCAAGTGCGTGGAGATTCGCATTTTATTAAGCGTCTCAGTTTCGCTTCGACTCCTCTACGCTTGGACACCTTCGTCGACTGGCCCATTTCAACTGCGTGGACATCATTTTCGTCCACAGCTGAGCTGAATTTTTACCTCATCCAATTTCTCACAGCCTGCTGTTTCGATTGTTTCCAGCCGCAGCCCCGCCGACACTTCTGGTTTCGTCGATCGTCGAGCCACCGATTTGTGTAACGCAACGTCTCTTCTGCTGCCTAGTGCCCATTTATCGCCCCCGACCAACACCACTCAAGCCCGTGTCCTCTCCGTGCCTGTTCTTCTAAGCATGACGTTGGAGGTAAGGAACGTTATCGTAAGTTATGATATCGAACAATAATCAAGTAAAAACTAAATAGCAAATTCACGCTATTTTGAAACGAGATGAACAACTGATATTCAAAGGAGCTGCTAGAATTAGCTTATACTGAATGTATATGTATATCGGGCATTGCTTAAAAGTCCCGATAAATACCTAAGCGCAAAGACAATATATTACTCATGCCTTAATAAAGAAATAATAGCGCCATAGAAGCGCCATGGGAAATACCCATAGAAAGAAATATTGACAAGGCAAGGAATAAGCCTGTCTAGCCCCCATATGAGAGCCAAGCATGAGAAAAAAGAATATAAGGCAACGAAGCTATATAAGCGCTTAATCACCCAATATACCAATAGTACAAGAGCTCAGAAGCCTGTGCACCCCACCGACCAAGCCATGATCTGGAATGATAATGATGACGAAAAACATCATTTATCAAGGTGACGACGCCTTGGAGCAAAATTATGAAAGGCAAATCTATAAAACGAAGCAAATATCAAGATCCGCAGATACTAAGCAACACGACGCATGAAGCATGCGACAAAGTCCGTCCCACCATAAAAGGAGAGGATAAATGGAACAATGATAATACAGAAGAAATGACAACTAAAGTCTATCAGAAAAACAGCAACCTAACAAGAACATCTGCTTGCCTGCATTTGCAGCATTAGCAGACATTTCAACTCGACTTTTAAAGCACATGCACCATCAGACTGTGTCGCGCTAATGTGCACGTCAACCAGCACGTCTGATCGGATGACATTGACCCCTACACGCACCACGCGTGAGGACAACTCAATATCTGGCACCAGTCCAGCTCTGAACAGAGCCACAACAGCCGCACTCGCTACGCTCTTTCCCCGGATGAGCCTCAGTCGCGTTCGTCCGCTCAATGAGACAGCATCACCGCTCCACAAATAACCCTCGTTTCAACTGACTCTTCATGGATGCCGGACCGACCTGAAAAATTGAAATTTCCATTTTTTTCGTCTCAAGTAGACCATCGCTATCGCATCGTGAGCTTCCTGCGTGACACCTCGGTATGCTTCTAAGCACAAGAGCTATTCTTGTCAACTCCGGCTATTCGGCACGACACCCCAAGTTTCATCGTCCCGTTCTTCTGAACAGACCATCGGCCATGAGTCTGCGCAGAGGAACAGCACACCAATCGCATCATCTACTACAGTTATTTCAGAATGACACAGTAATTAGTGTGCCATATTGTGATATGATACGAGTGTTAACCTGGATCCCTCGGTTGCGATAACCATTTCCACATGAAAATAGGTTATAATCAATCAGCCTTAATTTTCTGCCTGTGCTCAAGTCCGTCGGTCATGTCTCACCACGTGTGAGACCCTGCGTAAAGGAATTTCAATCATATTGTGCCTTGTAACAATGAGACAGATCATGCTTTAAAAAAATTCATTCGAGTGTATGTGAATGTGAATAAATATGTATAGCGTTAGTTTGAACAGTACATCTGTAAACGTTTGTATAACATAATTAGTTTCACTATTTACCGTCGCGTGACCATGTAATCATTTAGAATTCGTTTCACTCTTTGCCGTATGGGGGAGGATTTCATATGCAGAAATACGCGTGTAGCAACTGTGCAGGGATGGCCAGAGGCACAAAGACCCACGCGCCAACCCACGTGCCGACCACCCCCGCCAGCAGCCGACTGCCCCAGTCGATGGGGCCGGGGTGGCCCAGGGCATTTTTTAAGGAAATGTCAGTGGGGGGGGGGCATTTCTTGTGCTGGCTATTATGTGTCTTCAGGGGATCAACACCCCATTTGGGGGAGGGGCGTTAATAAGACCTAGAAGCGCTAGTGTTAACAAAATTTTTCCAATTTTTGTGTCTTTCAATATTCTAAAGATTGTAGACGCTGCCCAGGGCCGCCTAGTTTTTTCAGCAGATAGGGACCAGACCGAGTTAGAAGCAGGGCCAAAAAGGGTCCAAATCTTATTTTTACTAAAACAGCCAAATAAATATTACAGAAGTCAGATTTGAGACTAAAACGACCCTTCAAAGTAATCATAAACTCACAGAAAAACAACTTATATCGTTGTTTAAAACTAATTCTTGCCAGTTTGATCTTGATTTGACGCAATATTTTTTAACGCACTACCTATCCAGCCTTCGTCCCACCGGGGGAACAACAATGGTCCCCCTAAGGTTTTTTTCAGAATTACAGAAATACGACGAGGTGCAGCGCGGTGGTTGAGGGATCTACTTCTCAGTCTATCATTTTCCCACCCTCGCTAGCAATTTTTACCCCGGGCCACAATAGGTCAGGTCACCAGGCAAGGTCAACCAAGGTAACCTGCTTCAATTTCTGAGCGCTGCATAAGCTACATTTCTAATTTGATCAATTTTTGTATTTTTGTATCATTTTTACTAGGGCCACTGATTTGAAAATTTATATACTTGATGACCCTTCCGGGGTTTGCAAAATATATATCTGGAATTATTTTATGTGGTGACTTGAGGCCAGGTCACAAGGTGACCTTTTCCATAGAAAAAGCATGGGAAAAGCTCTCTTATGATCTTGAAGTCACAAAAATAATTTCAAATGCTCCAATTTTTCAGAAAACCTTCTTGGCCACCCTTTCACGGATTCCAGGGGCGATATTTTCCCTTTGACAAATCTGAGGTCATCACAGGTCACCAGGGATCAAAAACAGTATTTTGATGCACTTTTTAACCTCATCAAGCTAGAGCGCTAAATTAAACGTCATCATGTATGTCTCATCAATGGCTTCTATTTGATATACGGCAATGCCACTTTCTGACCTTTCGTGACATCAGGTCATGTTAGGTCAGGAGGTACTCTCTGGAGGTCAAACCATTGGCGGGAGGTCATTATGTTCCACATAGCAGAGAAAGCCATGGCATTTTCCTATCAAGCGTACTATAGTAAATTTCAGTAGCTCCAATAGCATGAGAGCCATGCCCAGGTTTTTTAAAGGGAGATACGCGAAAAAAATTATTATTGTGGTTTCTTGCTATTTGAAAAATCCTGATTACGAAACTGTCAATTATTTTTGTATCTTCGGCAAAATTGTGGGGGCCATTCACTTATTATTGAAATAGGGGAACAGTTCCGATAAAATGCTGAAACCTTCACCCATCACTTACTTTTTGATATCTATTTAAAGTTGAAAAGTAATGTTTTTTTGTAATACAAATGTCTGTTCTCCTGCATTTGTATTTGAATTAATTTTACAAAGCCTTTAAAAACTACAAAATGAATTAGTTTGCCCTACAAATGGAAAAAAACATAATTACTCAAGTCTTCACCCGTTTCGTACCTCGAGTCTCCAGTCGTTTTGTGCTTCAGACCCAGGATGACGAAACTTTTGCGTCAGAAAGGTCTTGTGACCCCCTAATAAGCGCCAGTACCTTCTGATTGGTCAATTTTGATTTCTTAAAAGTCCTATATTTCTGTTTTAATATTATTTTTGGCTGTAGTTTTTTAAATACTTTTTCTTCAACAGTTTAAAACTTTGAAGTTACTTCATAGGAAAAATAGGACCGGTTTTTTTAGAGAAATTGATGGCCCTAGCCGGGGGTACGTCATTTAAATCGATAAGAGGTGTACCGGTAAAGTCGTCTAGAAATGTTGACTTTGAGAGTGATTCTAAGGCATTTGCAGGCCGAATTCGCAAAATGAGAATAGGACTTCTGAAACAACTTTTAATGACCTTTTGATCTAGCCAATAAAATTTTTTCGCGTATCTCCCTGTAAGCATTTTAGTAGAAATAGGCTATCATGACCAAACTTGACGCCTCGAGGTCAAACCATTCACCCGAGCGCCTAAACATGTAAGTAAAATCATAATGAAGTCACACGACTTCTAAATGCACTTCGCAGATTTGCGCTAACACCCATATTTTCGGAGTTAGAAAGGGGCTCATTGGGGCGAAGGTGGCGCCAGACCCTTAGTGGGGCGCGGGTTAATAGGAAGCCAGGAGTGCCCTTCCAATCCCGCGTTGCTACCAAATGGTTGTATCCACATAATCAGAAATTTTTTAGCATCATCAATTATCTTGGCCGCACCAATCCCCGCTAATAGTTGATATATTTCCTGCTTTTCCAACTGTGAATTTTTCCTCTTCAACAGTGGTGGATCTGCTGTATTGGTTAGCGGGAGGGGGAGGGTGGAGCCTCAGAGGGCTCACTTTACCATCGACTTTCCACCCAAAGGGCGCCTATAGTATTGCATCCTTCGCGTCCGGTTTTCGGTGGTTGTCATTTTTTGGATCGTGTTTTTCAGAGTTCTGTCCCTCCCTCCCACTGGCATAGCAGTTTTTCTGATGCTCTATTCCTTTATTGGTGTAAGAACATCTTATTCAAGCACTGAAAAGGCCAAGAGAAGCCATAATTATACAAGAGACAAACCAAAAAGAGTTTAAGTCCCAGCTGCTAGAAAAAGGGCCAAAGAAGGTCAGATTCCAAGAAAGGGCCAACCGAAGAAAATCTCGCGGCCAAATACAACAAAAAGCTTAAATTCGAAATATTTGGCCACAAAATGGCCAGCCGGGCAGCCCCTGATTCTGCCGCAATGTATTCGAAATGAATAAACTATTTCCTTATTTTTCCTTAAGAGTATAGCAAGGTAAGGAAGTTCCTGAAGTATCGAACACATGTGGCTTATAGTCTAAATCGAGTTTTATGTACATACCTACTATTATGTGTGCCTGTTGCTGTCCAAAACATCTAGGAAACATTGTGTAAAAACCAGTTACTAATTTTTTGGGCTTATCGACGCACCAAATGTCAGGGTCATATGGCGTCTCAACTCTTTCCCTGTTAGAAGGGTTTCTCGGGAGCCAGCTTAATGATTCTGAAGAAGGGCTGGCCGAATATATAATCTCTCCAAATTTACAACATCAAGGAATCGATGGGAAAGGCCAACTAACAACTTATCAACTTGCCGAAAAAAATACAGCGATCTCACTGTAACTTTTACCTATGTTACCACCACAATAATAAATAAATAGGCTAAGCACTTCGCAACACCACGCCAGCAACCAGTCTGACGCGCTGTGACTACATCGGGTTCCGCCTAATCCACGAACGAGCTCTGAGCGCTGACAACTGACTGCGTGTGAAATGAGAGCATCGTGCAATCCCCCGGTACTAGCTGGGCTTCTGGTCGGTTAGAACACGATGTTTGATTGGTTGTAGGCTATCCAGCGTTGTGATTAGTTGGTGCAGAGGCTGCTTTGCCGGGATTTCCCGTAACTACGCGCTTTGTTTCGTTTTTGCACGATGGAGTAGACAGTCACTGGTGGAAAGATTTAACACAATATGTGTGCATTGCCAATTTGGGATGAGCAATAGAACAACATTGTTACTGTCAGGTGGTGTTCTGTCTCATTTTTGTCAGGTTGAGTTTGTTCAATTTTAGGTCATCTGTCTATTTCACTGGGGGCCAATTTCCGGGCACTGGGGGGCATTTCAGCTGACTGGGGGCAAATGGCCCCCCAGTTAACATGTTAAAAAATGGCCTGGGGTGGCCTGGTGGCTTTGTTGCCAGTTTTCGGATCGGATAGCATGGATTAACGTGGGTTCAATCCCCACGGCGGGAAACCGCCTTCCGTGTCCGATCTGACCCGGTGGAGAGGATCCTTAAACACCCACGCCAATACTCCGTGTAATTGGGCAAGTGTGCCTGTTGGGAGTGGCCCTAATAAAATAAAAATAAATACACGTGTTACCCATCCGGCGTCACGCCCCTCCAGTACTATTTAAACCGAGATTCGTCTTTTTAAATACATTCTGCCTCCAAACGCCGGACCGTCATCAGCTCGAGAAGACATATAATACCCATAAACAAACGGTGACAGGGAGGCACCTATTTACATTGAATTTAGAAAGAGACAAGCAGAAATGTGGAGCCTGCTGCAAATAAATATAGTAAAACCAACGGTTTTTTTCCAGGCGGGAAGCTGAAGGGTTTGCATTGAAATGGCCAAGGAAATGACAATTCCATATTCGTGTACAAAGTCCACGTTTTTACAATCGTTCCAGCACCAAATTATTCACCGCTTCATACCGACAAATATATTTCTCCATGTCCGTCAGCTTGTCGCGATCCCATTTTGTGCTCAATGCAGTTCTGTTGACACTTTGAATAATTATCTGTGCACTTGCAGATTCACCATAGACTTTTGGAATGACCTCTTTAGGTTTATCAACGAAAGAATTTTCCCTGATCGGGCCCTGTGCAACTCGAGCAATATCATATTTGGCAGCACGGATTAACAGGGCTTCGATCCCTGCCGAGGGAGACATCTTCCACGTTCCACCGGGCCGGCGGGGAGGGTTTCTAATAACTCACGCCAGGGGTGTAGAATCGTGAGATAATCAAGAGTGCTTTTCTGATTTTTAGGGGTTCTTTACTGACTTCTAAAGTTGCCTGAGCACCCCAAAAGTGTACAATTCCACCCGCCTACTTACGCCAATACTCTGTTATTTGGTTTTGGGGAGCACCAACCAGTGCGGTCATATAGCGCCCATCCAATGCTCTCTGCAGCTCGGAAATTAGGCACTTATCTGTTAGGTGTGGGCCTCATGCAATAAATAAACCAGAACCAGGAAACATGGGCAAAAAAGTCAACCTATAAGCTTCCAGACCTAATTTTTATCTGCGAAATGGAAGTCGTGATGGGGCATGAAAGGCAGTAAACTGTGGTCACTCAGTACGTGTTAATATCATTCGCAGCCATTAAGCGGATCCAAGAGAGGCAAAGGGACATGTGACCCCTCCCAGATCGACCCACTCGGCGCCCCCGCCCCACATCATCCCTCGCCTAACACGTCGCAATGCCCCCCCTGGCCAAGGTACCCCCTCCGAAATCCTGGCCCTGCCTATGTCCAAAATTTTGCAAAACGGTCCCCATACGCCGTCTGGCAAACTGTACATGAGGGGAATTGTTTGCCACATGCTGCCATATGCTGCGGTTTTTGGGCGTGTCGACTGCATGGTCATTTGTTGTGCCCCCGACTCGGGAGCATTTTGCAAGTTTGCAACAGACGTGCGGAGACACACAAGTTGCACGAGGCAAGGAGTCCCACTCATCGGCGACCTTCCGGCACGGACGTACCCGCAGGCTGCCTGTCACACGCCCCACCCTATCAGAGGGAGGGACCATCCCGATCTCCCGGCCCGGCGGAGCAGAGGACTGCTCCGGCGACACGCGACGAGGTCGTGACCTCGGGCTGTACCACTGTATCGGCAGTGTCCTGAAATTCGAAATGTATCTTAAGATTTTTTCGGCCTCACGAGCAGGCTATTTTGGCCTTAGTTGAAAATCGAATCGAGGAGTAGAGAGGCCTCTATTTGATAAATAGGAGTGGCTAGGTCCAGGAGAAATTGTAGTATTGTGACTTGTTGAAACTTTGCCATAAAAATTCAAGACAACTTATTTTGAGCATTGAATAACAGAGCTTGACTTTGACCTTTTTGGGGATTTAGGCCTTGCTCTCCATTTTGAGCGAAAATAATTCCAGGACCCTGTGGACCGGTGTTTCAAATTAAAAGCCGATCAAGTCCGTGCTCCCGATAACAAGGCCGCTGGCTGGTCAGCGAAGTCTCGAGTCATCTCCCTGGTATCGATGGTCATTTATGCCGACCCAGAACATTCCGTCACGGCAGACCTCAAGTGGATGGGTGCAGCCCAGTTCACTAGCAAATGGACCCTCCCCCCACGTTAGCGGAACCATGCCGTAGACTTTTTGCAGATTGAGTCTCTAGAGAATTGTGTCTTTTTGTGCAGGTATGAACAAACTACAGCAAATGTTCTTCACAACAAGGTCACTTCTCATTCATATGATGCTCGCCCTTGCAATGAACAAACTAATCAAATTTATACTTAAAACCTGGAGCCAACAACAAGTTCATCCTCGAAATTCCATGGCCCACCAACTGCCAAACCTTTTCTTTACTTTGAAATACTTATAACAGATTGACCGCCGACGCTGTTTTCTGGAACCGAATTCACGGGTGGCGGTGAGATTTGAGCCCAGTCCCGATAACTACTAATAGTTGGCGCTTAACGACGCACCAACTGCCATAGTTATACGGCTTCACCAACTCTTTCCCTGTTGGAAGAGTTAAT
Organism: Lepas anatifera; assembly: GCA_034440635.1. Lineage (NCBI taxonomy): Eukaryota > Metazoa > Arthropoda > Thecostraca > Lepadidae > Lepas > Lepas anatifera. The sequence goes on along the minus strand of JAOTON010001929.1, from coordinate 2,190,616 downwards.
GGGGAGCAAAATTGATCTCGCTCAGGGAATCCACCGGAGTTAAAGGGAGATACGCGAAAAATTATTATTGTGGTTTCTTGCTATTTGAAAAATCCTGATTACGAAATTATCAATTATTTTTGTATCTTCGGAAAAATTTTGGCAGGCCACTCACTTACTATCGAAATAGGTTAACAGTTCCGATAAAATGCTGAAACCTTCACCCATCACTTGCTTTTCGAAAACTCTTTAAAGTTGAAAAGCAAAGTTTTTTTTTGTAATACAAATGTCTGTTCTCCTGTAGGTATTTGTATTTGAATTAATTTTAAAAACTACAAAATGAATTAGTTTGCCCTACAAAAGGAAAAAAACATTTTTTTCTGTTGTAGTCCAAAGTTCTACATCACTGTTTAGGATAGATACGACCTAATTCTTAGAGAAATTGATAGCCTTAGCCGTGTGTACGTCATATACACCGATATGAGGTGTACCGGTAAAGTCGTCTAGAAATGTTGACTTTGAGAGCAATTTTAAGCCATTTGCAGGCCGAATTCGCAAAAATGAGAAAATGACTTCTGAAACAACTTTATAGGCGGGGGGAGGGGGGCACTTTGGGAGCCACCAGCATACATTGCCCGCGTTAAGAGAGCACTTACATTCCGAGCAGCATAAATCCTGCACGCTAGTAAAATACGACGGGGAGAGCCCGGGCACCGCCCGGCGCCGTGCGGCTCGGCACAGCCAGACAGTCGGGGTTTCCCCGCGCCACTGATTGGGGCAGTGGCGGGAATAGTTCTCGGCACGTCTCTCACTACCCCTCGCTTGACTGAGTGTGATGACCTGGTCGATGGTACATATAATGCGCCAGAAAGCAAAGCGACCAAGTTTACGTTGCCAGGACCTGCGTGATTATCTCAGCCAAACTAAGTTCCTCAACAGTATTTCATTGAGATTTAAGTTTACCTCCGAGCTGTTTAAGCGTCCTTAATTTTGGCATATTGTTCATATTTTTTGGGCATGATTGGAATAGCCTTCTGGCGGCAGACTGAATGGTGTAGGTATCATACATCCACGCTAGGTATTTTGATCGCTTGATTTTTTCAACATATGAAATGACTTTACCTAAGGTCGCGTGAAGGTCGACCAGTCCAAGTGTGGCCATGACGCATTTCAATCAATTACGAATAAAGATATAGCTACCACGTCAAGATATAGCTGTCACAACTCCTCCTTAAGTTATTGAGGAGTGGTTAAGGCTTAATATAATGATTTTGAACACTCTTTTCCCGGAAAACATTAACTTGCTTAAGGTTTGTTATAAAACAAGTTTCAGCTAGGTCATTTTCTTTGAGTGTCATAATAATCGAAAACATCATTACACAATTCAGAATCATGACACAGTACATACAGGGTGTTTCGTAAAGAATTATATTTTTTAATTGATCATAATGCAGTTATAAATAGGTTGTTGTTATGTGATTTACATATCAATCGAAATCAAATTTTGGGACATTTATGATTATTTGTATTTTGATAGCTGTTTTGACATTTTTGTTAGTCCAAAGTAGGCTTAAAAATGAGTTGAAAAATACGGTATTTTGCCTTCGTCGAAAATGTTCGTAGAAATCACGCGCGTATCACGTGACAAATATCACGCCAACGACACTGTAAACATTACATCGTCGCTGTGGTACATTACAGCCAACACGCACATTGCCTCTGGAAATATATGCCAAAAAACACATCTCTCAAGCTTAGGAAAGCTCGGGCCCAAGCAAACCATCCCCCAAATGGTCCATGCCCCTTGTTCTGCGGTGAACAGTGAGGTCTTTTGCGCTGTGTCCGCCGCATCCAGTCATTCATATGGAAGGAAAGGCAATGAGCCATATGGAGCTTGAGCCAAAAGCTTTAAACTTGAAATATTACTGAAACTTGTGCCTTTGATGGGCATACTCACGTGCCATTTTAGAGAGCTGCCAGTTCCGCTTTCTCAAATATAAGCGGGCATATATTATGTTTCCCGCATCATTTTCTGAGTACATTTAAGACGGGGAAATATTTGATGCAAATGAAACATGTATATAGAAAAATGTCCTACAATTTACCATTAAAATGAGCATTTTTTCATGCAATTCTATTGCTAGAAAACGTCCGCCACCCATTTAAACGGGTAGCCAGGCGTGCCCCCTCCGCGATCCCAACGACAACAGTACCCTTACGTTAACACCACCAGAACATAAAATATTACAAGTCGCGGCACGCCCTGCTAGTTCATTCTTTCTGAAACGCCCTGTAGCTTTCATCGCTCGAAGCATCTTTTACTTTTAGCACAAAAGAAGCTGAGGCCAAGGACACCATCAAGCTATCAACATAATCCACCTCCGCACGTGGGACAGGTTTATTAAGATAGGTTTCAATAAACTTGTACCATGTGTAGTGGCAGATTGTTTTGATATCTTGATTTCGGTTGTTTGGCTTGAGTTCTACTTATCCTAAACAGATAGCTGTTTCGAGCCATGCACCCACTGCGCCATAACTTTTTATCTTTGCAGATGTATACAGATACAGATTGCAGAAGTGCTGGCGCACCAAAAAGGTGTAACTTGTAAATAATAAATTCTCGCGAATCAACGAATCTGCCGCCCATGTGAATCTGGAGCCAGAGCAGCTCTTAACTGGGCTTGAACGTGTTCTCCTCCCGCTTCAAACCCGCATGCACCCAGCATACGACCATTCCCCGGGGACAAAGGCCCGGTATCCTAAAATAGGGGCGCTAAGTGGAATGCCATGCCCGCACACTTTGAATTTCTCAGTCAGGCGTGTAACTTTGTATACTTTTAGGGGTGCGCGAGCACCCCTAAAACTTTTGAAAGCACCCCTAAACTTCCAAAAGCACCCCTAAAACTATTCTGCGACGTTCTAATAGGACATAATGTCAGGATTATGTAGCAATTAGATAAAAGTATCAGAGATTCGGAGCTCTCTTGTAACTATTCATCTGGAGATAATGTCGAGCTTAAAACATTACTTAAGTGATCTGAAGATTTCATATAACCGCATGAGGTCATATTTAGACGGTGAGCCGCGGGAGTAACTATGGAAATTAGGTAGCTGCCACTTGCGACCAAAGCCGAAAGAGCGCGTTTTCCAAAATGTTAATTGCCGTGTCGCCGTTGTCTCAGAATCAGTACCACCGAGTGCACTCGTCGTTTCCTTGATCATGTCTTCCAGACAGAAAAAAACAAAGTTTACTGCTGGACTTCTTTTCCGAAATGCCATGGTGCATGCTGCAATTTATTTCTGAATTTATTTAGGCTGTATGTAGATCAGACCTGTCCATAGCTGATATACGTACCAAAGGAGGGTCAAAAAGCACCATGTGGTAACTGTGATCTATTGGAACTTGTTTAGAAAGGGAGAGAAATCAGGGCCAATATCTGGGAAACGTAGCTTGTGCTTAACCCTCGCCCGTCCGAGAGGAGCATCGATGGTCTCCATAAGGCTTTTTAAGGATAGAGAAGAAACGGGGGTGCTGCGCCGCCGTATCTTTCATATCTCTTCCTTGATCAATCCCACATCTTTAACCCTCGCCCCACCGGGGGCATCGATGCCCCTAAGGTTTTTTCAAGATAGCAGAAAAACAACGAAACGCAGCACCGTGTTTGAGCGCTCTATCTCTCACCTCATCAGTTTCCCACCATCCCTGAAATTTTTTACCCCGGGTCACCCAAGGTCAGGTCACCAGGCGAGGTCAACCAAGGTCACCTCACTTCAACTTTGAAGCTCTATAAGAGCTACATTTCTTAGTCGATCGATTTGAAACTTGCTACACTTTATAACCCTTCTTGGGTCTACAACGTGTATATCCGGAATTTTTTCGATTTCGTGACTTGAGGTCAGGTCACGAGGCGACCTCTCCCATTGGAAAAGCATGGGGAAAGCTGTCTCATGATCTAAAAGCCACAAAAACGATTGCAAATACTCAGACTGCTCAGAACAGCGTTTTTGGCCACCCTTTCACGGATCCCAGGGGTCATATTTTCCCTTTGGCTTTTCCAAGGTCATCCAAGGTCACCAGGGGTCAAAAACAGTATTTTGACAATAACGTTTGACCTAGTTAAGCTAGAGCGCTGAAACAAACACCATCGTGTTTGTCTTGTCACTGGCTTTCATTTGATATACGGCAAGGTCACTTTCTGACCTTTCGTGACCTCAGGTCATATTAGGTCACGAGGTGACCTCTGGAGGTCAAACCACTGGCGGGAGGTCTTTACGTTCCACATAGTGGAAAAAGTTCTGGCAATTTCCTATCAAATTTATTTAACTAGATCTCAATAGCTCCAATGGCATAGGATTTATGCTCAGTTTTCTTAAGCATTGCATATTTGAGTGAAAATAGCCTATCGTGACCTTTCTTGACCTCTGGAGGTCAAACCTTTGACCTAAGCGCTTAAACATGTGAAGTAATTTCTTACTGAATTCACGTGAGCTTTCTAATGCACTTTGCAGATTTGCGCTAACCCCCATATTTTCGGAGTTAGAGGGGGGCCATCGATGGCCCCCGGTGGGGCGAAGGTGGCGTCGGACCCCCGGTGGGCCGCGGGTTAAAAAATCAAGTTTGGTCATGTTAGGTCAGGTCATCAGGCCAAGGCAAGTGACTTCATCTAAAAAATTAGGATTGCATTCATGCAATAAGTAAAGAAAAATTAAGTTACTTATAAGTAAGAACACGTTTAACCTAGCAATCTGACACTTCAAAACCATTATGGGCCTACCGGGTGCTGCAACATATATTCCGGGTTTATAAAATCGGTGATATACCTAGTTTCATTTACGGGCGACCTCTTCAATGGAAATACATGGTAAAAACTGTAAAATAGCTATATTTTGGCTCATATTGCTTAACCCTCGTCCTTCGGGGGCCGATTCGACGCCCCTCGTTATTTTTCGCGATGACACAAAAAGTTTCGTTTAACCCAATGCTGCGTGGAAATTGTATAACAAAATTACTTTGACACATCTTGACCAAATTTTAAGTAAATATCATGTCGGGTCACCGAATTATGACGTCATTTCTATGCCCATGTAAGGCAATTTTGGTCCTAAAAATAAATCTAAAAAAACCGGGCGTTACTCGGCTTCTAGAAGAGCTAGATCAGGTTTCTAGACAGGATTCGAAGGCTCCTGAAAAGGCAATTTGGAATACGCCATCTATTTTGAGGTCAAGTCCATAACGAAGGCACCAGGGGTCCCCAAAGGTCAGCAAAGGCTACCGTTTTAGAAGCTCTTGTTGGCTATACTCATGGACGGGACAAGATGCAGCAATGAATTTGGTATCATAGTGACGAGCGTCACCCAAGGATTCGATGGTATGCGACCTCACTTTGACCTTGACCTAAGGTTATGTTAGGTGGTCTAAGGCCAAGGTCACGCGTGACCTTGCAAGGTCATGCCGCATATTGTGGAACTCCTTGGGTCACGACAAACACATTGACAACTTGGTTCTAGGTCTATTGATTCCGGAATCATAAGGGATTTTCTAAATGTGTCAAAATTTCACCATTTTGTGACCTCACGAGGTTACTAGTTAACCTAGGGTAAACGTAATTGTACACTGTCGGAGAGTTCAGGTCGCGGGCAACAGGCTGCGCTTTACTGCGTCTTTCCACCTTTCTTAGTTTTCAAATGGATGAGGGTCGAATCGATCCCCCGGTAGGGCGAGGGAGAAAAATACCTCCAGTAGGGCAAGGGTTAAAATAGCTTCCTGTTCTCGTAATATAAGTATATTGGGCCACCCCCAAGGTCCAACTTGACATGTTTGTTCTATGATCTATGTAAGGTCATTTGGGACTATTTAAGCCTTTTTCAGACATGGGTTCGCAGGAAACCCGGACAACTTCGCTGGACAACTTGGCAGGAAATGATAATAGAGATTTCACTTTGGTACCATTTCGCTTAGCTTGTCATTACGAGTCGATTGGTATGCATATCGATTATGTCAGACAAGACAATGCTCTTGACCTGACCTTTGGTTAGGTCATTCTTAGATGTTGACACAGCATGTTCATACCATACATAATTTGATTCGCCGTAACGAGAGGATTCGCCTACATTATGGCTCTAGCTTAACTCAGTTTTCGACCTCAGTTTTGCTATTAACCTGCACCCTGGTGGGCCTCCGAGCCACCTTAGCCCTGGTGGGTGGGTGGGGGGGAGGGGTTTGAACGCCTGCCCCCTCGAACTCGGCCTCTATGCGAGATAGCGCAAAAGGCGAAGGCGGGTGGATAGCTCATAGAAATTCATGAAGAAACTAGATATGTCATTGTTTGGCTCAGGTCATTATTGAAGTCATGTCAGGTCAAAGAAAGTCGCATTTTGAGTATATTTTTTGGCTCTAGCGTCTGAAAGAGTTGAGTTTTAGAACCATTTTCTAGGTACCATTCGCTTCCTCTCATCACGGAATGATGTATGATATGATCATACTAGGTCAAAACACAAAAATTACCTGACCTCAGGTCAGGTCAAAGTCACTTTTTTTATGTAGCCTAGTCAATATGCATATCAATCGACTTGCAATAGCAATCCAAGCGCAATGGTATCAAAATAAAAGTTTTACCATCATTTCATGCAAAGTTATTGACCTAATTCTGAAAACTGCTTAAGTAGCCCAGATGACCTCTCAGCGGTCACAGGTCAAAAATTGCAACATGAACCCGAAAAGGGGCCCAGGATACTACGATTTGGAGAATATGAAGGTATTCTCAGCTGCATCTACACACATACAGCCCAATTTCTGTTTTCCCATGTATTTCCAATAGAGTTCATGATCCGTACTTGACCTTAGGTCATCGATATGGAAAATCCTTTTAGCGGCGCCGCCGTTTTTCGTGCCGCCAAAAGCCCGAAGGGGGTGTTCAAACACCCCCACCCCGGGGCGAGGGTTAAGTAACTGTTCAAAGCTTTGTTAGTCCAAGAACAATGTAACACCATAGATACGCTTTAAATGGTGGTAAAATGCAAACAATAACACTAAATAGGTAGCCGTTTGTCTGCGCGCTAGTTTAAAAAGACACCTAAAACTCCTGGTTTAACCACATTTGCAGCTTTTCGAGCCATGACCTTTGATGAGCAGGAAGCTTAACACGCGCTCCGCTGGGGTCCCTGGCATGACGCACCCCGCTGGGGGGCGTATTTCGCCCCCTCCGTATGTCATTTCCCAGGAAAGCTAAAGAAAAATTACGCACGGCGTTCGAAAGCTCCTGACGTGTTGAAGAGAAATTACAGGACGTATTTTTATGTCAGGTCAATAGGTAATATTTATTCAGTGGAGCAAATATTTACACAACATTGGATTCCTCTCATCGTGGTGAATCGAATAATGCACTCGTATAATATGACCTTGCTAGGTCAAAATGTAAAAATGACCTGACATCGAGCTAGGTCAGGGTCACAAGGTGACCTGGTATGGTCATTTTGCATATCAATAGACTCCCTGTGACAATATAAGCAGAATGAAAGCAAAATGGGAGCTTTATCTCAATTCAGTGAGAAGTTATGGACAAAACAATCACTGTATGCTCCTGTGACCTGACATGACCTTTGAGAGGTCAAATGGTCAAAAATCAACTTTTGGTCAATATCGTGGTAAGAATACACGGTTTGAGAATTTTCAGTTTTATATATCAAGTATTTACTGAAAACGAGACCTTTCAATTTTTCACCAAATATGGTGACCAAAAAAATGACCCCATCTTAGGTCAATGATATCAAAATTCCGAGATAGCAGATTTGTAGACCCTAATGACCTCATCATATTGTGAAAGTTTCAAACTGATCGGTGGGCAGATGTTCCTTAGGCGCCGCTTCAAACTTGTGATTTTAGGTTTCGAGGTCGGGTCACTTGACCGTGGATAGCTCCTTGACCTGACATGACTTGACGTAAAAAAATTGGTAAGATGCGTAGAATTGATCAGGGATAAGGCACTGTAAGTTTCATTGCTCTGCGTCTCTTGGTTTTTGCGTTATGCGGGGAAAACCAGGAGGGGGCGAATTTCTCCCCCAGCGGGGCGCGTGTTAAGTCACTGGCGGATCCAGGGGGATGGAATTTGGGCCATACTCCCCCAAACGCTCAAACCAGGGGGCCAAACTATTTTTTGATCCGAAGGGGAAACAGTGTGGAGTGCAAATAAAGCAAGAAAGAAGTCATTAGAGATGTTTCGTCAAAATTGTTAGCTAGTTAGTTAAGGGCTTTTTATAAGGCGTTCTGTGCAAAGCACCTTTGGCTGTGTCTAAAGTGTGTGGGAGAATTTTGTGGGAGGGGTGTTTACTTTAATTTCGCAGAACAAAGTTTTCGCAACAAAAGTGTAAGGTTTGTACCCCTTTTTACGTTTTTCATCCCCTAACACTGCCAGTAAAATATTATGGGTTGGCTAGGAAAAAGCACCCCTAAAGATTTTCACAAAGTTACACCCCTGTTCTCAGTCATTTGCAAAGTATCTGTAGCTAATTTTTCAACCATTTAGAAAGATCTAATTCAGATGTTATTTTACTTTCAGCGTTTCAGCTAATGATTAAAATCTTACCGTTAACCCAACCCCTTAACCTTTGCACGTACTCGGGTTTTCGCCACCTTCGCCCGTACAGGGGGGGTTGTTGCGACCCCCTCGCGATTGGCCCCTAATTGACGTAAAGCTCCGCAGTAAAAACCAGCGTGTTGGTCGTCTCGAGCACTCGCGATTGGTACCAATTTTTATGACCCTAGGTTATAAAGTCATTTTCCAGGTCAGGTCAATGACCTGATTTTCGCCCTGTTACTATTTTTGCCGTAGTATTTTGCCGTTTTGGCTGCTATTGACCGGAATTTTGGTAACAAATCACATTTGTATGGTCATCAAATTGAGAAACTGACATTCTCGCGTCGATTCATGTGCTATACACCTATGTGACCCATCTAGGTAATGCAGGAGGTGAGGTCAAATGTCAAAGGTCACTGACCGGTAAAACTCGAAATTGCCCAATATGTCTAATTTTCAATTACAGAGGGGTAATTTTAGACGCTGAATTTAAATTTAGCACTTTAAACAACGCCAAAAGCTTCTTTCATCAAAATCTCGGGTGATCAGGTGAACTTCCAGGTCAGGTCAATGACCTGGTTGACATCAATAAGTAGGTAAAAGGTCAAGTCCACATTGGAACAAGTCAACTTGTTCAGAGTCAACATCATTTAAATGGACTATTCCTACGCCATTCTGCATCATTTACGCACAATTAGTGCCTGTCTAATCATATCTCACTGCTTACACCCCCTTCAAGGTCAGATTAGGTCAAATGTCCAAAAAAGGTCAAGTCTGTATTGGAGGAAAAACGTCTTGTTCAGCGTCCTTCTCATGCTGCAAATTGACTATTCATAAGAATGTTTGCATCATTTACGCCAAGTGCCTGCTTCATCATGTTATTGCTTACACCACCTCCAAGGTCAAATAAGGTCACATTTCGAAAAAAGGTCAAGTCCATAAAATATGCAAACCAAGTAGTTTAGTGTCCATATCATTCAAATTGACTATTCATAAGCCATTCTGCATCATTTACGCCCAGTAAGTGCTTGTTTGCTCATCTGTTATTGTTTACACCCTTTTCAAGGTCAAATAAGGTCAAAGGTCGAAAAAGGTCAAGTCCGTATCGGACGCAAGTCAACTAATTCGGTGTTCATCTCATTTCTAAATACCGAATCGAAACACGCATATGTAGTCGTTATTCGACGCAGAGTTATCACTGATGGTCACGCAAGGTCAAATCAAGGTCATTGAAGGTCAAGGAAGTTAATGAAAGGTCTAACCTGACAAAAATGATCCTCAAAGGTTAGAAGAAAATATTGTGGGCCAGTTCATGAACAAATGCGGCAAAAGAACGATGAGAGTCTGGAGCATTCACGTGAAAACAAGTACAGGCGCCCAAATGACCTCAACATGCCTCCACTCTTGAGGTCATAGCTACGTGACCTTGAAAGGAACAGAATGTTCTTTTTAAACATGCGCAATGAATGCCCCAGAGACTACACAAACTTTCAAGGCTCTAAATTAAAAATCTCGTTTTCAGTTCTTGAAAAACCTTAGGGGGTTGCAACACCCCCCCCTCCCCTGTACGTGCGAGGGTTAAAGTACTGGGCTAGCAGCCTGAAGCTGAGATGTGGAATAATTTGTGTATGTCAAAAGGAAAAATGTATTCCTTACTTTATATTCTTGAAATGGAGCCTCCCAGTGCCCCAAGAAGCGTCGCCGGCCAGCCGAAGGGCAGATCAGCAGGAGAGCTCACAGGTGAGCGTTACGCCCGAGTAGCTCACCGCGAGGCGCGCCCAACGCTATGGTATAAAGATCCGAACAAGGAACAGAGCCGATGCTCACTTCTACCTCCTCGCCCGTGGTTGGGTGGGAGGATACTTGACCTTGACCCAGTGTCGGCCTCACTAAAGCTGAAATAACCTGGTGTAAAACTGTTGGGGTTTAACGATGCACCAACTGCCAAGGTTATACAGCGTCGCCAGCCCTCATCCTATTGGGAGTTGGGGATCAGATCGACCTATTCAGAGGTTTCGCCCGGTATCGAGCCCGGGATCGGTCTTTTAGGAGACTTCGATGCCACCCATCCTCCTGAACTAGTCTAATGACGCTTACGTTGCCCCATCGGCTTAACAAAAGGCACTCAATCGGGACGGGTACTCAGTGGCGGATCTAGCCGGTCGGTATGGGAGGGGCAAACCAAAGTCGAAAAAAACGTCACGCAGCGCAAAATTGCGCTAAAATATGGCTTGCCGGTACGGGTGTTTGAGGCGAAAAACACAAAAAAAGTCACGGGCTGAAAAATAAGAGCTCAAGATACTTTTTTTCCTATCCAAGGCCCCATATTTCTACTGAACTTAACTGGTTCTGTTTGAAGTTGAGAGTTGAAGCACCAAAATCTTGCTTATAAACTTAAAAGGAGTCGGAGGAAAAAAGGAGGTCGATCGCTTTGGGGAGGGGGGGGGGGAAAAACATAGTTTTGCCCCGCGCTATTCCGTTTGGGGGGCAAATGCCTTTTTGCCCCCCTGGATCCGCCACTGCGGGTACTTACTTGACTCAATCGTGTACGTGCTTGACATCAGGCGAGCTCAGAATGTAATTGTGACTGACTGGACTAGGCCCTGACCTAAGCTGACCTAAGATTTAGATCAATAGAAGTTGTCGTCAGAATCCGGATAAGTTAGTTTACGTACACCGGCGTAGTGAGCCTCCATGTTACAGGCACCTGGGAAAAAACATAAATGGGGGAGCGTCTAAACACCACTCCCATCCGCACTCAGAAACTCCCGGCGGGAAAGTTATTCTGTTTGGTGTTTACCGATGCAACAATTACAAGGCTGGATGGTGACGACGGGATGGGACTGAAATAGGCACGGGCTAGATCAGGTTGGTGCCAATTCCTGGTCAGGGAGCCAATTCCTGCCTCTGGGAGGGTTCAATCTCCCGACCCTTTACAACTGCGAAGGGTCACATGATCGAGCCCAACACGTGCGCCAGCCCACTGCGTCACCCAGATCCCCGGCGTGGGAGGTAACGCTAGTCATCCCAGGCTACTTTAAATACGGGTACAACCAAGTTTCCTACTAAATCTAGTCCTCCCCTGACGTCATCAGCAATTCCTACTAAGTTCTGGGAGAATCTACCAAGTTTTGGGAGGATCAGCTGAAATATACCAAGTTTGGCGTAATTTGGCAGCAATCTGGTATAAATCAAAATGAACCTCCTTCACCTATTTACCGGTATCCTTGATCTTAACAGCGAACGGCGAACTGTAGGTGCATATTGAGAAAATCAAAAGCCTTCAAATAATTTGTCGAGAGGACATGCATCTACTTAATCCACGCAGGCCCAGTTGCATTTATACAGCCATGGATAGTGATTTTCGACAAACCTACCAACTCATGTAAGTCAGCAATACAACACAGAAGTCATTTCTCGCTTCTTGATCGCAATTTTAGACAACTACAATCATGTAAATTCCAATTATCAGCACCCACACGCAGATAATCTGATTGCTTAATGAAAAATGCAAAAGAAGTGTCGAGTAGGATGAAGCCGTGCAGTGCACCACCAGTGGATCCAAATACCTCACTGAAGCGAGCATATTTCGAACACTCATGGGAATTTCTAATCATGCACGCCGGCATGGATAAAGAGAAGTTCAAAAACATTACCGTCAAATTGAAACCTGCCAACTCGTTAAAATACATTCGTTTGGATAAAGAACCGAGAAAAATATAATTGCATTTATTCGCCACATCAAGCAATTTAAGTCCAATGTTTATTGTTGTCTTCGGACGTTGCCATGACAACATGAGCAGCAGCCTAAATCGACGGCCAATCAATATCGACATTGGTATGTTCAGGAGTTACTGTCAACAGCTGTTAGTGCTGATGCAGCTATCATTTTGACACGCTCTAGAAAATATGTAAATAGAATATCCTACGCTAGTTTCTCCAAAACGCATGATGGTTTCATAGATAAAAATGTTTCATCTTTCTATTCAAGCATATCACTTTTGTTGACCCAGCTCTAAAATTAGAACTTCAAAAAGTGTAATTTTTCCATTGCACTGCATAGTAACCGTTGTACCCGTCAAGCCCTGATGACGTAATGCTGCCAAACAACTTGAACGGAGTCTGAGTCATCCCACTGAATTGACAGAATACTTTTGTTGAAAACAAATATTGAAAAAACAAACTCCATCACACACTTCATTTATTAAACATTCAGATGCGCATGCTCTTACAATGCAGTCAAAACTGATAACAAATGGATCTCAACATTCATGAAAACTGTAATAAATTCTGCAATGATGCTGCCGTTGCAATGCTCAGGGTGCTGGGACTGTTCCTCCCACTAAGCAGACCAGCGGAGACGAACGAGTCTATTCCGCGGCACTGCAGCTCCTCTACTAGCATTGCGCTTGCACTTATCCGGCAGATGATCATTTTACAAATTATTTATTTACAGCACGCAGCGACACCATAGGCGGATCCAGGATTGCCGATCGGGGGGGCACCTTCCCGGGGGCGCCATCCGGACCAGGGGGCGCCACTTATGACCGGCAAAAGCTATCAGGTGGGCGCCAAATCCTATCGGTGGGCGCCGACTTTCGCATCCTGGGGGGGGTGGGAAGCGACATTTCAGGGGGGCGCCATCGACCTTTCAGGGGGCGCTGAGGGTCGATCGGGGGGCACGTGCCCCCTGGATCCGCCTATGAGCGACACAGCCAAGCCTGCCCAGCAAATCACTACGACTGTGCGGAAGACGGCTTGGTCGGTCCGGCAGTGCGCGTGTCTTCGGCTGGCGATTGACCTTGGGCGGCAGGGATCTGAGCAGCACGGCGTTTCCGTCGCGCCGGCTCGGGCCCGGAGCGCCGATCTCTCGACCCGGACAGCCAGCGCGTGACGCGACTGTGGATCTCGCGGCGGGAGGCTCCGCTGTCTTCGAACAACATGTCTGCCAGCACGAGGATCGGCTTACTGACGTACCGACACACGGTGGGGCGGATACCAGCTAAGCTGTACATTTCCGGGTTGTGGTTTTGTGTTGGGTTTCGGGGAGCTTAGACATCAGTAATAGCAGCTTGCTGAGCAGCTCAACCTACCCGTCATTAGGCTTGTACTTGATCACAAAACAAAGTTTTCCGGGGTTTAATGGCAACTTAGACTGTTTAAGCAGCTCTGTCAGGATTAAGGTTTCTGATGTACGGTCATCACAATTGACCGTGGACAAATACGCTCTCACGTTTTGGAAAGAGGTTCCGGCACATAATTGGCTGGCTCATCTTACGATAGAAAACCTCCAACCGGGCAAGCCCAGTTTCGCAACGAACTGGTGTGCTGCACCTGTCTGCTGTTTAAGTGAGAAAGCTGAACACGGCAGCCGGAGCACCATTACCCATGATATATTCGCTGGCAATGCATGGTGAGGATTAATAACAAGTAGTGGAGGTTCAACTTCTGCGGCGATAGCACTAGCAATTGAATCAGTTTTTCAAGATTTAAAATATATTAACACGTTGCATTCTTGATACATATATATTTGAAAAACGGGGAAGCAGATTATTTTCTAAACATATTGTGTTCAATTTTACAGCAGCATCAGGCTTATAGAAACCAAAGGAAGAAAAGTCATTAGCCTCAGTGCTGCTGTAAAATTCAACATAATATATATATATATATATATATATATATATATATATATATATATATATATATATACGGGTTCAATTTGCACCTAGCAATTTCTGAAGGTGGCAAATTCTTAAGCTTGATATAAGGTTAAATGACTATATTCCAGAAAAAACACTGCCTTCTATGCGATCTTCCAGAAAATATGCGACGTTTCACGAGGATCTTTGTAGTGTTATCATGTTTTAGCACGTAGGTTATACCAATTAGTCCGCTGGATCAAAAGAAACATTTTCAGCCTTATCACCACCAACTGAAGCACCATGTGCCTAGCCCGTAGTTATTTATTCAGGTGAACGGGTTGAGTCAACACCCAGGCTTTCAGGATCTGACAAATGATATGGGTTGGTTCTAGGACTTTTTTACTGTTTTCCAGAATAATATTACCTACAAAGCGCTCAATAGTTTACCCGACGTACAGGTCGGCTGGCAACTGACTGGTGAGAGGGTGACCTGAGCGGGGCGGCCGTCCCTGTGCTTTGTGGGACGGTAAACTTTGGCTTCTAAATTAACCCTCCATTGAGGGAGTTGCTCGTTCGGGTGGTGGGGTCGGGGTCTCCGTGACAAGTCCCTTGATGTCTTTAGTGAGACTCCGACTCCACCAGTCGTACTAGGAACAACTTGAACAAAATTTATAAAAAAGTGGTCCTCCAGGAAATATGCACTCATCAGAGGTATGTTTGTAGTACCGAATTTGATTTCCCTGCAGGTGACAACAGTTTACCTCAACCAAGGGCCAGACTCTTTCGAATGTGATTTATAACTGATTGTTAAGACAAGCACCAACAGCAACGCAAAAGCACGTCTCGTCGCCCGCTCACTGGCCATGATCTCGAAGAGTGTGGTTCCGACCAGCTGCCGCTTCTCGTTATGTCCCTTGAGCGAGAGCTTGTTGGCCAGGGAGGGTGCAAACACGTGGTTCATCACCATGCGAACGCTGCTGCCCAGCTCACCCGTTGCGCATCTCCGCAGCTCCATTGCCTGAGGGAACACATCAGTATCAGAGCGCGAGAACAAACTCTTCGCAATGAGCATAACATAATGTACATCTTTAAGTATTCTCGAATGTTCAGGATTGAGCTCTTTCGCTTCAAGCAGCCGCTATCTTGAGTGTTAAGAGAAACATCAATGCGTGGACAACCGGTATTTACTAAGGAATGAGCGACACCGCTACATTTTCTAAATATGACAAGACAGAGAGCACCAAAGCCCAGTTAAATGGCAATGCGACACTTAATCATTCAAGGTTTTGCGCAGGTTTGGAACTGAGCTATTAGGCGCGTAGAGCATACAGGAAAACCTCCGGTGGCATATCTCGTTTGACGCGAAACTAACTTTTTATGGAGAACAATGGAGGGCCTCTATCTGTCGCTTGCTCTCCGCACTTTTTTATGGAGAGCAAGATACTTATGTGCGTACTTCTTTTCAACGCACGTCTCTCCACGCCGCCCCTCCCCTTCTCCAACGAGTCTAACGGCTAACGTAGACTGTTCGGTGATGCCTGGTGTCGGGAGGCGGGACCCGGGCGGTGCCAAACTCTACTGTTACGCTATTTATCTGTAACTATTTGTCTCTTAACTCTGCGAACATACGCTATTTCATTGTAAAAAAACGAGAGTTCTGAGACAGCTGAAAAATCAAACCGAAGGATTTTTTAGTGCATTTTATCGTATGCCGATCTCATTTCAGTCCCCAGTGTAAAAGTGTCACATTCCCTCCACGACCATTCAGAACTTATTTCCATGTTTGCTTTAGGTTATTACAGTTGTACAATACTTATTCACTCACCCAAGCCCTCTTCATCTCAGGATTATTGGCGAGGGACCACTCTACGTTTTCCAGGTCTTCCAGTGATGTCAGACGCCGCACCCAGTACTGGAAGTCAGGCCGGCGCGCCCACGGACCCAGGCTGGCCGAAGAACGACTCTGCTCCTCCAGCTTGGTCAGAATCTTCGAGATCCCAACCATCACGCCTATATCTGTCAGGTAGCAAGATGCATAAGAACACAAACACGATGACGACGATTTGCCAAAAAACAAGCACGTTGGTGATTAATCGGAAAATACGCATACAGCTGATTGATGAAGATAGAGGCATACTGGAGATCAACCCGGATATAAGCATAACGGTGATTAATCAAAATACAAGCATGCTGGTCATTAATGAGAATACAAACACACCAGTGATTAATCAGAATACGGGGACAATACGTGGTTTCAAGCAGACATCAGAACAAGATATAGACATGATTATCTGAGTCAGCCTAACATGAAGGGAAGAACCACTAATGCCACATATGCAGCAATCATAGTATCATTATGTAATTTTTAATCTTTTATGAGAAAAATTGTAATACGCTACTAAGAACTAGTTTTAAATCATTCCGAAAAAATGTGTCAGTATCATTTTGTAGAGAAGATCAGTTTTTTGCGAGTCTAAGTCAATGATAAAGAGCAGACAGTCTTATGAAATTTAATGATTTGGAAGAGTTGAGTGTGAGAGGCTATTATCGTGGAACCAATCCGTTATTTTTCTCGAAAACTGCTGCGAGGTGTATTTCTGATTCCTACCACCCTATGATAAAGTATCCATCCAACAAACACTCCAGACTTGGCAGTGGCTTCCATGGATGTGCTTCATCTAGGTTATAGCTCGATTACACGAAACATTGTTTCGTTCATCCCGGCATTACCTAAGCTTCCGCAATATTGATGTGACCTTTAGCATGTCTAAATCGCGTAGGCATCGTGTCGGCGTCATATGATATCCAGCTACTGCTAGGACCAGTAAATGATATAGTCCACAGGAAGGCCAGGATAAATTTTACTGCTGCAAAAGATACACCCGCTTTCCCGCTCAGATTCTGAAAGCACAAATCAAAGTCCGACCTCTTCCATAAAGCGTTTCACCTCCCTTAGTGGCATTTTCTTCGTTTAAGCCCTTTCAAGCTCGCACCCCCTTTGCCCCTTCAAACATCTTGGATCTCTGAAGAATATATCAAACACTGTTTTAATAACCAATTTCAATATATTTGGCGCATAACCATGCTCTTACGCCGACGTGACACACAATTTATTGACGATTGCATCGTGCTTATAATCTACCCATTCCTGCCATAAGGTGAGCTCCCCTGGTTGAGAAACACAGATGCAATACACTTCTGACCTTAGCTATCGAACACTCGTGAAAACGGCACGGCCACCTGCACCACAAGAAAGGCGCCAAAGAAATACCTCCTTTTCTAGCGAGAAAGGTCACTACCTCCCATGACATTCCATACCGAAAATACTGACCGGGTGCAAACATTACTGGTCTCCTATATGCCTCAAAATCGTGATTTTGGTGACCTACAACATTAAAGACGACAACAAAATATGCGCACGGCAAACTTACCCAAATCTCGTGGATCTTCAAGCATCAGAACGAGAAAAAAACGACAGACTACAATTACAGGAACCGAATGCACACAGCACTGAAACAAATGGCAATGATATTATCACAAACACTGCACCATTCGCCTGATGGTGTTGATGGTTCGGCCAGACAACAGCTTAAGACGGCCAGCTGTAGCAAGACCAGCAATCGCCGCTCTGATGCTGATGCATAGACAACACTATTGACGATTCAATTCCGAATCAAATTATCTACCGACTATTGAATCGTTTTCTCGAGGTCAGCGCACAGGGAATAACTAAATGTCACTTTCTAAATGACAGTCACTACTAAAAAACTTTGAACGGACTCCAGTGTTTGACACTAGATAGTGAGTCTCCAAAACAATAGAGGAGAAAGTGCATACAACACAGAAACCAGTGGCAGATGCAGAAGGGGCTAGGGGCTCAAGCCCACTCCCCCCGAAATGAAGCCTTGGATCAGGCACTGGCCGAAACCCTATATCAACACCGAAGAAACCATTCAAGAGTGGAGACATTAATTTACAAATATGTCACAGACCCTAATTCGGTCACCCCACCGTGAGCTTTTCAAGGTTAAGTAGCAATAACGATATTATAAACGTCATAATATTCAATTTTTCATGAGCCCCTGAGATACCGTTAATCTTGGGTCATGCTGCTTGAGAACATCTAGATCCCACCTCTAAAATCAATGAGAACCCGGTCGACAGGATAATAATCTGGCAGCCTAGGCAGTTCCAAACTGGTATGAACAGGACGAAGCGAGCTCAAATGACCCAAACCGACACACTGATAGTGAATTCACTTCACACATTTCCTTGTGGAGAGAGTTGGGACGAAATCAGCTGTACTCATCAGCGCATAGCCAAGCTTCAGTATATACTAGTAATTTACAGATCAAGGCGCATACATGGGGGAAAGCTGAGTTATCTGGCAGCTAACCACAGCTGATACCAGTGCTAAACTGAGCGAGCACTGGGTCCGTAATACCATGAATTTCCCAAAATACATTACTCTAACGGTGAAATAAAAAAGTGCCATTGTCGTATCATAGTCATTTATCTATTTGGAATTTTTACACCCTCCACACATGGGACTAAAAAAAACTCGAAGGCAAAGACAACTACCATATATTCACAAAGTCGCTTCAAAGTCATTCATATGACTTGGTGGAACTACGGGACTGGCTCTGGTACCAACTACACTGGACCATAACGAAGGAAGTTTTGGCGAACCCATGAGGAAGTTGACAATGATCACTTCAGCCGCTTCCACACTTAAAAAGCTGGAGGGCCAATAACTTTAAGAAAAATATCCATAAAGAGGCGTTGTTTTCGTACGGAAATGGCATCGTTTCCGTACTCATCATGGCATCCATACTTAATATACTAGCACGCTTAAAATATTCATATTAGCATCAAAACCCACGGCATCGATGGAAACGAGGGGGATTTCATTTCACCCAACGTTAAATGATCATTGGCAGTCCTAGATTTCCTGTAAGCACAATTCGCCCACAAATTAGCTTAGCAAGAAATACAAATCAGCACTGAGCGCCAACGGAATGTTATCACCCCGAGAGACCATGTAACTCTCATTGATGGGTACGGATGTGTCTGCTGCAAGACTTTTGAGCCTTGAAGAGTTTTGCAATCGGTTTCTTTCCTTGTTGGATTCGAGACTGTGTGCAATTTCCAGTCAACACTACTTCTGAAGGAGAGCTGACATCCAATGGAAGATTCATTAAATCTGAGGACAAATTAACTGATGAGCTTGTACCAAATTTCGTGCCGAGCACCCAGCCGAATCCACATACTCTCAAACTTAACGTTTCATCCCAACCCACAGCCAACTACTTGACTTAAGAACTACCGGATGTATTACCTCACCTTGAAGCAATTAACTTACTCAAGTCATTTTATGCGTGTACAATTCAAATCTGATTTGTCGAGAAGTCTTGCCACAAGTGCCCAGATCTCCATTATCAGTTAGCGCCACCGCATTCTACGAGGGTGCTTCGCTCACGGGTCGGCCGATGTCCTTGCTGGCCCTAATTGAAGCCACACCAGGTGCGTTTTCACAGGCTCCATCAGTGCTCACGGAGGAACCGAAAGAGCCTTCTCTCTTAGCACCAGCAGCCACTCTCCCCTCGTCTTCTCCGCTGTCCTTCCGATTTTCAGCACCTGCATCGCACGAGGGCTCCGTTTCCACACGCCCCCTGGTCGGCAGCTTTGAATCACCGCCGGGAACTCCGTCGTCTCCAACCACGCTCGCCCAAAGGGAATTACTGGGGACCTGACGCCATCCCAGGCGGTTAGTAAAGTGAGCTGCTTGTTGGAGAAACCTGGGTGACGCCAGGTCTGGTGTGGCATCAAAGGTAGCGCGACTGTCTATTAACTTAGAATAGATTCCTCCCGACGGCAAAAGCTCGGAGACCCGCGGGTCATTCGATCCTGAACCACTCGTGCTAGCTGGGTAAAGCCCTGCTGCCGCCGAAAAGTTCATAATCCTCTCCTTCGGTTTGGTCGGCACGATTGTCCTGACTTCCTCCTGCGTGAGACCATGTATGAGCTCCAGATGCCTACGCAGCTCGGCGACTATGCAGCAGACCTTTCCGCAGAGGCTGCAGGTGGTGAGGCCTTCGTGCTTCTTGCGATGGTGGTTGAGGGATTCACGGTGCTTGTAGACTTTTCCGCATACAGTGCATGTGTACCGAAAAGGATCTGCAACAGAACATGGGAGGGGATATTAGTCTTAGCTGAGTGTTTTTCATGTAGGCGATACAACTAGTTCAACACAATACAAAAAACAAGCACCCTTCATCGACGTAGACCATTCTTGGCTGAACCACAGAGCTGCATATTCAATTTATTTGCCGATGACGGTCCTAATATGAAGGTTCATACTAAGAGCTACACCAAACGTAATCATCAGCCTTGTAGTTGAGACCAGGAAAACACCCGAGAACCACGGAAAATATATTCGAAATTGGCAAGTCATTTGTCTGAAATGTGACGTACAGTAGCACCAAAACTAGATTTCTAGCTTGCCAATTGGCATTGTGCTACCCTAAATACAATACGCTAAACAAGCTCGAAGAATCACCATTTGAGAGCGGTAGGGTGGCCAAAATAAACTTTGTGGCCGAAACAATGTCTATACAATTAAGCAACAGAAAAGCATACAAAACTTCGCTGAGTAGGTGATAATTTGAGCCCAGCCAGTAGGTGGCAAAAACGGAGAGGCGGCGGATGGCTCAGTTGCCGCGTTGACATGAGCAGCGGCATTGCCCAGCAAAGAGCTGGCCAACAGGCACAGTCGGCTTTTTTGGAGGGGGGGTCTGGAAGATTGGGCTATCGCACGAATAGCTGATGTTTTCTTCTGGAGTCAACTTCCATCCTCCAACACAAAACCAAGGGTTGTCTCTAGGCCTTACTCATCACAGTGCTAGACGCACGCATTCTGTGTCTGCCAAAGACGCCAATTGTACGCCAAGCAACAAGAAGGGGCTTAACTCTTTAAAGGCAACTTTGGTATTGGTGTTCTAAAAGATAAGAGTTGGGTCCAATAGAAAACAAAAGCTATTCGTAACGTAGACCAGAAATTCATTTTGCCCCTCCCCCGCCCCCCACGTCGGCCCTAAAACGTGCATGTTGACCGACATCTGCCAACCGCGTGAGAATCGCTTAGCACTTGGTAAATTTCACTGCGTGTAAACAGGACTAGGACCGCGAGGAACATCTTGATGAAGCAAGTGTCCCGGGCTCAAGTCCCAACGGTTCCCCTCAAGCTGACGCGACCTGCTCACCGCAATTCCAACTAACCGAGTGCAAGTTAGCGACGCTATATACTAGCAGTCAGCATCATGTTAACTCTTCAGAAATTGTATCTCGGGAAAATGGTAAGATACAAGTCATATATATATATATATATATATATATATATATACATACATACAGCAATAATGTTAGTTCGTATTTTTGGCCTAAGGGTGAGCCAACCGTGAGGCCATATAACGCCCATTGCAATATTAACACAGCTCTGATAGAAATGACATTCCATACAGCCTCCACCTTCGTTAGGCAGCATACCCAACTATTCTGCGCTGAAAAAGGCACACTCTTACTTGCTCTCTTCACCTGCTAGGTTTCTTCATGTTGCTCATGATTGAACTGCTGCACAAGTTGCATGCTGGTGGCCCACACACGCCAGGGCATCACTTTTTACACCATCTTCGACCTGAAACAAAGAAAAGACAACAGCAAAGATCCCTATTCCAGGAACACTGAAACCAACATGGTCAAAAGATTAAGCCAAATTTAAGGACTTTTAAGGATTTAAGGACTAACACCTACTAACGACCCCTAAAACGGCTCATTCAGGAACTTCTTAAAGTGAATGTGATAGCTTTATAATGGGATCTGACCTAGGATAACCATGTAATAACCGGAGTCTAACCAAATTTGTATTTTATTTGTCCCAGAAATCACCGTTTGTGAAGAAACACCATGTTTCAAGAGCCATCGACCCAAAGATCCCCCAACTGGCCCACTCAAGTTAACGCCCTCATCGCACACTGACTCATATGGGGTGGAGCCCATAAGTATAGGTATCAGTGAACTCAATAATTAGTACGTTTAAGAACACTTTCAAGGTAAAGAGAGAGTACCGAGAGAAACGAAAGATGAAACTGCCAACTTTTCGGTAAGCTCTACGCGTCGAATAGCTCAGTTCAAATCACCAAATTCCCTTTCAAAGGGATAAGAAAGTAACTTGGGCGCAAAAGGCAGAAAAATTAGTTTTACCCCTCACTTCAAGTTGGCAGTAAGTAAATATTGCGCATTACAATTCCTCAGAGTGGATATGAGGCCCGAAATATATTGCCTGAAGATCAATTGTGGATTTGATGACCAGAACGAAAAGCAAGAAACTTTACCATGGTTCCTAACAAAAATGACCAGCACAATGTATAACCAACAGGAACAACTTAACAAGAGTTAAAACTTAAAAATAACTAGAACTATTCAAAACATATAACTATTCGAACTATTACAAATATTGCTAGAACTTAAAACCATCAACTTATGAAAAAAGCGGAATGGAATGCTAAGAGATATAAAACAAAGCTAACGCGGAAGAGATCGAAGGAATAAACCACAAAAAACGCAATGCACAACATACCCAGCCCAAGAATACCCCCCCCCACCCCCATCAAATAATCCACAACAAACAATAATTGAAACATTCTAGTATTACATTATTTAAAATTGCAAACATTCTCCTGTGTCTTAATAGCCGGTATTAGGTAGGAACAAGAGAGCAAAATAGTTTGAGTGAAGAGAAAGCCATTTCCTACAAGTGTTTGAACAAAAAAGAGCACAAACTTTTGATTGCATGAAATTTGATTTGATTTGATTGATTGTAGTAAAACCTTGGACCAAAGAAAATCTTTGTTGTCGTCTTCCAGAGAAAGTACAGAAGCAAATGATATTGCATGGTCAGATAAAGCACTTGGAGGATGGATACAACGGTCTGTAAAAATGCACTGGCTAGGTGCGCTCCTGAACACCCTCAAAGACACAGGTGAGAAGCTACTTGATACGACAGACTAATCGAAGCAAACATATCACAAAATTTTCACAGAAGATTGCGATTAAAAATTCAAATTATATTTCCAACGAGGCACTTACCGTGAATACAGTTGCGAAGAATGATTGCGTAGCACGGCTTGTTGAACTTGCACCACCCGGTA
Source organism: Lepas anatifera (assembly GCA_034440635.1). NCBI lineage: Eukaryota > Metazoa > Arthropoda > Thecostraca > Lepadidae > Lepas > Lepas anatifera. The sequence continues at coordinate 2,167,216 of JAOTON010001929.1, read as the reverse complement.
AGATGTAAAAGCCGCTGATATACCCTACTTCGCAGCGCTAGAACTTGAAACACTCACGCAGCCAACGGGATATCACCGTTTGGCAACAAACGAAACACTCACGAAGCCAACGGGATATCACCATTTGGCAACAAACCTGACAGCGCGTGACCAATTTCGTCACCGCGCGTAGAAAGAGTGTCTTGGGGATTTATGTGTGACTAAGAGATTCTCCGGCCACCTCGGAAAAATATATGGGGCACTACCGAGGCTCCCACTCCAGTGCGCGTGTTAAAAAATCCCCCACTACCGTCGACGCTTTGTTGCCTGGCGCGATGTAGCGGCAACGTTAGCGTTTCAACGGCGGAGACGTTTACACAGCCTGATACTATGGGGAGATATGTACTTTTAGGCTAGCGTAGAGACAAAAATAAGCAAGCGATAGATAAGCGATATGATATCTTTATATTTATATTTATCAAGGAAGGTAAATACGCGATAGAGATAATCAATCACTTGGATTATCTGAGATATATTTTGTTTCTTTGGTTCGAAAACCACTTTAGTTTTATATCCGAGAGGCCTGAGTTTCTTTGGAACTTGAGCAGGCCTGTGATTCTAGCACCTCGGACTTGGATTCTAGCCCTGTTCATCGCAACCTACGCTTGGCTTACCGCTAAAACTATTCCAAGGTGGTATTTCAACTCGTGTACTAAATCAGAGTGGCTCTCAAACACAATATATAACGGCCTGCTTTCGTTTCAGAACCACAAGTTTGTCCAATGACATGATTTTCACATGGCCTGAGGGCAATCATGGCGGTGATGCCATATTTTAGTACTTGCGGGTCCATTACCGAACCGCTTTTCATTAACACGTTGCTTGTGGCGTTTTCAGTCTCAGAAATACGAGCTTTTGTAAATGATTTGGGATAGGAAAATGCAAACATCAAAGCAGTTCTGCCGGTATCAACATCGCAACGTTCGAGTTTCGATCTACCGTCTTCAATGTTGTGCACTTTCGCTTGACGGTTGAACAACACCGCAGCTGGAGCAGCGTCCACCCAGTCATGTAAATAACAAGGTCCCCCCCGCATTAAGCTTCGCGTCCGCTTCAATCACAGATCCGTCACACACGCCGATAAACATTGCTGGGTTTCACCGACGCTCTGCCCACTTACGAGCTGTCTGCAGCTCTTCTGGCTTTTGGGCACACACACACAGTTTATATATACAGCGCCGCTGTACGGACTGTCAGCTCTTGTTCGTTGGGTGTGGACGGATCCGAACCGGGCTGGACGGGATTCGGCAAACCTCTCGGGCGGGGCTTAAGATAGGGGATTTCTGACAGCGAGCAGCCTCACCGCTGAATACTTGGAGTCAAGGCGAGTGTACGTCAACTAAGATCCTACTACACCCGACAGGTATAGTGATCTACATAGGCGGATCCAGGGGGCAAAGGGGGCACGTGCCCCCCCCGATCGACCCTCGGCGCCCCCTGAAAGGTCGATGGCGCCCCTGAAATGTCGCTTCCCACCCCCCCAGAATGCGAAAATCGGCGCCCACCGACAGGATTTGGCGCCCACCTTATAGGTTTTACCGGTCAAAAGTGGCGCCCCCTGGTCCAGATGGCGCCCCCAGGAAGGTGCCCCCCGATCGGCAATCCTGGATCCGCGTATGGTGATCTACTATAACATTTAATATTTCATATATCATTGAAATATTTCAGGATGGCTAATTTTAGAGAACAAGAAAAAAAAGTTTTGTGAAAGAAAACATCAGCACTGGAGATTAAAGAAAAGAAAAGAAAACAAAAATTAAACAGCAGTGAAGCATGGAAATCAACACTATCACATACAAGATGGAGCGCAAACAACGAAATTCATCGGATCGAAGACAAAAAGAATACGAAGCCGAAGAATCAAACATTTTCACCCTCATAATGTTTTAGCTTAAATGTTTGAAGTGTGTGTGCGATTGGGTCTGTATGTGTTTTTTAACCGGTACCTAATTCTTGCCTTACCCTTACTCTACCTACAGGCTGTGAGCGCATGCGCCTGCGGCTGCAGCGACCCCTCCCGGTAGAATCCCATCCTCTTTATCCTCACCTTTCCTCATCCTTACCATCTCCTTCCATCAGTGACCCAAAATAGGTTTTGCGCTAGGGTGTCGAGTGGAAAATTCAGCTGGGAATGTATGGCGAGTGAGTGGAAAATTCCCCTCAAAATGTATGGCGGAGTAAAAATTTTCCAATTTGGGTACTCAGGTGGTAAACTATCAGAGCCCTTGTTTGAACTGAGGGATGGATATTTTCTTTAATTTTCTCAAAGTAAATATTTTAAATCGTCCCCAAGCTACATTGTTTGACCATTACCATGTGAAAAATTTGGGTTAAGCAGGTAAATATTTACCAACTGAAACCCCTGATGCAGTCTCCAATTTTTTAAGGAATTGGTGAATTGCCACAAATAAGAAACATTTTGGGGGCCTCTGAGACCAACCCTCGGGGGAAAGAACTCTGGGAGCCACAAAGACTAACATTTGTGGGATGAAGATAAACTCTTGGGGAGCTTCCCTAGACCAACTCTTGTGCCCCTCCTCTCCTCTCCCACACGATCAGCTCCTGGGACCCTGAGGGCCCCTGAGACGAAATATCGGGGGCCACCTTAGACCAACTCTGCAGAGGGGGGCTCCGAGACCGGCAGGTGGTGAAAAATGAAAAGGGATTTTTTCATGCAATACCTAGTGTCAAAATTAATTATCTAACCACACACTGTACAGTTTTTCTGTCCGGGACAACGCCCCTCCTATACCTATAGTTATCGGAATTTTGGAGGCCACTCCTGACCTCAATCACTGCACCTCGCATACACCTATGCTAGGGCCCAGTATAGCCTTGGTTTACACTTAACTAACCCAGACGAAACTACAAACTTTCTTTCATGGCAATAAACTCTTCCAGACTCTTGCTAAAAGTTTCTTTTCTTTACCTGTCAATTCCCCTGCTCTTCTTCACATATCCACTCACCTTCATATGAATATGCTGCTTTCTATCAATCTAATCGAAACTACAGCCTTCTTTCTGTTGTTTCTTCCTTTCGTCTACAATCAGCCAGGCGCGGCGGGTTGCGACAGCATCAGAGCGACTACTACTTTAAATTTCTGATCGCCTGCCGCTTGCTGGTCGCATGAGCCACATAATTTGCATTTCAAAAATTGCTCTAAATTAATTTTCTAAACCCTTATAGACTAGAAAACTATACAATTAAAAGCACCCCAAGAGGAAGACTAATAATGTTTTGTCGATAACGAATAAGAAAGCGGGCTTTCAAAAAAAGCCTAAAGATGCCGCTTTTATTTACTAGATGTAAAGACGGCGATTTGGTAAGTCCACGCCGTAGACCAGCCATACAAAAAAGTGCCAATGTTTCAAGGGTAACTGCGCCGGGGGGGGGGGTCCGGTTTGGGGGGGGGGGGGGGGGGGGGGTTTTTGTTGTGGTATTTTATTTGGGGGGGAATTTTCCACAAAAATAAAAAAGATGCATTCTTGTTGCCCAAAAAAATCATTTAATGAAAATGTAGAGTTTCAATGTATTCAAGTACCGTACACTTTCAGTTCAACTTAAATATCAGGGTATTTATGCCTAGGGTGTCGTAGGGTGTCGTGAGTGGATTTGGGTGTCACAGGGCGTGGACGCAGCAATGAAGGGCTGATATGGATACAAAATATTTTCTTCGCAATAAATGGTCAATTTTCTACCATACAATGTCAAAAATATGCTGCTTAGCATAAAAATTTCAAGATAATTGCTTTTAACAACAATATGATCAAAAATGGTTTTTCACTATTCTCGGTACCAGAAATGCAAAAACAATTTTTCAAGGACGTAAGCCTAGAAATCATGTGCACAGATAAACTGCTTTCCAGAAATGTATCTTTCAAAGCGGTCAGCTCATTTTTTTGGCAACAAAAGGCTAGGGTGTCTAATTTTCCACTCACCAATTTTGTGAGTGGTGGAATTTAGTGGCGGTGTTCACCCATTGGAACTTTCTCCGGTGGGGCGGGGGCACTGAGCGTCTTGCCCGCGCCAGAATTTCGATTCAGTTGTTCCACTGAAATCGGTGGAGATAAGGATGCCAGGTATAATTGGCCAGAAAAATAGAAATCGCCAGATTTTCTTCCAGAAAAGCGAAAGAAGCCCATAAAAGCCGAGTTAATTTGGCGATCTTCTAGTCGATTCTACTGCTCTCTTTTTCCAGTGGACGTTGGTAGAGGAGGCAATGGAACTGGCCTTTGTAGTAAGTATTGTTGAGTAAAATTCAATAGTAGTAAGTAGTATTGTTGGAATTGAGTGGAAAATTCAGCAAAAAGAATATAAAAGTGAGTGGAAAATTCTGCTTGACTAGGGTGTCGTTCTGCACCCAGCACCCCAGGTTTTAGGACACTACCTTCCATAGTTTATAATCACTTCATACTCATCGCGTCACCACTTCAAAAGCCACCTCAGTAGTGTGGAAGTGTGAGTAATACATGAACCTAGTCCGTTAGCAGCCTTGCACAAAACGTACTCAGTCAGAAATATCACTCAAATCAAATAAATATTGAATGTAGAAAAATTGAAATCACTAAGCGAAGCCAATTCCTTGAAAATTTAGCAAATGAAAGAAAAACGGTCTAAACTCTTTTTTATAAATTTTGTCCAAGTTGTTCTCAGTTCGACTGTTGGAGTCGGAGTCTCACTAAAGTCATCAAGGGACTTGTCACGGAGACCCCGACCCCACCACCCGAACGAGCAACTCCCACAATGAAGGGTTGATTTAGAAACCAAAGTTTAACGTCCCACAAAGCACAGGGACGGCCGCCCCGCTCAGTTCACCCTCTCACCAGTCAGTTGCCAGCCGACCTGTACGTCGGGTAAACTATTGAGCGCCGGAGCGTCTCAGGGAAACCGATCCCAAGCCTGGACATGCACTGCCACTGCATGCTCCTGAGCAGCGGGCCGGAGCCCCAACGCTCTACCAACTGAGCTACCGGGGCATTGAAAGTATATAGTCCGGTTACAAAACGCCATGACAACTAACAACGAAGTGCATATTCTCGGTTTTGTTTATCGCTTTGGTGAAAGAAATGCTCCAAAGTTGTATTACTACGCAAAGCCAAAGCTCTGGGCATTGAGCTCAGGCGTTATTCCCAGGACCAAGTTGACGTTGCCCCAGTTAAACAGTCATATGTTAAATACAACCTTTGCGTTTCTGTAACGTTAAACCTTTAAATAACAACACTTGAGTTGATAGCATGTTAAATGACATTCCTCCCCTAATCCTGGATGCAACATGGATGTCATACACCGGGATTATATATTCAGGTGCAGCCTTTCATTACAATCGGGTAGCTAAGCGATAGGTAAAATCACAAATTCTTCGTCATAGTATAGCAAGACCTCGTTCGACATTCTGTCAACTTATAATCAATGTGTTTATAATACTAATAATCAATAAACTTACAACCCTCACGCTCCTCGCCTCAGCACTCGGAAATATAACACCCAAGTGTTTAACTAACTTCCACCCCGTTTCTCTGCATCCAAGCATTGCCAGTGTATGGCGAAAGGTTTGTAATAAATTCAGCCGAGGTGCTCGGTATTCAATTTACCCGTCGTAAGTCAGCTGACGACAGACCAGTGTCCTGAGCGAGGCGATTGTCACCGTGTGACGTTACATATTACATTTCAAACAAAGCCGTCTGCGGAAATCACTCGCTCGACGCCTCAGTACGTTCAAATCATTTTTCTGCGTCGTTTACAAAAACTGACTTTGCAATCAATACCTTGGACGAAACAGAATGGCTTAGGTAGACACAGCATAGCATAATCTAGAGACCCATTAGTCTGCACACAAAGCCCATGGCACTCAAATGTTACATCAATCAGGCTGACTGAAGTCGAATGAAAACAGTCCTCGAATGTACCTTGTTTGGGTCATCTCAGTTCAGGTCACCAGTGCAGCTCAAGTGACCTCACCTCAAAAAGTTTGAGACAGCATAAGTCAGAACAGGGTGAACATTATCACATGATCAGCCCACGGAGTTTAACAAAACACATTCCGGTATTTTTATATCAATGACCGAAGGTCAGGTACGAGACACGACCTCTCCATTGGAAATACATGGGAAAATGGTTTAAACTAAATAACTTAGTAACATATGGTGGAAGAGCATTTATTTTACCAGCAATAGGTCCGCCTTATCCTTGAAGTTCCAATATCCATTTTGACCTAGTTTGACCCTGACCTGACCTCAAGTCAGGTCAAATTTTATATTTTGCTTGATTTTACCTAGCAATGCCATATTACATATACCATTAGATTCAGCTTGCTGCGAGGGATTCAAATGGTCTAGATTGTTTTGCTCTATCTTTACTAGTTCAGATTTAATTGACTGAAAACCTTCATTTACATGTTATTCCTATGATGGCATGCCTTACCCTCCAGTAACCTTAAAGGGAATGTGGCACCTTTATAACATGATTTGAACTGAGATAGCCAAGTTGTAAAGCATGCCGGAAAACCCGGTACCCAATACATCATTTGTCTTGAAACTCGAAGTTTCCGTAGATAAAAGCTAAAAACCTACCTGAAATGTACCCCTCATGTAGCCTAAGCAGCAGGTCATAGTTGTCAGTTGTTGGTGGAACGGCCAGAGTTGTGCGTTTCAGAATTTTCTTGAATCGACTCAACTCAACTCAATTTATTTATTTATTTATTTCGACAGCCTACAAGACATTTCCAGGTTTCCCCACTCCTAGAGGGCTATTCCGAGACCATCGTCACAGTGACAACAGTCACATAATAAGTATAACACATAAGTATAACCATTAAGTATGTAGGCATAATTTCAACAACTGTCTTGCGCGGCTAACTGGAATTTCTTATGACTTGCCTAATGCGAGATTTGAACACATCGGTACTGACAATATTAAGATCATTGGGTATAACGTGCTGGTTGAATTTTGCAGATGCTCGATATATGAACTGACGTTTTCCATGGTTGTTATTTGGGCGATAGAGTGACAGTTGCAATGATTGCCGGGTTTCACGAACTATAATTTCGTGATTGAATGATATGTTGTTTTTAATAGATGAGGGGGTTTCGTTCAGGATGATTTTATGCAGTAAGCATACATCGAAATAGGTTATCAACTGGGGAATCGTCAGCCATTCTAATTGTCGAAGCACATCGGAGATATGGTCACATTTTCTACGCCCAGATATCACTCTTGTTGCAAAGTTTAACACCTTCTGTAGTTCAGAAAGCACACAAGGGTTTGCGCTGCCATACACTTGAACACAGTATCTAACGTGTGACATGACGAGTGAGTCGATCAGACGAGGCAATGCAGAAAGGGGTAGAGCATGTTTTGCATGAAGCAATCCTAGTAGCATGCCCAAGCATCGACCAGCTAGGTTTTTGACGTGATGTTTCCACGTGAGGTCACTATCCATTATAACGCCTAGGTTTTTAACCTTATCGGTACATTTGAGCGTTTTGCCCATGAATCTGATACTTAGGGACTGGGTTAGACTTGCAATTTGTCTGCGATCCCCGCAGAGTAAAAGCTCAGTTTTTTCGGCATTAACCATCATTCCATGCTGTTGGAACCAAGTGCACATTGTGTCTAGTATCCTTTCCAAACAATTTAACATAGGTGTTATTCTGTTTCGGGGTCCAGTGATAGCCACCTGTGTGTCGTCTGCATAGCGAACAACTGTGACCCGGAACCCATCGAGTTCAGATGGAATGTGACATGTGAGGTCATTACTTATAATGTTGAACAACAATGGGCCTAGACAAGTACCCTGAAATGTGCCTATAGTAATCGGAAGGGGTTTAGACGTTCTCTCGCCTATTCTGACTCTCTGAGTATGTCCAGTTCGATAGCTCTTGAACCATCCCGTCGAAATTTGTAAAGATCGAGTTTAGTTAACAGTGCCTCATGGTCTATAACATCAAAACAGCGACTGAGATAAATCAACGTTAAAAGAGTTATTTCTGATCGGTTCATGGCTTTTTAAAATTTCATCAGTTACTGTCAATAAGGCAGTAGAAGTTGAGTGCTGTTCTCTAAAACCAGGTTGGTCATCATTGAAAAGGTTTTGCTGTTTCAAGTAAGATGTTAGTTGGATGTGAACTAGTTTTTCAACTATTTTGCAGATCACTGGGACAGTTGTGACTGGTCTGAAATTAGAGGCTTCAGATGGATCATTCTTTTTATGTATTTGGAATAACTACAGCACTCTTCCAACTGGATGGAACCGTTTCATTGGCAAAGCTAAGATTAATTATTCTAAGTAAAAATCGCCCGATTATGTCGAAGCAAAGTTTCAGTATTTTTTACCGCTATGTCACCTTCAACACTTGAATTTTTGTTTGGCAGCGAGAACAAGACTCGTTTCAGTTGGTCCAATGTGACCGGTGTAATTCGTAACGCCCCAGCGTTTACGCGTGGTAAGCGCACTTTCGGGGGTTCTCGTCCCGACTGTTGGTATGCGGTGGTCACTCTATCCCTTGTCTTTGTTCCAATTGAGGTAAAATACTCATTCAGTTGGTCTGGAGTGAGGTTAAAAAGCTGAGTAGGATTCCCCCTTTTCAGCATTACAGGCTGTATGACACGGTAAAGTGCAGACGGAGAAGACTCGCTTATCTTCCTGGAAATATTATCTCTGCAATCCTTTCTTATCGCTCGTTTAGTAATGGCATTAAGGTTTTTGTAAGCTGGGTCATTGCTTTCTCTAGCCTCTTTACGCCGCCTCATAAGAATCAATGTTTCTTCGCTTACAGGGGGAGGAGATGGATTACGGACACGTAAACGTAGAGTGAGTCAACTCAACTCCGACTCAACTCATGATAAAGAGTTCAGTGAGTCGACTCAACTCCGACTCAAGGCTAAATTCATCCGACTCAACTCTGACTCAACTCACGACTCAACTCAAACTTCGACTCGTTTTCAAAATAAAATAAATACATGATAAATATATAAATATTTAAAAAAAATCAATCAACCAGCAAAAACGAGATGTTCAGAAAGTCTCACACGAAGCGGAAGATTAATAGAAGCAAAATTAACCAATTGGCATTCAAACATTGGTTAACAATTAGCCAGCAACCATTAATAACTTCTTAATTCTTCCAGACTGTCACTGCCCAAAAAAGCTACCACATGTTGCAATTATTTCTAAAAGGAGAATTGCATAGTAAACTAGGTAAATGAAATGGAAAGGAACCTAAAAGGGCTAATGTTACATCAACACAGGCAAAAATTGAGCCTCCATACTGTCAAAAAAGGTCCAAGCTAAAAAGCATGATATAAAACTGTATTTGTAGGGATGGTATAGGTATTGTTTTTTCTGTTAAAGAACGATGCTAGGAATTTTTTTATAAATTAAACATTACTATGCTATGAGTTTAATCAACAGTTAAGCAATAATTACTAGAATTTCTAGTTGCAATTGCTAATTCTAAGAACTACAACAAACTCTAAGAAAAAGTATACCATATAAGACAAAGGACAATAGAAATGGAAATTATATCAACGTGTTGGATTTTAATGTATTCATATTTTAAACCCAATCCAATTTTTAGCTTGAGAACCTCCAATACAATACACACCTATCGCTCTTCAAAATTGGAACACGCTTTCATAGAAAATTTATAAGGTACAGCTTTCTAAAGAAAACACGGACGCCAGGCGAGGGTCTCTGATCAGACAAAACCAGTAGCATGAAATAATTCCTCTGATTTTTGCGATAAGGGCGTCTCAACATTTCTGTCCAATCAGGGGGCCAATTTCGTCTATGCTAATAGTATTATCTGCTTTTAATAGGCAAAATGAAAAGAGCGACGGCAGAACGCGCACTTAGGACAAAAGAAACAATATAACATGTAGGTTTACAAATCTTTGCATGGCTTTATGAATTATCCCGTGATGTTTACACTTTTTGTCTTGAGGCTAGTTAAGCTTGAACTCATACTCGGTTGAATTTGTTCTTCAAAGACAGCAATGGCGCACACGCTATTCTCAGACGACGACCACTGACGAAGACAACAATCAGCGACGACGACGCGTGTTGTTGGAGTGGTTGAAGTAAAGAAGTTATGTTAAATATTGAAGATGAGAAGTTTTTGAGAGATTTCAAACGTATTTTGTGGTGCGTTCCACCACTTCAAATGTTTAAGACAAGGCCAGTGATAGGAACCTGTTAAATTTTGCGCGTATATGTATTATTTGTGCCTAGGGATTTCTTCAGACCGGATGGGCCTTTAAAATAAGCAATTGAGCCAAATCATTATTGATGTATTGAAACAAATTGAAACTTTAATTTAAACAATTGAAATTCTGCAGGGAAAAGGTATTTAAAGGAGGTTAAAGGAGGTTTGCAAAAGGTAGGCAAATTCAAACACTTTTACTTGACATCATGTTTACCTGTTGGGCCAAATTTTTTCGTCAACTCATTTGACTCGCTATCTTCACAACTCAATTCAACTCAACTCATTTAAGTGTTGTGAACCGACTCAAACCCAACTCAACTCACTTGTCAAATTTTTCGACTCAACTCAACTCAACTCAGAGTTGAATGAGTTTGGAATTTGAGTTAAACTCCGACTCTGACCCCCCGAGTCGCACAACTCTGGTAACGACATATGCTGACGTCACGGTGAGTATCAGCCCATCGAAGCCCTTGAAGCCTATTGAATATGGTAGCGGTTGCCAGATCGTGACATCATCCACAGGCAGATATTTATTTTTCCCTAGAGGTGCATTTAAAAAAATCAAAATATTGAGCTTATTGTACATTTTTCAGAGAAATCATGGACCGTTCCATGATTTTCGGCTAAAAGTACCCCTAATTACACTAAATTCCAGGATTCGACCAAGGTGCCACATTCCCTTTAAATGTGGCCTGACAAAAAATGGTTCAGGTGTTTTCTATACAAAATTGGATGGTCTATCCACCAACGTTTACCGTTTTTCGCTATCTTGCGTGGTTCTCGAGATCTGGAGGAGGCGGGTACCCGTCCCCTCGTCAAAGCGAAGGTGGCTCAGACCCCCGTCAAAGCGCGTGTCACGGTAGGAAGAAGAAAGGAACCCCCCCCAATCCTTTCCCTGATCCTAGATTTACAGCCTGGCGTACGAAGCATTCACTGCGACCACACAGAGCGTACGCAGGGAGGCTATCTTCACATATAGCCAAAGAAGCTGATGTGCCCTAAAACACCACGGGTGCCTATCTTCACACAGGTGGCCATTGACCCACCCTCAGGCGTTGGCGACAATGTATTGTTGTGGCTAGAAGAAGCCACACTGCCACCACTACCATCACTGACACCACTACCATCACTGACACCACTACCATGCTGACATCACCCCACCAGTCACACCCACCTGCAGAGGCGCTGTCGTCCGTCACGTGACGCTGCGAGGGCCCCGCCCCACCACCTCCTGCCGACACGGAGAGGACCCAGACGTCAACAGAGGCTACTGCTGGAACACACGCGTGACAGGTCTACATCGACAGGCTGCCGAAACGACACGACTGCAAACGCCAGCCAACAGCGCGCGGCTTCTTGTTTAAACACACGGTGATATCCGATACAAAAGAACTTCTGAGATATCACCCGAAAAATAGCAGTTTGATATATCTCCAGAAGCCAGCAGCGGACCAAGGGAGCCTTCAACGTCGGCTCAGCACTGATATGGTACAGCCCGATATCACGCAACGCGGTGCCACAGCTTTTACAAGTTGGTCACCAACATAAATATAGGTAAGGGGCCGGGTGGCCCAGTGGCTTCATTGCCTGCATCCAGATCGGATAGCATGGCTTAGCGTGGGTTCAATCCCCACGGCAGGAAACCACCTTCTGTGTCCTACCTTGCACGGTGCGGAGGTTACTTACAACACCGACGCCAATGCTCCCAGGCATTCGGCAAGTGTGCCTGTTGCGAGTGGCCCTAATAAAGTTAAACAAGAAATAAATAGGTGTTCTTTGCTTTATTGTGTGATGTGTCATTAATATGAAGTAATGGATGAATACGATTATTGTGAGTGAAATGAGTATTTATGGCTTGAGGTGAACCATATTATGCGATACAAAAAGTGGGAAAAGATTGTACAGATACACGCGAGTTCCAGATTTCAAGTTTCCTCTCTATGCCCGCTATATTTCTCCGTGCTCTTTTCTGCTCTGTAATATCAGTTTTTCACTCCTCTGTAAATAGCAATGAACCCGTGGCTAGACAAACTGCAGACACATGTGAACGCGCAGTTTCATTACAGACATGATAACCAGCCACATACCTTCCAAAAACGACACATTTCGACGACTCAAACTCACCGTAGCCGGTGATATCTGACGCTCTCGACTGCAGCGCCACCTCGTGCTCTGAGTACCCGCCCTCGTAGTCGGCCACGTAGCCCAGCGTGGCGTCTAGACTGGCGTCGTCCTCCGAGCCCAGGTCAATTTCCACCTCCTGCTTCTCCCTCTGACAGAGCAGGGTACGGCGCACGCTCAAACAATGAGTTCAGACTGGACTCTGTGACGAAAATCGGCATGATGTAGTTGAAAGCTGGCGAGATCGTGAAAACAATTAAGATATAACGTTATGCATTGCGATTTTTCGATGGCGATACCCACTTCGTTTCTCGAATGGGTTTCCGCCCATGGAAAACAGCAATTGCGGTCAATATAGAGAACGCAAGACCTATAGAACTCGAAAAGGTTCATAATTAATTTTATCATTTGGATGAATTCATTTTTAAGTTTTTCATCATGAAATCCGTTTCGAAGGCTTATGATCAGGTTCATAAAAGAAAAAGAATCACTCCTGAGACAAAGATTGAACAAGTACGGAACACCAGTCAATCAATCTCTCTCTCTCTCTCTCTCTCTCTCTCTCTTTTTTTTTTTCCTCTCTCTCTCTCTCTCTGCCACCTACCTTGATCTCTTCCACGACCGGCGGGTGCGGAGGAGGCATGCGCGGGGCGTCCGACTCTCTCTCGCTCGAGGCTGGCGCAGTAGCCGCAGAGGGAAGACACTCCATCCGACGTTCTCAGCGCACCGGCCGATAGCGTCGCCGCCAGCGGAGGCGCCACCTGAGAACGCACACGCGGTTTGTTGCGACGAACCAGATTACACTGAACATTTCCTCTTCGAATGTCACAGAGCGCTAACACACCACACTTTCCAGCGACCGTAATCCTGTTTGAAGTCTCAGAGACGGGCATGACAGGGCAAGCCCGATAATCGACTACACCTCGCACAAGCCAGCGGAGGGCGTCACCTGTGCAGGGCCGGGATCGCAGGGGAGGACCGAGGGCAGCTGCTGAGGCGGCGGCGGCGGCTGGAACTGCGCCTGTGGGACTGGGTCTGAGGTGGACAGACGACGCCGCTTGCCAGGAGGGGAGCCCGGTCTCGGGGGGCCCGGCTGACCGGCGGACCTCGCCCGGGAGTCCCCGTTGTTGGTGGTGGCGGCGGGCTGCCGCGGTGGAGATTTGGCCGACTGTGGAGAAGGTGGTGTTTCAGAAGCGAGGAATGTGTAGGCGTTATACACAGAATTACTGTAAATTCCCTAGCATTGGCTGGTATCAGTTATAGTTCGAGGTAACTAGGCTTTGATTTTTCACATATAGCCTCAGCAGCTGACGTGCCCGAACCCCCCCGAGACTTTGATTTGAGGTAACTAGGCATACAAATGCAACAATAAATAAAGTGAAATGCACATTTAACGACATAAATCCGCACAGCCTTGTCAGCTAAAAGCAATCCTCCGATAACATTGCGGATCCCAACTACAAATAACTGTGCGGGCCAAAACCTCACCCGGTAGAACAGACCAGCGAAAACGTTTACATAAAAGCACGAAAAATTAAGCCCTCCTATCAAATCGCAGACATCCCGACAAATTCTCCACAATTTCAAACCACACCCCCAGCGTCTTAAAATTCACAGCATCATCTAGCTACCTTCTCCTCGTCGCCGCTAAGGCCGCGGATCTGCAGCGTCTCGGCCGTCTTGAGAAAGCTGGCCAGCTGGCTCTGCGACACGTTCACGCTGCCTTTGTACATGAACTCCACGATAGCGTGGAGATCTGAGGCGGAGGTGTCCTTCAGGAAGACCAGCATCTGCTGGCACTGCTTATTCTGCAACCAAATGGAGTGAGCCTATAAGGCTGCGGAAATTTAGAATTTATTCCTAGCTCTGAATCCATATGTATTTTACAGCAGATGTGAAGTATTACAGCATGGGAATCATTGTTTTAAGAATAATAAACAAGGAAAATAGATTTAAGATTACAATGTAATATGATGATATCCAAACATTAACTCTAACAAGTTCATTTTACCAACACTCAAATATTGTTTTATTCCTAAGGTAACAAAGGGATTATATGTAATATAGAACATCAGAAAGCCATAACATACAAAAAGACCAGTGAGAAATACAAACATTGGCAAGGAAAAGAAATGAAGACACAAAACCCCTAAAGAATCATTATGTCAGTCATAACACATCGTAATCCTGATGACCATGGCCAACACCTGACAGCTGTCCTGACGTTCTCCGATCCGCCTGCCGCAGGCAGAAGTGCCAGTGGACGTCGGGACAGCAACTCCCAGGACGTCAGGACGCCCGCGACAACACCAAGAAATGGATCGCGGGCTGGCCGGACAGCCTACACAAGCGTATCATGGGGGTTCACCTGCCGGCCCCCGTCGCCGGCGAGGACAGAGAGGCGGCCGTAGACGTGCACCAGTTGAGGGCCGGCCACTGGGGCCTGTCATTCCAGTACCTACACCGCATCGGCCGCCAACCCTCTCCAGCATGTCCGCAGTGCGTCGACAAGAGGTGCCCAGCGGCGCTTTGCGCCAATTGCCGCGAGGAGACCGACACGCCGGAGCATGTGCTCCTGCGCTGCCCGTCCCTCGCCGGCACCCGCCTGCGCCATCGAGGCAGTATCTATCATCGACCCGGAGCAGCTGCGAGACGGTGACCTGGTGGCGACCTTGGCCGGCGGCTACCTCTGCCACGGGCAGCCGCTGGGCTATGGTCCGCGAGGGAGCCAGAGGGAATAAACAACAACAACAACCTGAAAGCTGATTGGAAATCATAGAGCATCCATGGGGAGAGTTATCATTCCACATTCCATAATCCTGAAGGCTAACTTGCACTCATGTGCCTAAATTCATCCTCTTCATATCAGTATCTACTCTCCTCTGTATTGTATATTTTTATGAATGAAGAATACATGTTATGGATCAATTTTTAGTCGGTTCACTTAATCAAAGAAAAACGATCGTCCAAAGTCTGAAGAGTCAAAAATAAATTCAGACTTTTCACTTTGGAGGATCTTTTTTCTTGGATTAAACGGATCATACCCACGCCCTGAGCAGCTCCCTGAAGTAGGGACTGTAGGCAGATAGTGCCACCCTGAGGGCACCCTTCCACACACCCTGAGCAGCTCCCAAAGCAGGGACTGCAGGCAAATAGTACCACCCTGTGGGGACCCTTCCACTCACCCTGAGCAGCTCCCTGAAGTACAGCCTGCAAGCAGACAGTACCACCCTGTGGGGACCCTTCCTCACCCTGAGCAGCTCCCGAAGCAGGGACTGCAGGCAAACAGTTCCACCCTGTGGGGCACCCTTCCACTCACCCTGAGCACCTCCCTGAAGTAGGGACTGTAGGCAGATAGTACCACCCTGAGGGGCACCCTTCCACTCACCCTGAGCAGCTCCCTGAAGTAGGGACTGCAGGCGGACAGTACCACCCTGTGTGCGTGGACACTCTGTCCCTCACAGCAGAGGGTGATGTCCACCAGCTCCCCGTCCTGCCTCAGCCGGTCAAACACGGAGGTGACACTGCTCTGGAAGCTGTCCCACTTTAGACAGAACTTCTGGCTGTCCATGATGTGTACCTGAGAAAATATATCACCAAATAAACCACCATGATCATCCACCAAACACATGCCTACCATGTACTGGACTGATGCATGCAATACCCTTAATGCTAATCAAATTCTGATACATTTCATATATTGGCTTGCGGAAAGCAAAGGGTCTGTTCCAGCACTTCCACCTAAAAAAGGATGAAAGAAAAGGGACAATCCTTGGTAATGGTGAAGCAGATGTTACAGGAACATGCCAGATTATCACCTTGGGAAATTTTGTCAAAATATCCCCATATTCTGAAGAAAATCCCCAGAGGCATACTCAGACTGCTGGAGAGGGAGTTTAGCAGAGGGACGCGCCCACCAATACCTAATCCTTTTGAAGGGAGGGTCTCACTTTCATGATGGGTCTTTAACTGTGAGAGCAGTTCTGTATGGAGTGTTGAGAAATCACCATTGGCTTACTGACCTTCAACCAAAGCTCTGTATAAATTTGCAGCAAGCTTTTAAGTTCAAAGCAGACAGTCATACAAACTTAAACAAAACCATTAAATAATTTCTTTCCATCTAGCAGAAAATGTAACATGATAAATTTTCATAGGCGGATCCAGGATTGCCGATCGGGGGACCTTCCGGGGGGAGGGGTGCCAACCGGACAAGAGGAGACCGCTTAAGACAGGCAAACCCTATCAGGTGGGCGTGAAATCCTATAGGCGGGCGCCAATTTTCGCATTGGGGGGGGTGGGAAGCAACATTTCAGGGGGGCGCCATCAACCTCTCAGGTGGCGCCAAGGTTCAATTGGAACCATACATGCATTTCACACATACACACACACACACTAGGACCGTACAGCGAAAAAAGGCAGTACAAGTGCCACACATGAATGAAGTGGAATGAAGGAAAGGTATGGGAGTAAGGTATTTGAATGAACGATTTGAAATTTGAGCACCGCACGCTCCAGGAGCAAAGAGGGGGTGAAGAGCGCGACTCTGACGCGTCCCACTCCATACTGGACCGCAAAACTGATGGCGGCGGCGGGATGGGGGGGGGACGGCGGCGGCGGCGAGTCCGTGCGGGGCCCCTGGTGGTATATACCGCAACTGACACGGTAGCGGAGAATTTGATGGCGCGGCGGGCTCGAGTAACATGGAGCGAGGCACATGAGCCAGAGTTGAGGGCAAGACGAACGGACGGCGTTTGCTTAAAGGGAGATACGCGAAAAAAATTATTATTGTGGTTTCTTGCTATTTGAAAAATCCTGATAACGAAACTATCAATTATTTTTGTATCTTCGGCAAAATTTTGGGAGGCCACTCACTTATTATCGAAATCGGTTAACAATTTCGATAAAATGCCCATCACTTACCCATGCCCATACCCATCACTTACTTTTCGAAAACTATTTAAAGTTGAAAAGTAATACTTTTTTATCATACAAATGTTTGCGCTCCTGTATTTGTATTTGAATTAATTTTAAAAAGTTTATAAAAACTACAAAATGAATTAGTTTGCCCTAAAAACGGATAAAACATAATAACTCAAGTCTTCAGCGGTTTCGAACCTCAGGTCTTGAGCCATTTTCTGCTTCCACCCCAGGATGACAAAACTTTTGCGTCAGATAGGTCACGTGACCCCGGTTTGAGAATTCCCAGGCTTCTGATTTGTTAATTGTGATTTCTTTTAAGCCCTATATTTCTGTTTCAAAAGAGTTTTTGTATGCTGTTTTTCTAAAGTAATTTTTTTTCTGCAGTAGTCAAAAGTTCTACATCACTGTTTAGGATAGATATGACCCAATTCTTAGAGAAATTGATAGCTTTAGCCGTGTGTACGTCATATACATCGATATGAGGTGTACCGGTAAAGTCATCTAGAAATGTTGACTTTGAGAGCAATTTTAAGGCATTTGCAGGCCGAGATACTGGCTGGCTTACATTATATTACTTATTTACTCCTAATTTACCTAATTAAATTATCTTCATTAACTCATTAAATATTTTTAATAATTTAACCAATTTATAAAAATTCACAAAAATGAGAATAGGACTTCTGAAACAACTTTTTGTTGTAACCTTTTGATATAGCCAATAAAAATTTTTCGCCTATCTCCCTTTAACTGGGGTGCGAGGATAGCGTTAGTGAAGAGATGGAAGGAAAGGCTGTTTATTTTGAGACAAAGGCAGTGGATGTAGCAAAGACAGTAGCATCGACAATGTCCTAAGTTAATTCTCAAAGTACACTTCATGGATGTAGTTTTCGTACATTGTTTTAGACGAGGCTAAGTTAACCACAGCTTACTACCTAATGAAATATTGTGAGTACCGTCGCAATTCACACCTCTGGATTCACACTTCACAGTGCCGTCCCAATACACACCAATGTAGCGCCACCCTTACAAAATCAATTGAAAAAGCTCTCGTTACTAAAAGCGGTGAGAACACTACAACTGGTTTGAAGACCAGACCTCTGATGGCACTCAATTTATACTATTATATCCGCGATCCTTCTTCTACTCCTAGCGAGGGTCAAGACGCCAAAGCCAAGCAGCATGTTAAGATCTTCGTCACGCTCGTTTCAGGCGAGGGATTTCACGTCGCAAACCCAGCTCCGTCGAGAAGACCAACGCCGACGTAAACCCGCTGTCGGAAGCAACGGCACTCTCGAGGGCGCGGGTGGCGCCGCCGACGCCGAAGTATAACGTCTCGGCCTCCAGCATAGCCACCCCGCCGGGCCTCAGCGCGGCCTCTGCGGCGTCCAGCAGTCCGGTCCAGGTGGCGCCACTGTAGATAGCTTCCCAGTTGACCACCAGGCGGGAGGCAAGGGGTGCATCCGGCGCCCGCAGTCGAGCCACCAGCGCTCCCCAGTCGCCAGAAGGCACGAAAACGGGTGAGACGGTTGGCGGCGAGGTTCAGCACCAGGTTGGGCAGCGTCAGGTATTCAATGACCTCACCATCACAGTCCCGCAGGCACGCGGCGGCCGCGCCGCACAGCAGGCAGTGCAGGGACGGAAACAGCGACGCCACAGCCCAGCTCCGCCACGAGCAGTCCCACCACCGGCACCTCCCCCTCCAGGAAGGTAGTCAGGTCGGTGGCACACTCCCACAGCTACATCCCGCCCTCGTAGACGTCGGGGACGTGGTCGGCGTGGGCTCCTGATCTGGCCGTTAGACGCCCGGCTCTGTCCTCACGTCGTAGTCGCGTTGTCACCTTTTCACCGTTCAGGAGCCGCATCGAGACTCCGCTCACCGACGGTGACGTCACCTCCCCTCATCTGGTTTATCTAATATTGTCGCCACTTGATGTTCACATGCAGTTTGGAGGGAGGTACCATACTAGTTGAGACGGTCAGATCTGTGTCGGTTGAACCGAGACCCTGTGAGGTCCTCTATGCAGACTACTGCGACAGCATGTCTTCCACCAACGTTCCACCCGGACCAGCAGCCGCCCGCATTGGGAGGAACACATGCCCATTTTTCCCCACACTGGATCCACCTATGTAAATTTTAAGAAATGGTATTGCCATGCAAATTTAAATGTCGCAGGCCACTGCAAGCTGCCAGATTTGTTTCCTTAAAAAATTGATAGGTACCTGGGCAATAGCAAAGCAATAGAGACACTGGCAATAGGCAATTTTAGCCTCTATACATATATATATATATATATGTATATATATATATATATATATATATATATATATATATATATATAAACTATATCGGGATACCCACTCTCTGTGCTGCCCCGTCCGCCCGCCATGTAACGGAAGTTAGCACAGGTTCAGCACAGGTTCAGCACCAGGGTAGTAAAGGACGGGTACTCCAAAGTTGTGAGGCACTGTGGGTAATATTTCCCCTGATCGCAGTAGACCCAGACGCATTGTGGGTAATATTTCCCCTGATAGCGGTGGACCAAGATGTATTGTGGGTAATATTTCCCCCACGATCCGTTTTTCCACCGTTGGGTGTAGGGGATCTTCAGGCTGTTTCTGGGAGGTAAACAATCTGTTTTGAAAGCCATTTTCTATTAAATCAATTGGAAAAATGCCATAAATAATACCAACCAAAATGTGCTAGTAGTGCTGTCGGCTGTAATTGAACATGTCTGTATTTCTGCGGCAAAGTTACTTCAGTATGTCTAGTGTGTTCATTTGTTTGTTTATAAGAGGGGTGTTCACGGTGCATGTGTACAGTGTGGACAGTGTGTACGGTCTGAGAACAGCCAATCAGCGTCGAGCAGAACTAGGTCATGGGGCGGGGCCTAATCTAACGCGAAGAGGGTATGACGTCACAAACCTGTGTACAGTGTGGACGGTTGGAGACCGTGCACACTAGAGGTGGGACTTTTTGGTCCCGCGGTCCCGGCGCCGGGACCAGGTTTGGTCCCGGCGGGACTAAAGCCTGGACCAAAGGCTAGACGCCGGTACTGTGCTGGGACCAGAGCCAGTCTGGATAAAGAAAAATTCATGATAATGGTCCAGTGTGCAAAGTATGGCATTTTCGATGAGATCTCGTCAGTGCGAGTGTCCTTGGAGACAGTACCAAGTGGTGCAAA
Organism: Lepas anatifera; assembly: GCA_034440635.1. Classification (NCBI taxonomy): domain Eukaryota; kingdom Metazoa; phylum Arthropoda; class Thecostraca; family Lepadidae; genus Lepas; species Lepas anatifera. Next base: position 2,146,751 of record JAOTON010001929.1, on the reverse strand, counting down.
TTTTATCAACCTGGTGCGAATTTGCGAGGTTAGTGACACTTAAACTAAACAAATAATGACTGAATGGCTATTAAGACACAGGAGAGGGCCTTATAAAAAGTCCTTAACTAACTGACTAATGATTGAGGTAGCATTGCATTGTAGGGGTAGGAATGGGTGCATTTTTTTCCCTGGTATGTGGTAGATTGGTGCGAATTTTTGGAGGCTGGTGGTGCAAGAATTTTAGATGGCTGGTGCGACTCGTCTGGCCTGCTGCCATACTTTGCAGACTGGATAATGGTTTCCACATTTCATCTAAAACTAAGATAAGAGATAAAATATAACTGTGACTTTCCAGCACATCATTGCCTCCTTGATGCAATATTCCAACTTTATAAGATGAGAAAAGTATCAATTTAACTAGATGAAAGAGAAAAAATAATGTTGCACACACACAGCACAGAACACAGCTCTCACTAAGTTTCATTCTTTGGAAACTACATTTTCAGATGTAATTCCTATTTCTTCACTTAATTATAAAGCAACTCAGTGACACAAGCAAAATACAACCCAAAAATGGTGAGTACTGGGGTCAAAATCACTTTGAATTGAAGAAAAAAACGTTTTTTGCATATAGATACTGGAAGGCATAAAAACAAAAGGTTGATTGAAAAAAGAATTCTGGAATTGGTGATTGGAAATGGCCGTCCCTACCAACCCCACTGTTGTATCCATACATGTATTTCGCACACTGGTACACATGGAATAAAACCAAACACATAAAAGTGGGATGAAACATGGTGATGGAATACAATCAGGCGAGTGATGAAAATAGCGGAAAAACGGGCACCCACAACCGAACGCAGGGGGAGGGGATCTCGCTCTGGCGCGGAGGCAACCAGTAAGGAGGCAGTGGCAGGCACACAACAGTTCGGTTCGAGCGATGCAGAAATTCGGTGCCTTCTGAGCAATCGCATGGTTCCCTGGGGACAATAAGGTATCGTCAGGAAGAGAAAAAAGAAAAAAATAGAATGCCAGGCAATAAAAAAATAAAATAAAATAAAATAAAGTGTTTTAACCGGACATTCATGAAAATATTCCGGAAATTGCACTAGTACCCGAAAAAAACATGGTTCATCTCAGCTGCCAGCAAGCCTGACAACCTCAGTAAACTGCACCCCGGCAGCGAAACAAACCGACGTCACCCAGCGCCGACAACAACGGGAATACAAGTACCACAGAGGCGCCGCGACTGCTGCCGAGTGGACATGACAAGGCCATCCATCAGAGAGCGATTAGGCCCATCACCGGGCAGTTCACAACACATAGGCCGGAGAGGCCCCGCAGCAGCACCAAGGGAAGCCCACGGTCAGGATCAGGTCGGCCGACTGTTCAGACCCAGAACGCCACTGCCCAAAGGGCGGGGCACGAATCGCACCAGCAATACGCATTGTACATTCCAACAGACCCGACTGTTTCAACTGACAACAGACTGTTTCAATTGCCTTCTCTCTCTCTAAAACAAATACTCAACAGTATTTCAAATTACCTACGTCTGTGCGTTATGTCGCGAATAAAACGTGAATGGCCTCAATTTCTTCAACAACATTCAACTACCGCACCACGCTTCGTTGTCGTAGACAACAACAAGAAGAATAATAGAGATAAAAAACAAGTGTGCGCCACTACTGTCTTTGAAGAAAAATTCAACCAAGCAGAAGCACAAGCTTTAGTAGCCTAAAGTAAAAAAGTATTGAAACCATGTGATAATTCCGTAAACTTTTCCTTTATTTTCTTACTAAACGTGAAAATGTACTATTTGTCTTTAGTGCGCTGTCTGCGGCTGCTGTAAAACGTTTTGTTTAATACAAGCAAATATTGTTATTGGTATTAAAAATTAAAAATTTGATTTGTTTAAAGTAATTAAAAGCCGTTTTAGGACGAATCAAAGAAGCTTTTTTTGCTACTAGCCTTACTTTGGAACAGACCTAAGCTTGGCCTCCATATTTGGAAATCCATACATGGACATTAGCCCTATTGTTTGTGTGTGTGTGTGTTGGTTGGTGTTGCAAGGCATTGGGTGGGTTGTTGGGAAGGAAGGAAAGAAGGAAGGAAGGTGGGTGCTTACCTAATTGTTTTTGGAGAACTACATAGGTATGTAAAACATTAATTTTCAGTTCCTTCATCCAGTTTATCAACTCGCATAATGCTTCATAAACAGCCAAAAACAGTCCTGTAGTCACATGGGGTATTATTGCAGTAGGTGGATCACATCTCGCGGTTCAAAAGGATTTTGACTGGGAGTATGAATTATCAGATCTTGATGCTGAAGAGTCTCTGAACTGCCTCACTACTGTCGTCACCAGCCTTGTGAATGAGTTTGTGCCCATGAAACCCCATGGGAACCCAAAACCCCCTGGTCCACAAGGCCACCCACCAGCCTTATCCATAGGCGCCAACAAGCATGGTGCCATTACAAAGCTGCCAGACAAAATTTTGGAGGACATTCCAATGCAGCCTCATCTGCTTATGCAGCATTCTCAGTGGTCAACCATGCCTACAGAACCCATGCAGTCCAGTCACAAGCTAACCATGAGAGCAGTTTGATATCCCACTTTAAAGAATCTCCTAAAGCTCTTCATACATATTTGAGGAACAAAAAAGTTGGTTGCCCCTCGGTTGGTCCTCTAAGATTGGCACCAGGTAGACTTAGTGACGAGCCAATAACCATGGTAGAAGCTTTTGCAGCCTCCTTCTCGTCAGTCTTTACAAGATCTTTGACAGGAGACTCAGTCGCCCACCAGGAATTTGATGGGATACTTGGAGACATATCCATTAGTCTTGATAACGTGCTTAAGGAGTTGCATGGGCTTGATGGCAACTCTGCAATGGGTCCAGACTGTATGCATCCCCTGCTCTTAAAGAACTGTGCTCCTGAACTTGCCTATCCATTGTACATTATATACAGTAGATCTTTACAGGAAGGCAAAGTCCCCACTGCCTGGAAGTCATCCCTTATTCGGCCAATTTTCAAGAAGGTAGCTAGGTATGATCCCCTGAATTACCGCCCCATAAGCCTAACATCTGTTTGTTGCAAAACCTTGGAGACATTAGTGGCCGCACACCTGACAGACTATCTGGAGAGTAATAATATGCTCACTACACACCAATTTGGCTTTAGGTCAGGCCGCTCCACGATGGACCAATTGCTGCTGGTATATGAAACAGTATCTAGATTGACAGACAAAGGAGCAATATGTGATGTCATCTTGTTTGATTTCAGCAAGGCTTTTGATATTGTTTGTCACAGCCTGATAATTGCCAAACTAGACTCCCTTGGAATTCAAGGAAATGTACTTCGCTGGATATCCTCATTCCTTACTGATAGAAAGATGACCGTAGGTGTAAAAGGATGCCTTAGTTCTGAAAAAAATGTCCTTAGCGGAGTTCCCCAGGGCTCCGTCCTGGGCCCCTGCTGTTTTTAATCTACATCAATAGCATTGCATGCCAGTTGACCTCAAGCTATAAGATATTTGCAGATGACTTGAAATATATGCTTGTGTAAGTGAGGATTCCCTAGGATCTCAGGACAGTCATGCCGCCTCCATCCAGGATGTTCAAAATGATATTGACATCCTGCATCGTACTGCTCCCTCATGGGGCCTACATATGAATTCCAAGAAATGTGCAGTAATGTGATTTTCTCGACCACAGAATGACTTCCTTTATCCTGCATACATCCTAAATGGGTCTCTGATACCGACAGTATCCTCCCACATGGACCTTGGTATCACTGTGGACACTGATCTCAAATTCCACACCCATATTCACACTGTGACTCACAAGGCCGGTGGCCTGGCTCAGAGTTTCTTAAAGTCAACAGTTTGCTGTACTAAGGATTTCATGCTTTTTCTGTTGACCTCTCATATCCGCCCCATAATTGAGTATTGCTCATGTGTATGGTACTCAGGTTACGCCACCGACATGCGCTTGCTAGAAAACATTCAGAGGCGTTGGACGAAACAGATAGATGGACTTGGACTGTTAAGCTATAGTGAACGCCTGCATGCCCTTGACTTGTATTCTGTACAAGGCCGACTTCTACGTGCCGATATGATACAGTGCTGGAAAATGTTTAACGGGAAGTCTTGCTTGTCGCCCAATGAGATCTTCGGGCCTCTGTCTGTCAATTCTAGGACCAGGGGTCACTGTCATCGAATATTCGATGCAGAGACCCAATACTGATGTTAGAAAACGTTTGTTCTCCATGAGATGTGTACAGATGTGGAACTCCCTACCTGAAGAAGTGGTTTCTGCACATGGTCTTCATACTTTCAAGGACCTATTGGCCAGGTCCATTGGAGATAAGCTCTATGAGTTCACCTGAACTAGTCATACCTGATCTGTACTGGTCTTGTACTCTCACTTATTTGATTTGATTCACTAGGTAGGCTATATGTGCTTCTTGTCAATATGTTGTATCCAATTCTAGCTCTTGTGTCTGATCTATTGGAAGGCGCACACTTCCAGTCCTCTAATATGACTAAATGCGTTGCTATGTCCTCTTGGACTGGCGCGCCTAAAAGGGTGGTTTCCTTTGTCCTTCTGTTACTCCTTTGTCATTCCTTTCTCTGTGCCAGAAGGAAACCAATCAGGTAAGAAATCAGGTAAGAAATCACATCAGAAGGTCCACAGTTCATATGTTCTACCGCTCAAAATGTCTAACTTAAAAAAGTCAAACATTCAAAAGGTCCAAAGAGGTGTGCTCAGATGCATGAGAGTGGGGTGTATGATAATGCAGAGGCGTGCTAAGGCACCTGATAATAGGAGGCTATGAGGGTTAGGTTAGGTTAGGTTAGGTTAGGTTAGGTTAGGTTAGGTTAGGTTAGGTTAGGTTAGGCTAGGCTAGGCTAGGCTAGGCTAGGCTAGGCTAGGTTAGGCTAGGCTAGATTAGATTAGATTAGGTTAGGTCAGGCTAGGTTAGGTTAGGTTAGGTTAGGTTAGGTTAGGTTAGGTTAGGTTAGGTTAGGTTAGGTTAGGTTAGGTTAGGTTAGGTTAGGTTAGGTTAGATTAGGTTAGATTAGGTTAGGTTAGGTTAGATTAGATTAGATTAGATCAGGTTAGGTTAGGTTGACCACAGCGGTGGCGCAGTTGGTTAAGGCGTCGCCGTTGCATGTGGTAGGTCCCTGGATCAAAGCGACCTCGGCAGCCTTTTCCTCGACCGCCTCCTACCCAGGAGATGGCAGTAAACTGGGTAGTGCTTGCCTTATTACGGGAGTTTCGCAGACCAACCAGCGCCCTTGTTATTGGAAGCACGGGCCTGATCAGCCTTTAAATAGATCCACCGGTCCGGTGGCGCACCCGAGGGCACGGCCTCGCTTTGTGTCACCGGAGCAGTCCTCTGCTCCGCCGGGCCCGAGAAATCGGGATAGCCTCGCCCTGTCATACGGTGGGGTATGTGAAAGGGAACGTCGGGCACGACTGTCCCGCAAGGGTGCCGATAAATTAAAACATCTGCCGTGTACATAGTGTGGCTGTGTGTATATGTGGTGCAGATATGTAGAAGTGTCCCCAGGTCGGGGGCGCAAAAAAATTAGGTTAGGTTGGGTCAGGTCAGGTTTAGGTCAGATCAGTTCAATTGTGTATGCCCTTGAGGTTAGGTTGGGTCAGGTCAGGTTTAGGTCAAGTCAGTTCAATTGTGTATGCCCTTGGTCCCTTTTTCCTAGTCTGGGGATATCACCCCTCTTTCCTGAATCTGAGTGCACCTCTGGTCTGGGTACCACTTAACACTACTCAAACTTCCCCTCCTTCCGTCTGTTTCATCTCTAGGGATTTTCTTGCAGAATTTGGGGATATTTCTATGACATTTCAAAAAGTGGTACCCAGACCAGAGGCGCACTCAGATTCTGGAAAGAGGGTTGATATCCCCAGACTAGGAAATAGGGACTTAGGGCATACACACCTGACCTGACCTGACCTGACCTGACCTGACCTGACCTAACCTGACCTACCTAACCTAACCTAACCTAACCTAACCTAACCTAACCTAACCCTCATAGCCTCCTATTATCAGGTGCCTTAGCATGCCTCTGCGTTATCATGCACCCCACTCTCATGCATCTGAGCACGCCTCTTTGGACCTTTTGAATGTTTGACTTTTTTAAGTTAGACATTTTGAGCGGTAGATCATATGAACTGTGGACCTTCTGATGTGATCCTTTTGAACCGCGAGATGTGATCCACCTACTGCGATAATACCGTCACATGGCAACTGCAAAAGTGATATGTCAAATTGCTCCTGTGCTTTGGTGATTTGATCTTAAGGCTCTTGAAGGTATTTGTGTCCTGACCTTCCCTGATAAAACTTAGGTAAGCTTATTGATTGAATGTTTATGGATGGACTGAAGGGAGGTGTGATACAGCTTGAATTTGGATCGATGTATAATTTCTTAGGTACCTTTTAAGGGTTTAACATGCAAATGTTTCCTCAGAGAGCATTGTCAGATAATTGTGGCCATTTTTCATGATAGTAGGTCAGGATTTCTTGAAGCTATAGTTCATACTTTATGTTGATTTGTTTATGTAATGATGATATAAATTTGCTTAATATGTTTGGCTCTTAATCCACAATAATTAGTATGTTTAAAAGCCAATAAGTGGGAAAAAGGCTGCCGGGACCAGGCCGGGACCACATCTTTCTGGCCGGGACTAGGCCAGGACCAAGAAATGTTGGTAGGGACCGGGACCGGGACCAGCTTTTTCCAAAAAAGTCCCACCTCTAGACAAGACACCTTTCCTCAGGACGATTGCAACGACGACGCATGGGTGGTGTGGTGGCTGAAGTGAAGAAGTAACAAAAAAATATTGATTATGGTTAATGAGTAGCTTTTTAGGGATTTGAAATGTATTTTGCAGGCAGTTTCATTCCTTTAAATGGCTAAGGCAATTCCAGAGATAGAAGTCTGTTAATTTTTTCGAGCAGATGTATGATTTTGCATAAGGATTTCTTCAGACCGGGGAAGCAATTGAAACTTTGATTTGAATTGATCAATCGAAACAAGTTGAAACTTGGTTAACGTGTTGTGCTAGTAATACAATAGAACGTCCCCTTTTCCCCGAAATATTTTCTTTACAGCATCAGCAAGACACATTCTCTGTATTGAGCACGATCCTGTGGTGTAACTCCCACTTGAAGTATCATTTTCAACATTTGCTAAAACTGAACATCGTAGTTCTGCGACTTGTAGTGTTGTTAACAAAACACCGGAAGTATGGAAAAACCGAAATAGCCAGCTGTTTGGTATATTGTAGGCAGCTGATTTTCAATGCAATGAATTATTATTATCGGATGTGATTAAACCTGAAAGACAAGCTTTTAATAGATACATTTTCCTAATCATGTTCATTTTTAACTGCTGTGCTGCCCTTGCGGAGGGAACAGTGGGAATAATTTCGCTTTGAAACTCGTTAAACTAAGAGTGTTCACTGTTATTGTCTCTGATGCTTCATTACAGGTCTGAAGGCGAATGAAGCAAGCTATTTTGAAGAATCATAACTTGAGGCAAATGAAGCTCCAAGGATATCATTGAAGTAAGCTTATTGATTTATGAAGACCTGAGCCAAGCAAGAGGTTTCGCTTTTCCACTTGGCGAAAATGAAGTTTAAACGTTGTACCCATGGGGACACTGTGCTCGTGGTAGTTGTGCTTGTAACATGCCATGCAAGTCCAACGAGAGCTGCCTCATTCTTTGATGAGCTGGTAGATGCTGTTCAGAACGTCGGTGATTTTCTGAGTGAAATAGGAGTTGGAGCCACCAATGTTTTGGATGGTTGGAGGTTTATACAAGATTTTGTGGATTCTACAATCGACGAAGACTGTGAATTCAAGTGTAACCTTGGTAAGAAGTGGGAAACCAGGAGCGGGATACTGTTTAAGCTAAAAAAGCATATCATTTTCATGCATTTGTCCCCAGAAAGCTGTATTTGTGGTTTTCTTATGTGGCTAAATTATCTAAATGGAAACTGGGGAAGTGAAGATGTGATTGTTTTATGTTTCTGAAATCGCCTGTATTTTCGCTCACCCTACTCTTTTGTTGGTCGATTTATCAGTAATTTAAGTATATATTGTATTCACATTCCAAGAAATAAGTTAATTATTTATTGTGGGGGATGGGTGGCTCAGTGGACAACATCGATATCTCCTAAACCACAGGTCCCAGGTCAACTCTCGACATTCCCTTTAAATAAGGCGATCTGATCCCCCAAACCCTTCCTAACAGAGTGAGAGATGGCGGCGCCATGTGCACTTGGCATTTGGTGCGTCGTTGAGCACCAACAATTATTAGTGTGGGTCCTGTGCTAATCCAGGTGTGCTGTTGTGTTCCAGGGTACAAACCGATCAATAACAGTGCCTATATTCCATCATCGGACGGCTGCGGAAGTTTGGGTGTCAAGGTTAGTGCCTCCATGGTGCGGAGCGGATACACCCTATCAATAACGTCGAGTTCAGACATGGCTGGAGAGCTGTGGGATGGCAATATGATTACCTGAATGTGTTGCTCTTATAGAGTTGTTGCGGCATCAAGTGTCTCTCCATGCAGTGGCGGATCGAGAGGAAATATTCAGTCGTGCACAGGAACATGATGTATGGCTCTTTATGGGTCTTGTCCTGTGTCTTGTCTAAGCTTATCTCAGGAGAGAAGTCTCTACGGAAGTTTTGTATCGGTTATCAGAGTTTAGAAGAGTCGTCTCCCATAGCAAGTGTCCCCTCCCATGTCCCCTGCATCTGCCTATGGAAAGTTTGTCAGGTGAAATTTAAGATTAACTGCCCCTCACTTTTTGCCGGTGGCGACGCTTTTGATAGGCTTAACGCGACCCACGGTGTAATTGTTGTCTCTCTGAAACCAAACCTTGTGGTGCTGGCAGTGGGACGCCGAGAATCTCCCTGTAGAACAGCTAGCCGACTGTTGCGACAATCACGACCTCTGTTACGACACATGTGGCGCAGACCGCGACTTCTGTGACCTTGCCTTCAAGAAGTGCCTCTATACGGTGTGTGACCGCAGCAAAAAGGGACTAGACAAGTATGCTCAGAAAGGTAAGGCTCCTGTGATGGTTGCTGATTCTTTGTGAGTGGACCGCGAATATACGGGGTTTTAGAAGTAAAAAGATGTGGCCGAGAGAGTTAACCAGTTGAAAGACCAGAGTGTTGCTTGGGTCGGATGTGTCATATTGCATGAACTTGTTCCAAACGTAACGCACGACCTTTAATTTGTATTATTCTTCACGTGTTTTTATATTGACGTCTCCATTGGTGTAACCACTTAAAGCTATCTGCTTAAAGTTTTCATTCTGTATGGGTGATTTTACCGCGCAATACTGACTTGTTTGTTCCAGCTGCCTTTTGAATTTGGATAACATTGTCACTGCGTTCGCAAGCCTCTCGAAACAAATTTAAAGTTTTCAGTATGATATAATCTACCTCGCCCGCTACCTAATTCTATATCTTTCTTCATTGTTTTCTACCGCGTCATTCTTTCAACCCATCTTTTCATCTGTTCACTCAGTGTAATCCTCTGTTTCAGCATGTAAGGGCACGTCGAAGCTGCTTTACACAGGAACACTTGCTCTGGGGTGCAAATCATACAGGGATGCGCAGAAGCGCGCTTGCAAGTGTGTCAGGATGGACACCAAGAAGGCTTGACAAGAGCTCCGCTGCGGAGGAGGGGTGAAGGGCATGTGTTGCACGTGATATTGTGTTTGACAGCATCAGGGAGATGTCAATATTTGTTCAGAGGTACCACAAGCGGCCAGCTTGTGCATACGCCTGTTTTGGTCGTGTGTGCATTTTGTGATATCGAGGCGCTTGTGCGCTTGGTTTTGCATCACCGTCCCAGCGTTGCAGCTTGTTCATTGGCAGCTGTTTTGGCTGTCATTCCCTTCATCATGTTAACTGGAACTACATGATATTAGTGGCTTAGGCTCAACGGACTGAACTGGAACTTTGCCGTTGTTTAAGTTACCATTATGACAAGAAAATTAGTTTATGTATGAAGTCGAACAGAAATTGTATTTTGGGATCATCAGGTAAGTTGAAATGCGACTAGGAACCAAGAAGAGCGGGAAGGAGCTCTTGCGGATTGATCTTTCGTTTTTTCCTCCACTTTGTTTCATCTTGATAAACGCCATTTTTTGTTAATAGTTCCCACCGATCATCCTATCACCATATTGTAGTTTTTTGCAGATTTACCGCATGTATGTAGTCTTTCATATATCCTGCTTACGAGGCGACACTCGGTCAGTCATCTCACCAAGGCTTCCCTTTTGATCCATACACTACCTTACCTCTTATTCTTGACCCTGTGCCATCGTGTAGCTCGCAAAAAGCAGCACAGTGTCTGAGCTGGTATTGTTGAACTTCTCAAAGCTTCTCTTCATTGAAGTCTGGGATCCTATACATTAAGCTTGCCTTTTGGAAATACTTTTGTGAGGCAGAATATGTTTTATATGTGCTGCGAATTTGAAGATGTATGATATATTTGTTTCAGTGCGGTGCATTGGGTATAATTCCCTTTTTTAATACGCTCACCTGAGTGAAGATAACGCCAAATATGTTTTCCGGGCGCTTGTCTGTTGTTTTTCTGTTGGTTGACCATAGGCGTAGGAGCGTCGAGAATATTGGGGGGGCCAGCGGGCATTTTGAAGTCATTTCTTTCCATTCAACGCCATAGGGTTAATGGTTAAGAATAATAAATATTGGGGGGCATGGCCCCCTGGCCCACCCCGTTCCTACGCCTATGTGGTTGACCAGTGTGAAATATACCCAGTGTGGCATATTACCAACTTGATCGTGACGTTAGTGAGTCTCGCAAATTTCTCCATAGCTATCAATCATGAATGATGCTTCATGTCGACCAAAGGCGGATTCTCGGGTGCTTAAGGACTGCAAAAGGTCCCCTGAGGGGGGAGTGAGGAGCAGTGATGTGTGATGGACGACGTTCCCAGGGAACCCAAACGCCCCTCGAATGTTGGTCTAGAGATCCACAAGAGTTGGTCGCGGGGGTCACCAAGCGTTTGTCTCGGGGGCCCCTCCCCCAAGAGTTGGTCTCTGATACCATGTATAGGTCTTGGCGGCCCTAAGAGTTGGTCTCAGGGACCGTCAAGTATTGGTATCAGGGACCCCCAAGAGGTTTGTCTCGGATCCCCCGAGAGTTGGTCCCGGGGGCCAAGTCCAGGCCTCGGGGACCCTAGAGTTGATCCCTAGGGCCCTCCAAGAGTGGGTCTCGGAGCCCACCGCAAAGATCGAATGTTCGAACCACGTTAGAAATATGTGTCTCGCGAATAATTCAGTTTGCAAATATTTCACGTTCAATAATTACAAATTGTTGGCTTCTAGTGGGGTCCCCGAGATTTTCTTCCGCCCCCTTGAGGAAATTCTGCATCTGCCCTTGTATCTAACACATTTTTCAGTTTGCAGAGATTTCATGGTCCTTAAATGGAAAAAATGGTGCCATCCCTAGGCTACCATCCGCCCCTACCCCCCTCCCTCTTGAGGAAATTTCATTTTCTTAGGTTAAAAAGACAGCCAACAATAGTACTGTGCCTATGTATTTCAGTGCACAGTGCCATCGTGAGGTTCTGAGAAAATGCTGTCATCGGATCGTGATAGAGTTGTACTCTGAAATATTGCTACATTTCTTATAATTTTGCATGATAAAACATTTATATATTTCATAGACCCGTGACCAGAAAATGTCAATTTATGTCGACAACTCGGCCGCAGGCCACGCAAAAGGTGTAAAAAAGTCCAGGCTGCTTGCATGTAAGCATTGGTCTTCGCTTATTCTTTAAACAATTTCTTTTAACATGAATTCTTTAAACATGTCAAACTGAATACAGTAGGTATATTCCACAGAAAACAGCAACAGTAAACAGTATATTCCACACCTGTAATAAATAGTAATAAATAACATCATACCGTCTCACAGATTTCCTATCGCTTCCACATGTCAGCGATGGCGTATTTTAAATCGATGCTAATCGTCGTGTATGAAAACCAAACCCCAGAAGCCTCAAATGCCCTAAAACTTCTTCAGCACTGCGCAGCATTGGTTAACACAGGTGAAGGTCATCTCATCAACCATTTCACTTTCATAGAGTCCATTGAAAGCGTCAACGTCATGTGATAACCGATTAGTTGTGATGTCGTCCATTTCAGAGGCAGGATGTGATCAGTGTTAAAATAGGTCATGTGATGCAGCCAATTCAGTCGTCATGTCAAACAATTCAGTCGTGATGCAGCCAATTCAGTCGTCAATGTAAAGCAATTCAGTTGTGATGCAGCCAATTCAGTCGTCATGTCAAACAATTCAGTCGTGATGCAGCCAATTCAGTCGTCATGTCAAACAATTCAGTTGTGATGCAGCCAATTCAATCGTCATGTAAAGCAATTCAGTTGTGATGCAGCCAATTCAGTCGTCATGTAAAGCAATTCAGTTGTGATGCAGCCAATTCAGTCGTCATGTCAAGCAATTCAGTTGTGATGCAGCCAATTCAGTCGTCATGTCAAGCAATTCAGTTCTCATGTCAAATAATCCAGTTGGGATGACAAACATTTCAGTAACGTTATGTATGTAAACTCACCGCCTCACTGGGTTTCCTGTCGTGACGTGTCCCGCCTGGGAGGGAGGGCGGGCCGTATATCGCCCCCTTGCCTATCACATCTCTTCGAGGATCAAAATTAAATGTTGGAGCTGTGTTCTTGAGCTTATGATGACACGTAGAACATCATCTTTATTGTTTTTAGGTCAGGCTGAATTTGAGGTCATCAGAGGTAAAAAAGTCATACCGGGATTACAACAGGGCAGAACAGATTTTCCCGCATGAATTTTTACTGGGCGGTGCTAGAGGGAATGCTTAGGCATCGCTGGAGTCCTCTCATCATGGCTCATTGAATGACGTTTACTATGACCATGCTAGGTCAAAGGAAAAAAATTATATAACCTCAGGCCAGGCCAGGTTTAAATGTTGACCTGGCCTGGTCATAGTGTACAGCAATCGTTTCCCAGTCTTAAGTTAACCAAAATTACATCAGCATTTGATATCCACCTCAATCCAGCGCAAACTTTACACTGGGATTACGCAAAATAGCCACAGACTGCTCAGGTGACCACACATGACCTCTGAGAGGTCGCATGTTCAAACAGTCAACTTTATGGCCAGGGAAGGGCAAATAACACTTCGTATGAAGGTTTCCAATTTGACCTGTTCCATATTCTCTTGGAAAGAGCCTTTTCTTTTTTCCTTCGACTCGTAATGGGGTAACCAAAGTGGGCCCCACCTTAGGTCAACAATATGAAAACTCAAATATAACAGTTTTTTAGACCTCAATGAACTCATTGGCCAATGTAAGTGTCGACATAGTTGGCTGGAAGATGTTCCTTTGGCCCCGCTTCAAACTCGTGATTAGGGGTTTTGAAATCGGGTCGCATGACCTTGAATAGCTCCTTAATCTGACATGACCTGACCTAAAAATGGTCATGTGTGTGAAATTAGTAAGTTATAAGAAACTACTGTAAATTGCATTGTTTCGCGTCTCTTCGTTTGTACCTCATTCGGGGAAATCCAGGAGGTCGGGCGAATTTCGCCCCCCGTTCCCTCGCTGGATGAAGTGTCAGCGTCATGTTGTAAACAATTTAGTTGTAGGAAGAAATGTCAGTGTCATTTGTTTTTGGAAGGCGTCAGCGTTAGCTCACGGCGACCAACAAACAAAGCGCGGTCGTCAGCACTCAGTTCGCCGTTTCCCATCCTCGCCGCTATTTCCGGGGGCAGCCGGGGTAGAGGGCAGCACAGTCGGTGTCCGTGTCCTGAGAGGTCTCCACCGCCCGGCACAGGTCGCTGAACCGGTGGTCCGATGTGCTGGATATCATCCACGACAGGGGCAGGCTGAAACCAAGCAGCACGTGGTGAATGGACGCATCGCTTGAATCCATAGAGATCTACTATAACTAGAGAGGACATCTTGTACAAAACGGCAATACCCCGACGTCTAAATTGAATGTTTTGTTAGTACAAATATTGGCCAGGTTAATTGGAGAATCACGTGATAATTTCAATGAGAGCTTTTGGATGTAGCTCACGACTAAATATTTTTTCACAGAGAAAGCCATTTCATTGTGAAGATTCGTGGCACATTAGATCGTTGTCATGACAACGTTTTGTTGAATTGTGTGAATTGAATTAATTTGAATCTTATTATTGGAGAGGTGTTTCAGTAAATAGTCGCGAGCTTCCCCACAGTGGTCCAGATTTCTACTAACAAAACGTTCAATTTGGTCCACAAATGGCGCCCCAGGGGCGTAGCCAAGTGGCGGGGGCGGCAGGGACAGCCCCTGAGGGCCCGAAGGGCCCCCTGATGACACGGGCCGCGCAAAGCGAGGCTATCCCCCACTATGCTCTCTGGCCAAATTTGAAATTTCATACCAGACAGGGCCCTCTTAAGCCCTCTTTAGTAACAAGCAAAGTCCTCTTTACCCATCAGGGCCCTTTTGGCGCTGTCGCAGGGGCCCTTTTCGGGGCGCCGCCCCCCCTGAGCGAAATCCTGGCTATCCCCTCTAGTTATAGTAGATCTCTATGCTTGAATCAGTTAGATGAAACCAGACAGAATGTCTTGAATGGACGTGCTGCTTGAATCGTTTGGATAGAAGGAGACAGAATGTCGTGAACATGTGCGTTATTTTAAACTGTGAAACAGTGCCCAGGGAAAGCATAGATATCACTGGCCCATGGGTTGACCCTCGTTATATATGCTCGATATTTTCTACCTGAGGGCTGTCAGTCGTATTTTGAGGCGGTCGCCGCTCTCATATTAATGTTCTAGCCTTTTAGAATAACCAGGGAACTGAGTCGTTGTGCCTGACGCCGTTCTGGCCCAGTGAGGTATGTGGCTCTCGTTCCTGGTAACGTTGCATCCGTCCTTCCCTCACAATTGTGTTAAAGACAGTTTTTGCGTCCCAAATTACTATCGGGTGGGTTTGTAATGTCAGATGACTGCTGACTGTTTCACGGTGTAGGGGAAGAGGGTCATAATGCGCCCTGTTCGAAAATGCGCCCATAGGCGGTTTTGAAAATACTAGAAGTTTGTCAGCTCTATTCTTGTATTAGTATTTTTGGGCCAACTTATTTTGGGCTATGCTTGTATTATTATTAACCCGGGCGCATTTATGAACCTTGGTGGGCGCATTTTAGATACCCTGTTCATAATTGCGCCCTTTGCAAGGTTTTTCAAAAACTTAAATCACTCAAATGTTTGATCAACTTAATACGTTACGACAGTGCAAAATAAGAGCAAAGTGATCACAAAATATTTTTCAGGTTAGAAGTAGCACCAAAGTCAACCGCATAATTTTGGGCAGACGATTTTGCTTAAGGGGCGCATAATGACCATCTTCCCCTAACACGTATGGACATGCTTGGTGTCTAAATCATGGAAGACTTACAGACCTGCACTTTAAAAGCTTTACTGACTTTTTAAAGCTGTTAATTTTTACAGCTTTACAGCCGTGCACTCTGCTTATAGAGCTTTTGACCGGGTGCCATGTCAGTTCGTACCTAGAGCCGGTTTCACACTGATTTGTAGGCATAACTCTCAGTTGTTTTAAGAAATATCTTAAAAATGATTATATTTCTCACAAAAGGTTGCGTCTGTAGTAATGTATTTTGACAAGCTTTTCAAATGTAGGACCCTACGAACTATATGACACGTCAATTTGGAAAATTATGGACAAAATACTACTTTCGCCGATCTGGATGATTTTCTGTGTCTTTTCTCAATTACTTCAGAATTTTAGACCTGGTGAAATATGTTTGCATGTCAGCTCATGAATTCAATTAAAACGCAGCAGGTAAAGCAACAATGGCGTCGGCAAGTAGGTACCATCACTTGAGAGATATTTTGCAAAAATGACCGCAGCCTAATACCTACCAATCAGTATGGAACCGGCGGTACATACTACCGCTGATATTAACACTGAAACCAACACAGCAGGCAGATGAACGCGTTTCGACAAAAATTGTCTTCTTCAGCATCTATGGTAGGAGGGATAATCTTATCCCTCCTAGGAGATAACTTATCCCTCCTACCATAGATGCTGAAGAAGACAATTTTTGTCGAAACGCGTTCATCTGCCTGCTGTGTTGGCTTAAGTGTTAATATCTGTCAACCACTGCTATACAATTATCCACTGATCTATTGGGGAAACTGGTTTCCGGCAAGTGAAAAAAGCATCGGCTCTCAAACGGCTAATTCTCCGTACAGAAATCTGCTGATTTGACTGTTTACTCCTCCTTCCTCTAAATCTACGGCTAAACCGCTCATCCAATCACTAGCCCGGCTAATCAGACAGGCTGACCTGCTCGTCTGGAGCTACAGCTGCCCCGATCTCTCCACGTTGAGTGCATCGCTCTGACCTCGTCTCGCGTGCCAAACCTGCTAAATATGTTGATTGGTGCCAAAATAGTTTAATGAATTCCAACAAATAGTTCAAAGATTGCATGTAAAGTGTGTTGAATGCTGTGTAGTGCTGGAGGAGAACGTGCCACTAATGCAGATGAACAATCTCCACGGCGAATCTGAGCTCCGAGATCGGCCCCACCGACGAGCAGCCGTCCGTATGGAAATCCGCACTGCTGCCTCGCATTATCAAGCGAATATATACAAGATGCGGCGCATACTCCGGTCTGTCAAAAACGAGCGAACGCCTTATCTGCAGCTGGCATGCAGTGCGGACGAAGGTACAGAAAAATGCGCGTGACCTCTCGTCGCTTTCTACGGCGTTATGCGGGCGCAGAATCAGGTCGCCCAACTTAGCGAAAATTGAGTTTCACGTTCTATAAGGAATCTGTCCTCTAGCCCAACATAGTTTATGCCTCTGTGAATAGCAGGCCATTTTTTAACATGTTAACTGGGGGGCCATTTGCCCCCCAGTTGGCCGAAATGCCCCCCAGTGCCCGGAAATTGGCCCCCAGTGAAATGCACAGGATATGACTTAAAATTGACCTAATGCAGACTCACCTAACGAAAATAAGACAGACATCCACCCGATAATTATAACTTTGTTCTATTTCTGGCCCCAAATTGGCAATCCACAAATATTGTGTTAAAAATTTCCACCCGTAGCTGTCTACTCCATCGTGCGAAGACGAAACAAAGCGCGTAATTACGGGAAATCCCGGCAAAGCAGCCTCAGCATCAACTAATCACAACGCTGGAGATGAACGCTGGCCTACAACCAATCAAACATCCTGTTCTATCTGACTGGAAGCCCACATCTCAGCCAGTACCGTGACATTGTATGATGCTCTCATTTCACACGCAGCCAGTTGTCAAGGCTTAGAGCTCGTTCGTGGATTAGACGGGACACGGTGTAGTCAAAGTGAGTAACACTGGTTGCTGGTGTGGTGGTATGAAGTGCTCAGCCTTCTTATTTATTATTGTGGTGGTAGCATGCATAAGCGTCGCCACCGGAAAATAAGTGAGGGGCCAGCCAAACTTCAACATGATGCTGACAGAAAAATTTCCACATTTGTACCCAAAGACTTTTCGAATTTGGGTTCCTCGTTGCCTTCCGCAGCGGCTGGTTATACAAATTTCCGGTTTATTCCCATTTTGACTGAGATAAGGAAATTGTTTGTCAAAAAGTGGAGGGGGTGATTGATAATGCTAAAAATGTTCTGGTTATGAGGATAAAATCATTCGATGGCCACGCGGGGTTGGAAGGGCACCCCTGGCTTCCTATTAGGTGGGTAGTGTGCTAAAAATATTGTGTCAAGTCAAGATCAAACTGTCAACAATTAGTTTTAAACAGTTATACAAGCCGCTTTATCTGTGGTTTTATGGCTACCGCTACGGGTCGTTTTGGCCTCAAATCTGGCCTTTGTGGTGTTTATTTGGCTATTTTGGTGGAAATAAAGTTTTGCCCCTCTTTGGCCCTTTTTCAAACTCGGTTTGACCTTTTTCGCCGAAAAAACCTGGGAGCCCTGGGCAGCATCTATAATCTCTAGAAATGGAATAAAAAATATTGAGAAACATTTTCTTTAACACTAACGCGTCTAAGTTGTATTAACCCTCCACGAGGATCGATGGCCCCCAAGGTTTTCGGGATAGCAGAAAACGACGAGGCGCAGCACCGCGGTTGAGGGCCTACCTCTCACTGCATCATTTTCCCATCATCCCGAAATTTTTACCCCGGGTCACCCAAGGTCAGGTCACCAGACGAGGTCAACCAAGGTCACCTCACTTCACTTTAAAGCTCTGTAAGAGCACATTTCAAAGTCGATCGATTTGAAACTTCCACACTTCATGACCCCTCCAGGGTCTACAAGGTGTATATCCGGGATTTTTGATTTCGTGCCTGAGGTCAGGTCACGAGGCGACCTCCCCATTGGAAAAGCATGGGAAAAGCTATTTCATGATATAAAAGCCACAAAAATGATTGCAAATACTCAGACTGCTCAGAACAACGTTTTGGACACCCTTTCACGGATCCCAGGCGTCATATTTGCCCTGACTTTTCCAAGGTCATCCAAGGTCACCAGAGGTC
Organism: Lepas anatifera; assembly: GCA_034440635.1. Taxonomy (NCBI): domain Eukaryota; kingdom Metazoa; phylum Arthropoda; class Thecostraca; family Lepadidae; genus Lepas; species Lepas anatifera. The sequence goes on along the minus strand of JAOTON010001929.1, from coordinate 2,128,173 downwards.
AAAAACAGTATTTTGACAATAACTTTGACCTAATTGAGCTAGAGCGGTGAAACAAACACCATCGTGTTTGTCTTGTCACTGGCTTTCATTTGATATACGGCAAGGTCACTTTGACCTTTCGTGACCTCAGGTCATATTAGGTCACGAGGTGACCTCTGGCGTCAAACCACTGGCGGGAGGTCTTTACGTTCCACATAGCGGAAAAGTACTGGCAATTTGCTATCAAATGTACTTTACCAGGCCTCAATAGCTCTAATGACATAAGAGTTATGCCCAATTTGCTTAATCATTGCATATTTGAGTGAAAATAGCCGATCTTGACCTAATTGACCTCTGGAGGTCAAACCATTGACCTGAGCACTAAAACATGCCAAGTAATTTCTTACTGAATTCACGCGAGCTTTCTATTGCACTTTGCAGATTTGCGCTAACGCCCATATTTTCGGAGTTAGAGGGGGCCATCGATGGCCCCCGTGGGGCGAAGGTGGCGCCGGACCCCGGTGGGGCGCGGGTTAAGCCCCCTCGAAATGGGGTCTTGATTCCCTGAAAACACTATAATGGCCAGCACAAGAAATGTCCCCCCCATTGACGTTTCCTTAAAAAATGTCCTGGTGAATAGGGAGATTCGTGAATTTCGGGAGATTTTTCAGTCCCCTCTGGTAATTTACTCCCCTCCTATAGCCTGATTCAGCTCGGGGTTTCGGCAGAACTTCCTCTCTTCCACGTTTTTAAGAATAATTATTCCTAGCCTATTAGAATCAGAGACGTCTTCTTTTGGGCACTTGTCTGACCAATACGAACATTTCTCAACCGAAACTAATGTCACATCAGGTCACGAAGTTATGACAATTCGGACAACAAAATAGCCTGAGAAACACTATCGAATAGGGCTAGGGGCTATCCTGATTCATTGACTTCCCAATTTATTTAGTAAGCTTAGAGAAACATCCTCCAAACGGAACAACTAATCAATCTCCCTCTCTCTCTCTCTCTCTCTCTGTCTCTGTCTCTGTCTCTGTCTCTGTCTCTCTCTCTCTCTCTCTCTCTCTCTCTCTCTCTCTCTCTCTCTCACCTGGCCACCGGTACGGCGCTGCTGTACGGCTCCCCCGCCTCTCGACTCCCTTGCACCAGCTGACACAGCTCCAGCTGTACACATTCCAGCGAAGCGGCGCTGACCGCCAGCGTTGTCATCCGCGAAACGAAGGAGAGGCCGTCCGCGTCCACACGCAGCAGGTCTGGAGGCAGGGGATGCGTGGCTCAGTGAAGCAGGGGAGGGGGCTACTTCTTCACCAAACTCCCCATTTGTATATTTCCATCGAAAACAGTGTTTTCACGATTTTTGGCCCAGTTGGTAGTGGTTCTCCCGCTGTAGGAGGTGCTTACCTGCCAGCGACCTGCCGTTGTTGGAGGTGCTTACCTACCAGGACCTGCCGTTGTTGGAGGTGCTTACCTGCCAGCGACCTACCGTTGTTGGAGGTGCTAACCTACCAGGACCTGCCATTGTTGGAGGTGCTAACCTGTCAGGGACCTGCCGCTGGTGGTGGTGCTTACCTGCCGTTGTTGGAGGTGCTAACCTACCAGGACCTGCCATTGTTGGAGGTGCTAACCTGTCAGGGACCTGCCGCTGGTGGTGGTGCTTACCTGCCAGTGACCTGCCGCTGGTGGTGGTGCTTACCTGCCAGTGACCTGCCGCTGGTGGTGGTGCTTACGTGCCAGTGACCTGCCGCTGGTGGTGGTGCTTACCTGCCAGTGACCTGCCGCTGGTGGTGGTGCTTACCTGCCAGTGACCTGCCGCTGGTGGTGGTGCTTACCTGCCAGTGACCTGCCGCTGGTGGTGGTGCTTACCTGCCAGTGACCTGCCGCTGGTGGTGGTGCTTACCTGCCAGTGACCTGCCGCTGGTGGTGGTGCTTACCTGCCAGTGACCTGCCGCTGGTGGTGGTGGTGGTAGTGGTGCTTACCTACCAGGACCTGCCGTTGTTGGAGGTGCTTACCTACAGGACCTGCCGTTGTTGGAGGTGCTTACCTGCCAGCGACCTGCCGTTGTTGGAGGTGCTAACCTACCAGGACCTGCCATTGTTTGAGGTGCTAACCTGTCAGGGACCGCCGCTGGTGGTGGTGCTTACCTGCCAGTGACCTGCCGCTGGTGGTGGTGGTGGTAGTGGTGCTTACCTGCCAGTGACCTGCCGCTGGTGGTGGTGGTGGTAGTGGTGCTGCTGCTAGTGGTCTGCGTGGCCATCACGGTAGCGATGGCGGTCCTGATGGCAGCTGCTGACTGGGAGAGCGAGTAGCCTGCACAAGAGAGTGTGGAGCATCAGCTGCAGCCTAGACGGACCCGCTGCTGCTGGGCTTGAAGTGGAAGAGGCGTGGAGTGGAAAGTGAATTGGTGCTAGATATTCTTGGTCTTACTTTATTTTGGAAACAAACCAGAGGTACTTAAAGGGCTCGTGTGATATAATGATTTGATTTAGTTGCTTCTCCTTGTAGGAGTGGAGGCTGCTCATAAACTATCAAGCGTAGTCTGAATATCGCCCAGGTCAAATATTTGATAAAGATAGAATAGTTTTAAATGGCTACAAAGGTTCATGAAAACAGGTCAAATGGAAACGGCTTACCAGAGAGCGCCCCCAGCGAAGCGAGGCCAGACAGAGCTCCTATCATCTCAGCGAAACAGTCGTCTCCGAGCTGGCGGCCCTCCAGCGCCGGTGACGCTGCTGACGCGAATGCCGCTTCTAACGCCGTTCCGCGGCGCATCCAGTCATGCTGCCTCCCCAAGACTGGCATCAGAGCCGCCGTCAGCGCCGCGTGCGCCGCCTCGGATATGGAAGCGCTGGATTCCAGCCTCTCTCCTCCGGCGCAGGTGGCAGCCACCGTTGCGCGCGCTGTCCAGTCGTCGATTTCGCCGCGGGAGTTGGAGGATCTGGCTGCGGCGGCCATCAGGTTGGAGTTGTTGAGCAGGAGGTAGATTCCAAAGGCCAGCAGGGAGGCGGCCCCGGCTCCAACGCCGATTGTCTGGAACTTGCCGCAGTCGGCGCCGCCGGATCCCTGGACTCCAGATCCCGATGAGAACCCTCCGTCGTGGCCATAGGGAGAGTAGGAGACTGATGAGTAGCTGTCGGATTTGGTCTGGGCTGCGGCAGGCTTGCCTTGGTAGATGTCTTCATAGGACAGGCGAGGAGTGGTGGCGTCCAGGGGAGAGGTGCTGTAGTTGGGCGGGCGGAGTACGTAAGTGTGAACAACTGTAGAGGCCGCCAGGGCGAGGGACGGGAATGAGAGGAGCAGCAAAGATAGGCTCATTTCTAGTTGTATGTAGCAAGGGAGTAGGAGATGCCCTCTTGCTTCTACTATGTGACAGTATAGCAGCAAATATCCTTCCGAAAAAACCTGGTAATTGATAATATCAAGAGCAATTTGCTGCCAAGTCTTGCTTACTACGTTTCCAAAAACTTGGCTGTTACTCTTCACTCAGCACTCCTCGATAAACCGATAGCTTGTGCTGGCTTCAACGTGGCAAAGCTGCCCAACTGCGTCCGTTTCCCTCCGATCAGACCAAGCGAGAAGTTCTCAGGTCCTGGGTTCCAGGTGTACAGAATTGTGTCCGACTGCTGGCTGTCTCGCGACTCGACTGCGTCCGCACCACTACGCTAACCGCCTGCACAGCTGACTACGCTTTAGCATAACGTTAATTGAGTGATTTATCGGGAGCTCCATCTGCGTTAAAGCACGTTGCGGAACGCGGATTGTAGGCGGCGAGCCTGGCGTGGCGGTTTATCGCCGCGATGAGTAGATAGGGTGCGGGTTGTCGGGCTGTATTGCAGTTGGAGCGGCAGTGGGGAAGCTGACCCCTTCTGCCGGGTCACCCGTTACAGGTCACTGCTGGCCAGGAAGAAAGCACGGGGGCTGGGCGGGAGGTCCGTTTCGCCAGGCCTTTGGCCACGGGCCAGCGATTTTGCAGGGCACGCGCCTTGTGATTTTAATGTCGAGTTGGAAAAGAGACGAGGAAGGTGTGCGGAAAATTCCTGGGCCCGGTTTGAATTTTGCGTACCATGTGGGATAATTCTGAAGTCTTTTAAGTGATTGGAACCCTCAGTTACATCTCCGAGTTGGAATTAGAAGAAAAATTTACCGACTTGCCGAAATAGTGACCAAAAGCTTTATGCGAAAATTTTTAGGACTCACTGGCGGATCTAGGGGGGAGCAAAAGGAATTTCCCCAAACCCCGAATTTTGCCGGTGTTTCCTGACTTTCTTCAAATTCGTTTTTCACAAATTTGACGCTGTCACGCTGACACGCTGTCCCTTTCCCCCAAAACATTGGCCTTGATCCGGCCCTGACTTACCTGTAGATGCGACTGAAAGTGTGAAATAATATTTTGCTTTTTTCTCGATCACTCGATGCGACTTTTAGGAACGTGCCCATCCAGGGTTATTTACGAAGTGAAATGTATATACATAAAAACAAAAGGTATGTTCCAAAACTGATTTATCAAGGCATAAACAGATTCAGGGTCAATGTCAATATGTCTCCACGCTGAGCGAGTATCGCCGGGCCCGTGCCGCGCCCCAGTGTCCTGTTGGAACTTTATTTCCAGCTCTCCAGCATTTTCAGACAGGTTTAACGGGTGTAAGTAAGGTCGACCAGGCATACGTCTAATAACTTCATCAAGTTTTTAAACCTGCTTCACTTGTCCTCTTGTTCAGCCAGTTCGCCGCGCTGATCAAGTTGTCAGACCCGCTGTCCTTGACAGTTAGATGAGTAAGTTCGTCTGGTTCAACACGTTTTGAGCTCGTTTAGCCGGTTCAATGGGGATCAAACGTGTTCTAGGCGCTTACTCATCGTCTTTTATTTTCAATGCCGTGTGTAGAATGGGGCCTGGCTTCCTTGAGAGGTTACGTGGGAATCGTTATCCCCGACACACGTAGTTGAACACTTGTCAATAACAACTGACCCATAAAACACTCGATAGCGATAGCGAATGCCGGCTTAGGTAGCTCGATAGCAAATGTCGGCGTCGTGAAAGGAGCTGACATTTTACCGGAACATTTTTGTTTCTGCTGCCGATTTCTCTGGCCCATATAGAAATCGGCTGAATACAAATGAACGTACTCGGTGAATAACAAATGCTCATCGATTCAGATTGTTCAAGCCACATCTGGCAACTCCTGCGCTTGAGAATTTTTCCGCGGGCCAACTATGCCTCTGAATGCTGACCGACGGTGGGTCGTGACTGTAGAGTTTCATTTGCATAACTAGGTTATGCAACAGCGGCTGGGGTTGTTGAAAGAAGTCACCGCTGACGTGAAACAGCGTTGGTGGACCGCTCCGATATGGAACCGTGAAACAGAGCAGCAGTTCAGATCTGAAACGGATTTGTATTCAATATCAGCTAGATCTCAATCTGTGTGAAAGTCAGCTCTGTACCAGTAGATGTTAGATAGAATGCTAATTTCAGCTATCTAACAGTGTCACATTGTATGCAGAATTTGGATTGGGGCGTAAATTTGTTCATGCCGTAAGATGTTCTGATCATGCGGATCTGATCATGATGCGTAGTTAACTCCTCATGCAGACAAAAAAAAACAAGTAAGGTGTCTTCTTTTGGATTTCGTACCAAGTTTCTATTTCTTACGCATCTCCCTCGCTCGTATTTTCTATTATTTAGAAGAGGGTATTTTATCTAATAGCGCTATCTACCTTATTCTCCACCCTGGCAAAGGCGATTCATACCCACCAACCGACCGAAGGACAACACCGAGGGAAGGACAACACTCGCGGAGGAAAACTCAGTAACGCCAGAGGCGATCTAAAATAAAACAACTATGTCCTACCCTGGGACGATACACCCCATAGAAAGCCAGTGACGACCCGGAGGAAGTGACATAGGCTGTTCGCCAGAGGGATTTTTCATTCAAAATACTTTTCTTTTGGGGGTGACTTTTCGTCGGGGGGTGGTCTGCTGCATTTCTGTGCAGGGGTCTGTGACGGCGAAACGTCTGAATTTAAGGGGGCACCATGGACTTTTCAACCCATTTTCCAGTCGACGCCGTAGGGTTAGTGTTGCAATTTCCGATTTCAGGGGGCACCGTGCAGCGGTGCCTCCTCCCCCAGCTCCGCCTCCAGTGGTATGGGTGGCGCCCCTTTCTAAAGTCACGTCCCAAGTAAAAGCTCGAGAGGCGACTGCGGACTTCTGCACCTGTGATTTTATTGCTGGCAGGGACACCTGTAACCCATCGAGAGAAGCCTTCGTTGCCAGATGGGACTTTTTCCCGGATGGTAACTCCGACCTCTCCACTGGTCCCAGGCTCCACGTCGCTGGCTTAATAGTGTAGCATTCCGTTACTAATGTAAAGCTTTGTTGACAACAATAATGTGCATTTGCATCCAGCATTAGGCGAGTATTTAACTGTGTGTGGGACTGCATGAATGGGGAGGTGTAATCGACATCTGACGGGCCTCCTGATCCAGACGGTGGTTGGGCAAGCCTAATTAGATCATTTTTTTCGTGGTTTAACCCCCACCGGGGCCATCGATGGCCCCTAAGGTTTTCGGGATAGCAGAAAAAGACGGGGCGCAGCACCGCGTTCAGGGCTCACCTCTCCTGCATCATTTTCCCATCATCCCTGACATTTTTACCCCGGGTCACCCAAGGTCAGGTCACCAGACGAGGTCAACCAAGGTCACCTCACTTGACCTTTAGAGCTCTGTAAGAGCTACATTTCAAAGTCGATCGATTTGAAACTTCCTACCCTTCATAACCCCTCCAGGGTCTATAAGGTGTATATCCGGGATTTTTCGATTTCGTGCCCTGAGGTCAGGTCACGAGGCGACCTCTCCCATTGGAAAACAGGGAAAAGTTGTTTCATGATATAAAAGCCACAAAAATGATTGCAAATACTCAGACTGCTCAGAACAATGTTTTTGACACCCTTTCACGGATCCCAGGGGTCATATTTGCCCTTGACTTTCCAAGGTCATCCAAGGTCACCAGGGGTCAAAAACAGTATTTTGACAATAACTTTGACCTAATTAAGCTAGGGCGTGAAACAAACACCATCGTGTTTGTCTTGTCACTAGCTTTCATTTGATATACGGCAAGGTCACTTTTTGACCTTTCGTGACCTCAGGTCATATTAGGTCACGAGGTGACCTCTGGAGGTCAAACCACTGGCGGGAGGTCTTTACGTTCCACATAACGGGAAAAGTACTGGCAATTTCTTATCAAATGTACTTTACCAGGCCTCAATAGCTCTAATGACATAAGAGTTATGCCCAGTTTGCTTAATCAATGCATATTTGAGTGAAAATAGCCGATCTTGACCTAATTTGACCTCTGGAGGTCAAACCATTGACCTGAGCACTAAAACATGCGAAGTAATTTCTTAATGAATTCACGCGAGCTTTCTATTGCACTTTGCAGATTTGCGCTAACGCCCATATTTTCGGAGTTAGAGGGGGGCCATCGATGGCCCCCGGTGGGGCGAAGGTGGCGCCGGACCCCGGTGGGGCGCGGGTTAAGATTGCTCTGCATCATATTGGGTGCTTGTCGCTTTGTAAATATGGTACAAGCGTCCATGACAACTGTTAACCCTCCCCCACCGGGGGGATCGATGGCCCCCCTAAGGTTTTTCCGGGATAGCAGAAAAACGACGAGGCGCAGCACCGCGGTTGAGGGCTCTACCTCTCACTGCATCATTTTCCCATCATTCCTGAAATTTTTTACCCCGGGTCACCCAAGGTCAGGTCACCAGACGAGGTCAACCAAGGTCACCTCCCTTCACCTTTAGAGCTCTGTAAGAGCTACATTTCAAAGTCGATCGATTTGAAAATTCCTACACTTCATGACCCCTTCAGGGTCTACAAGGTGTATATCCGGGATTTTTCGATTTCGTGCCCTGAGGTCAGGTCACGAGGCGACCTCTCCCATTGGAAAAGCATGGGGAAAAGCTATTTCATGATATAAAAGCCACAAAAATGATTGCAAGTACTCAGACTGCTCAGAACAACGTTTTTGGACACCCTTTCACGGATCCCAGGGGTCATATTTGCCCTTTGACTTTGCCAAGGTCATCCAAGGTCACCAGAGGTCAAAAACAGTATTTTGACAATAACTTTTGACCTAATTGAGCTAGAGCGGTGAAACAAACACCATTGTGTTTGTCTTGTCACTGGCTTTCATTTAATATAGGACAAGGTCACTTTTGACCTTTCGTGACCTCAGGTCATATTAGGTCACGAGGTGACCTCTGGCGGTCAAAGCACTGGCGGGAGGTCTTTACGTTCCACATAGCGGAAAAAGTACTGGCAATTTGCTATCAAATGTACTTTACCAGGCCTCAATAGCTATAATGACATAAGAGTTATGCCCAGTTTGCTTAATCCTGCATATTTGAGTGAAAATAGCCGATCTTGACCTAATTTGACCTCTGGAGGTCAAGCCATTGACCTGAGCACTAAAACATGCGAAGTAATTTCTTACTGAATTCACGCGAGCTTTCTATTGCACTTTGCAGATTTGCGCTAACGCCCATATTTTCGGAGTTAGAGGGGGCCATCGATGGCCCCCGGTGGGGAAGGTGGCGCCGGACCCCGGTGGGGCGCGGGTTAATTTCTTACCCCATGTTATCACACTACCAGTCTCCGACTGATGCTCGCTTCTTGACCAGATCGTGGCCAGACCTGGTGAAGGAAACGTCTTTCAGGACTTTCTGCTGGGTTACGCTCACCTTCCATAACTCGTTCGACACGCTAGGAATTGGCCGCACTTTCTTTTGCCCTGTTTGTTCTTCTGATCAGAGTCGTATCCAGACCAACGATTTGGGGAGAAGGTGGTCCTAAATCGTGGCAAATGTGTTTTGTAAAGAAAATCGGCAAAAATCGGGAAATGGGTTGGGGACAGTTGTCCCATTTGCCCCACTCCCCCTCGATCCGCCAACGATTCTGTCTGTGTTTGCTCTGTCGTTTCGTTCCTACGCAATTGGTCAATTGAAGCTGTCATTTAGTAACGCGTACTCATCAAGTACCACTGCTGTTGTATAAAAGTGCTTGAGCTCTGGAGCGTTGCGCCAAATTAGTGGCATAAATGAAAGACTGCGTAACGGTGGATAGCATACGATAACGGTGTTTGAAGCTGGTTCGAGATTCGTTTTAGCTATTGTAGAGCAAACCGCAGTGCTTTCACTGCTAGGCAACAGGTAAATATTGCATATCAACCCTTGCATACGTACCCTCCAGATCAGTACCGTTTCACTTTACAAACATGGTGTTTCGTCGTCCTTTACTACTTGCGACCTCTGTTGTTATATCAGTCACCCATAGCACCATCTTTCAAAACGGAAAACGGCCACACTGGCCTTCTCTTTTGGCCTCATTAAACCACCAATCAGAGGCCTCCTGCGCCGTGACCTGTGACTGGTACGGCTCGGACTGCGATGGCTTCAACGTGGCCGAAAACGGCGACTGTTCGACCTTCTCCACCGTCTGCGAGGCCAGAGCTGACCCAGAAGACTCTGCTGCACCACGCTACTTCCGGAAGAAGGTATCTCGCAAGAAATCGCCTTGTCGTCACAGATGGCTTTTCGCCAACAACAGTTGCTACCTACGCCAGAAGGAGAAGCTCGGAGTGAGCTTCGCCGAAGCTCGACTTGCCTGCCAGTCTTTGGGTGTTGGTGCTGACCTTCTAAGTCTGAACAGCATGACCGAATGGCTTTGGATGAGGCGTCACTGCTCCCGGCCCTCAGCCAGGGAATACATCGGTCTAAGGCGAGTCTGTGACCAGCTGATCAATGTAGATGAAGCACCGATGGACCTGGTCATCTTCCCTACCGGTGAGGCCGACTCTGGGAAAAGCTGTGTTGCGGTCAGAAGTGGCATTGGCATCATGGAGTTCGAGGCCATCGGCTGTACTGAGAAGCTGACCCACTTTATCTGCGAGGAGCCACCCGTTTCTCCTCATCAGTCTCTGTGCCCTGATGGCTGGTTCGGTCTGGACGGCTACTGCTACCACTACGCCGCCTCCAAGGCCATGTGGGCGAACGCCGATGACCACTGCGCCTTTTTGCAACCCGGCGCCAGGCTCGCCCCCTCCCCAACATCGACGTCTGGAACATCCTGAAGAAGGTGCTCGACATCGACGGAGACCCCTGGCTGGGAATCAGCGACGTCGCCACGGAGGGAGAGTTCGAGTCCTTGGACGGCACGGCGTGGCGCCTGCCCTGGAGACAGTACAACCCCGACAACTACGCGGACGATGAGGATTGCGTGCACGTCGTCGCCTATCACAATGAGATCAACGACTACAAGTGCCATGGTCTTCAATCTAGTATCTGCCGGATGACCGTTTCAATGGGCTGATTCTCGCTCGTGTTGATTTTCCCCACACGCGCACGTCAAAAGAGATCAGCGTATGTGCGTGCAGACTGGAAAGCCACAGCGACACGCACGCCTAGAGAGACCCAGTATCGTATATTCTCAAGGACTGGTCACTGTATGTATATGTTTAAGGTGTATTTCACTTAGAAAGTCTTTGAGAAAAAATAATGAAATTAATAGTGTTTGCCTTTATTATTTAAATATAATTAAATAAACTTGTAGCTTTAGCTCTCTCGAATTGAATCTCTGCATAATATCAATGGCAGTTTTCGGCACATTTCTAGTAGCCTAGTGTGTCCCCTGTTTACCACTTGTGTTGGTGTTACCCAGGAAACGGGACGGCCGTGGCCAACCAGGGGGCGTCCCACAAAATGGTCAATGGTCATAATCGTCAGACGAAACAAATGCCAGTGGTCAGCACCGCCCGGGTCGTCCCCCGCGAAATCCGTGGCGGCGCCCGGGTTACCCGTTGCATCCGATCGCCTGCCGGAGAATGACTGTCAGCCTTATGTTCAGAAAATTGTTTACAGAAAACCTTCTTTGAGGCTGTCCCGTGACAGCTTGTTTTTTCCTTTTCTAATGTATATTTTTGCAAATCATTGCTAAGGTAGAGTACGAAGTATTGGTGGGAATGCAGTCAGATGCTAGGGGCGAAACACACGTGTCGTAGATGATGAAATCACGACCTAGTGGGCAATACTGTGGTAGCAGTGATCGAACATACTGTGCCCAGATTTCATTGGAGGGATGTAAGTAGCCGAATGCACATACGTTAAAAGAACGTGGGCATTTTGTAGTTAGATACGAGGTATGAACTATATCCTCATACAGCTGGATTATTTGTTTATTGTTGACTCGGTGTTATGTATCAAACCGGATTTCGTTGCGTGATGCGAAGTCGATGACCAGTTTTCACAGAGTTATGCGCATTTGAGAGGGACGTTTTTCATGCTTTATCATTAACTCATGTAATTTAATGTGAAAATATATGTGAAAATGTCAGTGGTTAGAATTAGCAATGACACAATATTGGCATTTAGTCTTAGGAGGAACCGTTTTAGAAGCGTACATTTTGTGTGCCTTGTATTTTGTTTGGGTGTGGCCGCATTTCGGCAGAAATATACACATTCTGTTTTTGAAGTTTCAATTACAGTGGAGACTCATAGGCGGATCCGGGATTGCCAATCGAGGGGGGTGCCATCCAGACCAGGGAACGCCACTTTTGGCCGGCAAAACCTATTAATTGGGTGCCAAATCGTATCGTTCGGCACCGATTTTCGCATTAAGGGGAGGGGGGTGGTGGGAAGCGACATTTCGGGGGGCGCCATCGACCTCTGACCGGGGGGGTGTCGTGACCATTTCAGAGGGCGCTGAGGGTCGATCTGCCGCTGGCCGTGCTGGGGACCCATTGGGAAATCCCGTGATTATGCGAGAAAGAGATGGGAATAAGCTAAAAGCGGAACAGGGTCATAGAGGGAATTTTGCAAAATATTCCCCACATTTTGAGGTCAAGGTCATTCAAGGTTATTGACCTATGAGGTCGCAATATGGTATACGGCCTAGAATGTGCACTATAACTCGCACTATAGCAACTGTATGGCGTGAAATGAGGATTTAAATTTACCCATGACCTTTGACCTTGACCTTTACATTGAGTTACCTAAACTGTGACCTCATAGCATGACATACGTTAGACCGGGTAACGCCATTTGACCGGAAGCTCTGGGGTCAATGACCTTGAAAGTGCTGATAAGATCTCGACGTGTAACCCTTGCTTTTGGCCTTGACCTTCATGTGAAGTGACCTTGACATATAATTCCAGTTATATGAAGTTATGACGGCACCACTCGGCCTCCAATGCAAGCGAACTAGTCCGGCCGCGCGATTCTGTCGATCTCAAAATGTTGGTCTGATTTTGAAAGCCTATACCCATGTCAAAATAATTTTGACTGATTTTCAAAATGTCTTCACTAATCGACGCGTCGCTAAAAGCTTCCAAATGTGACCAACTACCTTTTTTGGTTACTAGCGGCTTCTGACCACCTCGGGGAAAAATAGGTGGGGGACCCCCCCCCTGTGCGCGTGTTAAGCAGTTAAGCACTCTATTAAGTACTCTGTAAGATACAACAATGTAAAATGTATTCCCAATAGCTGAATTAGGTGCATAGTTTTCATGAAGCAGTTCTTTGGCAATGAGCTCAGGACATTGAAGGAAGTATCTAAAAAAAAGTTGCAGCATCATGGAAACCTTTGGTCTTTGGCACCAGACAGTTTTAGTGAGTTGTGCTGTGAGTTTGTGGAGGATTTTATGCCCTTTTTTGGCCTGTTCTTAGGGCTGTGCCCGAATATACAACCACACTGTATTCTCTCCATTTTGAGTACAGGATTCGCGGAAGTGGGGCATAAAACGTCTTATCAACTTATAATTATGCTCCTCGGCTCAGCATTGCAAAATTGAAGTGAATGAAGTACAAATTAGCCAACATAATTGCCTAATTGCTCCTGTATCCCTATGTATGTCAAAACGTGTCACAGGACCCGTAATTCTGCCAAAGAAGTGCAGGAAAATAAAGCAATCGGTTGTGGGCGACACGCCTATTTAAGAGACGTTAATCCGACAAACCTTCGAAAACAACTTATTCCGGTAAAACAACCAACGATTGAGAACATCTGCGGGAACATATATGCTGCTATGCCACCTAAATGAAAATCGAAGATAGAGAAATTGACCAACTTTGGATATGCACCCTCTTCTGCCGTTGAAAGACTGATATTTTCAGGCCATCGGGGGGGTACCGCGCAGTCACAGGATATATAGGAAAAAAACTGTTAAACTTTTCATCCCCGACCCATCAATGAAATTATAAGAGCCGGTTAGGAAAAAACACCCTTAACACGCGCATTGACGGGGGGGCGGGTACCCGCCCTCCCTCGGGTTTTTCGAAGAGAGCAGAAAAACGGCGGCGCGTAGCGCCGCCGTACTTGGCATACATTTTCCCTCATTATTTTTACAACTTCTGTGAAAATTTTAAGGTTAGGTCATCTCAGGTCAGGTCACCAGTACAGGTCAAGTGACCTGACCTAAAAAAAGTTTAAGATAGCATAAGTCGGAGTAAGATGAACTTATCTGATTGAAACTCATATCACATAATGGGCCCACCGAGTTCTCTAAAATATGTTCCGGTATTTTTGATATCGATGACCTAAGGTCAGGCACGAGGCATGACCTCTCCATTGGAAATACATGGGAAAAATGGTTTTTACTTAATAACTCAGAAACAGATGGTCATAGACCATTTATTTTAGCTGCATTAGACTCGCCTTGGCTTTGCGGTTCTAATGATATGCATTTTATATAATTTGATCTTGACCTGACCTCAGGTCAGGGCAAAGCCTCGATTTGACTTAGTAAGGTCAAATTATATATCATTCCATTTGGCTTGCTGCGAGGATTCATAGAGTTTAAGTCGTTTTGCTCTATCTTTACTTGTTCAGATGTTATGGCCGAAAAACTTAATTTACATGTTATCCCTATGACGGCATGTTTTGACCTCTCGTGACCTTAAATGTGACCTGACAAAAAAATGGTACAAATATTTTTGATGGAGAAGTGGATGGCCTACCCAACGCCGTTTACTGTTTTTCGCTACCTACCATGGTTCTTGAGATTTTAGGGGGACGGGTACCCGCCCCCCTCGTCAAAGCGAAGGTGGCTCAGACCCCCGTCAATGCGCGTGTTAAAATCGTTCGCCATATTACACCCTGTTCTGTCCAGATTTCCATCAGACCTCAGAACATTGAATGCTGGATGAAACCTAGGCAGATCCAGGCAGGGCATTTTTTAAGGAAATGTCAGTGGGGGAGGGGCATTTCTTGTGCTGGCCATTATGTGTCTTCAGGGGATCGACACCCCGTTGGGGGGGCGTTACTAAGACTTAGAAGCGCTAGTGTTAAAAAATTTTGCCCAATTTTTGTGTCTTTCCATCTTCTAGAAATTATAGATGCTGCCCAGGGCTGCCAAGTTTTTGCAGTAGAAAATGGCCAAACCGAGTTAGAAGCAGGGCCAAAAGGGACCAAATTTTACTTTCACTAAAACAGTCAAATACTTATCACAGAAGTCAGATTTGAGACTAAAACGACCCCTCGCAGTAATCATAAACTCACAGAAGTAAAACTTGTATCACTGTTTAAAACTAATTTTTTACAATTTGATCTTGACTTGACGCAATATTCTTTTAGCGCACTGGCCATTTAACCTTCGTCTCATCGGGGGAACAACGATGGTCCCCTAAGTTTTTTTCAGAATAGCAGAAATACGATGAGGTGGAGCACTGTGGTTGAAGGGTCTTCTTCTCCGCCCATCGTTTTCCCACGCACGCTAAACATTTTTTACCCCGGGGCCACAATAGATCAGGTCACCAGGCAAGGCCAACCAAGGTAGGCTCACTTCTGCTTTTGAGCTCTATATTAGCTACATTTCTAATCTAATCGATTTGAAACTATTTACGCTTGATGATCCTTCCAGGTTTTACAAATTGTATATCCAGATTTTTTTATATTTGGTGACCTGCGGTCAGGTCACAAGGGGACCTCTCCCATACAAAAAAGACATGGAAAATCCGTCTTAAGATCTGAAAGTCGTAAAAATGGTTGCAAATTCTCAGATTTCTCAGAAAAGCATTCTTGGATACCTTTTCACGGATTCCAGGGGCGATATCTTCCCTTTGACCTATCTGAGGTCATCACAGGTCACCAGGGGTAAAAAACAATATTCTGAAAATAACTTTTAACGTCATCAAGCTAGAGCGCTGAATTAAACGTCATCGTGTATGTCTCATCAATGGCTTCCGTTTGATGTACGGCAAGGTCACTTTCTGAACTTTCGTGACCTCAGGTCATGTTAGGTCAAGAGGTGCCCTCTGGAGGCCAAACCATTGGCGGGAGGTCATTATGTTCTACATAGCAGAGAAAGCCCTGGCACTTTCCTATCAAGCGTACTATAGTAAATTTCAATAGCTCTAATGGCATGAGAGCCATGCCCAGGTTTCTTAAGCATTGCATATTTTAGTAGAAATAGCCTATCGTGACCCAACATGACCTCTGGAGGTCAAACCATTCCTCTGACCGCCTAAACATGTGAAGTAAAATCATACTGAAGTTACATGAGTTTCCTAATGCACTTCGCAGATTTGCGCTAATTCCCATATTTTCGGAGTTAGAAAGGGGCTCATCGATGCCCTCGGTGGGGCGAAGGTGGCGCCGGACCCCCGGTGGGGTGCGGGTAAATAGGAGGCCAGGAGTGCCCCTTCAATCCCGCGTGGCTATCAAATGATTTTAGCCATATAACCAGAACATTTGTTACCATCATCAAGTATCTTAGCCGTACCACTCCCCGCTAACATTTAATATTTTTCCTGCTTTTCCAACTGTGAGTTTTTTGCTCTTTCAACAGTGGTGGATATAGGATTTTGGTAAATAGGAGGGGGAGGGTGGAGCCTCAAAACGCACTTTGCCGTAGACTTTCCACCCAAAATGTGCCTATAGTCGGCATCCTTTGCGTCCGGTTTTGGTGGGTCATTTATTTGGATCGTGTTTTTTCACAGAGTTCTCCTTCCACTGGCATAGCAGTTATTTCTGCTGCTCTGATCCTTTATTGGTGTCAGAACATCTTATTCAAGCCCGGAAAAGGCCAAGAGAAGCCATATCTATACAAGGGGCAAACCAAAAAGAGCTTAGGTGCCAGCTGCTAGAAAAAGGGTCAAAGAAGGCCAAATTCCAAGAGAGGGCCAACCAAAAAAATCACGCGGCCAAACACGATAAAAAACCAAAAATCTAAATGTTTGGCCACAAAATGGCCAGCCTGGCAATCGTGGTTCTGCCGCAATGTATTCGAAATGAATAATTTATTTTCTTATTTTTCTTTATGAGTATAGCAAGGTAAGCAAATTCCTAAAGTATCGAACACATGTGGTTTATAGTCTAAATCGAGACAAGTTTCTATGTACATGCCTACTATGATGTGTGGCTGTTGCTGTCAAAATCTTCTAGGAAGTGTAGTGCAAAAACAAGTTAATAATTTTTGGGGCTTATCGACGCACCAACTGCCAGGGTCATATGGCGTCGCCAACTCTTTCCCTGTTAGAAGGGTTTCTTCGGAGCCAGCTTTGATTCTGACAAAGGGCTGGCCGAATATATAATATCTCCCCATTTACAACATCAAGGAATCGATGAGAAAAGCCAACTAACAACTTATCAACTTACAGAAAAAATATGCAGCGATCTCACTATAACTTTTACCAATGCTACCACCACAATAATAAATAAATTGCGAAGTACTTAGAGCATCTTGCAATCCCCCGGTACTGGCTGGGCTTCCGGTCGGATAAAACACGATGTTTCATTGGTTTTAGGTTATCTCCAGCGTTGTAATTAGTTGGTGCTGAGGCTGCTTTGCCCGGATTTCCCGTAACTACGCGCTTTGTCTCGTTTTTGCACGATGGAGTAGACAGCCACTGGTGGAAATTCCTAACACAATTTTTGTGGATTGCCAATTTGGGATGAGCAATAGAACAAAATAGTTATCATCGGTTGGTGTTCTGTCTTATTTTCGTCAGCTGAGTTTGCCTTTGTTCAATTTTAAGCCATCTGTCTATTTCACTGGGGGCCAATTTCCGGTCACTGGGGGGGGCATTTCGGCCGACTGGGGGGGGCAAATGGCCCCCAGTTAACATGTTAAAAAATGACCTGGATCCAGGGGGAAAGTGAGGCCACCTGCCCCCCCCGCTCCGATCGATCCTTGGCACCCCCAAAATGATAAACACGCCCCCTGAAAGCTGGGAAGGTAGCGCCCCGGGAAATATCCCTCCCGCCGAGGGCGCCAACCTGATAGGTTTTCCTGACCAAAAGTGGTGTCACCTGGTCTGTCCCCGACTATAGCCCTGTTCCAGCTGTCAGCACAGTTTTGTCAGCAGGACCTCCAACCTCTCCTCCAGAAAAAACATCAGCGCCAAATCACCTCTTTTGTGCAAGCAAAGGAACTCAAATCTTTAACACGCGCATGACGGGGGTCTGAGCCACCATTGACGGGGCGGGTACCCGCCCCCTAAGATCTCGAGAACCACGGTAGGTAGCAAAAACGGTAAACGGCGTTGGGCTGCCCATCCACTTCCATCGAAAACATTTGAACCATTTTTGTCAGGTCACATTTAAGGTCACGAGAGGTCAAAACATGCCCGTCATAGGGATAACATGTAAAATTCAGTTTTCGGGCATTACATCTGAACAAGTAAAGATAGACAAAACGACTTAAACTATAGAATCCTCTAGCAAGCCGAATCGAATGATATAAATTGACCTTGCAGGTCAAATCAAGATTTGACCTGACCGCGGTCAGGTCAGGGTCAAATTATATAAAATGCATATCATTAGAACCCAAAGCCCAGGCGAGTCTAATGCAGCTAAAATAAATGCTCATCACCATCCGTTACTGAGTTATTCCGTAAAAACCATTTTCCCATGTATTTCCAATGGAGAGGTCATGCCTCGTACCTGACCTAGGTCATCGATATAAGAAATTCCGGAACATATGTCAGAGAACCGGTAGGGCCATTATGTAACATGAGTTTCAATCGGATAAGTTCACCCTGCTCCGACTTATGCATCTTAAACTTTTTTGAGGTCGGGTCACTTGACCTGTACTGGTGACCTGACCTGAGATGACCTAACCCTAAAATTTTCACAGAAGTTTAAAAATGATGAGGAAAAGGTATGCCAGTACGGCGGCGCTACGCGCCGCCGTTTTCGCTGTTTCGAAAACCCGAGGGGGCGGGTACCCGCCCCCGTCAATGCGCGTGTTAAACCATTAAAAATATTAGGCTGCACTGTCACTTACGGTTTTCATCAGCACAAACAGCAGGCCGTCAGCCCGTAAAACCCAGAACTAGTTCCCGGGGAGAGGCACAGTCCGTGACGTAGGCGCAACGCGGCCCGCTGATTGGTGCACAAAACTGTGCTGACAGACGGAACAGGGCTTATATGCTCCCCCTCCGATTGGAATTCCTGGATCGGCCAGCGGGGTGAGTGGTGGTCTGGGCGATGAACGTTCGATTTGTGAAGGATGGCAAACGCCGACAGAGTTTGCTGGTTGTCGATAAGGATATTTAGGGATAAAGAGGGCTCTTTGTGACATTTCGCTCCCTTGCTGCTTTTTGCGCATACATGTATGCATGATGTAATGACGAGGATGATGATTATGATAGTGATCGTCATTGATGATGAGATGATGATATAATGCATGTAATGTACGGCTCTAAGCACACAGCCTCATATTTTCTTGTGTTACGCCTCTGTAAGTGTGATGCAGGCTCCATTGTCACGCTAAATTGCTGAAAAGAAACACCGCACAGTGAGCAGTGGTGACGCACATTCTGCTTCATATGACACTGCTGTCTTGCCAGCACCCAAATATAAGCCTCGCTGCTTGCAAAGAAGCGAGGGGGGCAAAAAATATAACCTGTTGCTGTAAATTAGATATATATTCCTCTCTGGAACCAAAAACTCATCGAACGGTGACTGATTGTTGCCTTCTGCACTGGTTGGCTACACATTTTTTCGATATACTCTCAGTTTGACTGAAATCGTGAAATTCTGGATTTGAAGTTTGGCGCCAGGATTTTTGTTTTTCTCTCCGATGCGTATGAATTTCGATGCACACGGCGTCTCAGCAAATAAATTATCTAGGTTTTAATAAAACAAATTTAGTACCAATATATGTTCTCCCGGGAGAGTAGTAAGTTTTACCTCTGTTCGTTGGTGCCATTCAAGTCAATCTAAAAATGTGATCGCAAAATTTACTTTGGGTGGCACTGACTAGTGATGCATGTGTTTCATACAATGGTATCGTTCCTCATCAGGCAACGTGTTTCAGAGCACTTAGGCTTGTGCGATATACCCATTAGGCCTCTTGCGCCTGTTTCCCAGTACGTCCATCAACAATGCTCTTGGATGTGACAGGCGTGTCAAATCAACGTGCAATTGATATGTTCAGGCCATTGTTGACCCACATGACTCCTCGTCATGAGTTCTGGGACACCAGATCAAGCCTACTGATCATTGGCGCCAGGAGGCCAAGCACATGTCTTCCCGATCTTCGCAGAGGTGTGCTCGATCTCTGACAGGCCAATCATTCACACGGAGCTCCGATGAATTCAGATAATCTTTCGCTCAATTTCCATTCCCGAGTCGGTTAAGGGGGCCCTGAAGAGTTTTCTTTAGCTGGAGCGATGGCGGCGGGGAAATGGGTCAACTGTCGCCTGATGGTTCGATCCATCATACTTTGATACTTGCTGGGGCGCTACATACCGGACACTGCAGTATGGGCACTATAGCTTAGTGCACAGTGAATATCATATGATCCGTTGGACGCTCACGGACAGTAAAGGGCTCGAGCCTGTCACATATAGCCTTAGCCGCTGATTTACCCTAAAACTCCAACGGTTCTGGCCTGGCAAAGAAATGCTAAGGGATGGTTTGTAAGGACTTACGTCGCTGTTTGTAAGATGCCGTTTGGGTAAGGACGATCAACACTAAGTAATAACAAGAACTAACATCTTTTCTTATTTCTTTACATAGTTTTCATGAATCTAAGTTAACCCGCGCCCCACCGGGGGTCCGACGCCACCTTCGCTCCACTGGGGCATCGATGGCCCCCTCTATCTCCAAAAATATGGGGGCTAGCGAAAATCTGCAAAGTGTATTAGAAAGCTCCCGTGGATTCAGTACGAAATTAATTGTATGTTTAAACACTCAGGTCAATGGTTTGACATCCAGAGGTCAAGTAAGGTCAAGATAGGTTATTTTCACTCAAATATGCAATGCTTAAGCAAACTGAGCATAACTCTTATGCCATTAGAGTTATTGAAATCTGGTAATATAAATTTGATAGGGAAATGCCAGACCTTTTTCCGCTCTGTGAAACGTAATGACCTCCCGCCAGTGGTTTGACCTCCAGAGGTCACCTCGTGACCTTATATGACCTGAGCTCACAAAAGGTCAGAAAGTGACTTTGTCGTATGTTGAATGAAAGCCAGTGACAGGACATACACGATGATGTTTGATTCAGCGCTCTAGCTTAATTAGGTCAAAAGTTATTATCAAAATACTGTTTTGACCCCTTATGACTTTGAATGACCTCAGAAAGGTCAAAGGGAAAAAATGGCCCCTGGGATCAGTGAAAGGGTGTCGCAAGGACGCTTTTCTGAGAAAGCCGAGCATTTGCAATCCTTTTTGTGACTTTTAGATCATAAGACAGCTTTTCCCCATGTTTTTCAATGGGAGAGGTCACCTCGTGACCTGACCTCAGGTCAAAAAATCGAAAAATCCCGGATATGCATCTTGTAGACCCTAGAGAGGTCATGAAGTGTAGGAAGTTTCAAATTAATCGACGAAGAAATGTAGCCCTTATAGAACTCAACAGTTGAAGTGAGGTGTTCTTGGTTGACCTCGCCTGGTGACCTGACCTTAGGTGGCCCGGGGGAAAAATTCAGGGATGATGAGAAAATGATGGAGTGAGAAGTAGAGCCCTCAACCGTGTTGCCGCGCCTCGTCGTTTTTCTGCTATCCCGAAAAAAACCTTCGGGGAATCGATGGCCCCAGTGGGGCGAGGTTAAGAATCAACTTCAAAGAAGATCGCAGTGTCATCCTGTCACAGTTGTTCGACCCGCGAGTCTGAGTCGGAGTTAAATTTTGACTCGTCCGACCCTGAGTTGGTTTGGTCAAAACATTTAGACCGGTGAGTTGAGTTGAGTTGAGTTGAGTCCGTTCAAACCACATCAACGAGTTGGGTTGAGCTGACTCGAGAAGATTTGTCTTGTATTTATTATGGTTAGCGCAGGAGTATGGGCTTATACCTTTCTGGGAGTGCTCTGGCACCCCCAATGAAACGTTGAAATACTGTTGCAATATAATTTTTGTGTTTTTCATTTGAATTATTTCGAATTAGTTTACTAAGTAGTTTCTAAGTAGTAGAGTACTCTTAAACAGGCCTGTGAGAAGGTTTATCTTATACTATCACAACTGTTATGATATAACATTTAATAACGGTTTTATTGACACTGTTTAAATTTGTGCCCCCAATTATTTGCAAAAATCCACGCCCCTGGATCCTGTCTCTACTACGTTGAAAACACCCCATGCGATTTTCATAGCTTTTCACAACAAATAATCTCTAGCATTTTCTTATGCGAAAGTCGAGGCTGAGGTTTTCAGTTAAACATCAATGACATATACAAATTTAAAGCTAATCATTTCATGTCCTAACTAGATTGTGCATTGTTACAGCAAAAGACAATGTAGGAATATAGGTATCCTGTCTCTACTATGTTACAAATACGTTAAATATATGCATGGAATATGATTGCGCGGTCTCCCCACCCTCTCCAAGTGTCATTATGATCAGTAGCTTTTGTCTCGTGAATATATGTAAAATAGCCGAGGACTACTCAAGTGTAGATCCGCTAAAACTTCTTAAATTGTCAGATGGCTCAGATTTTAACACAAGGAAACTTAAAGAAATTTTTGGATCATGATATTTCTTTGCCATACCTTAAATCCATGAATGTAATGATTTTTCTTCTACTGTATCTAAAAGTTTTAAACTTAGATCCCACAACTCATTCTACAATTAAGTAAAATTGTAGCAAGTAATAAATTCACGTAGAAATAAGAACAAAACAGAACGCTGCATAAAATATTGTCTGGTGGTAAAACGCGCTGAATCCAATGCCGTAAGACATGGTAACACAAACCCAAGGCTGGAGATCTCTCCTTGATCCAGAGGTCCTGGACAGGTTAACGCTGACACTGTAATACAAGCCCAATAAAAACCTATGGGAAACCCAAAATCCAGGGGGCGGGGGTCGTGACCCCGGCCTACACCCATGCACAAGGCACTGGCTGCGCAGCTGGAGTCGGCCCAGACACAGTGGATTGGATGTAGGAATTGACCCCGAACCTACGTGGATGCCATTGGATTTGCCAATATTTCTGACAGATCTGGAAATGGATTTGGATCCACTTTTTGTCGATGTGGTCGTATTTTTTTCGGATACGGATTGAATTTGTCGGCGTGGAAACGGATTGTCCTGTATTTTTTCGGTGAATCCCGGAGTATGGCCTGGATGGTAGTTGGATTATCTTGGCCTCTCAATCAACAATTACAAAAATCCAGGAGTACAATACAGAACTCGGGACTACCACCCTAAATTTGTCCGGCTCCAAAACCCCACCGTCAATCTCAGCTGAAACGGTGACCGCCTAACCGCTTGACCAAGTCGCAGTCATGCGTGTCGCTGGAGCTCTAGCAGCCCCTCTCCCTCGCCTCTCGGAGACGCCCAGAGGCCACAGGTCAGGTGGATATGTCTTTGTCAGCTGCAGCAGCGTCCCGCAGTGCAATTAACATGATTGGCTATGCGTGGAGCTGTTGGCTGACCCTGATGTTAATCAGGGGTGAGCCTGCTGGAGAGGATGCTTGCGGTCCTTGCTCAGACGTGGTCTGTTGTCAGAGTTGGCCAGACATCGGCGGCTCTCTGTGGCACGGTAGATCGCCACTCTGCGTTTGTTTTGAGACCACTGGAAACACGAGAATGTGCGTATTCTAAGTTTTAGACATCCGGTCTTGAAATGAAAGACAGTTGGAGGGACAGTTATTCTTATATATATGCAGAACCATAGCTTTGACACAGCCTGCTGACAGAAGAGCACGGTAAGCCATACTACACCTCCACCGCGAAGAAATTTCAACTGCAGAATATATCTCCGTCACATTTTCGACCCTCTCGCCGGCACAGCGCCGCTTTGGATCCAGACGCCGTGATGCGCTGTGTGGTGCTGTGCGCCGTTGTGCTGTGCGCCGCTGTGCTGTGCGCTGTGGTCTCTGCGGACAGCTACAGCAGCTACAACGGCTACGCCGACGAAGACTACAGCGACCAGCGCTATGAAGAGGACAACCGTTACGGATACGAGGAAGACGACTACTACGTTCCTTCCTACGCCTACTCTACAGTCTCCTACCCAGCTGCGTATCATGTCGAAGAGGAATGTGACTGCTCGAAGTACGAGTACCTCGGCGCCGGCCTCGGTATTTCTTCCCTATTGGCATTCGGGGCTCTGTTACTGCTGCAAAGTAAGAACAGCACCGGCACCGCGCGGAACCATGCAGGTCCTGGACTGATTCCCAGAGCTGCGATATCTTTGACGTGTCGAACGAGCGAGCTCATGTCTGGTAAGTCGAACTGGTTGAACCTCGCCGAGGACATGTATGGAGAAATAGCTCAAACTGAGGGCGTTTCTGACGACTTCGGTCTGCTGAGGAGAGGGTCTAGACTTCTCAACAAGTGGCACACCTTCCTCGATCGAAACAACGAAATCGACGGCGCAACCGTTGGAAGATCATACAGCAGAAATGACAAGCAGGCTGGGAAAGTCTTTAGAACGGGCATCCATCGGTTCTTCTTCTCTAACTCTGACGAAGGCGTGAAGGGACGAAGTCACAGTAGCAGTGAATGCGACTGCCTCCCTGGTCTGTTCGGCGTCTTGGCAGGTTTTGGGGCGCTGGGCGGTGTGACGGGCTATTCCCTTTACCAGAGCACACAGGCCCTCCGTTCAGCATTGGCAGCAGCAGCAGCAGCGGTTACGACTACAACTACAACGACGACTACCACAGGACGTCTGCTGACTCCCCTGGAAGCAGGTTGGTGTACGCGGTGCTGGAGCTGTTGTAGCCTCGAAGTATGTATTTGTTTTGCCAATAGAAGCGACGGCAGGCTATCGATATACGACTGTAAAGGAATATATATATATATATATATATATATATATATATATATATATATATATATATATATATATATATATTCGATATATGACTGTAAAGGGGCCGGGGTGGCCTAGTGGCTTCGTTGCCAGTCTTCGGTCGGATAGCATGGATTAACGTGCACTGATAGAAAAAATGACACCTTTTTGCCATTTGGTGACACCGTAAAAAGTCCCCACTGGAGGGGAGTTCGGCCAACCTCGCCAAGCAGCGTCACTACCCCCAAATCCAGTGTCAATACAGGGTCAGACACCGTATTTGAGAGTTTTGGTAGGGTTGGGAGAAGAGATTACCCCAATCGAAAGGAGTTACGACCCTCATCAAAAGGAGTCACGACACCCATGTGACTCCTTACCCGACCACCATTTCAGGGGTACCTGACACTGCTTTACGGTGTATTTATTGCGAAGTACTCTAAATCAAAGTGTCAATACACATGCATTGATACCGTCTTATGGTGTTAGTGTAGATTGACTTCTCACTTGTGACCCCGTATCTTAGCGTCCTTTTTCTTGCGACCCCTTTCCCCACCCAGGTGGTCGTAAAAAGTAATGGTGGATGGGCATTTCTGTATTTATATTAGTTCACCAGCTTAACACACAATCACCGAACATGTTCTCAACTACGGCTCACATTCTATCCGCAATAATTTTACACATAGATGCGGAAATGCTGCACCCATATCAAATTTGTCTGAGTTATTTATGCAGTCACCACATTCGGATATAAGCACGTGGGCTCTGTCTTGGAAAAGCCTTTGCATTATCATGATACACACGAAGTGAAGTGCTCTCACCAGCTTCTACATCATTTTCGGCACTATCGGGTCAAAAGACTTATAAGTCTCTCGATCTAGTGACTCAGAATACTCCCGCACGTAGTCGCTGAAATATCTGATGCCTTTTCAACACCTACGATAGGAGGTACTCACAATGTTGAATGGAATATCTTGCTCATGATTTGGAAAATGTTTTGCAGAGACAGCACGTTCAGGTTGTTTAAACAGATATGTAAGAAGAAAAAATCGTGCTGATGTTCAACGTTAAATATTACAAACAGGATCAGCTTACGCCCTGGAAAGAATTGAATTGGTTAGATAAAATTTTGGAAATGCATCGTAAATGTTCGCATGTAGGGCTCGTATAGCACATGGTACATAATGGCACAGGGTTCTGAAGAGAAAGGGAGGTCAAATGCACCGTAAAGGGATACAGGACGTGAATAATTACATGGAATAGAAGCTGTGAGCTTTCGAGGTATGACTGCAGCCAAAACCAATAGCCGATTGCTGCAGCCTTCACACGCGGGGTTCAATCCCCACGGCGGGAAACCACCTTCCGTGTCCGATCTGACCCGGTGGAGAGGATCCTTAAACACCCACGCCAATACGACACTAAAGCCACGGCGTGGTTTTAGTGTCGCCAGCCCGACGGCGCAATAATAACAAACGTTTGATTTATTTTGTTTGTGTTTTTTACGTAAAAGCTCTCTTATCTCATGATGCGATGTGTCTTTCGTACCCCTTTGCCTTAGCTGGCTGCAAAATACTGCACACGAATGCTAGATGGCTGCTAGATCAATTAAATTTATAAGCAGCGAGTTTGTGAGTTGAAATTCAGGTGCGGTGAGCTTACTCCAGCATCTATAAACGTTGCTTTTGACACACAATCCCGGCAAGTTTCATAACTCAACTGCACCAGAATCACGTTTCAGTTTTATTTTCATCGGCTGGCTCTCAGCTGTTTAACAACACAGTTTTGGTCTCCTCCATTGCCGTTTAATTTGAACCTGCTTTGGGTGAAGCTTGAATTTTTCCATCTTTTTTTACAGTTTCGTTGGTGACTATACTGATGATGCTGATCTCCATTTTGTCCATCTCTATTGCAGTTGAGGACACAGCTGGGCTGATGTTCAAGCTGGACTTGTTGGCGCACATGATGAACATAATGCTGGGCACGGAGCAGCAAGAGTGCCAACAGTATAAGCTTTGCCTTCTGGGCCAGAGGGCTCAGGACGCCGGCGGTACCCTTGGAGACTTGATACCTCTTGCCAGGTGAGATGGAGCAGAATAGTTGAAGAGCTCATTTATTTATTCTATAACATACTCTGCTTTGATAGTTAATGGGAGCCGTGATGTCTACAGCTTAGATTCGATTATGATAATGTTTAGAGTATGGATGTTAAATTTTTGTACCAGGTCAATTGCGAGGGAATAAGAGACGAACTTTTCGATTTTTTTGTCCATCCCCAAATTCTCAGCCAAAATATTGGTTATGCTAACGATGGGAGTGCTGCACAGGTGAAAATGTGTTTGTGATAATTGAGAGCTCATTTCTTAATGTTTGATTGAGCTCTGTTGATAAATGTTCAGGTCTGCATCGCTTATGATTTTGAGTCTGTTCTGTCTTCCTAATGCAGAGGATATTCAGAAGCTAGAGTAAAAGGGGCATCGAACTCCTTCCAAAACAGTTGACTTCAGAAACGCCCTTTTCTCTCCATAATTTTGACCACCGTTTCGCACGAATCCCTTTGAAATCCCCAGCGAGAAGCGAGCCATTCACCTGCCTACCAAAGCTCAGTGTCGTACACAAGATTGCAGCGCAGTGCAACCCTGACAACGTCTGTATCTTCCGTTACAGCATGCCTCTGAGTGCTCTGATGGCTCAGCTTTCGGAGAACACTTTCAGCGAGCTCTGCTGGGCTGTTCGATCGGGAGTGAACAACGGCGACTGCCGTGTTCGATTCCCACACTGTCGCAAAAGCCAGAGAACAAGGCATTGAGGTCAAACGTGTATGTGTGCTATGCTTTTGCTGGGTGCTAGGATTTTGGTAAGGACTGAATGATGCCAGGTGGAGTAAAGTGAAATGTTTATAAGGGACAAAATGTGAGGTAAATTTTATGTTGGCGACAACAAATCAGTTGATACAAATGTATGTAAAAGATATGGTAGCACCAATAAATATAAATATTTAATAAACTTTCTCACTGTGGCGTTTGCGTTTATTATACATTTGTTGACGTTTATAGCTTCCATGCCAAGAACGCTATTATTATTTTCTGTATATTGTTAGCCGCCTTTAGCATTCTCGCCTACCTCTATGTCAGTTTTGAAACCTGAAGGCCATACATGTATACTTTCATACACATAATGATATCATTTGTCACACAAATCCGCCTTTGTGCCAGACTCACATGATTAGGTGAAGACACGGCTCATTTTGGAACATCCTTACTATGTCGGCTTTTGCTCACATTTATCAATTAAAGAAAGTTGGGTCTTGCTACGTCCTCCACCCATATTGTATGGGAGGAAAGAAAGACACACTACGCCTAATTAGTCTTGCGTTACACTTAAAACAAGTTTGTACATAATTTCATATGAAAAGTAATTCATGGCAATTACTTTTTTGGAGTCTGGTGTTTTTGTACAGAACTCGATTTCATTCCTACCGACTTTGGCATAAAATGGTTGTGAGTTTATACTGTTGCATCAAGTGAATACTGATGACAAAAGAAAAAGTGGGTTCATTTCCCTCCAGGCACTCCGAGTACCTGAAGCCCTCACATGGACGGCGCTTTTGATCCGAGCAATTCGTGTCATTCTGCATCCTTTCTCATCCGTCTGCGCACATTGCAACATACTGCTCCAAATATAGCTAAACCATTCAACAAAGCCTGCTCAGCGATAGTTGCTACAGTCCGGAAATTTGTGCGGCACAGCGGCCCAATACCACCTTCAGCGGAATTCTCAGGCATGGTCGGACGCGGGTATTGTAGGCATGCCTTTTCTATAGAGGCATGCGCCGGTGTCGCCCGAATTTTCGAGGAAGTACCGCCGTTGGGAAGTGTCTATTTGGAAGTCGTGACGAGGATGACCAGATCTAACCCCCCCACCAGCGGTGCATCCCACCGGGGGCCATGATGGCCCCTCTAACTAAAATATGGGTTAGCGCAAATCGCAAGTGCAATAAAACTTGCGTGAATAGTAAAAATTAATTCCATGTTTAGTGCCAGGAATGGTTTGACCTCCAGAGGTCAAATTAGGTCAAGATCGGCTATTCACCAAATAGCAATGATTGAGCAAGCTGGGCATAACTATGTCATTAGAGCTATTGAGGCCGGTAAATACATTGATAGAAAATCCAGTACTTTTCCTATGTGGAACGTAAAGACCTCCCCAGTGGTTTGACCTCAGAGTCACCTCGTGACCTAATATGACCTGAGGTCACGAAAGGTCAGAAAGTGACTCCGTATATCAAATGAAAGCCAGTGACAAGACAAAACATGGTGTTTGTTTCACCCCTACTAATTAGGTCAAAAGTTATGCCAAAAACTGTTTTACCTCTGGTGACCTTGGATGACCTGGAAAAGTCAAGGGCAAATAGACCCCTGGATCGTGAAGGGTAAAAAGTTGTTCTGAGCAGTTGGTATTTGCAATCATTTTGTGGCTTTTATATCATGAAACAACTTTCATCTTTAAATGGGAGAGGTCGCCTCGTGACCGACCTAGGCACAAATCAAAAATCGATATACACAGACCCTGGAGGGTTAGGTGTAGCAAGTTCAAATCGATCACTTAAATGTACCTTACAATCAAAGTGAAGTAGGTGACCTTGGTTGACCTCGTCACACTGGTACCGGGTAAAAATTCAGGGATGATGGGAAAATGATGCAGTGAGAGGAAGAGCACTGCGGTGCTGCGCCTCGTCGTTTTTCAAAAACCTAGGGGCACGATGGCCGTGGGGCGAGGTTAATATGTAGCTAAGCACATTGTTACCACGTGAACATGATAGATGCAGCATTAGAGAAAATAGCAAACAGAGGGCACTTCCAAGCTCTGTGAACTGGGCAAAACATCTTGACCGCAATAGAATCGTCAAGATGTATGGTGGTGGAAGAGACGCAGAACAACTCAACTTACAGTACCATATTCCTGATCAATTTCACGCATCTGACCAAATTTTTTTAGATCAGATCATGGCAGGTCAATGAACTATTCAAGGTCAAGTGATCTGACCTCAAACCCCAAAATCACGAGTTCTTCCCCCAGCTCTTCCTGCCCTCCAAATTAATTCCTGGATCTGCCTCTGCCTAGGACCAAAAAGTTTCCCCAAAGGAAAAAAACTTGTGGACTAGAAGGCTGGTAGAGTTGGAATTCCTCAAGATAAAAGATAATGATTAGACAGGCACCAGTGTTTTGGTTTAGAGACCATGAAATGGATTGACTAGAGATGGAAGATGCTCCAATTTAATTAACTATTAGTTGCAAATACGTCATGAAACTAGTATTAACAGTGAAGCGGAGTAAGGTACTGATCCTATTTGATATGTTTTGCGAATGTCAGTTGATCGGTGACTGCTGTAGGCTCACTAATCCAACCATTCTGTCAATTTTCCTTCACCTGATGCTTTGATAGTTGGGTCATTCCACCGTAAATCGATCTATAATATCGTAAAATAAAACCCTACTATTTTTTATTCTCTCCAAAATTAGTGCTAAGGGGGTTTCAAAAGTGCAGATTCTAACCATGGCGTCAAAAATTATTTGAAAATTTGGTAAGACAGATATAGGCTCCGGCATTTTTCGGGGGTCACCATGTAGGCATTGTTTTGAAAGCCTATAGTTCTGCCATTTTTTAATGATCATAACTATATTTTACTTTATTGTTAACAATTTAGCAGATTTTAATTTGGCAATCTTCGATTTTTATATTTTTGCAAATTTGACCTCATGACCTCGTGACCTATTTTTTGAACGGTGACCTTGACCCGCAGTACAGTGAAATTTATAAATTCGTGTGATAGAATTTTTACATTTGGCAATTCTCTTTTAGATAAATTAAAAAATATGGCTTTCGCACAAGATATAATACTTTTTACTTCCGAAACATGACACTAGGTGTCACTATGGAGCTGTGCCGTCGTAAACCACTGTATAATTAATGCCAGTGACGGCGGAACGTCCGAATTTAAGGGGTAGCTGTGGAATTTTTAACCCATTTATTACTAGTCAACGCCATAGGGTGTGTTAACACTTGCACGTACAGGCGGGTTTTTGCACCCCACCCCCGCAGGTTTTTGAAGAATTGAAAACAAGCTTCTGAAGTAAGAGTCTTGAAATGTTGTATAGCCTCTAGGGCATTCATTGTGCACATTTTGCGCGAAAAAATTGTTCCTACCCTTCAAGGTCATGGAGTTATGACCTCAAGAGTGGAGGCA
This sequence comes from Lepas anatifera, assembly GCA_034440635.1. Lineage (NCBI taxonomy): Eukaryota > Metazoa > Arthropoda > Thecostraca > Lepadidae > Lepas > Lepas anatifera. The sequence continues at coordinate 2,097,717 of JAOTON010001929.1, read as the reverse complement.
TGCTGAGATCCTTGGGGCGCCTGTACCCGTTTTCACGTGAATGCTCCTGTCTCTCACCGTTCTTTTGCAGCATTTGCTTATGATCTGGCCCATAATATTTTTTCAAACGTTCGAGGATCACTTTTATGAGGTTAGACCTTTTATGACCTTTTTGACATTCAATGATCTTGATTTGACCTTGCGTGATCTCAGTGATAAATATGTGTCGAATGACGCCTATAGATGCGTATTTCAATTCGGTATTTCTAAATGAGATGAACACCGAATTATTTGAGTTGCGTCCGATACGGACTTGATCTTTTTCGACCTGAGCCCTTATTTTTCCTCGAAAGGGGGTAAGCAATAACAGATGAAGAAGCAAAGTTGCTTGGCGTAAATTATGCATAATGGTTTATGAATAGTTAATTTGAATGATATGGACACTAAACTAGTTGATTGGCAAATTATATGGACTTGGCATTTTTCGAAATTTTACCTTGTTTGACCTTAAAGGGGGTGTAAGCAATAACAGATGATGAAGCAAGCACTTGGCGAAAATGATGCAAAATTTCTTACGAATAGTCAATTTGCATGAAAAGGACACTGAACAAGCCGTTTTTCTTCCAATACGGACTTGACTTTTTCGGCCTTTGAACTAATTTGACTTGAAAGGGGTGTAAACAGTGAAAGATGATTAGAAACTCATTAAATTGGCGTAAATGATTCAGAATGGCTTAAGAATAGTCTGTTTAAATGATGTGGACACTTAAACTAGTTGCTTTCACTTCTAAGGAATACTTTTGAACTCCGAACCAGTTCCATGCAATGCAATGCACCACTAAAAATCACCAATGATATGTTTTTAGTGCCTAAAACATCTTCATTATAAAAGAACTAAAATAACGAGTACGCTGAGCAAAATTCACTTAGAGATTACCATAGGTCAAGCTTAAACACGTTTAAAATGCAACAAGAGATTACCAAAAGCTATAGAAGCCAAACTGAAGTCATAAAATGTTTCAAATTCAAGCTACGTCCGGGGAACGAGGCACAAAGCCTCAAAAGCCAAAAATCTTCCTTAACCCTCGGCCCCCTAGAATAATGAAATCTATGGCCCCTAAGGTTTTTTTCGGAACAACAGACAAACAACGAGGGGCAGCACCACGGTGGAAGGTTCTACCTCTTACCCCATTATTTGCCCATCATCCCTGAAATTTATTACCCCGGGTCACCCTAGGTTAGGTCACCAGGTGAGGTGAACCAAGGTCACCTCACTTTAACTTTGAGCTCTATCATAGCTACATTTCTAAGCCGATCAATTTTAAACTTTCGACACTTCATGACTCCTCCGGAATCTAGCAAATGTATTTTCGGGATTTTTTCGACTTGGTGACCTGAGGTCAGGTCACTAGGTAACCTCTTCCATGAAAAAGCATGGGAAAAGGTGTCTTGTGAACTAAAAGTCACAAAATAATCGTAAATACTCAGATTGCTCAGAAAAGCGTTCTTGGACACCCTTTCATGGATCTCGGGGGATATATTGCCCTTTGACCTATCTGAGATCATCAGAGGTCACCAGAGCTCAAAAACGATATATTGACGATAACTTTTGACCTATTTAAGCGAGGGCACTGATTTAAAGGTCATCGTGTATGTCTCGTCACTGGTTTTCATTTGATATACAACAAGGTCACTTTCTTACCTTCCGTGAATTCAGGTCATATTAAGTCACGAGGTACCCTCTAGAGGTAAAACCACTGGTAGGAGGCCATTATGTTCCACATAGCGGAGAAAGTCCTGGTATTTCTTACCAAATGATTTTCCCCAGATCTCAATAGCTCTAATGGCGTGAGATCTATGCTCAGGTTTCTTAAGGATTGTATATTTTTCTGGAAATAGCCTACCGTGACATAAATTGACCTCTATGAGGTCAAAACATAGATCGGAGCACTTGAACATGCCAAGTAAAATCTTACTGAATTCGCATGATCTTTCTAATACACTCTGCAGCTTTGCGCTAACTTCCATATTTTCGGAGTTAGGGGCGGGGGGCATTAATGGCCCCCGGTGGGGCGAAGGTGGCGCCGGACCCCCGGTGGGGCGCGGGTTAAATGCTTCTGGAAATGACATCATAGTTCGGTGATTCAATGTGACGGGAACACATTCATTTTCAAAAGATGTACAATGTTCCAAACAACCATACATGACATTTACAACAGCTAAGTTCATTCTCAAAGGGACAATAATGTGAATTCAAAATAGGGGAGGGTAACCCCGTATTCCTGTGCTTGTGTTAAAATGCTTCAAATCTAGGTTGACTACTTGATTTTGATTCTTCAATTGTTTTTATTTCAAAGTTGCAAGTCAATTAGAACATGAGTCACGATAGCATAGCTCCACAGTGACACCTAGTGTTATATATATGAAGCTAAAAGTAGTATATGCATTTCGAAAGCCATTATTTTTATTATTTGATATAAAAGAATTTTACCATATGTCAAAACGCTTTCAAGAAAATTTTTGAATTTCACTGTACTACGGGTCAAGGTCACCGTAATAAAACTATGTTATAAGGTCACTAACAGTTTTTTGTTTAGATTTTAAAATTGGAGATAGCCCAAATTTTGCCCGTAAAATTTACATCCTAAGACTACAACATTTTTTAGAAATCACTTGAAAACTTTTTGAGCTATAGGCATTCTAATCAATGCCTATATAATGACCTTCAGAAATTTCCGGAGGCAATTTCTCTCAAACCAATTTTCAAATAACTTTTTGGGTGCCATGGGTGGATTTTACGCCCTTGCAAGTCCCCATATACCAATTTTGGTGGAAATAAAAATAGAAGGGTTTTATGCCTTGGTCGATTTACGGTGGAATGACCCAGTTTCGAATTGGCGGTCTTCTGTTCTATGTGCTGTAAGGTGGATTATGTACATACGCATTAGCTCGTGGAAGTATAGGATGGTTTGTATGTAGTAGAATATTACATAATAGATTGGAGATCCAAATCATTTTTCTGATCAGATTGGATTGAACAGGGCTGCCGAGAAAAAATGAGAGCAGTTTTGGATTGGGATGTGTTTGAATTCCCATGTTGGTCAATTAAAACATCGTACTGCATACGGATTGTGTTTTTGATTGAACATCAGGTTTACAGGGGTAGAAACGTCTATTTTAATATGGGGGGAGGGGAATGGTGCATTTTAAAGTTTTTTTTCAGTTAACGCCATAATAGTTAAAAATGGCGAATATCGGGGGGAGCTGTCTCCCTACCCTCGTTCCTACGCCTATTATCGTTTTGCAAAAACGGACTGGCCTGGGCACCTGAGGGAAACTTTGGATCGGATTGGATGAATCGGATCTGAACTTGTTTGACGCCTACTTTAAAGGGAATGTGGCACCTTGGTCGAATCCTGGAATTTAGTGTAATTAAGGGAACATGTAGCCGAAAATCATGGAAGCATCCGTGATTTCTCTCAAAAATTTACACTAAGCTCAATATTTTCATTTTTAAAATGATTCTCTAGGAAAAGAAATCAATATCTGCCTGTGGATGATGTCATGATCTGGCAACCACTACCATCTTCAATCGCTTCAAGGGCTTCGATTGGCTGATACTCACCGTGACGTCAGCATATGTCGTCACACCAGCAACCATGACAAAATGGAAACGGAAATGTTCCTTTGTGAGGTGAGTAAACGCTATTTACATCGACCCCCAAAAGCTTTTTCCTCAGTTTTACTCCAGTTTTGATTCGAATAAAGCTTATCAAACTTTCAGTTCAAGAGATGAAATGTCATGTTATGTAGGTAGAGTCACATCCAGTGGCAAATGTTGGTCAGAAATGTTGATGGAAGCCGTTCTGACGAGACTGAGACGAGGTTTGGATTGCCACACAATTTGTACTCATCTCGAGTCAGACCTATATGCAACACTGATTTTCCTAGTCTCCACCTGCAAAAGGAGAACCGAATGTATAGTAATTATAGCCTTGGCATGGTGCATGTCATTGCTTGACATCTGGCCTTTTGAAGTCTGTGTGTCCTGCACAGAATTAATATCATTCAACCGCGGCTAAGCAAGTACATGAATCAGATGAAATATCATCGATATAATTGATAAACCTGAATCGACACATTCCTATAGACTTTGGCACGTGGCTGCAGTCTCTGTATATATTTTCTAGCAAAGCCGGATAGGAGCATTGCATCATCGACTATTTTTACCCTTCCTGCAGGAGTTTGATGCTGGCTGCAAGTTTCTACATATTCGATTGACGTGTGGGAAGACTTTTTCGACCGCTCTGTAGTTTGAATATCTGATAAGTAGTTTCACCTGTCCGAAATACATACACCTCTGACATTGTTTCATACCAAACCGGATGGACCTCAGCGTATCCGCTGAACGCAAAAAAATATTGTCGGCGTATGTGGAGCGCCCGTAGAGGGCACATAACTTATGCAATGGAAATCGCGACCTATTGAGCCAATGTTTGCATAAACTTTCACTAGTTTTGGTAGCACACACTTTCTGGGACAAGTGATCGACTAGGTGTATGTTCGGCAATATCCGGGTTGTATTTGTATTATTCCTGACCATCAAAAAACCTTTGAAGAGAGCGAAATCGTGACTCAGCCCGAAGAAGATTGATCAGTCATCATTATCCCCATCATTGGTGTTGTTGAGTGCGTCGACGGCTCTGGACATTTTGCGTCCATAGTTTTGCTCTCATCTTGCTCTGCTCTCCCTCAAGATCCAAGACTCACTGTGATGAGAAATCTTGGATCCGCCTTTTCTGACGCTCAATGCGCTTAGTGATCGTGCACTCTGTCATAAGCGATTCTTACCTAGGTTACTGAATTCTCGGGAACACCATAAGTGGGAGCAGAATACACCATAGGCGGATCCAGGATTGCCGATCGGAGGGTGGCATGACCTTCGACCTGTGGCCTTTGATTTTCATGTGAGGGGAGTTTGACATATTAACCCCCCAATTATATAGTGTTGTTGCGTCTCGGCCTACGGTGCAGGCGAACTGTTGCGGCCGGCAATTGTGGAGAACTCAAAATATAGCTCTGACTATGGAACTCTATAAGTATAGGTCAAATGTTATTCACTGATTTAAGAAAAAAATCATCAATCGACGTGCCCATCAATCCTCTCAAACGTCGACAAGAGGCAGCGAACGTTTCTCTGTCCATCTCTGAAAAATAGGTGATGGGGCAGATTATGACCCCTATAATGCGCGTGTAAAAAGAAAAGCCACCCATAGAAACAATGAGATCGAGATTGAGATAAATGTTTTCTTCTATCAGAAAAAAACAAAAGGACATAGCATGAAGTCAGAAGCTGATGCCTAATGAAGTGAGAAACGGCTTCTATTTTTTGGTGTTGTTTCCTGCATATCATGCACTACAAGTGCTCATTTTGTATGTGATATGCAGAAGAGCAGAAGAGCAGTAGCTTTCACTGAAAATACCTCTACAAAGAAAGATAAAAACGATATTTGAGTGCTGCTTTAGTAGTGCTTTCCAATACAAAGTGGCGACAGGGGAGTGTCGGAGTATCATACCGGTTTTTCGATTTAAAAAGCAGCGCTTATAGTGGTAGCGGTTTCAACTAGCCAAGGTAGCCGAAGTAGCGGCAGCGGCTTAAAGGGACATTGTCGCAAAAATTTTTATTGGCTAGATCAAAAGGTTACAAAAAGTTGTTTCAGAAGTCATATTCTCATTTTTGCAAATTCAGGCTCAAAATGCCTGAAAATCGGCCTCAAAGTCAACATTTATAGACGACTTTACCGAGTCCTTATGGTAACGATAAAGTGACGTAGATCCGGCTATAGCTATCAATTTATATATGAAAAAATGTCAAACATTTCTTTTAAAGCAGTTCAGTAGCTAAAACCTATAACATCAAAAATTATTCTATAAAAATATATTTCCAAAACGTTTCTGAAAGAGAAATATAGGACTTTAAAGAAATACCATCAACCAATCAGGAGCCCAGTCCTTATAGGATCTGGTCACGTGGGCTTATCTTACATCAATGTGATGTCATCATGGCTATCGATGAACTATCAATATTCACCATTTCAAAAACCGCGGCAAACGCGAAGATATGAATACAAATTCTATAACACTAATTAGCGCTGCGGTCAGGCCCGAATACCCTAAAGATTATAATTAATAATTGTTCGTTATTGCATGATTGCATTGCAGCTAAAATGATACAATAAAAAGATACAGGTAGCGCGATCCAGAAGAGCCTCCTTTGAGGCATGAAGAAAGCTTTGGGTGGTTTTTCGGACGAGGAGATTGTCGCCTCTCCGGTCTCGTGGATCAACATATCGTCGGTAATCTGCACGTAGAATATTTTGAGCCTTTGATGTGGTCAATTGAGATTTTCTTAGAGGTAAAAAAGCCTATGCGTGAAAAGTTAATGAACCAATTTGAATTTTTGCCATCCATCTTTGCTGGCCACCAATGCTTATTGAGGTTTTGTTTGGTGAGTGTAGTGAGTTAGTCAGTCAAACACTAATCCTATCAAGTATGGGCAATGCATTTAATGTTTCTGTTCTGCATTAATTAGGTTCATGAAGTTGCCAAAAAGCAAATTGTATGCTTAATTGATAACTATTCATTTTGGCCCACTGTTATAGCTGTGGTCTCGTTTCGTCTGTCAACACCAATCAGCGAGCAGCATTGAGTCCCAGTCTGCAAAGTATGGCAGCAGGCTAGACGAGTCACACCAGCCACCTAAAATCATTGCACTGCCAGACACCAAAAATTCACACCAAACTGCTATATACCATAGAGAAAAATGCACCCTTTCCTACCCACACAATGCAATGCTACCTCTTGTATTAGTTAGTTAAATACTTGTTATAAGGTCTCCTCCTGTGTCTTTATAACCATTAAGCCATTATTTGTTTGGTTTTCAGTGTCACCTTCCTTGCACCAGTCTGGGAAATTCACACCAGGTTGATGAACTTCACACCACTCACTCTTGTCTCCTAGGGCACTCACCCTGACGAGATCTCGTTGAAAATGCCATACTTTGCACACTGGATTGAGTCTATGTCACATGGCTATAGCCTCTCCCTGAGAACCAATCTTAGAACCAATCTTAGGTTTACAGTCTGGCTACCTGTTGTGGTGCTGCTGGAAAAACAGTAACAGCACAACAGTGGTAGCATACTTTTTTGTGATTGGTAGATAAGTATTCTGGTTCATTTTTGTCTGATTAGCCATAGCACATACTAGAGACAGTTGTGGTATTTCTTTTCTAGAGGAGAGGCTTGAGGGCTCGCAGACAAGGCTGTGCTGGCAGACGGAACAAAGCTTATGAGCAGTGTCAATGCCAAAAAGTCCTCATTTTATTGTTGCACAGGTGAACTTGTGTACCAAAATAGGTGAAAATTATTTGGTGATGGCAATGCTCCAATGATTATTTAAGCATATTATTTTTGAATTGCCCATATTCCCTCTCTTTTGGTCTAACTTTATATTTACAATATTTGTGCACTCTAGTAAAAGTCTATATCAAGCTTGTAATTTGAATTACAAATTTCTACCTGTTACAAATACTGGCTCTGCACAATGTGTGCATGCTAGTGCATTTGCTGCTTAGCTTACCTTCTTTTAAGTATGAAAATGTTTTTGATTAATTTTACAGATTGAAACAGATTTTCCATTTATTTTGGTACCATACAGTACATAGAAGTCAGTGTACTCCTATCTACTTATCAGATCCATTTACTCATATTTCAAGGGCTACTGTTTGTTTCCAGACATGAAAGTGAGTGTAGCATGAATTCATCCATCTGCCCTCGGAAAATGCCCATCTGCATTCATGCCCATCTGCAGATGAATTCATCCATCTGCCCTCTGAAAATGCCCATCTGCATGCTTTTTATAATTGATATTAAAAATGAACTGAAGGAAAACTAGGATAAGATGTATTATGATTTGAAACACTAGGAGTGTACCCAATACAACAATATAATTGTGAACAAAGAGTATGGATTGTCATGTAGGAATGACAGGGGGGCAGTCTTGGGTGATGCAATTTTTTGTGTTTTCCTGGAAGAATATATGAAAGATTAGGCGGGTCGCTTCAAAGGGAAAATTTGTTTACTAGAAAACCTGTCTTTTGTAGCTGCTGTGTATCATCAAGCTATCGTCCCAATGGACCAGCTTGTGTATGATCATTTTGTTTGTTAGTTTGAATGGGATGAACTCAATCAGACTGATTCTCCCATAGACCTGAAATTTGGAATATTTGTTTCCTATTGTGGGCCAGTGTTGAAATAATGTATTGTAATTTATAAAAAACATGAATTTGCATGGTTCCACCTGACCCCTCCTCAAACCCATGATCTAGACTATAGATCGTCTTTGGGGATGTCTTTGTTCTTGAATATATATATATATATATATATATATATTCAAGAATGGGACCAAATAAAGGGTACAAATAAAATATCACAAGCCCACAATGAAAGCAAACAAGATATCACTGAATCTTGTTTTAAACATATGCAATATATATATATATATATATATATATATATTGCACATATATATATATATATATATATATATATATATATATATATATATATATATATATATATATATATATATATATATATATATATTGCATATGTTTAAAACAAGATTCAGTAATATCTTGTTTGCTTTCATTGTGGGCTTGTGATATTTTATTTGTACCCTTTATTTGGTCCCATTTGTTCCTGCTGTGAAAATATCTTCTAATTTAAGAAAAGCGTACCCCAGCAAGCTGAACGCAAAACAGAAATAATCAGGTGCTGCCCCTCGACAGTGACTATCGCAAATTACGCCTGCTGCTGGAAGACAAGCTTCAGAGGACGAGCAATGGAATCCCAGAGTTGGCAGAGTACCACAGCCAGCAGTTTTTTGCATTTAACACGAACCTGCCTGAGTGCACCTCGGTCGTCTGCCTGTGTGCCCGCAGTATACGTTCATTTATGTGCGTAAGTGGTGTTTATCGCGGTATATTAAGGCAAATCCTCTGAGGACCTTAGTAAAACATGCCATTAAAAGTATTTTTTAGCCTAAAGGTAAGAAAACTAGTAATGCAAAGGGTCTTTATAGTAAAAAACCGAGTGGTCAGATTTTGTTGGTGGTCGTACGTGCGAAAGTCGGCGAAAATAATAAGTGACACCTCTGTGCTCAGACTATTGCGGTGAACATTTTATCAAACCGTGTAGCACTTATTGTGGACAGATGCAAAATCTGTTATGCTTTTGATGTACACTCAGTATTTGGTTCGCTCCCAGCCTTCTTAGAGTGCACTTCAAGGACTGGAAGCTAGGAGCTGCATACCCACTGGTGGGTTCAGGGAAAATTTACTTTCCTCCCAAACTCTGCGATTTTCACCGACCTTTAAAAAAATGTGTATTCACGATTTTGGACCCTGTCCTCCCCTCCCCCCACAAAAAATATTGGCCTGGATCCGTCACTAACGTACTGAGTTATATCCTCTAGTCCACGTTGCACTCGGAAGACTGCTCGTTGGGGACTTGCAGACCTGATTGTTGCACGAGTTTCTCACCTGCCGAGGGTTATCACTCGCTTGTAATTTCCTGGTAGGTTATATTTTCTCATGTTTTTGTGAGATTGAATATAAGCCTCATTGATCAACTGATATCTGTTGGTTTTTAAAAGTAGATGAATTTTGCATTGCGTAGCCGAGGAGCATGATTATAAATTGGTAAGATGTTTCATGGCTTTGCCTCTCGAATTCTTGACGCAAAATGGAGCCTGTGATCACACTGTGATCATGTATTCGGGCACAGCCCCTCGTCAGAATCCTCATAATACAATAAGCGAAAACTTTTGGTCATAGTGTGACCAAGGCTTGAAATTTAGATCTGATTTGGAAATCGAATGCTGGAATAATGCAGTTCAGTACTGGAATATTCAAATATTGGAACTCGATTTGAGGTTTTCCTAGCACTCTGACTAAAAATGTATGTGTTTACCTATTATATTATGAGAATTTTGGTGAAGGGATGTACCTGAATATTTATCAGTGTATTAGCCCCATTTTGGAACTATGATTCGAGGAGGCTGGTCATGAAATATCTTATCAACGTAGATAATCTAATAAACAATCTAATAAAAATAACGGTTAATATACTATTTTATATAATGATATGATGTTATATGAAGTGCTTCTGGAATTGTTTGTTCTATTATGAGAAAGGACCGTTTCCGAACTCCGAAGTATTGAAAATAAACGCTTATCATTTTCATAAACAAATGTCACTCATGAGGCTAGCAGCTTGCTTGTCTTAAAGCTGCGATGCGTCTTCTTAGGTTTAGACTCTGTGACTACCAATGCTAAGATTAATTATAGAATCCTTTTTATTTAATACGAACTGTTCCAGGCTATAATTTTGAGGTATATTTTCTTGATGTGCCCTGATCAGAAACTAACTCAACTTGAAGTAAAAAACAATGTATTCTTAAATCTTGTATATCTATATACGAAAAAAATTAGAAAGAGCTACCACCACGGACAGAGGAGTGAGGTGGCCAGTCCATCTCCAACCTGCAACACACAACAAACGTTCCCCCTGAAACAAAAAGTGATCAGGTTTGGGTTCGTGGTGCGTTCCACACTTTTGTTAGTTCATCCAAGGATCGTGGTGGCTGCTCTCTGGTTCCCCAGTTCTGACGCATATCAAGAGTTATTCTTCCGTATCACATTCAGCTATTCTCCGGTTCTCTAGACTACGTGTTTTTATATTCTCCGGAGACCAAAGAATTACAATTATATCAAAGATTTAGATGTCGACGGACACATTTAATCTGATTGATTGATTGAGTGTTCCGGCCATATGGGAGGGGGGCGCCCTGCAGGCGCCCCAACCGCCGCAGGAACATCGCCAGCCGTCGTGGGTCCGCCAGCGCTTCCCGGATGGGCGGGTCGTCCCGTCCAAATATGTCCCAGCGCAGGTCAGCGCACGCAGGGCACCGGGTCAGAAGGTGGTGGAGGATCTCGTCCTCTCCATCGTCGCATTCCTGTAACGTGGCCTCCGGGTTCAGGCCGATCCTCTTTTGGTAGCTGCACAGGAGAAGGGAGGGGCCAATGCGCAGGCGCTCCACCTCCACACTCTCCTGCCGTGAAAGGCCCAGGCGGTCTTTCAGGGTGGTCCGCCCTGGGAGACCGCCACATTTAATCTCGAACACGTTTTATCTCGTACGGATTAACGTTTTATCTCGTTGTTTTACCAGATTAACACGCGCATTGACGGGGCTCTGAGCCACCTTCGCTTTGACAGGGGGCGCGGGTACCCCCTAAAATCTCCAGAACCACGGTAGGTAGTGAAAAATGGTAAACGGCTTTGGGTAGCCCATACGCTTCTCCATCGAAATATTTTAACCATTTTGTCAGGTCACTTCAATCGGATGAGTTCACTTTGTTCCGACTTATGTTGTCTTAAACTTTGAGGTCAGGTCACTTGACCTGTACTGGTGACCTGACCTGAGATGACCTAACCTTAAAATTTTGACAAAAGTTGTAAAAATGATGAGAGAAGGTATGTCAAGTTTTTTAACCCGAGATTATTTTTAACCCGAGTGTGTTAAGTACCTACCTAATAAATGTGTGATGGCTTAAATTCCGTGGCGGCGCCCCTGCCTAGTTTTCTTTGCCTAGTGTTAGGAGTGTATGTTTTACCATGTACTGCGTTTTTACTGTTAATATACGCGTATGGATACAAGTGCGGCGGCGCTACGCGCCGCTGTTTTTATGTTCTATCCGAAAAACCAGACGGGGGGGGCGGGTACCCACCTCCCGTCAATGCGCGTGTTAACCCGCGCCCCACCGGGGGTCCGGCGCCACCTTCGCCCCACCGGGGGCCATCGATAGCCCTCCTCTAACTCCGAAAATATGGGCGTTAGCGCAAATCTGCAAAGTGCACTAGAAAGCTCGCGTGAATTCAGTAAGAAATTACTTCACATGTTTTAGTGTTCAGGTCAATGGTTTGACCTCCAGAGGTCAAATTAGGTCAAGATCGGCTATTTTCACTCAAATATGCAATGCTTAAGCAAACTGGGCATAACTCTTATGCCCTTAGAACTATTGAGGTGTGGGAAAGTACATTTGATAGGAAATTGCCAGTACTTTTTCTGGTATGGAAATGTAAAGACCTCCCGCCAGTAGTTTGACCTCCAGAGGTCACCTCGTGACCTAGTATGACCTGAGGTCACGAAAGGTCAGAAAGTGACCTTGCCGTATATCAAATGAAAGCCAATGACGAGACAAACACGATGGTGTTTGTTTCAGCGCTCTAGCTTATACAGGTCAAAGTTATTGTCAAAATACTGTTTTTGACCCCTGGTGACCTTGGATGACCTTGGGGATGTCAAAGGGCAAATATGACCCCTGGAATCCGTGAAAGGGTGTCCAAAAACGCTTTTCTGATCATGCTGAGCATTTTCAATCGATTTTGTGACTTTTAGATCATAAGACAGCTTTTCCCATGCTTTTTCAATGGGAGAGGTCACCTCGTGACCTGACCTCAGGGCACGAAATCGAAAAATCCCGGATATACACCTTGTAGACCCTGGAGGGGTCATAAAGTGTAGGAAGTTTCAAATCGATCGACTCCGAAATGTAGCTCTTACAGAGCTCTAAAGCTGAAGTGAGGTGACCTTGGTTGAACTCGTCTGGTGACCTGACCTTGGGTGACCCGGGGTAAAAAATTTGAGGGATGGTGGGAAAATGATGCAGTGAGAGGTAGAGCCCTCAACCACGGCGCTGCGTCTCATCGTCTCTGCTATCCCGGAAAAACCTTAGGGGGCCATCGATGGTACCCGGTGGGGCGAGGGTTAAACGATTAATCAATCTCGAGACACATTAATCTCGAGATTAACACATATAATCTCGAAGAGCCACCCCTACTTTTTATTGGGCCGGTTTCTGGTTCTTGGTTTGCACGAAAACCGGTCAGCCTTCAAGAATGGCCTTCAGCAAAGGACACAAAAGACATTTTCGGACGGCGAATAGCGTGTCCCGCTGGTCAGAAAACAGGGGAACTGGTCTCCAATAGAGGGAAATCCGACGGATTGAGAACCATTGCAGGGAACTGGAGACAAGCCGGTTCCAGTTTGGTACGCCGGTCAGATTAGAAAAATATTTGGGGCTAATATTCCCTTTCCCTCAACTACCCGGACGGAGGGATAACCAGAAGAAATTGTCCTTAGAATATTTACTTCATCCCATAGGAGGATCTAGGAGGGCAAAGGGGGCACGTGCCCCCCCTCCTTTCTCTGATCAACTCTCGGTGAACCCTAAAATGTCGCGTCCCATCCCGTCCCCCAGGATGCGAAAATCGGCGCACACTGATAGGATTTAGCGTCCATCTGATAGGTTTTGCCGGTCAAAGGTGGCGCCCCCCTGGTCCGGATGGTGCCCTCCCCGGAAGTTACCCCCCGATCGGCAATCATGGATCCGACTATGCTTCATCCATTAGTACGCATGAACAAACAAGAAGAAAATCAGAAAAATTGTTTTTACAGTAAAAACTTCCATGACCTAGATTCGAACCCGTATTACCCGTGTGAGACTCGGGAATGGAGGCCACTATACCATCCCCGCTGTACGACACCTGCCCGATTTTAAAACTTTCCTGATTAGTTTTCTCAAGCCGAATGTTTTGGACAAACTAATCTAATATTTGTATTTTTTAAAGGTTAATAAAATAAATTGAATACGAATACAGCATAAAAACATTTTCTATTTCCAAAAAATCATTTATAGAACTTAAAACTTTGATTGATACAATAGAGGTGAAGAACAGGTTACAGCCTATTATTGATATTGTTAGCAAATTTGAATAATTGTTGAGTGGCCTCCAAAAATTTAGCTGAAGATAAAGAAATGATTGATAGTACCAGAATCAGGATTTTTCAAATATTAAGAAACCACAATAAAAATTTTTGCGACAATGTCCCTTTAACTACTGTGGTAGAGCGCCACCTCTGCTCAGGGCGGCCAAATCACGTGACATCAAAACAATTTCAGGCCAGCTGATGAAAAATCCGCCGATTCAGGAGATACCGAAATAGCGTGTGTTATAAAAACGACAGGGGCAACGGAGCCCAAAATCGTGAAAAACATGATTTTTGAAGAAAATCGAGGGGCAAAGCGGTGGCAACGGAGGGTGGGGGTGCCCCGTTTGTCTCCCCGGGGGAGCCACTTGGCCCTGGGGGCGCCAAATCCTGGGGGCCGATTTGCGCCGATTTTCGCATCCTGGGGGGTGGGTAGGAAGCGAAAGTTTTGTCTTGGGTTCCGAAAAATCCTGGAATTTCTCGGGAGGTCTCCAACACGGCCAATATTTGATATTTGTGACCTCGTTTGACCTTGAATATATTAACCAAGGTCAATGAAACTTGGTAAAAATGTAGGACAGCTCGGCCACCACTAACCCTTAAACGCACGTTTTTTAACTTTCTTGGTTTCCGAGACCTTAGGGGGCCTACCAGCCCCCTCCAGTGCGCGTAAGTTTCAGACTCCCTCCAGTGCGCATGTTCAACGTTTCGCATACTTCTGTCACTGTTTCCTGAGGACGAAGCGAATATTACGTGCCTTAAACGCCTTGAAATATGCGAACTGTGCCGTTCGGTGCAGGCGCATTGAAATTCAATGAAAGAATACTTTTCAAAAACATTGTATTTACTGAGTGGAGGCTACGAGGAGTTCTCATTCAGCACGCAGCACAACATAAAGCAAACCGCATACTCTACTTCATTCGTCAACAGTTTCTGATGCAAAACTAGCGATCCCTTGAACTGCAGCTACATTCCATCAAAACTATCAAAAAATTTAACACAACAATTCCGAGAACTTTAAAGACTGAAAAGACAAATAACAGAGCATCGTCCATGCAACTAAGCACAGCGAATACAAGAAAGCAGACCACATTACCATTACGGGAGTACAAGACCCACGAAGCCTTTAAGTCATGAGAAGTAATAACATCCGTAACATAATCACATAATTGGTCTTCATGAACCATATCCCCAATTCCACATACTAGTCATCCACAGAGTTAAGCAAGAATAAATAACAGCTCGATCAGCACCAAGCACACGCCCAGATAATGAATTCATCCCTCCTTTCTCAGCCAAAACACCTGTACCACTTGTGTTCTCTAGTGCCCAGTCAACTCCGGCACTCCACAAACACCTCTGCGTACATCTCCGCTGAAGACATGAGGAAACCAGTGCCCAGTCAACTCCGACACCCCGCAAACACCTCTGCGTACATCACCGCTGAAGACATGAGGAAACCAGTGCCCAGTGAACTCCGGCAGTCCGTAAACACATATATGTACACCACAGCCGAAGACATGAGGAAACTAGTGCCCAGAGAACTCTGACACTCGACAGACACATATATGTACACCCCCGTTCAGCACCAGGCTGAAGGCTTCGGGCGTACAGCAACCTGCGCGGGTTCCCGGCGCCGCTCCTCTGCCTCACTGGAGTGTGCTGAACAGGAACATCCTCAGGTACCCTGCAATAGACATTGCTAAGTAAGAAATTAATCCTCTGGGAGGATCTCAGACGACGAAAGAAATACATTTATCCATCGTTTTACTTAGAAACAATGTATTTCAAGAATTGCTTAGTAAAACAACCCAAATGGATTGCTTCTATGAAACCATTAGCGTGTCAATGTTTTCCTGAAGAAGAACTAGAGGAATGATCCTTCCAGCCTCACAGTGTATTAAAGTTTCAGGACTTTAGAGAGACCACCACCCAGACATCTCAACTGACCTATAATTCTTGCGATTCAGAATACTAGGGAATTGGCATTATGGTTCCAAATTATGGAGGGGAGAATTTGAAGCCTCCCCTGAGGAGGGACAAACACAATATCCATTACAGGCTTTACTTTAACAGCCCCTTTTATTCATAATAAGCCCTCATAATGTGAGGAGAATATTTTCAGGTAGGCTCCTTTCACTACCGCATCATTTTTTTGGCAACACAATTGTATTGCCAATTGTATTTTTTGCAACACAATTGGTGTATTTTTGCGACATTGCTTATCAGCAGTGCCTGTCAGGGCAGGAATTTTTTATATGCCTGGAATTGATCAACACAGCAAGCCTCTTGCACACCTTCACTAGACAATTAGCATACCTTGTACCTTGTATACGTACACTACAGCATACATATACACATACATACACTAGACAATAAACATATCTAAAAAGGGCACATACTACATTTTCACAGACTAAATGGTATACTAATAATCAGTGCTGTTCAGTTAGGCTAAGTTAAGGTAAGTTACGGCCCACATATGTTCCTAAGTTTTTGTCCTACCTGATAGCGTTCCTGAGTTTTTAGTTTTACACGGATTACACGGATTGCGGGGCTGTAGTCCGTGGACGGTGATAAATCATGTTCTTTTCTGAGATATCTGAGCATTTGCAATCATATGTATATATAACGTCTACATCATAACACAGATTTCCCCATGTTATTTCAATGGGTGAGGTCACCTCATGAACTGACTCCAGGTCACCAAATCGGGAAATCCCGGATATACATTTTGTAAACCATAGAAGAGCCATGAAGTGTAGAAAGTTTCAAATCAATCGGCTCAGAATTGTAGCTATGGTAGAGCTCAAGTGCTGAAGTTGCCTTGTTTGACCTCACCTGATGACCTGACCTAGAGTGACCCGGGGTTAAAAATTTCGCTGATTTTGGGGAAAATGATTGGGTGTGAGGTACAGCCTTCAACCGTGGTGCTCCGCCTCAGCGTTTTCAGATATCCTGGAAAACCTTAGGGGGTGGGCATCGTTGCTCTCCCCCTCGTTGGGGCGAGAGATAATGACTGTGCGATTCGCTTCATGTTAAATGGTTACGATTTCTAAATATCAGGGGGCATGGCCTCTGATCCTACACCTATGGTGATATTTATATCATCAGAATTGTCGTGATAACTGGTGTATATTCTGAAGTGGTGTCTGAAGAATTGTTTCCGTAAGATTTTTAAAAGAAACTATGGTCTAAAAGCAAAATTCTTAAAGCCAAGTTCAATCGGAGACATTCAAACGCCTCCCCTCCCCCACCCAGTCTCAGACTCAATTTCATCCCAATAGCTAGCAGACTTCCAGTCAGTGGCACAATAGTCTGTGGGTTAATTTTTACGGCTTGGAAGCAAAAGCTTAACCATCGATGGCCCATCACGGAAATAAAAATGACGGAATATTAATTCAGAATTAAATAAATATTCCGTGACTGCAGAATCGCGGTCGCGGACCATCCAATATTCGATCGCGGAATAGCGATCACGGACCACCTATTTTTCGATCGCATGAACAGCACTGCTAATAATCCCAAAATATCTACCCAAGAACAATTCAGTAATCTTCATGTTGCATCTCTAACTGCATTTCACATTTAACCTTTTCAGGATCTTAATTAATCTATGTAAGATCAATTCAATTTAAAAACAAAAAGTTCCAGAGACACTTAGATTAGGCCAAAAACACAACATGCTAGCTACTCTCCTGCAGCAGCAGAGTACATTTGTAGGGTGATTTCAATGAGCATTGATAGGCCATATAAAAAGTTAATTACTCCTTTGCCCAAATTCAGTCCAACAAGTGCAAAAAGCATATTTCTTACAAAGCACAGTAAATTTCATGTAGCGTACATTTGCTAAAATGCTTTAAGTTTGCTAGAAATTTATCCCAAGCATCAACTGGACGAGCCAGAGGACATTTGGCTTGAAACTACCAGCGCTGTTCATCACAGAATTTTAGTCCGCAGTTCCACAATACCACGTTCACAGACAACAGACAACTGGCGCGTCTTTTCACTAAGGTTCCCTCCATCTTTCCCCCTTTTTGCCCTCTACTCTGATGGTCACTCTGGCATCAGGGAACCAACCAGGTAAGTAAACCAGGTAAGTAATATTTGTGACTTCTACATCATTACACAGATTTCCCCCATGCTATTTCAATGGGAGAGGTCATCTCATGAGGTGACGCTAGGTCAGCAAATCTGAAAATCCTGGATATACATTTTCTAAACCATAGAAGGGCCATCAAGTGTAAGAAACTGCGGTTGCAGACCATCCAATTTTCGATCGCGGAATAACGATCACAGACCACCTATTTATTGTGTGAACAGCACTGGAAACTACTAGCCTCCTTACCTAGTACCTATTGGCCAAATTATTGTCATTGAAAAAGTTGAAACTACTTATACCCTAATATTAAATTAAGAAAAATTCTTGAAAACACTGCTTACCGAGCTGGTTCCTTGGGAATCCTGAAGAGCACTATATCGCTTCCCTCGTCTTTCCTGCTGCAGCTCCCTGGTAGGCAGCAGTTGACATATTTTCCCAGGAAGACTTCATCATAGGATAGGAAAAACAGAATTTGGGCACGAAACAGTATATCACCACATACACACGCATAAACTCACACATGAAGTCCAACGACACAGTAATGAAAGTAACGATACAGAGAGAAACTGAACTGCCTTCAATGCGCCACTTTGTATGCGAAAAAGCTCCTATTCCTTCAACACGTGAGCCAGCTTTGTGCCAGCTCCATAGACAAAGCACTATTGTGCCAGCACAAGATTTGACCTGGATTTAAGCTATAGAAATTTCTCAAACTTGTTTTTTGTCTATAAAATATGACAATGTAATTAAAAAAATATTATTTTCTACCTTTAATCTTTCAAAGATGTCTTTTTTGTCCTAAGACGACCAGCAATCAGCTGTAAAAAATGAAACAGGCCTCCAAGCCTGAGCAACGGAGCTTTGGTTTACCTTCTTTTATATTACCTTGCCTCTGCTGAATCTACCTATCACTCGAAGCGGAGCTGTCTGTCACTACGTCCACATTTTTGACCGCCTTAAAATCGGAGACTGCGCTGCTGAATGTATAATGTTAGGTAGTGCAGCATGCACCACTTAACCCGCACCCCACCGGGGGTCCGGCGCCACCTTCGCCCCACCGGGGGGCCATCGATGGCCCCCCTCTAACTCCGAAAATATGGGCGTTAGCGCAAATCTGCAAAGTGCAATAGAAAGCTTGCGTGAATTCAGTAAGAAATTACTTCGCATGTTTTAGAGCTCAGGTGAATGGTTTACCTCCAGAGGTCAAATTAGGTCAAGATCGGCTATTTTCACTCAAATATGCAATGATTAAGCAAACTGGGCATAACTCTTATGTCATTAGAGCTATTGAGGCCTGGTAAAGTACATTTGATAGCAAATTGCCAGTACGTTTTCCGCTATGTGGAACGTAAAGACCTCCCGCCAGTGGTTTGACCTCCAGAGGTCACCTCGTGACCTAATATGACCTGAGGTTACGAAAGGTCAAAAGTGACCTTGCCGTATAGCAAATGAAAGCCAGTGACAAGACAAACACGATGGTGTTTGTTTCATTGCTCTAGCTCAATTAGGTCAAAAGTTATTGTCAAAATACTATTTTTGACCTCTGGTGACCTTGGATGACCTTGGAAAAGTCAAAGAGCAAATATGACCCCTGGGATCCGTGAAAGGGTGTCCAAAAACGTTGTTCTTAGCAGTCTGAGTATTTGCAATCATTTTTGTGGCTTTTATATCATGAAACAACTTTTCCCCATGCTTTTCCAATGGGAGAGGTCGCCTCGTGACCTGACCTCAGGGCGCGAAATCGAAAAATCCCGGATATACACCTTGTAGACCCTGGAGGGGTTATGAAGTGTAGGAAGTTTCAAATTGATCGACTTTGAAATGTAGCTCTTACAGAGCTCTAAAGGTGAAGTGAGGTGACCTTGGTTGACCTCATCTGGTGACCTGACCTTAGGTGACCCGGGGTAAAAAATTTCAGGGATGATGGGAAAATGATGCAGTGAGAGGTAGAGCCCTCAACCGCGGTGCTGCGCCTCGTCGTTTTTCTGCTATCCCGGAAAAACCTTAGGGGGCCATCGATGGCCCCCCGTGGAACGAGGGTTAAAATAAATCATGCACCACTTAGAAGTGTAAAAATAATATACCATACTGTTAACCCGCGCCCCACCGGGGGTCCGGCGCCACCTTCGCCCCACCGAAGGGGGCCATCGATGGCCCCCCCTCTAACTCCGAAAATATGGGCGTTAGCGCAAATCTGCAAAGTGCAATAGAAAGCTCGCGTGAATTCAGTAAGAAATTACTTCGCATGTTTTAGTGCTCAGGTCAATGGTTTGACCTCCAGAGGTCAAATTAGGTCAAGATCGGCTATTTTCACTCAAATATGCAATGATTAAGCAAACTGGGCATAACTCTTATGTCATTAGAGCTATTGAGGCCTGGTAAAGTACATTTGATAGCAAATTGCCAGTACGTTTTCCGCTATGTGGAACGTAAAGACCTCCCGCCAGTGGTTTGACCGCCAGAGGTCACCTCGTGACCTAATATGACCTGAGGTCACGAAAGGTCAAAAAGTGACCTTGCCGTATATCAAATGAAAGCCAGTGACAAGACAAACACGATGGTGTTTGTTTCACCGCTCTAGCTCAATTAGGTCAAAAGTTATTGTCAAAATACTGTTTTTGACCTCTGGTGACCTTGGATGACCTTGGAAAAGTCAAAGGGCAAATATGACCCCTGGGATCCGTGAAAGGGTGTCCAAAAACGTTGTTATGAGCAGTCTGAGTATTTGCAATCATTTTTGTGGCTTTTATATCATGAAATAGCTTTTCCCCATGCTTTTCCAATGGGAGAGGTCGCCTCGTGACCTGACCTCAGGGCACGAAATCGAAAAATCCCGGATATACACCTTGTAGACCCTGGAGGGGTCATGAAGTGTAGGAAGTTTCAAATCGATCGACTTCGAAATGTAGCTCTTACAGAGCTCTAAAGGTGAAGTGAGGTGACCTTGGTTGACCTCGTCTGGTGACCTGACCTTGGGTGACCCGGGGTAAAAATTTCAGGGAAGATGGGGAAATGATGCAGTGAGAGGTAAAGCCCTCAACCGCGGTGCTGCGCCTCTTCGTTTTTCTGCTATCCCGGAAAAACCTTAGGGGGGGCCATCGATGGCCCCCCGGTGGGGCGAGGGTTAATATACTATATTACCACATTAAAAATAGTCCACCAATGCACCACCCAACAAAAATGAGCATTTATACTTCACTACTATCCACTTTCATCTCATTCATACAAGAACTGTGGAAGAGGGTCACGAGCGCTCTCTCTCTCTCTCTCTCTCTCTGTCTCTGTCTCTGTCTCTGTCTCTGTCTCTCTGTCTCTCTGTCTCTCTCTCTGTCTCTCTCTCTCTGCCTCTCTCTCTCTCTCTGTCTCTCTCTCTCTCTCTGTCTCTCTCTCTCTCTGTCTCTCTCTCTCTCTCTGTCTCTCTCTCTCTCTCTCTCTCTCTCTCTCCTCTGTCTCTGTCTCTGTCTCTGTCTCTGTCTCTCTCTCTCTCTCTCTCTCTCTGTCTCTCTCTCTCTCTCTCTCTCTCTCTCTCTTTCTCTCTCTCTCCTCTGTTTGGCCACAATGTTCTGCAGACCGTGGTGGCGGCTGGTTATGAGAACCTGGATTTTACCGGTGAATTGAGCTACAGCACTGTGCCTGTTTACCGGTCATCGAGCATATATTTGCAACCACCTCGGCAAGACAAACAAGAGAGTGTTAATCTAAATGCCTTATCGTCACCTGTCGTTAAA
Source organism: Lepas anatifera (assembly GCA_034440635.1). Taxonomy (NCBI): domain Eukaryota; kingdom Metazoa; phylum Arthropoda; class Thecostraca; family Lepadidae; genus Lepas; species Lepas anatifera. Next base: position 2,076,018 of record JAOTON010001929.1, on the reverse strand, counting down.
CTCTGCGCTGTGATGTGAACATAGACCCAAAAATCACCACAAGGATCAGCTACACTGGTCAACAGCCAAAATGGATCCGGCACGTGAACACCTGTTTCTACCTATTTCGATACCGCTGATTTCAAATTAAGTAACCGTTTTTTGCCATCGCATCTGGTTTCTTCCCCAGAGCATATCTGGTGTATAGCCCCTACAGTTTCCACACATAGTCATGGGCCTAGCCTTTTGTGGAAAAATATAGATCAAGGACGTCGAGAACCCGGATTATCTGCACCCAGACAATGTAGCTTATCACTATATATGTGAATTGCATTGCAATGGAAGACTACCTCGCATTCAAGTGTATGAAGATTGTACATTGAACAAGGTTTGCGCTCGGTCGCACAAGCTCGCCGGTATTGTAGACCGAGAGGTGACGTCGCAACATTATATGATGAGGATTTTATGTCAGAGTCACCTTCCTTGAAAGTCGAGTCTAAGCAAAAAGTCACAGGACAAGGTCATACCACCATTTGAAGGTCATTGACCCTAGTGCCTTTGGTCGGATGACGTCGCCTAATATGACATATATCATGTTATGACGTCATACGCTAGGCCACTCAATCTTGAGCTCAAGGTTGCAGGTTCAAGACAAAGGTCATGGGTCAAGGTCAAACCTTATTTCCCGCCCTACGGTTGCCACAGTGCAAGTTGCAGTACACGTTATAGGCAAAATGTAATATTTTGACGTCAAAGGTCAATGGCCTTGAACCACCTTGCCCTCAAAGTTTCAGAGAACATTGCCTCAGACCTTTCTACCGTTACTTTAGGTCGCTTTCTCTCCATATCCGGCTTCTCATCGCATAATCACGACATTTTCCTATCGCTATCCTGCGCAGACAATTTAACCTATATGGCCTCGTTTTACCTTGAATATATTGACCTAGGTCTATGAAAATCGGGCTTAAGGTAGAATACCTAGCCTCCACAAACACACAAACGTTCATATTCCTAGACACCTTGGGTTTTGCACTGTCAATGTCACTGATGCCGAGTAAGCTTGCACAAGGACAACATACAGACATGCTGTATCTCAAAATTCTGATCTGATACTGCATTTCTGCTCCCAGATTCGTGTTCATCACCACAAATTACCTTAGAAACGGACTATTTTATATTGGATCCACGACAAAAGCTAAATTTTGTGGACCAGTGCTATTGAAATCACCATAAAACAAGGAATGAAACATTGTTGGTAATGTCTACAATAAAATAAAATTTATCAAGTGTAAATATAAGCGAAAAAATGAACATTCTTACTTATCATATCGTGCTAAAATCTATTAAATTCCTTATCATCAAAATTGAATAAAGATATTGAAATTCCATGATACTCTTTTGTTCCAAAGCGCATGGAAATTCCAGTAATATTAAGTTACATTTTCTCTGCATTGTGCGTGATGGCAAAAGTTTCGGCTCAAGATGTCAGTTTTTTAAGCACCTCAGATTTGGAAACCGCAAGTCGTGGGTTTACCAACGCAGCGTGATTGCGCGCCCAGGGCGCCACTGATGCCAATCAGGATCCGAATCTGAGTTGTATTTTACAATATTATTTGTGGTCGATCTGTCATGGAAATTGTCATTGTCCAATTTTCCTAGTGCTCCAAATAACCGTGTTACCAAGTACCCATTTTCAAACAAAGGTTGTACCATCCAATGTCTCAGAAATCCCCACTCACTCTCTAGGATGCCTCGAAATGACATCTCTTCCCGAAATTAAACTATTTCTAACACAATTTGCATAAATTTCCTCATTCTCTTCAATCCTAGTAAGCAACATCATTCATCCTCATCAACAGCTCTATCCTCTTGCAGGTCTTAAAACTTTCACTTGAAGACCGACATCTACCTGAAGTCATCACATTCTGCACAAGCAACCAACACTGTCGTTCGCAGTAGCGAAATTGAAATTGTATGTTCGACTGTGCGATAACCCGTTAAAGTGATGTATCGTCCCCATCCACCCGGGCGCGTATTTCGTATAGGGCCGCTGCTGACCCCACCAACAAGCGGCTCACCAGTAGCGCGGGGCGCTGCAGACCAACGGGGCGAAAAAATCCGCACGTGCACCGAATTTACATAAGTCTCACTTTGACAGCACCCATCCACCAATGGCGGTTTTTGCTGGGGCGCTTAGGGCACCGACAGCCGACGGCTAAGAAAAAAATGAAGAGCTGATATGATGATGCAATTGAGCCAGAGTGCTTGTAGGGAAAGTGTGGCACAAATTTCACTCCCGAAATCTGTTGTTCCGAGGTGCTTGCCTCTTTTTGAATTCTTTGTGCGCCACTGCAAATGAATAAGTTCAACCGGAACGCGTCTCCAATAGCGGTGCTGATTTTTTTAAACATGCAGGGGATATATTGCAGACCGGGGAGCAACTCACCACATTGCGGCTGTGAGTCTGGAGGGGAGCATTCGAAAGACCTGCTTGAGGTCAGTGGCGAACTCTGAGGCCTTTCCTCAGCTTTATACACAGTCTTATTTCTATGACAGGCTCGACTATCAGCTGATGCTTCCCTGCAAGTGATAATCACTCCATCAAAAAGGAAGTACCGCGTGTAGATAGTGATGACCATGAGGAAGTGGTCAGCATTAGGGTTGATCGTGGCGTTATTGGGAAGGAGTGGAGCGCTACCCCAACAAACTGGTCCAAATCACATCTCAGAGCGCGATTCTCCCGGCGTGTACGGAGCTCCCGAGCTCGCCTACGGATATGAAGAGCCCCACTACGACAACTACGGGCATGGCGAATACGGAGGTACGTTCGAACAGTCTTCTCTTGACCACAAAGTTCGGGTGTAAGTTGAGAAAAGAGAAAACGTGAATCCACTCCCTGTGGTGTACACGATAACTTCAGGCTGTGGCATTCGAGCAGTCCCTGATCCCTTGATCCCTAAAACAGTGCAGTTATCTCGGCTTCTACGCAGTCAATCACGAAAATTCGAAACCAAATTCAAATAGAAATTATTCGCCATATTTGTATAATATCATGCGAGACACATGCTTGGTATGATAGCTACGTATTTTGTATTTAGGACTGTTGTTGGCTTCGGTCAATATCAAGGTTTCCAGAGGTGTAAGAAGATCGCTGTGCGATGTGAAAACTGCAGTTTCCACCTACAGCCTCTGACTGAAAATTCAGAAAATTCTGAGATGCCTACCATTGTGGTGATCCAGCCATGCCCAGAATATTTCTGATATAGGTGCTGGACCAAATCATAAGGTTAGCTAGACCCAAAACTAAGCCAGTCAACCGATGGCCTAGTAAGGTCATAATGCATGCCATTCGCCTCTCAGTAATGACAAATACATGGCAGACATGACGGGAGACCTGAGGGCAGGTGGTCTAGGAGTAGATGTCCCCGCCAGACGTCGAAGCATAGGTAACAAACTCGGGAGCACAAAGTATACCATATGTATTCCTAACAGCCTGGTAAACATGGAGGAGCAGATAATCCATTCCATATGATATGGAACCACAATCTGGTCTTTGAACTACACTTTCTGTGCGTTGAGATAACCACTTTCCCCTTCGTAAGGTTCCAAAAAATTGTCTAGAGATAACATTTTTGTCTATGGTTAAAAACTGGTCCTCCATTGGGGAAAATAAATACTTTTCTCTGGCATTTGTGTCTAAGTTTCTATGAGTTTGTATGAGGGACTATCTCCACGCCCTCTGGTAGATTTACACCGGTCGCTTGGGAGGCTACCAATGGGGCCAAAAATCGTGACTTACATAGTGTTTGAATAAGAAATCAGGAAAATAGAGAGGAGAGGTCCACAACAGTCCATCTTAAGCTCTCTGGATGGAAATGCGTCCCCAGTCTGACTACATGACAACAAAAACTCTATGCTGATTCGGATTGTAGGCTGGCGTGCCATACATTGTTTAAGCTAACCCATAGCAGCTGACAGGTTACATACATTTAATTCATCCTCTAAAACATCTTTATTATGTCTAGAAAATCTCGAGAACATCCCTTATCCAGGCCTCCAGCTTGCCTCCACTCACGTTTGCTAATAAACACGCCTTTCTAAAAGTTTTATCATCTACTTATTCTTGGCTGTCCTGGAAATGACCTGACTTTTCCTATCTCAACGATTTGAGATAGCAAAAATTGGAGAAAAATTGTCTTCATTGGGCAAAATAAAAACACTTGTCTGACCTCTGGTCTGCAAAGCGTCTGATACTGTCTACAGAATGCTCATTGCAGTGGGAAAAACCGTTTGCGTATTCTATTATCGGTATTGTGCTGAGGTACCGTAAAAACCTGCGTGTGGACGGAACAAGCTGTGTTGGAAAATGAAAGCCGAAATACGGATTGGACAATCCAAAGTTATCACATACACATTCACACGCACACACAGTAACACTTGTGTACCCAAGAAAGTGCGGAAACATGTTAGCACGAACTGCGCCCGGTATATTAAACGTTCATCTCAAGACGAAATGCAGCTGGACAATCATTATGAGGACATGTTATCACGTGCGTTTGAAGCTTGGCGGTTAGCACAAAAAGAGAAGAAAACTAGCCATATCCCAGGCATGCTAACTCTTTCCGGGTATGCTGGGCAACTCGGTCAGTGGGGTGCAGTTCACACCATGCAGTGGCTTTGCATTAATGCTTATCGCAATGGCATTATCATCATTCACATGCAATCTGAAGAGAAGAAAGTACGGTGCATGCTGATCGTAACAACAGCCACATTCGTCTGTGCTACCGATAAATTGCGGCAAGGGAAACACTCGGGGCAGCGAGTGTCAGGCGGTGCAAGTGACCCGGTGTGGATTGCAATGCGGCACTAAAGCGATAGGAGCTGTGCGGTACAGTATCCACTCCAGTCTGGCTCCCAGAAATGGTACGCTTCACACTGGCGCTCGCTGGTGTGGTGCCGGGTTTGTTGGTGGTGCGGTCGAAAACCGAGGCACTGAATATGGAACAGAAATTTGGCGATGCCAGAAAATCAGAATATCCTCGTTGGCCACGTAATATGAGTGTCAAGTTCCTCCGTTTGAATTCTACTGTTGCATCCTGGAGGTTTTAATTTAACCCGCACCCCAGTGGGACTCCGAGCCACCTTCGCCCTGGTCGGGGGGGGTGTTTAACCCGCGCCCCACCGGGGGTCCGGCGCCACCTTCGCCCCACCGGGGGGCCATCGATGGCCCCCCCTCTAACTCCGAAAATATGGGCGTTAGCGCAAATATGCAAAGTGCAATAGAAAGCTTGCGTGAATTCAGTAAGAAATTACTTCGCATGTTTTAGTGCTCAGGTCAATGGTTTGACCTCCAGAGGTCAAATTAGGTCAAGATCGTCTATTTTCACTCAAATATGCAAGGATTAAGCAAACTGGGCATAACTCTTATGTCATTAGAGCTATTGAGGCCTGGTAAAGTAAATTTGATAGCAAATTGCCAGTACTTTTTCCGCTATGTGGAACGTAAAGACCTCCCGCCAGTGGTTTGACCGCCAGAGGTCACCTCGTGACCTAATATGACCTGAGGTCACGAAAGGTCACAAAGTGACCTTGCCGTATATCAAATGAAAGCCAGTGACAAGACAAACACGATGGTGTTTGTTTCACCGCTCTAGCTTAATTAGGTCAAAAGTTATTACCAAAATACTGTGTTTGACCTCCGGTGACCTTTGGATGACCTTGGAAAAGTCAAAGGGCAAATATGACCCCTGGGATCCGTGAAAGGATGTCCAAAAACGTTGTTCTGAGCAGTCTGAGTATTTGTAATCATTTTTGTGGCTTTTATATCATGAAACAACTTTTCCCTATGCTTTTCCAATGGGAGAGGTCGCCTCGTGACCTGACCTCAGGGCACGAAATCGAAAAATCCCGGATATACACCTTGTAGACCCTGGAGGGGTCATGAAGTGTAGGAAGTTTCAAATCTATCGACTTTGAAATGTAGCTCTTACAGAGCTCTAAAGGTGAAGTGAGGTGACCTTGGTTGACCTCGTCTGGTGACCTGACCTTGGGTGACCGGGGGTAAAAAATTTCAGGGATGATGGGAAAATAATGCAGTGAGAGGTAGAGCCCTCAACTGCGGTGCTGCGCCTCGTCGTTTTTCTGGTATCCCGGAAAAACCTTAGGGGGGCCATCGATGGCCCCCGGTGGGGCGAGGGTTAAACACCCCCTCGAACTCGGCCCCTATGCTGGATATCGAAAAAGACGAAGGCTGGTGGATATCGCATACAAATTCATGAGGAAACTATGCTAGTCACTTTTTGGCTTAGGTCAATATTCAGGTCATGACAGGTCAAAGAAGGTCGCATTTTGAGTAGATATTTTGGGCTCCAGCATCTGACAGACTTGAGTTAGAATAATTTTTTAGCCCACATTCGCATCCTCTTGTCACGGCAAACCGAATGATGTATAATATGACTATACTAGGTCAAAACACAAAAATGACCTGACCTCAGTTCAGGTCAAGGTCACTTATTAACCTAGCATAGTCAATATGCATATCAATGGACTCAAAACAGCAATCTAAACACAATGGTATCAAAATAAAAGCTGTATCATCATTTCATGCAAAATTATTGACCTAAGTCTGAAAACTGCTCAAATAGCCCCAAATGACCTCTCAGAGGTAGCAGATCAAAAATTGCAGTTTTTACTTGGAAAGAGGCTCAGGATACTATGATTTGGAGAATATGAAGGTATTTCCAGCTGTACATTCACAAATACAGCCCAATTTCTGTTTTCCCCCATGCATTTCCAATGAAGAGGTCATGGTCCGTACTTGACCTTAAGTCATCGATATAGAAAATCCCGGAATAGCTTTTGTATCACTCGGTGGGCCCATTATACGGTATAAGTTGTAATCCGATAGATTCACCCATTTCTTACTTATGCCACTTTAAACATTTTTGGAGGTGAGGTCACTTGACCTGCACTAGTGAACTGGCCTAAGATAACCCAAGCTTAAAATTTTGCAAAAAGTTGCAGAATTGATCAAGAATAAAGGTGTGCCAAGTATGGCGGAGCTTTCAGCCACCGTTTTTTCGTGCCACCGGAAAAACCCGGGGGGGCTGTTCAAACACCCCGCACAGAGGCGAGGGTTAAGGCAAGACATTCATTATTGGTGGTAGATGTGCGATTTGGTTTGGTAAGGTGTCTGAACCGCCAAACGCTTGCGTGTCACTTGCTTAGATGACGTCGACTCGATTTCTTTTACATATCTCTAGGAGTATTTCATCTTCTGGTGTTCGAACCTTGATCATCCCAAATTTTCTTATTCTGATGTTTGCTGTGTTCAATGCTAGGTTCACTTGATATTTCACATGAGATATTCTGGCATCGCCAAATTTCTGTTCCATATTCAGTGCCTCGGTTTTCGACCGCACCACCAACAAACCCGGCACCACACCAGCGAGCGCCAGTGTGAAGCGTACCATTTCTGGGAGCCAGACTGGAGTGGATACTGTACCGCGCGGCTCCTATCGCTTTAGTGCCGCATTGCAATCCACACCGGGTCACTTGCACTGCCTGACACTCGCTGCCCCCAAGTGCTTCCCTTGCCGTAATTTATTGGGGAGCATAGACGAATGCCGCTTTGTGGACCAGATGTCAGACAAGTGTTTTTATTTTCCCAAATGGAGGCACTTTTTTCTCCAATATAGGTTTCCCGGACGAAAATGCCTTTTGGGGTCTTAAAAAATAGAAAGTTAGTATTTCCAACACGGGGAATAAGTAGTTTAGGTATCAGCAGCGGTGTGGGTGTTTATTGGGGTGCCCTGGCACTCACAATAAAACGCTAAAGCAGTGTTAAAATATATTTTATATTTACGTTGTCTTTTAGTTCCAGGATTTGGAATTGGTTTGTGCGCCTTAGCAGGTCTGTTAGATGGCTGAAATACGCTATACATCATGTTATCTTCTTTTATTATGGTGGTTGTTGACATTGTTTCAAATTTGGGCATCCCCAATCCTTTTCAAAAACCCACACCCCGGAGACCAGAGCGTGATGCTGCACTATATCGGAGGGATTGTTTGCACCTCAATGGGTTCTAGTTTCAGTTTGGAAACCATTTAATCTTGGAGCCGTCCGAAACTGTTTCGGACTAGGTTGGCAGGATTAGGGGTTTTGAGGATTTTTAGGGGTTTTCTGACGTCTGGTGCAGCCGTACCTTTGCATGTATGATACTTGCATTGAGAACACCTGTTCAGAATGATATTGAGAAACCCTGTTCAGAATGACATTGAGAAACCCTGTTCAGAATGACATTGAGAACACCTGTTCAGAATGACATTGAGAACCCCTGTTCAGAATGACATTGAGAACACCTGTTCAGAATGACATTGAGAACCCCTGTTCAGAATGACTTTGAGAACACCTGTTCAGAATGACATTGAGAACACCTGTTCAGAATGAGAACGCAGCCACAGTACTAGTCGGAGAGTCTAGTCAGAGACAGTGCTTGACAGTGAAATAGACGGTGCTAGTCAGAGACACTGGAGCCGGAGAATGAGCCATTCATTTTCCTTTGCTGAGCCAATTGTCCACGGGATTCCCCATTTGCGGACAAGGTTATGAAAAGGTAAGGACAAGGTACTATGAAGCAAAAAATTTAAATAAGGAAACAGTAATGCAGCTTCAAAGCATTATACCATCCCCCAACTTAAGGCTCTACAATGATGAAACATACGAAATAATACTTGAGCGATACGAGTTCAGGAGTCTGTAGATGGGTTGGCACCCGGGTACTGTCCAAAAACGTGTCCACTAACCGCGAAAGCCTCACACACAACCCTTCTTTAAAAGTATTTGCGCGTGCATGTGGGATTTGCAAAAGCGTTTGTTGTCTTAACACGCGTATTGACGGGGGTACCCGCCTCCTCGGGTTTTTTTCGGAGATGGCATAAAAACGGCGGCGCTAGCGCCGCTGTGCTTGGTATACCTTTTCTCTCATAATTTTTACAACTTTTCTCGCAATTTTAAGGTGAGGTCATCTCAGGTCAGGCCACCAGTACAGGTCAAGTGACCTGATCTAAAAAATGTTTAAGATAGCATAAGTCGGAACAGGGCGAACTTATCCAATTGAAATTCATCACATCAAGAGTGCTCTAAAATATGTTCCGGTATTTTTGATATCAATGACCTAAGGTTAGGTACAAGCCATGACCTCTCCATTGGAAATACATGGGAAAAAATGCTTTAACTGAATAACGCACTAACGGATGGTGATAGAGCGTTTATTTTAACTGCATTATATTTGCCTTGTCTTTGCGGTTCTAATGATATGCGTTTTATCTAAATGGACCTTGACCTGACCTCAGGTCAAGTCAAATCCTTGATTTGACCTAGCAAGGTCATATTATACATCATTCAACTCGGCTTGCTGCGAGGATTCCAATGGTTGAAATTGTTGTACTCTATCTTGTCTTGTTCAGATGTAATGACCGAAAAACCTTCATTTACATGTTATCCCTATGACGGCATGTTTTGACCTTTAGAGACCTTAAATTTAACCTGAAAAAATGGTTTAAATATTTTCGATGGAAAAGTGGATGGGCAACCCAACGCCGTTTGCCGTTTTTCGCTACCTAGCATGGTTCTCGAGATCTTAGGGGGCGGGTACCCCCGTCAAAGCGAAGGTGGTTCAGGCCCCCGTCAATGCGCGTGTTAAAGGCCGCGCTGGAATGAGCAGATGATTCAGAACCGCGTAGTGTTTTCGCATTCGGAACCATGCAAATTTTAACGCCAGGTTTACCGCCGTCACTTTGTGGTCTATAAGTAATGCCTGAAATACTTAAAATAAACAGAGGTACGCCCGCTGTGGTCGCATGCCGAGTGTGACGTCACCGTGTGCGTTATCCATCGATGATGGCAGCTTTACCTTCTCCTCATCATATCGTACTTGTTATTTCATCTCTTTGAAAAAAATGCAAAGTTGTAGCTCCCCTCAACCAAGCAGTAGTTGACAGGCCAAACCATTGAAGTGTGTCTGACAGTCTTAGGTGAACTTCAGTGGTTTGATCATTCTGTCAAGTTGATAAAAAGCATGAAAGGGGTCTCAAGACCTTGATTTGGTAGCGTTTGTGCGGTCCATAACAAACGTGTCCGTTTAACAGCTGAAGTTTTGTATCATACTTAAATGTTTCGGTACAGCACCGGAGAAGCTCACCATTAATTTTTGTCAAGTATGTGCTAAATATAAGTAGGGAGTACAACATTAAAATTGTAGGGTGCAGATCAAGCTGTAAAAGATGGTTTCAAAGTTATCCGAGGCCCGTTATTGCTTTCGTTGTGGCCTGTATATTTAGTCAGCACACTCATTGAACTAACTGATTTTCAATGATACTATAGCGCGTTTGTTTCAACCAGGGGCGTAGCCAAGGGGGGGCAGGGACAGCCGCCCCCCTGAGGGGCCCGAAGGGCCCCTTGAGGACACTGGCTGCGTGAAGCGCGGCTCGCCCACACTATGCTCTGTGGCCAAATTTAAAATTTCATACCAGACAGGGCCCTCTTAAGCCCTCTTCAGCACTCTTTTCTGTCAATCAACAATCAGGTCAACAATCAGGGCCCATTTTACCTATCAGGGCCCTTTTTGCGCTGTCGCAGGGGCCCTTTTCGGGGCGCCGCCCTCCCACCACCCTGAGCGAAATCCTGACTATGCTCCTGGCTTCAACAATCCTACACTGCAAATTGCTCATGTCTCCTTGTGGATCTATGTAAATGCAAAAAAGCACAACACAACTCTGCACTCTTCTCACCATTTTTGACTTCATAGGTGGATCCAGGGGGAACCCCTGATTGACCTTCGGTGCCGCCTGAAATGGTCACCGCGCCGCCTTGAAATTTCGATGGCACCCCAGAAATGTACCTTCCCATCCCCCCTTACCCCAGGACGCGGGTATTAGCGCCTCCACAATATGATTCGGCGCTCACCTGATAGGTTTTTCTGTCTAGAAGTGGTACCCCCTGCTCCAGATGGCGTCCCCCCGATCATGTGCCTCCCCCAGATCGGCGATCCTGGATCCGCCTATGAGGGCCGTCACCGTCAAAAAGTGAGGGCCCAATCAATCTGCAGCCTGCAGTCGCTGGCAGGAAATCTTCCCTTATAGAGCCAAAACACTCATCAGGTTTGGTTGATTGCTGTCTTTCATACTGGTGAATCGCAATCTTGTCCGATTCATTTCCAAATTGGCTGCAAATGCGAACTTATTCTATGAAAAGAGGATTCATCATCATCATCAGCTTTTTTATTTCATTTTCATATACAAACAGGGGACAGAAGAAATAAATAGACCAGCAAAAGAAACATGGGCAAAGCAAAGCAAGGGCTGAACAGCTAGCAACAGAATAGAACTTTACAGGCACATAGTATAAACAAAAGGAGTAAGCAACCAGACCACGAGTGTAAAAGAGCACGTGTGTAGCATAGGCAGAATGAGCAAATCATAAAAACCTAACAAAAAGACAGTAACCATGGAACGAGAAAACAAACAGAAAAAGCGATAAAACAGAGACTAACAGGCTAACAGCATAACAAAGTAAGATGAGCGTAGAGAACGAAATGAACAAATATAACGCCAAAACACAGTTAAAAGAGCAAAATAAGGCTACAAGTAAACAAAACGGGACACAAAACAAAAATTAATAAGGTTAAGTTATAAGTAAATACGTAGAGGGCCCACATATGTTGAACATATTGAATCTAAGAAAATATTTAGTTATTAGAAGCAAGAACAAATATGAGAAATAAGGACAAATACCTAATCAAAGCAGGAACCAATCAAACTCAACAACATTCAAGTAAGGCAATCAAACCAAAAAACTAGAAAACAAACAAAACAAAATAAATAAAAACTAAAAAAACAAAACTAGCTAAATCATACATAAACAAAGCAGGATATGTCTAAACCACAGACAAAATGCGTTCGGCGAGATCAAATTAAGGCACTAGTGGGAAGAAACCAAAAACAAGAATAGAACAAAACAGTTAGGCAGTAAACAGACAAAACAGAGCAAGAGTGATAAAACAGGAGAATACCACAAATATAAGTGTTAGGCCATTGGGGTATCACAGGCCCAGCCGACCAAGGTGGGTGGCGCGGTATGTTACTGTAGATTGGCACGTTCATGTAGGTGGGTTTGCTGGAAGCGTCCAAAGAGGGCCAGGCGGAGGCAGCCAGGTTTCTCCAGCCGTCGTTGGTGGCCGCCTTCAGCATGCTGATGAGCGAAGGCGGCAGCGGAAGTAATTCCAGAGGTGACGATATGGCTAACTGGAGCAGGAATTATGCGCACCACTGATGCTCCATGAATTGCCACCCCGTCCAAATATTGGGCAGAGCTGGGTTGACCAGCCTTATGTGTCCCTTCCTCGTAGTTGAACCGTATGCTTCCCACGGCTATTTGTTGAGGGCTGCCGAAGGAAGACTTCAGTTAGTGAAGGCTTGGACTGTATGTATAGTCATCCGTTTGAAGCCCATATGATTTTATGATTTTCTAAGAGTTCTCGGTTCTTGAAGTCTCTTAAATACTTTACCCGAGGCTAAAGATATTTCATTATGGGGTTCAACAATATTTTTCGATACTTCTTGGCCAAGTAAATTTGGGAAGATGTGATTGCTTGATGACGATATGGATCATCGACGTTAACAAAAGTTATGGCAACGCCCACAACAATCGCCAGCACTGGCAAAAGGGCGAGGGCCCAGTTGAACTTCAACCAGCTGCTCGCAAGAAACCTGCCTTTCTGGAACCAAACACTCTTGATTAGGGCTGATCGCTGCTATCAGCACTGGACAGTTACTCAATTGTCTGCCTTTTATGCAATTTGGCAGAAATGGAAAATATTTTGGATGAAAAGTGGGGAGAGGAGTAGGGTTCTCCCATAGTCTGACGCATATGCCCCCCCATTATTGGTGATAACGCACAAACACACCTCCTCCCAGACCAGAACGGCTCCGTTATCTATGAAAAATTACCATAGCTCGGACCGAATATTTTTTCAGTCTTTGCAGACAACCTTGAATTTTCTTTGGACTGTCGTTGCGTTGTTAGCATTTTTATATGCGCATAAACCATTACACAGCGCTCTAACACCATTTTCCTCAATTGAAATAAATCTAATGTGAGATTTGCTCGATTCCTTTTAGCCATTCAGCATCAGCAATGACATTGTTTTCACATGTCCGCCAGCCAGCAGCTACGGCATCGGGGACGTCTTCGGCTCCGGCGGGCTGGGACTTAGCGGCGGAACCTGTGCCAAGTTCAACCTGTTAGGCTTTGTCTCTGGAACTACCGCCATCGGGGTTCTGGCCGTATACTTGTTTGTGGCGGCGTACCTGGTGTCTCAAACGTCATCGGCTATGACCAGCACGACGACCACCACCACCTCCACCACGTCCTCCACCCGCCAACTCGACGGTAGGGCGAGCAGGTCCTACAGAAACTCTGGTAGCGTCAGAAACGTACCTGTAGAAGGGTTGCTGAATGAATGTGTCTCAAAGTTTTTGTTCTAGTATATTGACGTTAGATTTTTCATACATCCATCATGATAACCAGAAGCAAATGCGAGATACCTTCAACGTTGTGTTGGGTATGCTGAAATATTTACGTTGTAGCTTAAATCGTAGAGCCATGCGCCGGGATTGGAAAACAGTTACACCCAATATTGACTTTACAACAACCGTGAATACTATGCTGATAGTTTGCGGCCACGAACGAGTTAGTCAACGTGAGAACATGCCAGAAAAGAAACATGCAAAACCAAGGTCATGCAGACTCTGAAACCGGGTGGCTTTCAGACGCCGAGGAGAGTCTTCGACGCATGCTGACGTCGGGTACTGTTAGCTTGACCTGCCAGGCCCTGGACGCTGCCTACGTGCAGAGCCTGCAGCCCATCGAAGCACGAAGCTTCGGCCTCGCCAAATTCGACTGCTTCGAAGGTAAGCGGGGTGAAATTGGAATCTCTGAGCACTGGTGGGTCCAGGGGCACCAGGAAATTTCCCCAAGCCCCCATTTTGCCGATTTTCTTTAAAAACATATGTTTTTTACGGCTTTGGGCCCCGTTCCTCCAATGCAAGTGCAGATTTAACACGCGCCCCGCTGGGGGGGGCGAAATTCGCCCACTTCCTGGTTTTCCCCAGATAACGCAAAAACGAAGAAATGCAGAGCAACGAAACTAACAGCACCTTATTCCTGATCAATTTTGCGCATGTTGCCGAATTTTTTAGGTCAGGTCATGTCAGGTCAAGGAGTTATTCAAGGTCAAGTGACGTGATCTCAAAACCCAAAATCACGAGTTTGAAGCAGTGCCTAAGGAACATCTATCAACCGATCAGTTTGAAACTTTCACAATATGATCAAGTTATAAGGGTCTACAAACTTAATATCTCGGAATTTTGATATCGTTGACCTAAGGTGGGGTCAATTTTTTGGTCACCCCATTATAAGTATATGGTGAAAAATAGAATGGGCTCGTTTTCAGTAAATACTGGATAGATAAAGCTGAAAATCCTTAAACCGTCTATTCTTACTATCATCTTGACCATCAAGTTAAATTTTTGAGCATCTGACCTCTCAAAGGTCATGTCAGGTCACAGGAGCATAGAGTGATTGTTTTGCTAATAACTTCTCACTGAATTGAGATAAAGCACCCATTTTGATTGCATTGTGCTTATGTATATTGTCACGGGGAGTCGATTGATATGCAACATGACCATATCAGGTCACTCTGTGACCCTGACCTAGCTCGAGGTCAGGTTATTTTCACCATTTGACCTAACAAGGTCATATTATACATTATTCGATTTGCCGCGATGAGAGGAATCCAATGATGCATAAAGATTTGCTCTAGCTCCCTTGAGGGCAGATCTAGAGAGAGAAACGTACACTGCTCTGTTGTAAGCCTATGGAGCCTTCTTTGACCTGTGCTGACCTCAATATTGACCTGACATAAAAATACTTCTTATCACTTCTCTTTGTCTTGTCAAGAGCTTTCGAACGCCGTCAATAATCTTACTTTAGCTATCCTAGGAAATGAGATACGGAGGGGGGGCGAAATTCGCCCCCTCCCCCAGCGGAGCGCGTCATGCCAGGGACCCCAGCGGGGCGCGTGTTAATACATAGCAGAAGGCATGCATGTGTTGTCAATTCATTGGATTATTGTGATCTTATCAGAATGCTAAAATTCACGGGTATAAGCTGATGGTTGCAGCCTAGATTTCTTTCTTTCGGCACAGGAACTTCGATTTGAATATAAAAGAATCGGAAATAACGGTATACATTTCCTTATGTGTGCTTTGGCACGATGCCGTCATATGATAACGCAAAATTAAATTATGATATTTGCTAAGTTTAGATTTGTCTGTGTCAAACATGTGAACGTCTCTTGACGAAGGAAAAGGGTTTCCATTTCAAAACTGTCAACTTATTCTTGTAAACGTTAGGATGGAACCCACAGTAATGAGAAAGCATCTAAGCACCTAGCACTACCGGATGAAGGCACCCTTCCTCGACTCGGATACCCTTCCTGGACTGGTTGGTCTACACCATTGATCTTCTTCGCAGGTATTGCTGGAGCTTTGGCGGGTTTTGCCGCTCTTGGAGGTCTGCTGGCCTATGCCCTAGCCCAAGGACTGGCCGCCACCATCGCAGCAGCTGCCGCAGCCAGCACTGCGATGATGTCTTCATCAACCTCTTCAACCACTACCACCACCACCACCGGCACCACCACAAGCGGCACCACCACCACCACAGGCGGTGCCACCACAGGCGGCAGTACCACTACTACCACTGGCGGTGCAACAACGGGAGGTGCAACTACCGGCGGTGGAAGTACCACCACAACCACCACCACCACCACCGGTGGCACGACAACTGGGGAGGCACCACCACCACCGGAGGCGGCACCACGGGAGGCGGCACCACGGGAGGCGGCACCACCGGAGGAGGAGGCTCAACCACCACCACCACTACCACCACCACAGGTGGTACCACGGGAGGCGGCACCATGGGAGGCGGCACCACCGGAGAAAACCACCCCACCCCCACCACCGGAGATGGCACCACTGGAGGTGGTACCACCGGAGGCGGCACCACCGGAGATGGCACCACTGGAGGTGGTACCACCGGGGATGGTACTGCTGGAGGCGCTGCTGGTGATGGAACTGGAGGGAGGGAGATGACTAGCATGTTTGGAAGCATATTCGGCCTGGACCCGACAATCCTTCAGCTGATGACTACCATGGCTAACGTGTTGACTGAAGAAGACCTGGACTGCAGCAGTCTACATCTCTGCGAGGCTGGCAACTTGGCCAAGCGAGCCGGACACCCCTACAGCATGGCTATGCCCTTCGCCAGGTTTGTCTTACGTTATTTTTACGTTATTTTTAGCGAAATTCCTACGGGGTCCAACTTTATAGCTTCACTGTCAAACGCCCTGGTGTTTTGAAGTTCAGTTTTGCAGTAGGTACACACTGGTAGTTTATTGGTTTGTGGTCTTTCGCGAAGGAAACCTCAGTCTCAAGCGTTTTTCTTTCACTTTCTCTAATGGTTCTTATTTTCTAAGGCAAGGTACATTTGGTTTGAAGGATGCCTACAAGAAAATAAGCAATGTAATATAAGTGAATGCCAAATGTGCTACTTTTACAGTTATTACTTTGTGACACCATTTTCTCAATAACTAGTCAAAATGCTATAATGATGTAATATTTAATAACTGAATAATAATGTAATAATTACTCCAATTGATATATAATAATGCTAAAGTAATTTTCACTTCACTTATGCACTTCTCAACCTGTTCTAATTTAAAAGAAAATATCTGGTCCCAGTAAGTATATTCATTATCATCGTTGAAAGATGGCACTGAAAATGATATGGGCAGAAACAAGGGGAGAAATGCCGCGACATGGACCTAACAAGTTTATAGATACTTGCGTGGCCTGATTTCGGCTACCCTGTCTGACCCAAGAGTGCCGTCAAAGATCGCCTAGGGGATAGCTGTGGGGATCCGGGTTTACAATTTCGCAAATATTGAGGCAATGACGTAACGTGAATTCTTGCCGTTAGAAGGAAGCCGATAAGTGTCTGTAGTGGAATCAAAACATTTACCTTGAGCCTCAAGAGGCCTTATTGTTCGACGAAACCCCTAATGATCAAAGTCCTGAGAATAAGAACGCCTGTAAGTGCCAGTCGCCAATCCTGCTTTATTTGTTGCAGCCTGCCGCTGTCCTGGTTCATCTCGCGAGGACAGAGCGACAAACTACCGAGTCTCTGTCATACGGCATCCGCCATGGCTCACGAGAAACCGGTCGACTGTCGGAGGCTGTACAGCAAGTGCCGCCGGTAGTTTCCCTGTCAGAGACTGCACCAGACAGTTTGGAACGTCTGGAAACTGTTAAAATGCAAATGTTTGACGGCTTCATCCAGGGGTGTGGATTTATGTAAATTTTGGGGTGACCGAAGTCCTCAAAGATAGCTTCCATCCTCGAAGTTGTCAAATTTGCATCTCAAGTACTATAAATTTAGTTTATCGAGTGCAATAGGTTTCAGCTTGTAGCAGTGCTAAATCAAAGGTTTTTGCACTATTACTTTTATTACGAAATATGCCGCTCCTTGTCTCGAAAGTTGGCATCCTTAACAGTTCTAAAAAAATCCACGCCCCAGGATTTTGATACTGACTTTAAATTGACCTACACCCACACGAAGCCTTTAACTAGTTTCACGACTTCTGGAAAGTGGTCCCAAATAAAGTATGGTTTTGTTGTTTACCGTTGACATTTTTTTGACCCATGGTTCGATGAATTACTGGAAGTTTTCTGTTTAGCACTCGTACTGTGGTGTCCAGAATGGGCGGCTTAAAATCAGCGGACCAGACGGTGAAGCAAGACGTGATGTGTGTAGACCCTGTTGACTCGTGACTGAATATCGACCGACGACCGCCAATACCAGGGGCTCATTTTCAGACTTTTATCATTGATTGACTTGTTGCCTACTGTTACTCGTTATCTGTTTGATGTAAACATCTGCTGATTGCTGTTAAGTTTTGTTTGTTAATGATATGCTGTTATTTTTTGTCGAATACTCAGTGAAAGGACATTGTTTCTTAGACTTAGTGAGAGGTTTGAAAATGAGTCAGTCCGAGATTATAATGTGTTAAGCGCCTGTAATATTTACTGCTGTTGAGTCTCTGGCCGATAAGCAATACTTGTAACTTCTTGCCTTGTGCTGTTCAATAATACGTGAAAGTACGTGAAGATGTCTTTTCAACCAGCCCTTCAAACTTTTGCAAAACCTGACAATATTATATTATTATATATATATATATATATATATATATATATTATACTAGTTGATGAAAAAACAGACCCAGGAGAAATCTCTGAGCCGTTTGGAATACAAATGACTCGAAAGGTAGTCAAAATCCACTATTTTTTTACACGAGTAGTCTTCTTTTCACACTCGCTCTGGGAATTAATTTTGTATGTACTCATTCGAAACGGGCAGGAACCCTTCATGTTCTTCTCAGAGTCTCGGAGGCCTTGTTAAATTCAAACATCTGTTAGCACAAACCTTTTGCACAAGCAAACATCTGTTACAAACATCCGTTAACACACAAGCATCTGTTAGCACAAACATTCTGCACTACTATATATATATATAAAAAAACTATATATTTTTCTTTGAGGCATTGACAGTTAAATTGTATAGCACTCGCGCACTGTTTTTATGTTTTTATATATACATGTTTTTTATGCATTTTTTCCTAGTTCTTCCCAGTACGGCTGGAGTCGGAGTCTCACTTAAGTCATCAAGGGACTTGTCATGGAAACCACGACCTCACCACCCAAACGACCGACTCCCACAGTGAAAGGCTAATTTAGAAGCCACAGTTCAAGGTCCCACAAAGTACAGGGACGGCTGCCCCGCTCAGGTCACCCTCTCACCAGTCAGTTGCCAGCCGACCTACGTCGGGTAAACTTTTGAGTGCCGGAGCGTCTCAGGGGAACCGATCCCAAGCCTGGTCTAAGGCGCGGGGATTGAGCCCGCGTTAATCCAAGTATTCTACCTGGATGCCGAAGCAAGACCCGCCATTACGTTAGTTGTGGAATGTTGTTCATCCAACGTCAACAGTCCCACCATGCAGGAGCCGTAGGATTTTATCGTATTCCATTTTATTCTTATCTTATCTTATTTCATAATTTTACATTATGTTTCCGTTTCATAAAAAAACTATCCTCTAAAGTGGTGAGATTCACTGAGTCACGTGATTACGGTCTGTAACTGTTCAGACGCCAGATCTTGCCGCTACAGTTCTGCTTCTGTAAACTTTCTTCACCAAACTAAGCATTGAAAATTATCTGAGAAGAAAAATTCGCGTGCATTTTCAACCCTTTGGACTTTGGACGATGGTGTTTCATTAAACGTACTATAACCAGGAGCGTCGCTACGGCAAGGGGGGAGCTGAGGGGCGCCACCCCACTCTTGGAAAGTGGGGCGGGGGGCGGCTCCCACTTTTGGCCAGAAATACTATTGAAAATGCCGAATTTAATCGGACGTAGGAGTTTCAAGGGTTTCACCACTGGGCCCGGCCCCTCACTTTGGCTGCGGCGTCCCCAGTCGAAATGCGTGGCGACGCACCAGACTATAACATATATACAGACTAATCAATTACCGGTTGTAGCTGACTGCAGTTTCGCCATGTCTGACTCCTCACATTCTTCTCTAAGCAGGAACGTATTTAGTAAAGATGCATCCTCGGCTTGTGCAAAAATAGGTTTTTAGGCAAACCAATCGCAGAAACCGGTCGCATTCCCGTATCGTTCTTACCGTGCAGTGAAATGCAAGCGTGACATGCCGTCCAGTGAGGCTAACGACGCCGCGTTATGCACTCTGTTGTCGGGGACTGGTGGAATGCCGGTGTATTCATTGCCTCGCATTCATATAAAACAAAGAATGATGGGCTTGGGGACGATAGTGATACGGTGGAGCTGGCCGAAGGAGCGTTGGAATTCCTCTTTGAGAACGTATCTTTGTGTTTAAAGGCAACCCTCTACCGTACTCAAAGTTTTATATTATATAAAAACGAAAAAAACGTTAACCTTCAACTGAGCAGCGACACTAAAATTCATATCGTCAAACTGATCGGAAAACGCACAAAAGATGGAAGTGTTCTTAGCAGCCTCATTCGTGTTGGGGGTGTTGAGAGGGGTTGAAGCCTTACCCCAACAGAGCGGCAACTTTATCGCTGAACGAGATTCGTTTACCGGGATCGGCGGTACCAATCAAGGCTACGACTTCTCCGGAACGAGCAATGGCTATGCGGATAATACTGAAGGTAAGCGAGAAAAGAAACACACATAAGGAACTGGGAACTTATAATTGACCCGACCCAAGGTCAGGCTAGGGTCATATATCGGGACCCGAGGGGTCAAACTCAAAGTTCTATCTTGATCCATTGCAAAGTTATTGATCTAGGCTGGTAAAACCTGATGTTTATCGATAAAGTTCCGAAATCAGGGCTAATAAGTCTAATTTTAAGACTGAAGCTCAAAATTCACCCATAAGCGTCGCCCACGACAAAAATGTGAGAGCGCCCAAAATTTAGCCACTTGCTGACAAGAAATTTCCCCTCCAGAGCCAACTGTTCTTCGGACCTCTTGTCACCCTGGTCACAGTTTGGTTATAAGGTTTCCTTGTTTTAAAATTTGTCCGAAATTGAGAGATTTATTGATTAAGGTGTTAGCATACATTTCTCCTCGAATCCTGGTTGCAAAATATAGACAGTTCACCGCTACTATATATGATGGCAAAGCCATTCCTCCAAATTTTCATGGAGGATATCGATGATCAGGAAAGCCAGGGGAGGGAAAAAGCTCAAACCTGTCGCCAACCTAATTTCTAACACTGAAAGTCGTCGTCTATTTTTTAAACATAGGCAATTACTAAAGCACATATAATAGGACAAATAGTACCTACATTAATACAAAACAACCAGGCAATAGCATTTCTGAATTAGAGATCAGGCTTACTTAAGATCACACATACCTATGCATAATTCTGCCACCACCAGAAAACAGCGCTGAAAACGCTGAAAACAGCACTGACGTAAACGGAAAATTGAAAATTGTGGCGCTCGGGATTCGGGTCCGCATTATCTATGTTATTTCCAGGTTAGTCGTAGAAAAAATTATATCGTAGTCGTAGTTAAAATTATATAAGCACGAACGGGGCAAGATAATGACAGACCAATGTTACATAATTAGCTTAGGTAAAAACAATTACTACGATATGCTTTTATCAAATGGTTTTTTACCACACCTCTGAATTCAAACGACGCAGCTAATTTGCGTTATCCATTCTAGTTTATCACGGTGTTTACCCTGTCAGAGTGAGTTCTTTTCTTTGAAACTTCCCTGGGAGCTTTTCTTTAGCTTTAGCCAGTTAGAACTGTTCTGATATTGTATAGATCTTTCCTGCCGCACTTGATGGTTTCAATGTTCAGGATCTGTCGCTATCCCTAGTTGGCGAGCTGGTGGGTTTTTCCACCCCCGAGGAAAGCTTTTGGTCATAGTGTGAGACTAGAATTCGAGGCCTCGACTCACACTATGATTCTTGATGAATAACTAACAAAAATGACGTCATAATACTATTATTTATGCAGTTTTCATAAAAAATAAATAAAGCAGTTTACCAATTCAAGTCCAATTGCATACCTTGGTAAATATTGGATTTCCATGGACAGCGTGAGACAGTTTATCTACATGAACTAACATAGTGGCTATATTACAGGTTTGATGACGTCATTATGGCGTCATTACGGAAAATGTGACATTGTTTTGAATACTGTTAGCTATAAATGGCGGATTTTTACAAAACTATTTTTGTATTGTCCCTGGTTTTGGGCTTGATAAGCCGAATCGTGCTTCTCAGCTTTAAAAAAGACGTAACATTATAGAAATAACAACGTTGAAAGCTTAAAAAATTGTATGCTTTGACTGCAGAATTTGTAAACAATTGGTTCGGATTCAGACGGTATCTTCAGATCCTATTTATATTATTCATGCACGAATCAAGGATCATATAACAACTAAAGATAACAATGACGTCATCAACAAGCTTCTTATGCCCGTACTTGGTAACGGTCTACCAATGAGTACATCATTTACTTTGATCGCAGCCTAGTAAGGTAAACAGTCATTGGTAGTTTCCGAATAAAACGGAGTTTAGTTTTAATACATGATGTGATTACGACGTCATTGGTATTATAGGAGCTAATAGGACCTATAGGAGTGAGAGATCATATGCAAAAACTATGGCATCACACCTTATGCGTATAACAGGCATATTACTCTTAAAAAGATATTCCCAGATAAATATTTGGTTGTTGATCCCGATTATGTGACTTATTTTACGGTACTTGGCCAGTGCGTTTGTCAAAATGTAGGATTCATACGAACAAAGTTAATTTTTAAGAAACAAAAATAAGAACGCATTTTCTATCAAGTGTCTCTAATGACGTCACAACAAAATTTAACGTGGAGTTAGAGGTAATCAATTAGGCAATATATTTATATAAAACACTTTAAGAACATGTCACTCTATAGATCACTATCTCATAATAATGTGAAAATTTTTATCAATTTGCCTTTCAATTACCAAGCAATTGGTTTTTGACAAATGATGTAAGTTTCGTTGCCCTACTTTTAAATACTAAAAATATATGCTCTAAGGCGTGGTGGCTGGGTGTAAGGGGAAGGCCTATGGAAAAACCACATGGGCCAGGCGCGCTTTCAAGTGTTTACAGAAAGAAGCCGACAATTTGTCCTTTGTCCAGGTTTGTCATAAGCAGCCAGCTTAACAAAGATATTTTACACGCATATGCCATGGCAAAGATTTTTGGTCCCCGTATCATGTCAAATCTAAAAAGATCGGGTGTGCACTAATTTTGATAATTTTTGGGGGACTTATCGACGCACTTACTACCAGAGTTATATAGCTTCGCCAACCTTTTCTTCCCTGTTGGAAGGGTTTCTCGGGAGCCAGCTTGCTTCTCGTTCAGGGAAGCCACCGGGCCTTGAACCCGGGTCGGCTCCGTGGAAGCCAGCTGCGCTGACCACTCCACTACCACGCCCCCGGGTTTGTGCTAATATCACAAGGTGTAATACACCGTCGCACGAATGTATAACCCAAAACGATTTGAGTATCCAATCGAAGCGATTAATTCAACATCTGAATTTTTCCTTGTATACGTCAATTTTCGAAATATTCATCCTGAGTCATCTTTTTATGAAAAATGTTCAGCTGGCTCCAGTTGAAATGTCAGATAGACATGATCCTTAATACGCGCATTGACGGGGACTAGGGTACCAGACCCACTCGGGTTTTTGGAAGATGGCTTAAAAACGGCAGCGTGCAGCGCTGTTGTGCTTGTATACCTTTTCTCTGATACTTTTTACAACTGGTGCAAACATTTTGGGCGCATGTCATTTCAGGTCAGGTCACCAGTGCAGGTCAAGTGACCTGACCTCCAAAAAAGTTTAAGATAGCACAAGTAAGGGCAGGGTCAATAAATCAACGTAAAAACCAATATCACAGAATGGACCCATCGGGAATTTTTCATACCGATCACCTTGTCTCATTCTATCGAGCATTATTATCATTATATCGATATCATTATATCAATCTCCTTATGTCACCTTATCTCACCGAACTGCGGATGGCTGCCTTCAAGGGGGGGGTGGGGTGGTCGCGTAGCGGCTACGCAGCCGACCCGGGTTCAAGCGGCTGAATAAGGACAACGGCTCCCAAAAACCCTTCAACAGGGAAGAGTTGGCGACGCCATGACCCGGCAGTTGGTGCGTGATAAGCCCCAAAATATTGGCGCCTTCAAAAAACCACTCGCTCGATGGTTAAAGAGTTAGTTCTGCCAGATTCGAACTGCAAGGTGTGTGGTATTGAATTTGTTTGCGCCGATTATTGAACCAGTGTATTTTATTATTTAATGGTGTCTATTATTTTTGTCTTTTGTAGATGGATTGTGTTATGAAATAATTGATGCCAGGCTAAGAATAGCCACATGTCTGTTGTGGAGTGTCCTGAAGAAGTAAAATAAACAAATAAATATGTCAGGTACCAGCCATGACCTCGCCTGTGGGAATGCATGGGTAAATGGTTTAGCTTAACAAATTCGTCGAAAATAGAGACACAGCGCGTATTTGACGTCATTGGATTTGTCTTATCCGTACAGTTCTAATGACATGGATTTTGACCCAATTTGATCTTGACCTAACCCTAGGTCAATTTGACCCAGCAATGTCATATTTCACATCATTTGACATAGCTTGCTGTGAGGACTCCAAAGTTTCTAGACAGCTCTTCCAGTCGGGTGCTATAACTGAAAAAAACGTTTATTTCCATTACCTCACGGTATATCCCTACGGTCACAAGTATTGAGATCTAGTGACCTTGGATTTGACCTGAACATCCTTAGATCACCTTCTTTATATCTTAGGTCAGGCTACCAACACCGTTTATTCATTTCCGCTGCCTAGCATGGTTTCAAGATCTTAGAATGGGAGGGGGCGTGCCCCCATCAAGGCGAACGTGCTTCTGACCCCCCAAAGTGCGTGTTAATCCTCGCCCCACCGCGTCATCGATGACCTCCTTAGGTGTTTTCAGGATTACAGAAAAACGAGGAAGCGCAGCACCGCAGTTGAGGTGTCTACCTCTCACCCCATCATTTTTCCACCATCTCTGAACTTTTTGACCCCGGGTCGCACTAGGTCAGGTCACCAGGTGTGGTCAAACAAGGTTACCTCCCTTTAACTTTTGAGCTCTATAATAGCTACATTTCTAAGTCGATCAATTTGAAATTGTCCACACTTAATGACCCCTCCCGGGTCTAAGAAATTTATATTCGGGATTCTTCGCTTTGGAGACCTGAGGTCAGGTCACGAGGTGACCTCTCCCGTAGAAAAAATGGGAAAACTGTCTTATGATCCAAAAGTCACAAAAATGATTGAAAATGCTCAGATTTCTAGAAAAGTATTTTTGGCTACCCTTTCACGGATTCCAGGGGCGATATTTCCCTTTGGCCTATCTGAGGTCATCGCAGGTCACCCGGGGTAAAAACAGTATTTTGACGTTGACTTTTCTCAAGAACCACGCTAGGTAGTGAAAAACGGTAAACGGCATTGGGTAGCCAATCTGCTTCTCCATCGAAAATATTTGTACCATTTCTTGTCCGGTCACAATTAAGGTCACTAGAGGTCAAAACATGCCGTCATAGGGATAATATGCAAATGAAGGTTTTCAGTCATTATATCTGAACAAGTAAAAATAGACGGAACTAATTTAAACCACTGAAATCTTCGCAGCAAGCCAAATCGAATTATGTATAATATGGCCTTGCTAGGTCAAATAATGTTAGATATGTCATTTGACCTGACCTGGGGTCATGTCAAGGTCAAATTAGGTCAAAATGCATATCATTAGAAGTGCAAAGACAAAGAAAATCTAATGAAGGTAAAATAAACACTCTATCATCATTCATGATCAAATTATTAAGTTAAAACCACTTTTACCGTGTATTTCCAATGGAGAGGTCATGTCTCATACATGACCTCATTTCATCGATATAAAAAATACCAGAACATATTTTACAGAACTCGGTGGGCCCATTACGTGGCACGGCGAGTTTCAACCGGATAAGTTCACCCTGTTCCGACATATGTAATCTTAAACATTTTTAACGTCAGGTTACTTGACCTGCAGTAGTGAACTGACCTGAGATGCCCTAACCTTAAAATTGTGAGAAAAAAATTGCAAAAATGATCAGAAGAAAGAATGCCAAGTACGGAGGCGCTACGCGCCCCCATTTTTATGCTATCTCCAAAAAAACACGAGGGGGACGAGTACCCGCCTCCCCCCTCAATGCACGTGTTAAGGAATGGTGTATGTTACAATGTGTTGACCCTTTTTGAGCCTTTTCTTCCGCAGATTACGGCTACCAGCCAAGTTATAAGCCAGAGAAGACCGGCCTATTCGATGGACAGTGTGGAAAATACAACTTGATAGGACTTGGCGCTGTGACGGCCTCTGTGGGGGCCTTGGCCCTCTTCCTCTTCACTTCAGCCTACATCGCCGCGGCAGCAGCTTCTATATCAACTCCGGCCACAACCGCTACAGTTGACGGAGGTGGCACTGCAGGAGTTGATGGAGGAGTGGAAGGGGAAGGTGAAGGGGAGGGTGAAGGAGAAGGTGAAGGAGGTGAAGGAGAAGTTGGCGGAGAAGTTGGCGGAGAAGTTGGCGGAGAAGTTGGCGGAGAAGTTGGCGGAGAAGTTGGCGGAGAAGTTGGCGGAGAAGTTGGCGGAATAGTTGGCAGAAGAACTGACGCTGGTGTTGAAGGAGTTGACATTACCGTAGGTCGCCGTGAGCTGCCTGGTAAGTGAGCCCTGGTTTATTTGTATGATTGGTCCCGCAGTCAGACCCTGGTGTCTGACGCACCTGAGCTTCTTTTTCGGAATTTCGTCTTCGGTGCTGCAGTGGTGTCATGTTTAGCATGCAAACTTTCCACGCGGCTGACCAGGGTTGAAGATCTGACAAAATCCCTGAGTAATGAAAAGCTCGACTCCGCGGCAACCATTTCAACAGGGAAATAGTTGGCGCTGTCTTATGACGTTGGAAGTTTGCGCACCGATACACCCAACAAAAACGTAGCTTCCTCTTTCCCGAATTGCATGTGAGTTAAATGCCTCACCGCGTGCTCGTATGCTAGTTCGTTGCATATGTTACGGGCAGTATGGGATTTCAGGCATTTTGCGAACTGCCCAGGCATTTTGCAAACTGCCCGGCCATTTGGTCAGTTTGCAAATTGCCAAGACATTTTGCATAGTGCCCGGCTCTCCGGCCATTTCACGAACTGCCCGGGTAGTATACGCATTGCCCGGGCAATTCACAAACTACCCAGTGCTTATACTCACGGGCAGTATGAGAACTTATGCAGTTTGCAAATTGCCTGGGCAAATTGCAAACTGACTGAAAAAATTTAGAAGAATTCAAGCCGACTTCGCACACTGGTTGAAAAATGACATCTGTGACCAAGGCTACCTTGTGTTTGCGTTCAGTCTTCCCTTGAATGAAAGGAGTATACCTTCTCAGCGTGCAGGCGCGTAGCCAAGGGAGGGGGTCTGTGAGCGAATGCCCCTCCCCCTTGGGCTCAGTTGAAGCACTGAAAAGAGCCTCCCGCAGGGCCCTCGTCGATTTCTGATTAGCTCTTCACCCGGTGGGGGTGTTTGAACACCTCCTCAGTTTTTTTTGGCTGCGCGAAGCACCGCCGTACATCCCGCACCTGATCCATGATCGATTCCGCAACTTTCATCAAAATTTTGAGGTTGGGTCAGGTTACCAGTGCAGGTCAAGTGACCTCACCTCCAAAAATGTTTAAAGTGACATAAGTAAGAAATGGGTGAATCTATCAGATTGGTTATACCACATAATTGGCCCAGCGATAACTACAAAAATATTCCGGAATTTTATCACGCGCATTGACGGGGGTCTGAGCCACCTTCACTTTGACGAGGGGGGCGGGTACCCGCCCCCCTAAGATCTCGAGAACCACGGTAGGTAGCGAAAAACGGTAAACGGCGTTGGGTAGCCCATCCACTTCTCCATCGAGAATATTTGGACCATTTTTGGCAGGTCACATTTAAGGTCACGAGAGGTCAAAACATGCCGTAATAGGGATAACATGTAAATTGAGTTTTTCGGCCATTATATCTGAACAAGTAAAGATAGAGCAAAACGACTTAGACTGTATGAATCCTCGCAGCAAGCCGAATCGAATGATGTATAATTTGACCCTGCTAGGTCAAATCAAGGATTTGACCTGACCTGAGGTCAGGTCAGGGTCAAATTATATAAAATGCAATCATTAGAACCGCAATGCCCAGGCGAGTCTAATGCAGCTAAAATAAACGCTCTATCACAATCCGTTACTGAGTTATTAAGTAAACAACATTTTTCCCATGTATTTCCAATGGAGAGGTCATGCATCGTACCTGACCTTAGGTCATCGATATAAAAAACCGGAACATATTTTAGAGAACTCGGTGGGCAAATTATGTGATATGAGTTTCAATCGGATAAGTTCACCCTGCTCCGACTTATGCTATCTTAAACTTTTTTTGAGGTCAGGTCACTTGACCTGTACTGGTGACCTGACCTGAGATGACCTAATCTTAAAATTTTCATAGAAGTTGTAAAAATGATGAGGGAAAAGGTATGCCAAGTACGGCGGCGCTACGCGCCGCCGTTTTTTGCTGTTTCCGAAAAACCCGAGGGGGCGGGTACCCGCCCCCGTAAATGCGCCTGTTACAAATCGATGGCTTAGGGTCAGGTATAGATGATGACCTCTCCATTGGAAATGAATGGGGAAAAACAGGAATTGGGCTGTATTTGTGTAGATACAGCTGCGAAGACCTTCATATTCACCAAATCGTAGTATATTGGGCTCCTTTCCAGCGTCATGCTGCAATTTTTACCTGTGACCTATCAGAGGCCATCTGGGGCTACTTAAGCCGGATTCAGGCTTGGGGCAACATTTTTGCAGGAAATGGTGGTAAAGCTTTTATTTTGATTCAATTACGTTTCTTTTATTATTACGGGCCGATTAACATGCACCCCGCTGGGTCCCTGGCATGACGCGCCCCGCTGGGGGCGTTTTTCACCCCCTCCGTATCTCATTTCCCACGAAAGCTAAAGGAAAATTACGGGCGACGTTCGAAATTTCTTGACAAGACGAAGAGATTTTATAAGAAGTTATATTTCTGGTCAATATTGAGAAGGTTCCATAGGCTTACAACAGAGCAGTGTATGTTTCTCTCTCTAGGTCTGCCCTTAGGGGAGCTAGAGCAAATATTTATGCATCATTGGATTTCTCTCATCGTGGCAAATCGAATTATGTATAACATGACCTTGCTAGGTCAAATAGTGAAAATGACCTGACCTCGAGCTAGGTCAGGGTCACAGAGTGACCTGGTATGGTCATGCTGCATATAAATCGACTCCCCGTAACAATATAAGCACAATGCAAGCAAAATGGGAGCTTTATCTCAATTCAGTGAAAAGTTATTGGCAAAAAAATCACTCTATGCTACCGCGACCTGACATGACCTTTGAGGGGTCAGATGCTCAAAAACTCAACTTATTTTTCACCATATACTTATGATGGTGTGACCAAAAAATTGAACCCACCTTAGGTCATTAATATCAAAATTCCGAGATAGCAGATTTGTAGACCCAAATGGCCTTATCATATTGCGGAAGTTTCAAACTGATCGGTTTGCTGATGTTCCCTAGGGCGCCGCTTCGAACTCGTGATTTTTAGTTTTGAGGTCTGGTCACTTGACCTTAAATAGCTCCTTGACCTGAAATGACCTTAACTCAAAAATTTGGTCAGATGTGTCAAATTGATCAGGAATAAGGCATTGTAAGTTTCGTTGTTCTGTGTTTCTTTGTTTTTAAGCTATCTAGGGAAAACCAGGAGAGGGGCGAATTTTGCATCCCCCCGAGGGCGCGTGTTAACATGTATATTGACTATGCTAGGTTGAATAGTGACCTTAACCCGACCTTAGGTCAGGCCATTTTTGTTTTGACCTAGTACAGTCATATAAAACATCATGCGATTCACCGTAACGAGAGGAAGCGAATGGTGCCTAAACAGGCATTCTAACTCAGTTTTTTCGCTATCCCGCATAGGAGTCGAGTTGGGGGGGGGTGTTTGAACACCTCCCGATCCCCACCAGGGCAAAGGTGGCTTGGAGCACTGGCGGTGGAACTGACTGGGGGAAGGGGGCACCAGGGCACGGTGCCCGCTTAAACCAGGAATTTATCACTAGCCCTATGGCGTTGACTTGAAATGGATGGGTTGAAAAGCCCAAGGTGCCCCCCCTATATTTGAACGTTCCACCCTCACTGACTCGGAGGCCCACCGGGGCTGGTGTTAATGTTCCAAAAGTTGATTATGTAACCTCAGACATCATCGGAATCCTTGTCTCGGAGGGTCTTAATAGTTGGTCTCTGGGGTCCCAACATTTTTCTCGGAGGGAGGGGGGGCAAGAGTTGGTCTCGGAGGACTTTAACCCACGCCCCAGTGGGCCTCAGATCCACCTTCGCCCTAAAGTGGGGGGGGGGGGGTAGTTGTCAACCTTCCCCGAACTAGGCTCCGGAGCGGGGTAACGAAGAAACGTGAAAAGTGGTTAGCTGCCCATAAAAATGCTGAAACTGTATCACTAACATTTTTCTCAGGCTATTGATAATGTTCTGATAATACTTTTTATTTCTAACGAATGAATGGGTCAATTTATTTCATTGTATTATATTTGTTCATATATTTCAGTTAGGGTCATTTGATTCACCTCATTACGGCACTTGGAATTATGTATACCATAACCATACTAGGAAAAAAGAAATGACCTAATCTAGGGTCAGGTTAATGTTATTATCTGACTAAACATAGTCAACATGCATATTAATCGACTCGTAGTGACAATCCAGAAGCATCAGTATCAAACTGAAACTCTGTCGCCATTTCCTGCGATGTTATTGTAGCCTCAAAACCTACTTTAGTATTCCCAAATGACCTCTCAAAGGTCACACGTCAAACATGCAAAATGAACCTTGCGTGTGCCCCTAGACAAAGTGATCGCAAGAATAAGAAATCTTCTAAGCCGTATCGACCGAAATTGAGAGAACTTTCAACTAATTCGAGTTTTTTCCATGCATTTACAATGGGAAGATCATGACTCTTACCCTGTACCTGACACCATGACCCTTGCAACGAAATAAAAAATACCGGAATACGTTTTTTGGCCCCCGATGGGCCCATTATGTGATACGTTTCAGATCGATAGATTAATCCTGTCCTGGCTAAAGCAATCCGAAACATTTTAGGGGAGTTGACTTGGCCTGGCCTAATGACCTTAGCCGAGATGACCCAAGCTAAAATTTTCAGAATAGCTGCGCAATTTATCAGGGATAGGCTACGGCAAGTATGGCAGTGTTCACGCCGCAGTTTTTCAGTGCCGCCGGAAAATCCGAGGGGAGCTCGCTATGTTCAATTAAATGTTCTGGCCTATAGTCGCGAATAATTAGCCGCCCAATATTCAACCCCGCCAGAGTGCTGCATTCATACCGCTTTTTTACGGCCACCGTCTGCTGTCAGGAGCGGTAAAACGCCTGGATTTAAGGTGGGGGGTAGCATGGACTTTTTAACCCTCGCCCCGGGCCAATCGATGGCCCCCGGACTTTTAACCGGGGGCCATCGATGGCCCCCTCTTAGGTTTTTCCAAAATAGCAGAACAACGACGAAGCGCAGCACCGCGATTGAGGGCTCTACTTCTCTCTGCATCATTTTCCCACCATCCCTGAAATTGTTTTACCCCGGGTCACTTAAGGTCAGGTCACCAGGCGAGGTCAACCGAGGTCACCTCGCTTCAACTTTAGAGCTCTGTAAGAGCTACAATTCGAAGTCGATCGATTTGAAACTTCCTACACTTCATGACCCATCCAGGGTCTACAAGGTGTATATCCGGGATTTTTCGATTTCGTGACCTGAGTTCAGGTCATGAGGTGACCTCTCGCATTGAAAAAGCATGGGGAAAAGCTGTCTTATGATCTAAAAGTCGCAAAAACGATTGAAAATGCTCGGCTTGGTTAGAAAAGCGTTCTTGGACACCCTTTCACGGATTCCAGGGGCCATATTTGCCCTTTGACCTCTCCGAGGTCATTCAAGGTCTCCAGGGGTCAAAAACAGTATTTTTAACATAAAATTTTGACCTATATAAGCTAGAGCGCTGAATCAAATACCATCGTGTATGTCTTATCACTGGCTTTCGTTTGATATATGGCAAGGTCACCTTCTGACCTTTCGTGACCTCAGGTCATATTAGGTCACGAGGTGACCTCTGGAGGTCAAAAAACTGGCGGGAGGTCATTACGTTCCACATAGCGGAAAAAGGTCTGGCATTTTCCTATCCAATTTACATTACCACATCTCAATATCTCTAATGGCATAAAAGTTATGCCCAGTGCACTGCATATTTGAGTGAAAATAGCCGATCTTGACCTAATTTGACCTCTGGAGGTCAAACCATTGACCTGAGCGCTAAAACATGCGAAGTAATTTCTTACTGAATTCACGCGAGCTTTCTAATGCACTTTGCAGATTTGCGCTAACTCCTATAGGCATTTTCGGAGTTAGTGGGGGCGCAGTGATGGCCCCGGTGGGGTGAAGGTGGCGCGGACCTCCGGTGGGGCGCGGGTTAATACATTTATTTCCATTCAAAGCAATAGGAACAGTTTTTAAGTTTCTCATTTAAGGGGTCAATGTACTTCCGGTGCACCCTAGTTCCACCACCAGTCCTGTTGTCACTTGGCTCAAACCAATGCAACGTGGGTCAAATTATTTCCTTTTTGTCTTATATTTTCAATCTAAACCTACAGCCATTCCGATTCATGTGAAAACCGGTCATTTTGCAAACTGCCCGCCGGGTGGGCAGTTTGTAAAATGACCGGGGAGCTCGGGCACTATGCAAAATGCCTGGGCAATTTGCAAACTGACCAAATGGCCGGGCAGTTCACAAACTGCCCTCCTTTCTGGGCAGTTCGCAAAATACCTGAAATCCCATACTGCCCGTAACACATATACTAACAGAATATTCACAAACAGTTACACTGAATAGCTTCTAAAGCTTTTCTTTGCCCTTTCTTGCACTGTAAAACTAGAATGCGTCTCTTATACTAGCTAAATGCACTCGAGGAGGGGGAAATGCATCCTTAAGCGACGATCTTTTCATATTTTCTTTAAAAAAACAATATGCTTCTCGCGATTTCGGGTCCCGTTACCCCTCCTCTCAGCATTGACTTGGATCCAGCTGTTCTCATCTGTACTTTACTGTGATTACCAGATTAAAAAAACGTAAGAAATTGCATTAAGTGGTACCCTCGGCCCGGGGACGTTCACACATCTCACGGACGGTGGATGGGCCATTCAGTGAAGGCGGAACGTCCGAATTTAAAAGGGCACCATGGGCTTCTCAACCCATTTCTTTCCAGTCAACGTCATAGGGCTAGTGTTAAAAACTTCTGATTTGACACGCACATTGACCTGAGCCACCTTCGCTTTGACGGGGAAGGCGGGCGGGTTTTGTCTGGTCAAATTTAGGGTCACAATGACTTCACTAGAGGCCAAGGCATGCAACCATGGGGATAGCATGTAAATGAAGGTTTTCGGTCATTACATCTGAGCAAGTAAATATAGAGCAAAACAATTAGAACCATTGGAATCCTCGCAGCAAGTAGAATTGAATGATATATAATATGACCTTGCTAGGTCAAATCAGTTCTAATGAAGGATTTGATCTGACCTGAGGTCAGGTCAAGGTCAAACTATGTCAAAATGCATATTAGAACTGCAAGGATAAGGTGAACCTAATGCCAGTAAAATAAGCGCTCTATCACCATCCATTACTAAGTTATTCAGTTAAAACCATTTCCCCATGTATTTCCAATGGAGAGGTCATGGCTCGTACCTGACCCTAGGTGATCGATATAAAAAATACTGAAACTTATTTTAGAGAGCTCGGTGGGTCCATTAAGTGATATGAATTTTAATCGGATGAGTTTACGCTGTTCTGACTTATGTTGTCTTAAGTTGTTTTTTAGTTGAGGTCACTTGACCTGTACACCTGGTGACCTGACCTGAGATAAACTAACCTTTAACCCTCGCCCCACCGGGGCCATCGATGGCCCCCTAAGGTTTTTCCGGGATAGCAGAAAAATGACGAGGCGCAGCACCGCGGTTGAGTGCTCTACCTCTCACTGCATCATTTTCCCATCATCCCTGAAATTTTTTACCCCGGGTCACCCAAGGTCAGGTCACCAGACGAGGTCAACCAAGGTCACCTCACTTCACTTTAGAGCTCTGTAAGAGCTACATTTCAAAGTCGATCAATTTGAAACTTCCTACACTTCATGACCCCTCCAGGGTCTACAAGGTGTATATCCGGGATTTTTCGATTTCGTGCCTTGAGGTCAGGTCACGAGGCGACCTCTCCCATTGGAAAAGCATGGGGAAAAGCTATTTCATGATATAAAAGCCACAAAAATGATTGCAAATACTCAGACTGCTCAGAACAACGTTTTTGGACACCCTTTCACGGATCCCAGGGGTCATATTTGCCCTTTGACTTTTCCAAGGTCATCCAAGGTCACCAGAGGTCAAAAACAGTATTTTGACAATAACTTTTAACCTAATTAAGCTGGAGCGGTGAAACAAACACCATCGTGTTTGTCCTGTCACTGGCTTTCATTTGATATACAGCAAGGTTACTTTTTGACCTTTCGTGACCTCAGGTCATATTAGGTCACGAGGTGACCTCTGGCGGTCAAACCACTGGCGGGAGGTCCATACGTTCCACATAGCGGAAAAAGTACTGGCAATTTTCTATCAAATGTACTTTACCAGGCCTCAATAGCTCTAATGACGTAAGAGTTATGCCCAGTTTGCTTAATCATTGCATATTTGAGTGAAAATAGCCGATCTTGACCTAATTTGACCTCTGGAGGTCAAACCATTGACCTGAGCACTAAAACATGCGAAGTAATTTCTTACTGAATTCACGCGAGCTTTCTATTGCACTTTGCAGATTTGCGCTAACGCCCGTATTTTCGGAGTTAGAGGGGGGCCATCGATGGCCCCCGGTGGGGCGAAGGTGGCACCGGACCCCCGGTGGGGCGCGGGTTAAGTGTTGATACTAGATTAATAATGATCTGAAAAAAGCGTATGCTTAGTACGATGGCGCTATGCGCCACAGTTTTTATGCTAACTCAACACAAAAAAACAAGGAGACGGTTCTCCCGGCAATGCACGTGTTAAGGGGGGGGCACCTTGCCCCAGTGCCCCCTTGTTCCGCCGCCAGCGGGGCTATTCCCCCTTTAATGAACTCTCTGATCCATTCCAAGGTATATATATATATATATATATATATATATATATATATATATATATAATAATATACATGGCGGTGGTTCAGCACCCAGCGTTGAGTCACGCTGTGGTGCTCCTTCGCATGACATACATGTTAAAAAAATCATGCTCTCATCTTCAGTCGCT
The DNA here is from genome assembly GCA_034440635.1 of Lepas anatifera. Lineage (NCBI taxonomy): Eukaryota > Metazoa > Arthropoda > Thecostraca > Lepadidae > Lepas > Lepas anatifera. Next base: position 2,040,835 of record JAOTON010001929.1, on the reverse strand, counting down.
TGTACCTCATCATCACCCATCAAAATTCAAAACAGGTGAGTATAAACTGGACGTTTTTCTGTTTCTAACACGAGATTTGGCTCGACAAATAGACGAAAAAATGATTTATTCTCTCCATTGCCCTTGAAGGCTGGTGAACAACAGGTTTCACCTAGCTTGCTGGCCCGGGGCCCGGAGCAATGGAGGGTATATACTCATTAATGCTCACATTTTCAGCCTCTCTCACCTTATCATCATCACAAAATTCAAAACACGTCACTGTATGCTGTATATATATATATATATATATATATATATATATATATATATATATATATATATATATATATATATATATATATATATATATATTCCTTGGGGTGGATCAGAGAGTTTCATTAAAGGGGGAATAGCCCCACTGGTGGCGGAACGTGGGGGCACCGGGGCAAGGTGCCCCCCCCTAAACACGTGCATTACCGGGGAACCGTCCCCTCGTTTTTTCTGTGTTGAGATAGCATAAAAACTGTGGCGCTAGCGCCATCGTATTTGGCATGCGCTTTTTTCAGACAATTTTTTAATCTGGTCACCAGGTGCACAGGTCAAGTGGCCTCAACTAAGAAACGTTTAAGATAACATAAGTCCAAACAGGAAAAACTCATCCGATTGAAATTCATAGCACATAATGGGCCCACCGAGCTCTCTAAAATGAGTTTCGGTATTTATATATCGATCACCTAAGGTCAGGTACGAGCCATGACCTCTCCATTGGAAATACATGGGGAAATGGTTTTAACTAAATAACTTAGTAATAGATGGTGATAGAGCGTTTATTTTACTGGCATTAGGTTCGCCTTACCCTTGCAGTTCTAATATGCATTTTGACCTAGTTTGACCTCGACCTGACCTCAGGTCAGATCAAATCCTTCATTAGAACTGATTTGACCTAGCAAGGTCATATTATATATCATTCGGTTGGACTTGCTGCAAGGATTCCAATGGTTCTAATTGTTTTGCTCTATCTTTACTTGCTCAGATGTAATGACCGAATACCTTCATTTACATGTTATCCCCATGGTTGCATGCCTTGACCTCTAGTGAAGGCATTGTGACCTTAAATTTCACCTGACAAAACCCGCCTGCCTTCCCCGCCAAAGCGAAGGTGGCTCAGGTCAATGTGCGTGTCAAATCAGAAGTTTTTAACACTAGCCCTATGGCGTTGACTGGAAAGAAATGGGTTGAAAAGCCCATGGTGCCCTTTTAAATTCGGACGTTCCGCTGTCACCGAATGGCCCATCCGCCGTCTGTGAGATGTGTGAACGTCCCCGGGCCGAGGGGACCACTTAATGCAATTTCTTACGCATGGCTTTTTTTAATCCGGTAATCACAGGAAAGTACAGATGAGAAGGTCAAAGCCACGTCAGCTTAGCTCACGCGGTGTTTTAAATGGCCTCACACCTAAAGAAGTTTGAGACTGCGCTCCTTCTAGAAATTTCCGCTGAAAGGTCTGAAACCGATTTGAGACAGCAATTTTGGGCACCTCCCTGAATAAAACGCGATAGAGCACATTCAACCCCTACCAGAAGGGTATGAGTTTGAGACACACAACTTTCCTGGTGCATAATCTGGTTCAAGTACTTACAAAATGTCAGGATATAGGATAGTATAGCCTGTTCACTCATCGGGATATAATGCCACTAGGCTCTCTCCCGGTATTTTGTGGCCAGTCATCACTTGTTCGTTAGAAATTTCACAGCATATTATATTTTCAGGCACAAAAGAGGGTCTTCAGCGGATGATCACATCTGGAACTGTCAGCATGGCGTGTAAGGCACTTGACGCCACCTACAGCCAGAACCTGCAGTCCCTCCAAGCACGCTCACAGGGGAGCGGTGGGTATGGAGGCTATATGGAAGAAGCAAAAGGAACCCAAGTGCATTGCAGGTAAGCATGCACTTGGAGCAGCGTGGCCTCCAGGATCGTTACCACTGACCACAGTGTAAGGAAGGGTAGAGATCCATAAGACATCGCTGGAGTTTTACTGCCTTTTTCAAAGCAAAAAATACCTTGGGGCTTGTATTCATTCTCGTAAAGAGTTGACGAAAGATGCAACACTTTTTAGTTTGTTTCCATTTGAACTGTTGGCCTGCATTGCTGTCTGTAGCCTTCTTTACAATCATGTCTAGCTTCCTTATGTGAATGCATCTCGCCATAGCAGGCCCTGCACACCTCTTCTAACTCTGTTCACGCCCTTTTCAGGCATAGCTGGAATTGTGATCGGAGTGCTCTCACTTGGTGGCCTCCTTGCCCTTGCACTTGGTGAAGCTGCCATTGCAACGTCTGCAGCTGTTTCTGCCACCAATGCGGCAACAGTTAACGGAGGAAATGCAGGTGTTGATAACGACGGTGACGGTGATGGAGATGGAGATGGAGATGGAGATGGAGATGGAGATGGAGATGGAGATGGAGATGACGATGAAGATGATGAAGACGATGAAGATGAAGAAGATGAGGAAGATGAAGGTGAAGGTGGCAGAAGTTGGGTTAAAGAGATAGATGCTGGCAAAAGGGAGATCGCTGGCACGTTCTACAACATATTCGGCCTGGACCCGACAATCCTTCAGCTGATGACTACCATGGCTAACGTGTTGACTGAAGAAGACCTGGACTGCAGCAGTCTACATCTCTGCCAGGCCGGCAACTTGGCCAAGCGAGCCGGACACCCCTACAGCATGGCTATGCCCTTCGCCAGGTTGGTTCCACTGATTAAAACAATCTAAAACTTACACTTCCCTTCTGTGTTCTAACCATCCGCATTAATCTTTCATTTTTCGAGAATTTTTTCAACTCAACTTCAGAAAGTTCGACATTCCTTTAAGGAGAATCCTTCAAAAGTTTTGGGGAGGGCGATTTGATTTCAGAAAACATGTATTCAAAAATTATTAGGACATTCGAGGCACCAGGAGTTTGTGCACTGTACTGTAGCAATCAGGAATGAAAATTTAAAAACAAAACGGTGCACGTTAGTGCACGCTGTGCCGGAACTCCTAATTTTAATTCTTTAGTTCTCCTGGTATTGCCCGCTTTGTTTTATCATCTGAAGTAGTTAAAAAGGTAGAGCATATTTACTTCCTTGGCACACAGCGTTTGAAAGAGATTTATCACATGCCATGCTCCAAACATCTTTTGGAAAACGAAGAAATAAATACATGCTCTTAAAGCAAATATTGCAGCGTTTGTAAAAATCCAGAGAGCAACAGATACTCTGAATCATATAAGATGAGGGATTAATGCATTCAATTGAGTCAACTAGGAGAAATGATTTGGCCAGAGTGATATCTAGATCCATAAGCGTTGCCACCGGAAAAAGTGGAGGGGGGGGGCAGCCAAATTTCAACCTGATACTGAAAAAAACTTTCCATGTCAGGACCAAAAACTGTTCGAATTTGGGCTCCTCGCTGCCTTCCGCAGCGGCTGATTATAAGAATGTCCGGTTTTCTCCCATTTTGACTGAGATCAGGAAATTTTTGGTCAAAAATGGGATGAGGAGCCAGGTCTCCCCTGCCCCCCCTTTTCCGACGCTTATGTCTATCTCTCTTCCTATGTCGGGTTGGCACACTCACTTAGCGTGCGTGTTCGGGTCGGTCTGTGGCACTTTATGCGCAGAGCGTTGCACTTTGGAACCCAGAACCAGTTTTGGTGCCCTCCCCTTAGCTCAAGCCCAGCTTACTCCCCTTCTCCCTCACACGTCATAGAACCCCAGTCGCTCGTCCGATGTTAACCCTCCAAATTCTATTCTTGATATGTACCTAAGGAAGAGTGGGAGGTAATTGGAAGCGGGATAATACAGGGATTGCTTCGAGCTGAAGAATCTAATTATATACGTTTGTTTGCATGCATATTTCATTCTCTATCCAAGCCAAATTTACATAAGACCTTTCTTTTCCCGCCCAAGCCCGAACCATGGTGAGTTCCCAACAAACATCCAATGACTGGAAATCATTGCAGTGTTTATCGGCCATCACAGGCAATGCTATTTATCCAATCAGGAGCGTACCACCCCTGGATCGAGAAGAGATCTCCAGAATTTCCTCTCAGTAATACTAATTATTGGGGCTTATCGACGCACCAACTGCCAAGGTCATATGGCGTCGCCAAGTATTCAAAGCATTCGAAAAATACCCGACTTCCATTCATTATATGTTCAAAGAAACAGGCCAGAAAGATAAACAATATTTCGAAATATATTCTTCGTCACGTTATGTGAAATATAATCTGTTAAAATAAGTGAAATATGAAAATAATATACACAAACTATTTCACATAACTTAATAAAGAATCAATTACAAAATATCGTTTATCTTCATGGCCTGTTTCCTTGAATATATAATGAACGTAAGTCTTTTTATGTTTCGAATTATTTGCTATGGCATCATTTGATTTATTTTCCTCCCATCTCAAAACAATGGAGCTAACTGTTTCCCTATCAGAAGGGTTTTGACTGCAGCCAGTTTGCTCCTTCAGGGAAGCCGCCGGGCCTTGAACCCGTGCCGGCTGAGTGACAGCCGGCGCGCTGGTCACTCCACTACCGCACCCCATTGCCTGTTAGTGACTTATTTAGAGGGGGACACAGTGGTATCGTTTGGAGTATTTTTTCAGCTAATTTCCAAGTGATGGTCTAGCTAATTTCCTAGTCGAGTCAAAAGTGATCTTTGAAGATGTGAAATATTGAAGAAAGCATAAATCTAATAGCCGTATCATAATATTGCGTAAAGAGACAAGATACCTAACCTAAACCAATTGGTCGCCATGTGCGAGAGTCGTCACCGTTTGTTTCGTTCCAGCCTGCCGGTGTCTTGGTTCATCTCTCGCGGACAGAGCGACAAACTTCCAAGCCTCTGTGACGTGGCATCCGACATGACCCACGAGAAACCGGTCGACTGTCGGAGGCTGTACAGCAGGTGCCACCCCTAGTTGTCCTGTCAGAGGCTGTACACATTCCGCCGGTAGTTCCCTTGTCAGGGTCTGGATATGTTCAACGGAGAACTTTTTTGCTATGTATATATTTTTTGCTTTGTTCCAGTGTAAGCAATAGCAGTTAACTATAAACCGGTACCTACAAGTAACGGAAGGATAGGAGCAAAACTGATAATGCGAAGGGTGAAACAATTGTTAAATTTGAGGAAATGTTTCATCACCAATTATTTGAAAGAGGGTCCCACATTATGCTCTCGTTACCAATTCCTTCTTTCTACACACTTTTTCGCATTGATCTCACGTACTGTAGTTGAATTGTGAACGATAGGTGAATAAGTCGAAAGTAGAAAAGCACGCTCCTAGAAATGAGATGTTATATCAGCAGAAACATCTTAGGAAAACATTCTGTTAAGTGGAAAAAGTTAAAATAGTTATATGAAATATCTCACCTATCGGTTGCATTCCAACTTAAACACCTACATGTGATCAGGATGAAAAAGTACATTGGAATATAACGTCTGTAATTAAAAGAAAGCTAGTGAATTTATTAACACGTGCAGTGAAGGGGTCTGGCGGCAACGCGCAGTGGAGGGGGCTCTAAAATTCCCCCCTGAGATCTCGGAAACCAAGGGGGTTAGAAAAACACTCGTTGGGGAGTCAGTGATGGATGGTGATCTACATTATGTAAAAGTTTCATTGACCTTGGTCAATATCTTCAAGGCCAAACGAGGTCTTAAATGTCAAATCTGGGCCGTGCTGGAGACCAATTAGGAAACGCCGTATTATGCCGAAAAGCCGGAAAAACGCCTAAAGCGGACTAAGGGCATAGAGGAAAGGTCCCACACAATGTTCTCTGAAGTTTCGAGATTAAGGTAATTCAAGATCAATGACCTATGACATGACAATCTGACACATTTCCATTTATGTACAATATAACTGGGACTATAGCAGCCTTTGTGCGGGAAACAAGGGTTGGACCTTGAAAAAGACATTTGACCTTGACCTGTGACCTTTACCTTGACCTTGAGTCGCCTTAACTTTGAAGTCATAGCTTTACATACGTTATACAGAATAATGTCATCTAACCGGATAACTAGACTCAATGACCTTGACCTGTGACCTTTGAATTTAACTTTCATATGGGTTGACCTTGCCGAATAACTTGATTATATGCCGTTATGACGTCACCACTCTGTCTACAGTGCAGGCGAATTGGTGCGACCGTGCGATTGGGACGGTCTCAAAATATAGGTCTGACTTTGAAAGCCTATAAACGAAAGAAATATATACTGATTTTAATGATTTATTTACCAATCGACGCGCGCATAAATTCTCTCAAACGTGGTCAAGCAGTGTTTTCTGGCGGCGAACGGTTCTCCGATCACCTCGGAAAAATAGATGGGGGAGAATTTAGGACCCTCCTCCACTGCGCGTGTTAAAACCTCCTCTTGTGCAGTTTCTGAAATCTTAAAACGGTTATACGGAAAAATTATCTGAATCTGTCACGTGCAATGATTCGGTTGACGCTTGCAGTTGTACAAGCTTGTTCAGCAGTAGTATACTGATTCGCCGTTACCGTCTCATAGTAGCCATGAACCACGGGCATGCTATTATAGCACCGAAATGAAAACAAGATTCTCTGCTTGGTGCCCAGGAGGTCACTGGCAGTGGGCCCCGACCTGTTGAAATCCAGACGTGTTTCTATTTTGCTTGTTTTTTCGTAGAAATATTTGTGACGAACAAATCAAACTGTGGTCTAAATGTAGAGCAACCAGACAGAGAGAATCCAGTTTGGACTTGTGGCTCAAAAACGTTGACCGAATCATGCATATCATATATCACCCACCAATGAACATCTTTAGGGTTTTGTTACACTCCGTCTGCTGCCTCTTTTAGTTTCTGGATGTTTCTGATATTGTATGCGCTCTGTTATATGCCGTGAATGTATAACGCCTATTGTGCTGTTAATTGTTCAATACTCAGTTACCGAACCTCGTTTTGTTTTTTGTTGGTTATATCAAAGGCGTGGGAATAGTGGGGGACCAGAAAAGGTACGCTCTCCAAGGTAAACATTTTTAACTGTTGACGTTATATTTTCTTTATTATCTCTATGGTCTTGCATGACAAAATAGCCTCGAAGTGTTGTTCTCCACATATTTGGAACGTTACTAAGCTGATGAAACACAACGCAACATATGATTGCATGACATTGATGCTATTTTTTGCGCAGAATGTTGAAAGCTGTTGTTAATCCCTGACTGGTAAAGCCAGTTATTCCCTGTGTGCTCTGTTTAATACAAACTGTACCAGTATGCATATTGTATCAGTGGGATCTTTACAACTCCGGAAAATCAAGACACACTCGTCTTACCCTCGCCCCACGGGGCATCGATCGCCCCTCTTAGGTTTTTGTGGGGGATAGCAGAAATACGACAAGGCGCAGCATCGCGGTTGAGGGCTCTTTCTTTCACCCCATCATTTTCCCACCTTCCCTGAAATTTTTTCCCAGGTCACCCAAGGTCAGGTCACCAGGCGAGGTCACCCAAGGTCACCTCACTTCAGCTTTTGGGCTCTATAAGAGCTACATTTCTTAGTCGATTGATTTGAAACTTCCTACGCTTCATGAAACCTCCAGGGTCTAAAAGGTGTATATCCGGGATTTTTCGATTTCGTGACCTGAGGTCAGGTCACGAGGTGACCTCTCACATTGAAAAAGCATGAAGAAAAGCTGTATTATGACCTAAAAGTCACAAAAACGATTGCAAATGCTCAGCCTGCTCAACAAAGCGTTCTTGGACACTCTTTCACGGATTCCAGGGGCAATATTTGCCCTTTGACCTCTCCAAGGTCACCAGGGTCAAAAACAGTATTATGACAATAACTTTTGACCTAATTAAGCTAGAGCACTGAATCAAACATCATCGTGTATGTCTTGTCACTGGCTTTTTTAAATACGGCAAGGTCACTTTCTGACCTTTCGTGGCCTCAGGTCATACTAGGTCACGAGGTGACCTCTGGAGGTCAAACCATTGGCGGGAGGTCATTACGTTCCACATAGTGGAAAAAGTCTGGAATTTTCCTATCAAATTTACTGTACCAGATCTCAATAGCTCTAATGGCATAAGAGTTATGCCAAGTTTTCTTAAGCATTGCATATTTGAGTGAAAATGACCTATCGTGACCTAACTTGACCCCTGGAGGTCAAACCATTGACCTGAGCGCTTAAACATGCTAAGTGATTTCGTGCTGAATTCACGCAAGCTTTCTAATAATGCACTTCGCGGATTTGCGCTAACCCCCATATTTTCGGAGTGAGGGGGGCCATCGATGGTCCCAGGTGGGGCAAAGGTGGCACCGGACCTCCGGTGGGGCGCGGGTTAAGACGGTATTTATTTATTTGTTTATTTTAAGTAAATCACCAACAGGACACGTTCCACTAACAGCCGAAGTCAATGGAAGTAAAAGGAAATCTATATACACAGGTGAGTGACGCACGTGTAAACAGTGGTAAAAACATTAAAATCTAAGTGATAAGTAGGATACAGCTAAAGATAAAATCGATGGGAAAAGTGAAGCTAATAACAGCTAAACAGTGTGATTATATGTCAGAGCATGTTTCCCAAAAGTAATAAAAGGGGCATTTAAAAAATTTGCGTTTCCCTGGCGCAGAAATGCATTTGCCTAGCGCGGAATCCGCTGAAGGAAGCTGCTAGAGATGAAGTGCTGCCACGACCGCGGCGCAGAGCGAAAAGAAGCAGGGCGCGATCAGGATGGCACATGCACTGTACATTTTTTAGCAGAGCTGCTAAAAAATGTACTAAAAATGTACAGAGCTCTCTGATGACATGATGTATTGGCAAATAGACCTTTCAGAAAGAGCGACGCCGAAGTGGTTAAGCAGATATTTGTAAGAAAGGGAAACACTATGCCTTTTAACATGATGACTTAGCCGAATGATAAATATGCGCTGTAGCCGATGAACCCGCACTGTGTGGGAATTGGCACTGTTATCTACTTATGTGCTGCCAATTTGACAGCACCTGACCAGATAACGCTGTTGTATTCTAACAAAGACCTAAGGTTAACGTAGTATGCCGTCAGAATATATTTTTGGTTGACTTTAGTCCTTTCTTAATACGCACCCCGCTGGGGTTCCTTGCATGACGCGCCCCGCTGGGGTGGCGTTTTTCGCCCCCTCCGTATCTCATTTTCCACGAAAGCTAAATAAAAATTACTCACGGGGTTCGGAAAGCTCTTGACAAGACAAAGAGATTTTATACGGATAATTTTTATGTCAGGTCAATTTTCAGGTCAGCATAGGTCAAAGAAGGTCCCATAGGCTTACAAAAGAGCAGTGTACGTTTCTCTCTAGATCTGTACTCAGTGGAGCTAGAGAAAATATTTTTGCATCATTGGATTCTTCTCATCGTGGCAAATCGAATGATGTATAATATGACCTTGCTAGGTCAAATAGGGAAAATGACCTGACCTCGAGCTAGGTCAGGGTCACAGAGTGACCTGGTATGGTCATGCTGCATATCAATCGACTCCCCGTGACAATATAAGCAAAATGCAAGCAAGATGGGAGCTTTATCTCAATTCAGTGAGAAGTTATTGCCAAAACACTCACTCTATGCTGCTGTGACCTGACATGACCTTTGAGAGGTCAGATGCTCAAAAACTCAACTTTATGGTCAATATCGTGGTAAGAATAGACGGTTTGAGATTTTTCAGCCTTATCTATCCAGTATTTACTGAAAACGAGCCCATTCTATTTTTCACCATAGACATAATGGGGCGACCAAAAAATTGACCCCACCTTAGGTCAACAGTATCGAAATTCCGAGATAACAGATTTGTAGACCCTAATGACCTTATTATATTGTGAAAGTTTCAAACTGATCGGTTTGCTGATGTTCCCTAGGCGCCGCTTCAAACTCGTGATTTTGGGTTTTGAGGTCGGGTCACTTGACCTTAAATAGCTCCTTGACCTGAAATGACCTTACCTAAAAAATTTGATCAGATGTGTAAAATTGACCAGGAATAAGGTGCTGTAAGTTTCGTGGTTCTGCGTCTTTCCGTTTTTGCGTTATCTGGGAAAAACCAGGAGGGGGCGAATTTCGCCCCCCAGCGGGGCGTGTTAATTGGTCTGAAATGTCCGAATCAAAAGACCTAATGCACGGTTTGCCCGACTAATGATGCTAGAGATGTTAGCCGAAAACGTGAGTTTAGTGTCTAGAATAGTGCCTAGATCACGAATTTGGTTATCGATATGGTTCTGTATCTGGACAGGTGCGCGTCTGAAGGTCATCGAACGATTTCCACTTTATGGAGTTTAGAATGAGACCCCGCCTAACGAACCACCTCTGCAAACGGTCTAGGTCGTGCTGCAGCACCATCCGGCCAGCTAGGGGAGTGATTTGGCGGTAAATTTTGACATCGTCGGCGTACATCAAACAGGATTACTCGATTTCCAACGTAAGGTCGTTTATGAATGAAGAAAAATCAAAGCAGCGACCAAGGAACCTTCCGGAACACCTGAAGTAAGTGGAAACCAATCCGATGTTTTTCCGTTAACGATGGCCCGCTCACGCCTATTGGAGAGATATGAGACTAATCAGTCAATAGCAAAAGCCTGAAAATGATAGGAATGTTTCCATATGTGAATGATCACTTTATGGTTCACACTTGTAAGGCTGCCGAGTAATCCGTGTATACGGCGTTCGTCTGATATCCCTCCGATATTGCCTCCCACGCCGAGCTGAGGTATGTGGCAAGGTTGCTAGAGCACAACCGACCCGGAATGAACCCATGCTGTTCCTGGCACAACACCGGCGCAACACGGTGATACAGCTGGCTGGAAACAATTCTTTCCAGGACCTTTTTTTAGAAGAGGGGCAGAAGATACGGATTGGTAGTTAGCTGGGTCTTTTTTTGTTGAAAATAGGAACAATGTTGGCCAGTTTCCATCGTGTTGCCAAGATGCCGTTCTGCACAGAGAGTGTAAAATTTTGGTAAGGGGCACATCTAGCTCGTCGGCACACTCCAAAATAATATTCGCACTGATGTTATCTGTGTCACATGACTTGTTTGGATTCAGGGATTTTGCAAGTATTCGAATTGCTGCCTCGGTTACGGTAAGTCTAAATAATGGTTCCAAAGAGTACTCAGGTGCTGGAAGATAAGTGTTCACGGTGGGATTTCTGAATTTTCTAGCGAAAGTGATGTTTAGAAGAGCTGCTTTTTTAGATCGGCAGAGGTGAGCGTTTGATCAGGTATGAGCATACCATTACAGCTGTTAGACTTTTTGCCGACACATCTGATAAAAGACCAGTACCTCTTAGGGCTAGTCTTCAAGTCGTCGGACAGCTTACAAAGGTGCTAAGAATATTTTAGGGAGACTAGAAATTTGAAGCTGTTTCGCTTTTCGGAGAAGTCGGCAGTGCTCTCCTCGCTCGGGTTGCGGCGCATTCGCCGGAAAGCTGCCTCCTTAAGCCTGAGAGCCGCGCGCACAGCACCGTCAAACCACGGAGGGCACTTCCGCCGAATTGTGACCGTGGGCACGTGATCCGCGATGGCCGACTCCAGAAGGGCATACAAGGTGCCAACCGTCTCATCCACAGGCAAATCATCGAGGGCAACCCAATGTACAATTGACAGACTTCTCCTCAGGCCATTGAAACCAGCTTTCTTATCACGCGCATTGACGGGGGTGTGAGCCACCTTCGCTTTGACGGGAGGTGGCGGGACCCGACCCCCCTAAGATCTCGAGAACCACGCTAGGTAGCGAAAAACGGTAAACAGTGTTGGGTTGCCCCACGGTTCTTAGAGGGGTAGCCCATCCACTTCGCCATCGAAAATAATTGAACCACTTTTTTGTCAGGTCACATCTGAGGTCACTAGAGGTCAAAACATGCCGTCATAGGGCTAACATGTAAATGAAGATTTTTGATCATAACATCTGAACAAGTAAATATAGAGCAAAACGACTTGAACGATATGAATCCTCGCAGCAAGCCGAATCGAAAGATACATAATTTGACCTTCCTAGGTCAAATCAAAGATTTGACCTGACGTGAGGTCAGGTCAAGGTCAAGTTATATAAAATGCATATCATTAAAACCGCAAAGACAAGGAAAATCTAATACAGCTAAAATAAAGGCTCGATCACCATCCGTTACTGAAGTATTCAGTCAAAACCATTTTTCTCATGTATTTCCAATTGAGAGGACATGGCTCGTACATGACCTTAGGTCATCGATATAAAAAATGCCAGAACATATTTTAGAGAACTCGGTGGAGCCATCTTGCGATATGAGTTTCAATCGGATAAATTCACCCTGTTCCGACTTATGCTATCTTAAACTTTTTTTGAGGTCTGGTCACTTGACCTGTACTGTTGACCTGACTTGAGGTGACCTAACCTTAAAACTTTCACAGAAGTTGTAAAAATGATAAGAGAAAAGGTAGGCATGCCAAGTACGGCGGCACTAGGCGCCACCGTTTTTATGCCATCTTCGAAAAACCCGAGGGGTGGGTACCTGCCTCCAGTGGCGGGTCCAGGGGGGCAAAAAGGCAATTGCCCCCCAAACGGAAAATCTCGGGGCAAAACTATGTTTTTGCCCCCCCAAAGCGATCGACCTCCTTTTTTCCCCGACTCCTTTTTAGCTTGTAAGCAAGATTTTGGTGCTTCAACTCTCAACTTCAAACAGAATTAGTGAAGTTCAGTGTAAATATTGGGGCTTGGATAGGAAAATAAATATGTTGAGCCCATATTTTTGACCCCGTGGCGTTTTTTTTGCTTTTCGTCTCCAGTTCCGAAAATCGTATCGAAAAAGGCATATTTTAGCGCAATTTTTCACTGCGTGACGTTTTTTTCTTTGCTTTTCGGCTTTGGTTTGCCCCTCCCAAACCAACCGGCTAGATCCGCCACTGCCTGCCTCCCGTCAATGCGCGTGTAAAATGTTATCCCAATGACGGCACCTCTTGACCTCTGGTGACCTTAGATGTGATCTAGTAAAAAACGGTTTAACTATTTTCGATAGAGAAGTAGATGGGCTATCCAACGCTCTTTACCGTTTTTCGCTATCTAGCGTGGTTCTCGAGATCTTGGAGGGAGACGGGTACCTGCCACCCCCGTCAAAGCGAAGGTGGCTCAGACCCCCGTCAATGCGCTATCACGTTATGAAGGTGCAACATTCCCTTTGAGAGGTACTAGGTATCTTGCTTTGGAGGTTCAATGATCTAACCTGTAGTGATGAACACTGACATTTCAAGCCCATCTGGCAGCGGAGCACACATTCATCAGCACAACAAAAGAATACACGCGTGCAGGTCGGTTGAATCATCAGCCCCCTCCAACAGCAAGCGCAGGTACGGGATTTGACGTCACAGCTTTTTCCATATTACATGGGAAAATTAAATGTTTATATATCCGAATTGTTTACAAAAAGGCCTAATATTTAAAACAAAATGCTCATTTTTTGCATCTGGGATCAACTTGATAACTATGTATTTTCACAAATTCATCAGCACGCAGTGTGATTAGCAGCAGTTTGACACACAGCCCAACGGTAAAGGAATTCCTTCACGTTCGTGTGACGTCATTCAAGCGTGAAGGAATCCCTCTTGATTGTACCTTTAGGTAAAGAACGTTCAAGATACATCTTGCGTGGGGCGTGGTGTGGGGAAGAAGTTTACGGGCTGAGAGCAAGATACATTCAAAGCAATAGAGACACTGATACATTGGCTGAGGGGTTCTGTTGGAGGTTTCGTTCTTTACAGCCGTCAAAACTTAATCATCATGCCTATTTTAAAACGCAGCTGCTGTGGATGTGATCTTCAAAATGCTTCTATTATTGTTGGCTTTCTCACATTGGTAAGTTCGTAGTAAACGTCTCATTTCATTAGTTTGTTTTTCACCCGATCATAGCAATAGCAGGTGGTCGCTCAAATTGAAATGATTAAACCAGGCGAATGGACGAAAAATACCTGGGTTATGGCAAGTAAGCAGCATACATGATAGGCAACCGGCGCCGTCTGCACCCGTGCGCGGCACATTCTGCCGGTGTGCATTAAATGCGGACCACGTGTGGGTAAGCACGAACAGTTAAGGAGACTGACAAACACCGGTCCGCACCCCATGGCCTGGGTACCAGTCTCCAAAGACAAATGAGGACTTCTTTAAGAGCCAGAGGAACGCAGGCATTGCCAAATTAAAGGGTAAGGGTCATCTCTGGCTGCCTTCTAGAGAACTCAGGGTGTTTTAGGGCATATATCTTTGCCCTGTCAAGCTGATATGATTTCAGCATATAACAGGATGAAATCAAAGCTACGTGTGGGCAAGAGAAATAAAAATTGACCCACTTGCTTGCAATAAAAATTGACTTGCACTGGCTTCTCACATAGACCTAAGTGCAATGCTCAATTGCATTATGATCAAATGGCTATCTGTATATGATTATGATCCTGATAGTGCTTTTGGCCAGTCTGCAAAATATGGCAGAAGGCCAGACGAGCCACACCAGCCATCTAAAATTCTCGCACAGCCAGTCACCTAAAATTTGCACCAACCTGTCATGTTACCAGGAAAAAAATGTGCCTATTCCTACCCACACAATTCAATACTGTCTCTCTTATTAGTTAGTTAAGGACTTTTTCTAAGGCCCCCTCCTGTGTCTTTATAACCTTTGAGTCATTATTTGCCAGTGTGCAGAGTATGGCATTTTCGATGAGATCTCGTCTGTGCGAGTGCCCTTGGAGACAGCACCAAGTGGTGCGAATTGTATCAAGCTGGTGCGAATTTGCGAGGTTAGTGACACTTCAAATAAATAAATTATGGCTGAATGACTATTAAGACAGGAGGGACCTTATAAAAAGCCCTTAATTAACTGACTAATGATTGAGGTAGCATTGCATTGTAGGGGTAGGAATGGGTGCATTTTTTCCCTGGTATGTGGCAGATTGGTGCAAATTTTTGGAGGATGGTGGTGCGAGAATTTTAGGTGGCTGGTGCCACTTGTTTGGCCTGCTGCCATACTTTGCAGACTGTATTATTTGTTTGGTTTTCAGTGTTACCTTCCTTGCACCAGTCTCACAAATTTGCACCAGGTTGATAAAATTCACACCACTTGCTCCTATCTCCAAGGGCACTCACACTGATGAGATCTCATTTAAAATGCCATACTTTGCACACTGGGCATTTGGCAATGGAAACTAGGGTTTAATCTGTTTCTGAAAAAATTGTTTGGTAACTCCTTGTTTTCAATACCAGTTATGTGAGTGGCGGTACAAACATGCAAAATCAGCTAGGGAAACTATGGTCAAGCGTACCCAAAAATAGCAGCTTCTAAAATTTTGTATGCATCTTCTATTTTTGGGTATGCTGTTTCTAAATTTGGGTATGCATCTTCTATTTTTGGGTATGGAAAATGAGAGCTGCATGACAAAATGATTCCACAAATTTTATAGCAATTTGTGCATGTTCTACCTAGCACAGTTCGATTTGTTATCAAATTTGAGGGAGGGTCTACAATCTGGCAAAGAAGAGTATAATCCGGTCTAATTTGGCAAATTTCTGAAAGATGAAAAGTGGCCTAGACGGCTAACTACTCCTGGACTTTGCTAAAAAATTTCATATCTGACAAACGTCCATTTGCGTACTGTCATCTAATTCTACATCATCAAATAGCCTACTTGAACGCTAACCTGAAATGAAATTGTGCATCCTTGAATTTCCGTGGGCGTTGGAAGCAGGGCATTTTATAAGGAAAAGTCAGTGGGGGGGCATTTCTTGTGCGGGCCATTATAGCGTCTTTAGGGGATCAAAACCCCATTTTGAGGGGTTTAATAAGACTTAGACATGTTAGTGTTAAAAAATGTTTCAATTATTTGTGTTATTCCATGTTATTCCAGATTATAAATGCTGCCCAGGGCTGCCATTTTTTTCTGCAGAAAAGGTAAAACTGAGTTAGAAAAAGGGTCAAAAAGGGGCAAAATTTTATTTTCACCAAAGTAGCCAAATAAATACCACAAAAGCCAGATTTGAGGGTAAAAGAACCACTAGCGGTCATCATCAGCCCACAGAAAAAGCGACTTGTATCACTGTTTAAAACTAATTGTTGACAGTTTGATGTTTACTTGACACAATGTTTTCTAGCACACTACTCATTTAAAGGGAATGTGGCACCTTCATAATGTGATTTTAACGGAGATAGCCAAGTTGTAAAGCAATTCGGAAAACCCGGTACTCAATATATCATTTGTCTTAGAACTCGATATTTTTTGTAGAAAAAACCAAAACCTACCTGAAATGCACCCATCATGTACCCTTAGCAGCAGGCCACAGTTGTTATGGCTGTTGGTGTGACGACATACACTGACGTCACGGTGAGTATCAGCCAATCAAAGTCCTTGAAGCGTATTGAAAATGGTAGTGGTTGTCAGATCGTGACATCATCCACTGGCAGATATTTATTTCTTTCCCTAGAGGAGCATTTTAAAAATGAAAACATTGAGCTTATTTTACATTTTCCAGAAAAATCATGGACGCCTCCTTGATTTTCGGCTAAAATTTCCCCTAATTACACTAAATTCTAGGATTCGACCAAGGTGCCACATTCCCTTTAATAGGAAGCCAGGGGTGCCCTTCCAATCCCAGTGTGACTATCAAATGATTTTATCCACATAACCAGAACATTTGTTAGCATCAATAATCGTTTTGGCCGCACCGCTCCCCGCTAACATTTATTACTTTCTCCCCAACTATGCATTTTTTTGCTGTTGAACAGTGGCGGAACTAGGATTTCGGTAAGTGAGGAGTGCGGAGCCTCTTAGGGCGCACTTTGCCATCAAATTTCCACCCAAAGTCCGCATATAGTATCGCCTACTTCGCGTCCGGTTTTCGGTGGTCATCATTCTTGTGGATCGTGTTTTTAACAAAGTTCTGTCCCTCCCTCCCCACCATCATACCATTTTTTCTGCTACTCTGCTGCTTTTTCGGTGTCAGAATATCGTATTCAAGAGTGGATGAGGTCAAAAGAAGCCATATTTATAGGACAAGGGACAAACCAGAAATAGCTTAGGTGACAGCTGCTAGAAAAAGGGGCAAAAAGGCCAGATTCCAAAAAAGGGCCAACCGAAAAAAATCGTGGGGCCAAACCCGAAAAAGGCCCAATTCGAGATATTTGGTCACAAAATGGCCAGCCTGGCAGCCATGAAGCTGCCACAATGTATTCCAAATAAAAAGGTTATTTTCTTATTTCGCTTTATGTGTGTGGCAAGGTAAGTAAATTCCTAAAGTATCGAACACGAGTGGTTTATAGGCTAAATCAAGATAAGTTTTATGTACATACCTACTATGATGTGTGGCTGTTGCTGTCAAAATCATCTTGGGAATGTAGTACAAAAACCAGTTAATAATTTTTTAGGCTTATCGACGCACTGTTAGGGTCATATGGCGTCGCCAGCTCTTTCCTTGTTGGAAAGGTTTCTCGGGAGACATTTTGATGATTTCAACGAGGGGCTGTGGCCGAATATTCAATCTCTCCCAATTTTTAACACCTAGGAATCGATAAGAAAGACCAGCTAACAACTTATCGACTTTGCAGAACAAATTGATGCAGCGATCTCACTATAAATTTCAAGTATGCTACAAGCCTCGGAAAAGGGGGACCAGGGGGCCTGCCCCCCACTTTTTGACCAGCAATTTCCTGATCTCAGTCAAAATGGGAGAAAACCGGAAATTTGTATAACCAGCCGCTGCGGAAGGCAACGAGGACCTCAAATTCGAACAGTTTTTGGGACTAACGTGGACAATTTGTTGTCAGCATCAGGTTGAAGTTTGGCTGGCCCCCTCGCTTTGTTACCGGTGGTGACGTTTATGTATGCTACCACCACAATAATAAATACAAAGACGAAGCACTTCACACCGCCACACCAGCAACCAGTCTTACGCGCTTTGACTACACCGTGTCCCGTCTAATCCACGAACGAGCTCTAAGCGCTCAGAACTGACCGCGTGTGAAATGAAAGTATCATACAATCTCGCGACACTGGCTGGGGTCTGGGCTTCCGGTCGGATAGAACAGGATGTTTGATTGGTTGTAGGCCAGCGTTCATCTCCAGCGTTGTGATAAGTTGATGCTGAGGCTGCTTTTCCCGGATTTCCCGTAACTATGCGCTTTGTTTCGTCTTCGCACGATGGAGGAGACAGCCATGGATGGAAATTGTGTAACACAATTTTTGTGGACTGCCGATTTGGCACCAGCAATAAAACTAAATTATTATTATAGGGTGGTATTCTGTCTTTTCATTAGGTGAGTTTTCATTTGTTGCAGCTTAAATAATCTCCTGTCTTTTTCACTGGGGGGGGCAATTTCCTGGCACTGGGGGGTATTTCGGCCGACTGGGGGGAAAATGCCCCCCCAGTCAACATGTTAAAATATGGCCTGGTTGGAAGCGAGAGTTACGGCGATGTTAACAACATAGGGTATGTGAAAATGTTAATATTATAGGTAGGGGGTAGGGAGTCAGCTTTTTGCAAGTTAGTTGGTACAAAGTGGATACTGTGCTTATTCAATGACATTTGATCACACCTTACACCAAAAAATGAAAAATAATTGATTAGCTGAAAATTCATCAGCACCACCTAATTAAACTAATTGAAATCTGCAATAGACTTGTCGTACCTCCCAAACAAAGCCAGTTATAGCTAATTTGAGCCTACGTACCCCCAATAAGTCGACAATTTGCATTTCATGTTAAATATTTCCAGTAGGAAAATTACGTAATTTCAACTAATTAAAATAATTATTTTAATTAGCTGTAATAGAGTTAGTATATCTCCCGATCAAAGCCAGCTATGGCTAATTTGAAGATACCTATCCCCACTAAGTTGACTATACGGATTTCAATGAACATGTTTTCAGTTAGACTACTGCGTAATTTCATATAATTAAGCTAATTCTCGTAATTAGCTGCAATAGATTAGCTATATCCCCCAAACAAAGCGAGTTATGGCTAATTTGAAGTTACTTTTCGCCACTAAGTCGACTGCAAGAAAATGTTTTCCTCTATATTTTGCCGAATTATTGCCGATCTGGATATGATCTCCCCTTTTTATGAAAGTGCGGAGGGAGTCCTCCATTTAACGCCAGCACGCACGACACGGTCCATGCATCTCCCCCCAACCGACTTCATATGGCCCCCCCAAGTTAACGTTGCCAGCAGGAAAGTTCTCATGACTGCACCACCCACTGTCAGCTCACCAGGCTCAGGCTACCACAATCCCAGTGCAGCAGTCAGATCCAAACAACACCACTCACCACACGCTCACCATCGATCATCCGGGCCGACCACAAATCTATTACAGGACTTGCAGCCATATGACATATATTTGCAATAAACGGTACCTAAAGCCTACAGGGACCTAAGAACATAGCCGCGCAGCCATGACACCTCCGGCGCGGGGCCCCTAAATAACACCGGGGGCATTGGCGCGGCAGAGCTTGGCATGCCACTTGTCAAAGTTCAGCTTCCTGGCCGAACAAATCCCAAAGTACCCACTTTGTGTTCAATTTTCGACATGGTTGTGGCGAAGACATTAGCGACAGACTGGAAATTCGTCAAAGTGAACGGAATGGCTCGAGGATCAGAGTAGGACCACTCGCCCTCAAAAGGAGCAATAGACGAACTGTCCTGGTTGGGTGACTTGAACGTCCTCAACGACCGGGTGCCACCACAGTCCGTCGGACTTCTTGTACACCCGTTCGAGGCGCTCGACGACAATGTTCCCATCCTCGCGGACTTCCTTCGGGTAGCACAGGAACCAAGCGACGCAGTCTGCCGCCACCTCCCACATCACGACCGACAGCACCATCAGCTCAGGCACGGGTGTGCTGGTCACAGCGTCCGCACAGTTACCGTCTCCTCCTGCCGAAGCCTCTTGCTGTGAACGCAAACACACGGCCAGCTCATCATTGTGAGCAAGCTCGCAATCAAGCCTTAGCAAGCGCCACTTGCCTCGTTTGTGTCCTCAGTTAGTAGCACACACAGGTTCTCAAATCGCTCAGCATGCGATACTCGCACGAGCTTGACAAGTCTTGCTGCGACATCTGCTGGGCGAAAATGCTTGTGGAAAGCGAGCTCAGTGCGCCCGAGTCGCTCGTCGATGTCTGAGTTGTTCTGGATAGCCACTAACAGCTCGTCGACTGTAGCACGGATCGCCCTAGCGCTTACATTCCACCAGGAGGCGGCGCATGTAGTCGCGCTGGTGGTGGCTGGTGGCCAACTTCCGCTGCAATCGCTCGCGCAGGAGCGTACGCTGCTGGGCTGTGCACCACTGGCGATCGGCGAGAACCGACTTGATGGCGATAGTGACTCGGTCGACGATCTGGATGTCCGACTTGTACAGCCTCATATCTGTTCGGATGCCCTTCTCAGAGAATTTCTTGTTGAGGACCGTAGCTACTGCCGCGAGGTGGCTGAACTTTGCTAAGTCGCGCTCGGCATCGATGCTGTGTGTTGGCATATTTGTCAAATCCAGCTCTGGCAGCAAGTGGAGCTGTGTGGCGCGCGGCGGTGCCTCGTCTTCGGCTGCAAAGCCCTACTCTCGTCCGCACTGCAGCTTTACAGTCCGACTGGCGTCGGCGCACATCTGCTGGAGTACTTCCTGCTCCAGGGCGTTCGACGGCGGTTCCACCGGCACGTGGCGGTACATGACGCGCCACTGCTGCAGTGTGTCCATCCTGCCTCGGGCCAGGTCGACCTACAGCTGCAGCAGGAGCTGGAGCAGCTGGACCTGTGAGCACTGCTCGATGCAGTGGAGCAGGGGTAACGTCACCAGCTGGGTGAAGTATGCCAGCACGCGCAGCTCAGTCTCGAAGACCTCGCACTCCAGGCAAAGATTGCACGCTTTCACCAAGAAGTTCTTGCGACCAGTCTCCGCAAGCAATCGGCGTAGCGGCGGCATAGCATGCACCAGAGACGCAGACGCGTAACCGGGCTTCGTGAAGCGCCACTCGTGGTAGAGCACCATGTGTTTCACCACGCCTTCCGACCCGCAGAGCAGGTCGAATTCGTCGGCGAGTGAGGTCGACGCTGCGCTCTTGTTGTGCGTGTCGGAATGTGTCGGAATCGTGCGTGTCAGATGTGCAAATGAATCTGTCGGGAACGTGGCCCCTAGTGGCAGGTCTAGTGGAAGGCCGGTGACAAGGGGCAGATGGATTGGGTGCATCATGGTGAGCTTAGGTGGATATCTATCACATTGACATGTTCATACAGCTTCACAAGGGTCAATTAGGGCACAAATAAAAAATCCAAATATTTCTGACAAGCCTAGAGGTAACTGTCCAGCTGAAAATCTATTATTCCAGATCCTTATATGGACCTTGGGGAGCTAACTTTAAACTAGCCATAACTGGCTTAGTTTGGGAGGCATACCTAATTCTATTGCATCTTATTAACATAATTAGTTTAATTAGGAGAACTTAAGAAATCATATACCTGACAATTTTTTTTGAAATCCTTATAGTCGAGTTAGTGGGGGAGGTAAGTTCAAATTAGCCGTAACTGGCATTGTTCGGGGGATAAAGCAACTCTATTGCGGCTAATTAATAATTAGTTTAATTAGTAAAACTAGAATTATCCATTAAAACAATTTGTATGGAATCCTATGCACTTAGTGGGCCAGGTAGCTTCAAATTAGCCCCAACTGGCTCCGGGAGAAAGCAACCATTGCAGCTCATAAGCTAATTAGTTAAATTGATTGGTCATGGCTTTGTTACAAATCTTTTCATTTTTATTTCCTCAGTAGGTCATATTACATCCAAAAATACAGTAAGACCGGGACTGAAACACAAAATTTGTACCCCACCTCTACTAATATAAAACGGTTTATCCTCATTTTGGGTGATGGATTATGGAATATTGAAGAGGAAGTATTTTACAATCATATGTGTAGTTGTGTGACTAATCAAGGAATCAGGAACATTCCGATGTTTCCGGGCATTTTGCGTAATTTCGTCTGTTTATTTTTGCATCTAATTTTGGTGCTTCAATTTATGGAATCTAAATGGTTGCTATTTATTTCAGTTGAGAACTGGTTTTATTTAAATGACCAGGCATAGAGCATATTTCTGCTACACTGAGTTAAATATGCATATTTGTACAAAGGTATTGGGTGCCACAGAGTTTATCTTCGAATGGTGTTTTGATATATATATATATATATATATATATATATATATAAGAATATAGAATATATATATATATATATAAAAATAAAGTTTATTATCATATATGCATATAAATCTTTATATTTATATGAAGATAGACTTATATGCATATATGATAATAAACTTTATTTTCTTAATGTTTGTGCAAGTTTTGTTACCCGATGTCAGCCGAGGATGATTTACAGTGGCTGAGTACTGCTAACACCAAAGTTGGTGATGTTTTTGCAGTTATGCTGTTTATAAATAATTTAGCTTAATTTAAGTAAATTTGACATCATACTACATTTGTAAATGAAATTTATCTGCTCCTGTATGGATTATGCAATACCATACCAGATTGTGGTCGGTAAAATGAGCGTACCAAAAATAGAAGTTGCGCCCCAAAAATAGAAGACAGACTGCTGTACATACGTTGAAAACTCCAGTTTGGAAACTCTTTGAGCTGTTTAATCAAAAAATGTGAACAGTACTGGTAATATTGTTTAAGCAATTAGTTATTATAATTTCAACCCCAAATGTTTTTGGGGTCATTTGGTTAAATGTAAGCCATTTGAAAGGGGGCCGATTTTGCGTACCCATTTTTAGAAAAAGCGTACCCAAAAATAGAAGGAGCGTACCCATTTTAGAAGTACCTATTTCTGGGTACGCTGACCATAGTTTCCCTGACTGAAATAGACCGTCTGCAGAACGTGGCAGGTGACTCGACAAGGCGCTTGGGGCTGCCCCAGTCTGCAGAACGTGGCATATTTCAACGAGATCTCATTTGCAGTCCTTTTGTTCTTTCAGAAAAAAGTGGTGAATATTGGCATCAGACTAGATAACTACAAAAAGGGCTTTAGTGTGTTTCTGTGTTATGAACCAACAGCTGCAATTGGTAAAATTAGTTTCTTTGGAGTCCCTACCTGTACCTTGTGTGGACTGGGCATAATTGTAATTGGGTACTTGTGGTGGTGCATCACCAATGCCAAGTTTGCATTTCCAGCCATTTGTTTGCATTCTCAATGCTATCATGAAGGGTCCTCTCGCAACCTATAAAATGTCGCTTGCTACCCCTAGGAAGCAAGGAGCATCACCTAATATTGGATTGTCGCCTCTGAACCCGCGAACAAACGAAACCCTCCCAAAATTATTTAGAGAGTTCCTGTCTAGCGGAAGTTCCTACCTGCCGAAATGACGAAAATCTTCCTCGGCAGCTGGGCGGCCTGCTCTACTTTATTGGCCTGGTTCTGCTGCTGGTCTTCAATGAAGACGTCGAGTACTACATGTCAACAATGCGGGAACAACATTATGTCAGCTTTGATCTTACAGGCTTCATGGGTACGTGGTGTGATCAGTTTTCAAGTTTCTTTTGCATTTACAATGTATTGAAGCAATATCGGAACTGAGATTGAAATGTAGTCTTGTCGCCGATTTTCCTATGAAATGAGCCAATTCGCTGATGCATGCGACCATTCCCCCCCTATTGTGTTGTCATGTCCTAAAGTTTTATCCGATATGTATCCTGGCCCCGCCAAGGACTGGAAACCGAATGTTTGTTATGTAACACTTGTTTTCTACCTAGACCATGAGGCGGTTACGTTAAATTACGTGTCGGTCGCCATTAATGTTTCGGTCGCAAAATGCCAGCAATAGCCCACGTCTCAGCTAAACCTAAAATTACTTGTTCCTCTGGTGGAATTAAACCTACCCCATATAAAGCTAGTGGGAAGAGTCATCAATTATTTATCTGTTATGCCGTTAAATGGACAAAAGTACCCAGATACACCGCAACTTAGTCTATTTTGGCCTGTCATTCCTTGTTAGCTCATTTTTACCAGAGTCTATCGTGGGCATACTTTTGCGGTAAGATTCTTATCACGTCATTGTGAGCGTTAAGTTCTTGCTTTGCTTGATTGTGTTCAGGCACCTGTGGAGCTTTACTTGTTGGTCATAGGCAGGAATAATCCTTTACCACCGTACCAATTTGTCTGGTGCTCGCCATCTTCGACTCCCCTGTGGGGAAATCCCATCTCTATGTCAGCATTGCTGGATTCTGCCGGTTCTTTTTGTGTGTGGGGGAGCAGCTTTTAAAGTCAATAAACAAGCTTTTTGTTGACAAAATTGCAAAAATCTGAGTTTGTGATTTTGTGATGTCGCTCGCTTCGCCCCTCCCCCTGATCTGTGCCTGTACACTAGTAAGGCTATCGTGCGCCCAGTATGTTTATCCCTGCGCTCCGCTGCAGACTGGTTTACCATGCTGATCCTGTCGGCGATTTTGGCCTTCGTCTACTTGGTGTTCACCTGTGTGATGATCTACGGCTGCAGAGAGGTAAGACGCTGCAGAGGCCGAGCTGTGGGACTGCAGTGGGTCAAAACCCCGCGGAGAAGCCAGAGCAATGCTGGGCCTATTGGTGGTCTCGTATGATTTTGGAGGTTTGTTCTTGTTCTTGTGCCAGGATATTTGTTTTGCTTCCTGTGCAATGTCTACCATTAGTTGATTATGTTACCTGGACTTACTAATCGAGCATGACGCGGTGATAGAATTTGGTGTCTAATCTGTGAGTCCACCCGATGAAGTGTGCACACAATTAAGGGAGCTTTGTCATGGAGAGAAATCTGACGACATTTATGATTGTGTTCGAGGTGTTGAAAGGACCCATCCCGGTGGGCCCATAGTCCCGTACATTTTTATTAGTTTGAGAGCCAAGGAACGTATCGATAATTTTTTTCGTGGCAGGTCTTTAAGTTTTAACGTTTCATTAGGCTCCAGAGACGAAAGCTCGACGAAAAAAATTTGATGGACAGAAGTCTCGTTTTTTCACTGATGTAGAATTGGGAATATTTTTTCTCCAGTACTAAACACATTTCGGAACAATTTGATTGTCTTTCAAATGAAAACAAAAAAGGGACGATAGGCTTTTTATGATAAACGTTGCCTCGACGATCATTTCCACGCCCATTTTTAATTGACATCATGGTAGACCAGGCTCCAGATCTCTCTTCGCGGTGTACCCCACTGCTCTGATAAATTCTCCGGGGCATCCACCTTGATTGAGTGCAACAAGGCATCCACTTTTTTGCGCATTTATTTTATTTGTATTGAAGACCAACCCTCAGATGTGTGCATCATCCCTAAGCGCACGTTTATTGTTTTGTTGAAAAATAAGCGTTTAAGGAGACCACAATAGTGGTTTCTCGACACGCTCTACAAAACGTATCAGTTCGAAACCCATGATTAAAGGTGGGACACTCTCTTTATTGTGGCTTATTCTGCAGTGGTTGGCGTCAGTCGGCACACAAAAGACTCATGCTGGAGGGAAACCTGCCGTCAGGATTCAATAATACCTGGTAGGCTGCCTCATGTTGCGTTGATGATTTTGTTTCGTTGGCATGCTGCTTTAAATCTTCAAGATCAGGACGGACGCACATAAGACCAGCGAACTTGTCAAACGTTAGTCTCCTACGTCAGGAAATCCATTGTGTTATGTTGGTCCGCTCCTGGTGTAAGATAACCCTGGCCTGCGGCCAGGGCTAACGCCCCACCGGCGCAGGAGAGCCGCATGACAATGTGTTGAAAGCAAACCATATTTCCTTATAAAGGTAGCTCTTCATAAGCCTGTAGGTCAGCTTCATCATTCTATTCTTGGAAAGACGCCGGATTCGAACCGGGCAACACTGATCACGGGACAGGGTCTCTAACTACTAGACCAACCCGCCACGCTGCACCTCCTCCCACTAGCCCTACACCTGTGACCCGTCTGAAAGTCTCTGACGGGGCGGCTGGCCTGTAAAACTCAGCCAACGATGCCGTGACCCCGGTGATGGGTGTTATGTTCGTACAGAAAAGGTACGGGATAAACACATTATTTTGAGAGGAGGAACCAAACATTATATCGGCCTGGATTTACTTTTGTGGGTGACCCAGAACCCTAAGTTAGCTTAATGCCTAGTATCATCCACTTCCATTTATTTATTTTAAGTACTTGAAACCATGGTGAGAAGTAAACATGTTCCAAGACATTTAACACCTGAACATACATTTTCAGACGAATTACTTGAAAGCCGTTAGAGAAGAGTGGGTAGCATAATCAAGTGAAATGATTGCAACTAGCTTTCCTATTCAGACATGTCAATGTTGAGTTTGTCAGTGACATGTACTCGGGACGGAAAAGCTACAAATGCAAAGTTTTGTTTAATAAAATTATATTTATACTTATAAAACAAAACATTTCAATATCACAATTTCCATCTCCACATATCAGGCGGAAGCAATGTTCCTTCATTATCTGAAATGAAAAGTCAAATCGGTCAATTTTTCAAGTTCGTAGCTTAACACGCGCATTGCCGCCCCGGTAGCTCAGTTGGTAGAGCGTTGGGCTCCGGCCCGCTGCTCAGAATCATGCAGTGGCAGTGCATGTCCAGGCTTGGGATCGGTTCCCCTGAGACGCTCCGGCGCTCAATAGTTTACCCGACGTACAGGTCGGCCGGCAACTGACTGGTGAGAGGGTGACCTGAGCGGGGCGGCCGTCCCTGTGCTTTGTGGGACGTTAAACTTTGTCTTCTAAATTAACCCTCCATTGAGGGAGTTGCTCGTTCGGGTGGTGGGGTCGGGGTCTCCGTGACAAGTCCCTTGATGACTTTAGTGAGACTCCGACTCCAGCAGCCTTACCAGGAACAACTTGAACAAAATTTATAAAAAAATTAGATCGCGAGATATTTGAATGAAATGAGCAAAATGTAACCCTCCGGATGAACGGCAAAAACTAGCTGAAAATTTTAAGTTTTGCGTTGGAAACCATGCTTAAGCACAATAAAATTGACCCAGCTACCCTCAGGTGACTGTCTTTAAGCTACCTGAAGCATGCATTCTGACATTTCGTGCTTATAAATCGGCCGTCAATTTTCAGTCGCTGTTTTGCCTGCATCAGAAATACCGCGTTTTTGCGGAATAAATATTGTCTGACCTGCTCCAAACTTTTTCTCAGCTTGCCCCTGCTGTTTATTCAAAAGGAGACGATTCTCAAGTTCGTAGCTTAACACGCGCATTGACGGGGGGGGGGTACCCGCCCCCTCGGGTTTTCGAAGACAGTATAAACACGGCGGTGCGTAGCGAGCGCCGCCGTACTTGGTATACCTTTTCTCTCATCATTTTTACAATTTTTTTATATTTTAAGGTCAGGTCATCTCAGGTCAGGTCACCAGTACAGGTCAAGTGACCTGACCTAAAAAAAGTTAAAGATAGCATAAGTCGGAACAGGGTAAAATTATCCGATTGAAACTCATATCACATAATGGGCCCACCGAGTTCTCTAAAATTTGTTACGGTATTTTTATATCGATGACCTAAGGTCAGGTACGAGCCATGACCTCTCCATTGGAAATACATGGGAAAATGGTTTTAACTGAATAACGTTAGTAACGGATGGTGATAGAGCATTTATTTTAGTTGCATTAGATTGGCTTTGTCTCTGCCGTTCTAATGATATGCATTTTATCTAATTTGACCTTGACCTGACCTCAGGTCAGGTCAAATTCTGGTTTTGACCTAGCAAGGTCAAATTATATATAATTCGATTCGGCTTGCTGCGAGGATTCGTATATTTCAAGTCGTTTTGCTCTATCTTTGCTTGTTCAGATGTAATGACCGAAAGCCTTCTGTTATCCCCTATGACGGCATGTTTTGACCTCTCATGACCTTAAATGTGACCTGACAAAAATAGCTCAAATATTTTCGATGGAAAAGTGGATGGGCTACCCAACGCCGTTTACCGTTTTTCGCTACCTACCGTGGTTCTCGAGATCTTAGGAGGGGGCGGGTACCCGCCCCCCGTCAAAGCGAAAGTTGCTCAGACCCCCGTCAATGTGCGTGTTAAGGAGTAAAAAGAATAAAAATACAAAATAAAAAACAAAGTTTGTTTCAAAATTTATCAAACACTATTTTGGATTTGTATTCGGGGCTCTAGTTTGGGTGTCTGGCGCAGGAGGGCTAGCACCCTACCAAATTGTAGAGCTCTAGCATAAATTATCAGACCCGACAAGCGGCCAGAATAGAGCCTCTTGAGCAATCTCAATCCGCTTCGCTCCATGGATTTCGTCATGCGGCTCTGCCATTGCTTGAGGTGGAAGTGACGCTTGCAAACCAAGCCAATTATTTTCTGAATAAAACAAAAGCTACCGATAGCAATTTGGTTATCGGCCGGTCACCTTGCTCCCAACATTGATGTTTGAATGAACGTTACCTACTCTCAAGTGCCATTTTGCCAGCATTTGAGTACGGACTTTGCCGTAGTGCTGGGGGAATATCACTTGATGGAGTAGATGAGTCCACGGTGTAATGGATTGCCCCGGATCGGCCTCCGCCTATGTACTAACATCTATGGGCACTGGAATATTTCGGCGGAGGGGCCTTGAGCGCCAGCCCCCTCGCATCCGCCACGGTTCACCCGCTGCCACCCGAGCAGGCTCACATCTTCCTCATACTGTGGACCTTGATGCATGTAATGAGGCGGGTGACCATACGTTTGATACTGTGAATACATTTTACTTATTTGCCTTTGATTTGGGAGCGTCGCGTTTTCCAGACGTCTGTGATGCCACAGATGTTGACGTATTGGCTTGGATGCAGGAGCGTCGCGTTTTCCTACGTCTGTGATGCCACAGATGTTGACGTATCGCCTTGGATGCAGGAGTGTCGCGTTTTCCTACGTCTGTGATGCCACAGATGTTGACGTATCGCCTTGGATGCAGGAGTGTCGCGTTTTCCTTCGTCTGTGATGCCACATATGTTGACGTATCGCCTTGATGCAGGAGTGTCGAGTTTT
The DNA here is from genome assembly GCA_034440635.1 of Lepas anatifera. NCBI lineage: Eukaryota > Metazoa > Arthropoda > Thecostraca > Lepadidae > Lepas > Lepas anatifera. The sequence goes on along the minus strand of JAOTON010001929.1, from coordinate 2,011,848 downwards.
CCTTCGTCTTTGATGCCACATATGTTGACGTATCGCCTTGGATGCAGGAGTGTCGCGTTTTCCTGATGTCTGTGATGCCACAGATGTTGACGTATTGGCTTGGATGCAGGAGCGTCGCGTTTTCCTACGTCTGTGATGCCACAGATGTTGACGTATTACCTTGGATGCAGGAGTGTCGCGTTTTCCTGACGTCTGTGATGCCACAGATGTTGACGTATTGGCTTGGATGCAGGAGCGTCGCGTTTTCCTGATGCCCTGGATGCTGATGACTACGCTGGAGGTGTTCGCTATGCTGGTCGGCATCATCATGACCCTGGTGTCGCTCGGAGACTACCAGCCAATTTACAGCGCCTTTACAGGGATCCTTGGCTTCATCGCTGTCGGCATGTGAGTACTCTCTCTCTCTCTCTCCCTCTCCTCTCCCTCTCCCTCTCCCTCTCCCTCCCCTCTCTCTCTCTCTCACAAATTCGCAAAAATTGCAACTTTCCAGGAGGTAACATTTACTTCAGACCAGAACAGTGCTTAGCTCTAGTGAGGTAGTTTCTCATTACTGGAAGATAACACATTGATTTGGTTCCCTCTTGTTGGGCAATAGAAACGCGGATGCCACGAATTCGGTGGCATCAATCATATATAGTACACAATGCACATTTCTAAAATTTTCAGTTTTATCCAATGCCATCTCTGTTTTCACTGAAGTGATGGCGTTGCGACTCAAGCGTGATGTGACAGTTACTTTTGCCGATTTCGTGCCGTCATACACATCCCAACGTGAGTGGTTTAGTTGTGAGCTGCATCGTCGGCCTTCCAAAGACAGCCAATGTGTCTGAGCGTAGCGTCCGACTCCCTCTTCTCCTCCAATAAAAATCCAGAACGACAGTGCTGCCTCGGAACAGCGCCATGATTCCACTGCGTCGTATTTTTTTTAGACAATATCATGCTAGTGATGAGCACTCTGGGAAGTTTACATTGGGTGCTAGACTATGTTCATCACCTTTCTTCAGAGTGGTAACATATCTGTTGCTCTGCGGGCAGCTATATCTACATGCTGCTGATCGTGGTCAGCTATTACCAGTATCTGAAGGATACCCAAGACGGCTACTATCCTCCCGCTGAAATGTCCAAGAACTAGACCACCGTCTGCTTCGGAAACACACGGAAAAAACGTTCGGTTGTCATGGGAACGAGACACAGCAGCAACTGTTATTGCCCATCCGCCGCAATGTCCACGAACTAGACTTTCGTGAATTTGTGCGGGCGGACAGCAGAAGAGTCGTTGTCATGGTAACAAATCACAGAAGGTAATGGTTCAATGGCTGCTTTGGAGTACTTTCCGTATGCTTGGATAAATTGTTGACTTTTAAAACGACGCTCAAAGTCCGACTGAAATTCGGGGACTGCTGCGACGGATGTACATGTTTTGAAATGAAGTGAGTTTTGAAATGAATTTAACACCTAAGGCAGCTTCTGGTCCTTACTCTGACGCCAGCTGAGGTCTCCAGGTGGAACCAGGAGCGCTTCGAGTGGGTTCCATCAGGCCTCCGGCCTCAGTTTGGCGCTAGGACAGCTTTGAGTGTCTCTTGCGATCATTGACAAGGCCAATCTGGCACTGCTAGGAGAGACAGCACCGGAACAAAGACAATAACCGTGATTTCCGGAAATCTGTCGCTGGCTGCTTATCCTTCGGCTATTTTCTCGGGAAACAAACTTACGGAAGGGGGATAGCTACCTTTAAAAAGGTTTTGAAGCTAGTCTAGTTATTAATCCGGGTAATCTCATTTTATCTCATTTCCCGTAACTTTTATTTTAGCGATTTGTGGTTTGGAATTTGTTTTTTTCTCTATCTGGAAACTTTATGTATCTCTTCTTTATGGGTTTGGAAGTGAGAATCTCGTTTTAGACCGATTGCTTATTTATTGGGATTGTGTCGGGCAAATTTCTTCTGTTCGACTTACCTTACGTACTAGTTAACATGGGTTTGTGAGTTCAGCAGACGTTGGTTGGTGTGTGCCGTTGCTTTTCATTTGCTGTTTATTGACACGTTTGATTAGTTTTACGATAAGGAGCTGTTTAAGTTTCCTGACCTACTTAACTCGTCTGAATAGTTTTAAGGAAAGCATTTGTCTCGAATAAGAAGAGTGACTTTGCAGTGTGGATGAGTTCTTCTAACGTTGCTACTACGGAGTTTTCACCAGCCGTGAGATTTGAAGAGGGACCCCAGGCCATTTTTTGGAAGTGCCTTGTGAGATTTTCGATCGATGCTCCCCATTGATTTTGTGGATGGCGCACTTGATGCAAAAATACGGAAATACGGCTCCTGTAAATTTGGGTATCGTTAAGATGGCTGTCAAATTTCACAATGGAACGTCATTCAAAACTATTAGGCCATGAGGAGCCATTCTTCTCGTGCTTGAACTCCATTTCGGATTTTTTTTGAAAGATGTGAGTACTGAGTATCCCGAGCTCGTCCGCTGATGGGGAGCAGGGTTAGCAGAGGAGCAGCTTGCCTCTCTCCATTGACTGCAACTAAACTTACAATGGTGGCGAGCTATGTTGCTGATGGTATGAGTGTTTTGATTTGTCTGCCCCAGCCCATTAAAGGGAATGTGGCACCTTGGTCGAATCCTGGAATTTAGTGTAATTAGGGGTACTTTTAGCCGAAAATCTTGGAAGGGTCCATGATTTCTCTGAAACATGTACAATAAGCTCAATATTTTGATTTTTTAAATTCTCCTCTGGGGAAAGAAAGAAATATCTCTCTGTGGATGATGTCATGATCTGGCAACTACTACCATATTCAATACGCTTCAAGGGCTGCGATTGGCTGATGCTCACCGTAACGTCAGCATATGTCGTCACACCAACAGCCATGACAACTGTGGCCTGCTGCTAAGGGTACATGAGGGGTAAATTTCAGGTAAGTTTTAGCTTTTTCTACGGAAATCTCGAGTTCCAAGACAAATTATATATTGAGTACCGGGTTTTCCGACTTGCTTTACAACTTGGCTATCTCAGTTAAAATCAGGTTATGAAGGTACCACATTCCCTTTAATGATTCACGATTAGCTAAATAGCTCGATGTTTTGTGTTCGTGCATGCCGACTCTCAGCTTTTAGTTCAACTTTTGTTTATAGAATCTCACCCATGATGCAATAAGTTATCATGCACTCTATACAGAAATGATGAGAAGGCGGAAAATTTACCCAAAAATATATCTGAAAGTTTTGAAAATATAATTCAGTATTGATATGTCTGTGTAATGTTCACTTAATCAGGCTTGACTATTTTGTGCCGCGGGTTTTTTATGCCATCATTTCTTTATGCTGTGTATGTCTGTTTACATAACGCACTTTATGATCCGACGGGAGGAAGGGACTGCTAGACCTGATGGTTCGCGGAAGAAACCCACCCCCCATTCATTCTAAAATGTATTCACATATGTCCCTGAAACAATTGGATCCCCTTGCTCCTCAAAGTGGGAACGACATCGTCAGTCTTGGTGTGTGTTGTGGACTAGTGGCAGTGCGTGTCGGTGAGCTTAACTGCGTTAGGTGTGCCAAGCTTGTTTGGGGTTTAAACCCGCTGATAATTGATATCATCGTTGACAATCCTACACTGCCTCGGTAACGTGGCCGCCATTTTACCGCCGGTTTCAATTTGGTAAGTTCCCGTAGTTTTAAACCCAGGACTATTGCCGCGCTGTTTCACACGCCATCTCTGGAAATCATTTTCGGAGAATCGTACCGTTTTGTAGGCTCGGCTACGGTTATGCTGACCCATTTAAATGTTTTTAATCAGCGATAACGAACTGGGAGGAGGCGTGCCCCCTACCAACCCTCCGCTTTCAGTCTGTGTTGCCGTGGTCTCGTAATGTGGCGCTTGTTGCATGTTACCATCGTGTTTTAAAGCCTGGTTTACACGCGCTTTTCACGCCTTTAATTCGTGTCGTAGCTAGGTATGGATTAGCCAGCTGGTGTCATGTAATCGCGCTCTTGTCAGAGGAAACGTGCTTTATTAACGAGTTAGTAAGGAGCTGGCCGTTGTCTCGTGACAGTTCAATTAAAATCGTAGGCGGGTAGCCACCCGGTACTGTGTGGTTGTCTCAGTAGCTGGATATTGTTAATATTCTCTCTGCTTCCTAATGCGCTTCCAAACGCACGCGTGACAGTCGTGCTCGATTTTCTGTTTCGGGTTTTAGGCACGTGCTGTTTGGAATGAAGTTTCCTTGTGTGCTCGGGTTCTGTGCTTCCCATAATATGAGCAATTACTACTAACCCTGGATATCGTTGTTATCGCGCTGAAGATATTCAAATTCATCACTGTGCGTCAAGTAGCTAGCACCCATTTATGCGATTGTTAGTCGTTGCAATGGAGCACTAGGCAGGATTTGGACTGAGGCGAGCGAATTTGTCCAAATTCGATCGTTCTGAACAGTTTGGATTTCTTTGTATGCCCGATTTCTATCTCCGGAAACTGTACAACCGGTTTTTCTCTACATGTGCCTTTACAGCTGAACTTTGTGCAATGTGGGTGAATTGACGAGGGACTCGTCTGTTATTGCACGAGTTCGTGCTCTCTTCTGTCACTATGGAGACTGTTTTTCTGGTATGGAACCGCTTACACATCACTTTGTACCAACAGTACCTAGCAAGAGGCCTTCGAATATTACGTTGTATCCATTGGAATTGTTGAGATCCTGAAATGTGCTGCCTTATCAGAAATATGCGCAAAATGGTTAGGCGTGCCTTGTTGCTCGGTGGCGTATGCGTTTGTGCCTTCTTTAACAGGGCCTCGAGGTCCGGCTACTGAAACAGACACCAGGTGAATTATTTTGTCTTTCAAGTGAATGTGGCACTTATCCGGAGCCGCAATTTGTTCCCTCTAATAATATCCGTCCAAAAGATCATGAGACAAACAAGTGCAGCCTTTTTTGGTATGCTATGCTAGATCATCGTTTAAACTATTCTTGAGGTGTCACATTATCTGTAAAGAAATCACTTGCACTGGTGTGGTTTCGTGTAGTCGGACTTCGTAGCCCAGTATTAAATATTGATAATACCTATCCCTGGATAATATATCGCCAACATTGTTGTATACTCCGGTACAGAGGTAACCGCTTTGTGCGTTAGCATTGCTGAGACCCACATCCTACTTCGTAGATAACATCCGCATGCTTATTTTTGTAGAATAAACTGTTCGTGCTTACGTCGTGCCTTTTGTGGGGACGGTTTTTGGTGCAGTGGTGGAGAACATGGTCATGTCTATAGGACGGAGAAGATATTCGGCGTCTATAGCTGGGGCTCAGTCCAACTGAAATCTTTTTTCAGCGGATGCGTCGCTCAGCGGTAGAGCGCGCGCCTCCAGATCCACTTAGATCCTGGCTCGAAGGCTCGGCGGATTCTCTGAATAAGTGCAGTCTGACCCCCCCCCCCAGCAAAAAACCCTACAGAGGATAATGATAATTGTTGGGGCTTAACACGCTCAGTGGAGAGGGTCCGAAGTGGCCTTATCCCACCTATTTTTCCAAGGTGGGCGGGGAACCGTTCGCCGTCGGAAAAACTACTTGGCCAGATTTGAATTGAGCGTGTCGGTTAATGAAGCAATTTTGAAAAGCGGTAAAAAGTCTTGACTTAAAGGTTTTCAAAGTTCGACCCATATTTTGAGACTGTCGCAAATACGCGGTTGCACCAGTTCGCCTGCACTGCAGACCGAGTGGTGACGTCATAACGACGTATAATCAGGTTATATGTCAAGGTCAACCCACATGAGGGTCAAAGTCGTAGGTCAAGGTCATTGACCCCAGTACTGGGGGCGCGGTAGTGGAGTGGTCAGCTTAGCTGGCTTCCATTCAGCTGACCCGGGTTCAAGGCCTGGCGGCTTCTCTAAACAAGGAGCAAGCTGGCTCCCGAGAAACCCTTCCAACAGGGGAAGAGTTGGCGGCGCCACATGACCCTGGCAGTTGGTGCGTCGATAAGCCCCCCTCCCCTCCCAAAAAAATGACCCCAGTATTCAGGTCAGATTGAATTTTTCAGTATTGACATTATTCAGTATGAGGTATATTATGCTATGACATAGTTAAGTTACTCAAGGTCAAGGTCAAAGGTCTTTTTTTCAATGTCAAACCCTCAATTTCCGCCAAAAGTCTGCTATAGTGTCATTTAAATTGTACATTACCTACTGGGCAATATGTCACATTGTTACGTCATAGGTCAGTGACTTTGAATGACCTCAACCTCAAACTTTCAAAGAGTATTGTATGGAAGCTTCATTTATGACCTTAGTCGCTTTCAGTGTATTCCCGTCTTTTTTCGCACAATAATGACATTTTCCAATAAGTCTCCAGCACCGCCCCGATCTGACTTTACGACCTCGTTTAACACGCGTATTGACGGGGGCGGGTACCCGCCCCTCGGGTTTTTCGGAGAGAGCAGTAAAACGGCGGCGCGCAGCGCCGCCGTACTTGGCATACCTTTTCCCTCATCATTTCTACAACTTTTGTGAAAATTTTAAGGGTAGGTCATCTCAGGTCAGGTCACCAGTACAGGTCAAGTGACCTGACCTAAAAAAAGTTTAGGATAGCATAAGTCGGAGCAGGGTGAACTTATCCGATTGAAGCTCATATCACATAATGGGCCCACCGAGTTCTCTCAAATATGTTCCGGTATTTTTGATATCGGTGACCTAAGGTCAGGTACGAGGCATGACCTCTCCATTGGAAATACATGGGAAAATGGTTTTACTGTATAAGCCAGTAACAGATAGTGCTAGAGCATTTATTTTAGCTGCATTAGACTCGCCTTGGCTTTGTGGTTGTAATGATACCTATTTTATATAATTTGACCCTGACCTGACCTCAGGTCAGGTCAAATCATTGATTTGACCTAGCAAGGTCAAATTATATATCATTCGATTCGGCTTGCTGCGAGGATTCATATAGTTAAAGTCATTTTCCTCTATCTTTACTTGTAAAACTTAATTTACATGTTATCCCTATTACGGCATGTTTTGACCTCTCGTGACCTTAAATGTAACCTGACAAAAAAATGGTTCAAATATTTTCGATGGAGAAGTGGATGGGCTACCCAACGCCGTTTACCGTTTTTCGCTACCTACCGTGGCTCTCGAGATCTTAGGGGGCGGGTACCCGCCCCTCGTCAAAGCGAAGGTGGCTCAGACCCCCGTCAATGCGCGTGTTAATAATACTTTGTGGGGTTAATTGACGCACCAACTGCCAGGGTCATATGGCGTCGTCAACTCTTTCCCTGTTGGAAGGGTTTCTCGGGAGCGAGCGTGCTCCTTGTTCAGGGAAGCCGCCGGGCCTTGAACCCGGGTTGGCTGCGTGAAAGCCAGCTACGCTGACCATTCCACTACCGCGCTCCCTTACGACCTCGTTTGACCTTGAAGATATTGACCTAGGTCAATGAAACTAGGCTCTAATGTAGATCACCATTACTCCCACACCCCGTCTTACGGGCGTATTCCAACCCTCTTGTTTTTTTAGACCTCGGAGGGAGCACTAAGGACCCCCGCCTCTGTGCGTTGACGCGAGACCCCTTTCCACGGCGTATGTTAATCAGGACTTGTCATTCTTAGTTAAGATGTTGAATTAATACCGTGTTCTTCGGTCACTGGGCCAAGTGTGCAGTGTGGGTAATGTTTTGAGACGGAATGACCTAGCCCGGCGTCAGAGGTCACACCACTACGCTCTGATTGTTTATTTCTTTATTTATTTCACATTCAAGGGCGATTCCATCAAACGATGGCTATTCTTCACCCCGGGTCGAGTTAGATCAAAACAAAATGGTGGAAACAAACCAGACACAACTAGACGCTCACCCTTGCATGCACACACTTGTCCAGACTGTTGGTTAAGCATCATTCAGTTGCTGCTCCCGTAGATACACTTAACCCTTGCCCCGGTGGCGGGTACGAGCCACCTTCGCCCTGGTGGGGGCTAAAAAAGACCCCCCACGATCTCAAAAACTAAGAGAGCTAGAAAAAAGCGCAAAACGGCAACCGAAAGCTCTTCGAAAATGATATCGAAAATACTTTGGTCATTTTCTTGTCAGGTCAATGTCAAAGTCACCCGAGGTCAAAATAGGTCAAAATCGCTAATATGAGGTGTACTAAGAAAACCTCATATATCTCAGAAACTATGATAGCTAGAAACATTATTTTAAACCATTCGAAAGCTCTTGAGATGCGCTTTCATTACAGTGCCGTTCATTTTCGTGTCAGGTCAAAGCCTAGGGAGCTACAGGTCACTAAATATTGGGCATATTCTTGGGAATGTCCATAGCCACCCATGCATAAGGGCGTTTACTTTTTCGCTAATAGCTTTCAAACAAAACAAGATATAGCCATAGTTTATGCACCATTGCAATCCTCTCGTCAATACGAACCGAATGATATATGATATTGCTATGCCAGGTCAAATTTAAGAATTTGACCTGACCCAGGTCAACGGTCTGATCCAACTTGACCTGGTATAGTCATGATGTATATCATTTGACTTCCAGTGACTATACAAACACTTTGGTGACAAAATAAAAGCTCTATCTTAGTTTATTCAAAATTTATAGAGAACAACACCAAAAAATGTTTATTTGACCTAAGGTGACCTTTTAAAGGTCACAAGTCAAAATTTTTGGCATCAGCTTCAGAAATGGGCTAAGAGCAAGTCGCAGCCGATGTTTGAAGTTGATTTTTTTAAATGTTTGTCTCTTGTGGAAACACCACAGTGAACGGCTTGACACTGGGTGCTGTAACCACAGCACAGACAGGTTTAATGCCCGTCATACAGCATATAGTGACGTGTTTTGAATTTTGGATGATGATGAGGTGAGAGAGACTGAAAATGAGAGCATGAATGAGTATATTCCCTCCGTTGCCCCGTCGGGCCAGCAAGCTAGGAGAAACCTGTTGTTCGCCAGCCTACAAGGGCAACGGGGAGAATAAATGATTTTCGCGTCTAGTTGTCGAGCCAGATGTCGTGTCAGAAACAGAAAAAACGTCAAGTCTATACTCACCTGTTTTGAATTTTGGTGGGTGATGAATGAGGTGCGAGCGACTGAGAATGAGAGCATGATTTTTTTTACATGTGTGTCATGCGTGGGAGCACCACAGAGTGACTCGACACCGGGTGCTGAACCACCGACATGTATAATATGCGTTATCAATAACGCTTATGATTGGATGAATGATGCAAGGGCGCAAGGTCCCGCGGCCGCAACCCGCCAAGACAAGACCGGGCGGACCCAGATGAACCCAACCAATTCAGAGTTGGAACATCAGTTGTCCCTAACGAGACATCAGTGGCACTATATATCATCAGTGGCCCGGAGTATCCACGGAGAAGGCCCAACGAATCGCAGCCGACGAGACCCCACGCCCCCGCGCACACAGCCGCCCGCAGAGAGTGCGGGAACATCACTATTTGAGCAATACTTGTTCTAGATTGCGCGGTAGGAATCTAGGAAATACTCTTTTATTAATTTGTTCATTGTTATTATACTTGTTGGAACTTGCTCAATATTTCTGAATCGGTTGCCGAAGACTTCATCCCATAGCCGCGATCCATTGCAAGCAATTGTAAATAATCTGTAGTTTCTATTTTAAAAAGGGTGAATCAGCATGTTTTGATGCCTAATATCATGGCTTGGTGGATCTATTATTCTAAATATGTTATCAAAAGTATTTGGTAACCGATTTGTCAAAAATTTGTGAACAAACAACAGTGTTTGAGATTTTGCTAAGTCTGTCAATTTGAGGAGACTGTATTTTTGAATATTGGTTCGGAGCTTTGCGGAATGAAGCTACGTTCAATCACTCGCATTGCTCTTTTTTGAAGGACAACTAGTTTTTTCAAGTGATTTTCGTAGTTAATCCCCCAGAGAAGACAACAGTAATTTAGATGGGGAGAACAGTAGAGTTATAGAGCAAACAGGCTATTCGATTATCTACAAAAATCTAATTCTACTAATTATTCCAATATTTCTACTAATGATGTTTGCAACATGATTTATATGAGCGGTAAACTTAAGTTGCTGATCAATTATAATTCCGAGATACTTTACCTCATTCATCATTTGAATTTATTTTTCATTTATCTTCACCTTTAAACATATTTCTTTTTGGTACGGAGAATAGCATTGTATAAAGGTTTTGTCAGTAATGAGAGAGAGGAAATTTGTACGAAACCATTGAGAGACTAGATCTAGTGTGTTTGTGATATTGTCTTGGAGGCACTCTAAGTTTTGATGCTTGACAAGAAGAGCAGTATCATCTGCATATGTTAGGCATAACATGTTGCTGCTAACTAAAGGCAAATCATTAATATACAGGATGAATAAGAGCGGACCAAGGATGGAGCCTTGTGGCACACCAATATCAATATTTTTGAGACTTGACTTAATGCTATCGATCTCAACGCATTGTTTTCTATTTGTAAGATGACTTTAATATAAGGTGTGCATTACTTATTATTCCATACTTTTTCAATTTGTCTAGGAGAATATTATGATCAACTATGTCAAAAGCTTTTCGTAAATCTATGAAAACACTAGCAACATATTCATTGTCTTCGAAGCTTTTCGTGACAAAATCTTGAAATAAGATAATTGGCATATATGTTGATTTATTTTTCTGGAAGCCGACTTGGTTTTGATGGATAACTGAATGTTCTGTAAGGTATTTTTCTAGTCTAATGTGAATAAGTTTTTCAAGTAATTTAGAGATGAATGGAAGTATACTAATTGGCCGGTAATTATTGAATTTTGTGTGCTCCCCACTCTTATAAATAGGCTTGACTACAGCTATTTTCAAGCAGTCAGGAAATACACCTTTGGCAAGACAAGCATTGCACATTTTGATCAAATATTTCAGAATTGCTTCATACGTATTTTTAGATAATTTTGCGTTGATCTGATCGATTCCAGCACCAACATTTTTCAATTTATTGATGATTGTTCTTACCTCTTCCTCATTTGTTAGAGTCAGGTCCATGGATCGGTCATTTTCGGGTAGGTATTCTAATGGATCCTTTGCCGAGCGAGGAATGCCATTTTTTAGCTGGAGGTCAATAGAGGAAAAGTAATTATTGAAAGTTTCTGCAACTTTACTTCGTGAGATGATTTCATTACCTTCTGGATCAATCATAGAGTAAGGGATATTAGATTTGTTTTTGGTAGCGTTTCTTAAGGCCGAGATTGTCGCCCAGGTTTTCCTTCCATCGTCTTTCACTTTACTAAATTCGTTCAAGAAGTACTGCTTTTTTTGCATTTCGTATGACTGAATTGAGTACATTGTGGTATTTTTGGTACCTCCACTTATCAGTTTCTAACTTGATTCCATCCATACTTACTGAGAAAAGCTCATTTCGTGATTTTCCCCATGTATTGACAATGGAGAGGTCATGCCCTGCTCATGACCTTAGGTCACCAATATAAAAAAATCCCGGAACAAATGTTGTAGCTCCTGGTGGGCCCAATATGTGGTATGAGTTTCAACTTGATCGATTAACCATTCTTTTAGTTATGCGGTCCTAAGTATTTTTTTAGGTGAGGTCACTCCACCTGGCCTGGTGAACTGACCTTATATGACCTTGAGCCAAAATTTTCAGGGAAGATGTAAAAATGATAAAGGAACAGCTAGACCAAGTTTGGCGGCGCTGCGCGCCGCCGTTTTTTGATTACTTTGGAAAAACCCGAGGGGGGTCTAAAAAGACCCCCACCCGGGCGAAGGTTAATCGTGTCTTAAACACAGTGGTTTTTGTGGCATCGCAGACATTGGTAGGGAGGTTATTGTAAGATCTCACAGCGTTGTACAGCAACCTTCGCCTGCCTGACTCCGTCCGAATGACCGGCGTCTGCAGCTGCTGGTTGTGCCGTGTATTTCTGCCGTGAACAGACTGTCTAGACGCAATATTGTTAGCCATTATCACGGGATTGGCTGACTGTCAGTCACGTGACTGGACCGTGATGGGACGCTCACTGCGCAAGGGCAATGGGGGTGGCAGTTGGAACCAGGGTACTTTAACTACGGGTACAACCAAGTTTCCTACTAAATATAGTCCTCCCATGGTGACGTCACCGCCCTTTCCTACTAAGTTCTAGGAGATTATACTAAGTTTTTGGAAGGATCAGCTGGAACATACCAAGTTTGGGCGTACTTGGCAGCAATCTAGTATAAATCTAAATAAACTTGTTTCACCCATTTTACAGTAACCTTAATCTCAACGGCGAGCAGCGTATTTTACGTAAATCTAATGAAAAAGTCATAACACTTCAAAGAATGTGTTGAAAAGGCATGCATTTATTTGATCAACTCAGGCCTACTTGATAGCTGAGAGAAATAAGTTTGCCTTTGATCAAGAGATCACCGGTGTTTATTGTCTTCTGCTGCAGGTACCACCAACAGCCAATCGAAGGTCAGAAATCAACTGCCAATCAAAATCGAGATTAGTCTTACTGCAAACAGCTGTTAGTGCCGAACCTGTCCTTATTTTGACACACTCTGGAAAATTTGTAAAAATAATATTCTTCACTGGAGTTTTTGCAAAACGTCTTAGGGTTTCACAAATACAAATATTTTAGCTTTCTGTTCAACCATATAAGTTTTGTTGATACAGTTCTAAAATAGGTTATTTAGAGCTTCGAAAAAGTGCAATTTCTCCAATGCCCTGCATAGTGACTGTTGTGCCTCTCCAGCCGTGATGACGTAATGCTGCCAAACAACTTGAACGGGGTCTGGTTGGAACGGGGTCGTTCTACAGACGTATCGTGCGGTAGTTTTCCAATAAATGTAGTTCAGGGCGTGGGATGTGAGAATATGGGATCTGAAGTGCGGGAAGGACTCTGATAAGAACTTACGGTAGTGGTGACAACGGTACGTCACAGCAATAATATGTCCCAGATCTACTGAAACACATTTCCAGGATCTTCTTTCAGAGAGTGGTGAAGCTAATTTGACGGCTATAAGCTGTTTGCCGAGCTGAAGAAGTGGTCTGCGGATGCAAAGATAAGCTTTCTCAGATTTCCGTCCATGGAAACGTGAAATGGCGTTTTGCCAAGAAAACTCCCAACTCTCTTGAACACGCGGATATGGTTGTTGGAGAGGTTGTGGGTGGACCTGATCAGCTTTTGGCTTTTCTGGGCTTTGTACGCAATGCCATGGTGGCATTCACGACTAGTGTATACGCGTTGCAAGTAGGAGTGCGTAAGACAACTGCCCCTGAAGGGTCATGTACATACATACGGAACAATGTTGTGTTTTGCCCCTTCAAATAGGTCCTAGTCCGGCCGATTATGGGAGAGATCACGAGACTGTAATTAAAAGGAATTTATCATGCTGAACTTACACGAGCTTTTCAATGCGCTTTGAAAGTGTACGATAATCTCCATATTTTCGGAGTTAAAGGGGGCCATCGATGGCGGGAGGGGGGAGCGAAGGTGGCGCCGGACCCCCGGTGGAGCGCCGATTAAAGCGTGCGAAAATTCATTCAGGGAGCTTTGGGTGAAATGAGATATGCCAATAGTGGTTTTTCGACTCGCTCTCCAAAACTGATGTCTCAATTCAAACCCCATATAATAAAACTGGGATACACCTGTAAGGTCTTATTCACCTTACTAGAGCGATTTATTTTCCAAGTAATGTGGTAGGTACAGAAATGTCATGTCATGGTGCAATTGAGATATTTTAGGGGAGCTCTGGATTAACGCAACTTTTTTGGGATTAGCTGATGTGAACAATTAATTTAATCAACTGGTTTGATCTCGACAATCGCTCTCTCCGCCGCTCCCGTTTTTTTTTGCTCGCTGACATTTTTTGGTATACGAGGGGCCCTTTTGGCTCTATCGATGGATTCCTTTGCGGCGCCGCTTCCCCTGACGGAAATTCTAGCAACGCACCTGACCTCAAAGGGAAGAGCAGCCCAATTTTTAGGATAATAGCACCTCTGTGCTCGTATTATCTGAGCGGCCAGCATAAGCGTTACGGTGCATAACATGGGGGCAAGTAGGTCAAACATATACAATGCAATTTATCTACAGCCCTCAGTGAAAACAATGGGGTCGCATGATTTTACACGATAAATACATCGCTTTACCCATTTGACGCCGCTTTAAAATGTTAGGTTTGAAGGTCTGCCTGCATTACCTTGAATAGTTGGATCACGTTAAGCTGCATTACCTTAACCCACGCCCCGGTGGGCCTCCGAGCCACCTTTGCCCTGGTGGGGGGTGTTCGAACGCCCCCTCGAACTCGGTCCCTATGAGGGATAGCGAAAAAACGCGAACATTGGTGGATGGCTCATAAGACCTCATGAAGAAACTATATCAGTCACTTTTTGGTTCAGGTCAATGTTGAGGTCATGACAGGTCAAAGAAGGTGGCATTTTGAGTAGTTTTTGGGCTCTGGTATCTGACAGAGTTAACCCGCGCCCTGCCGGCGGTGCTGTTTTTTCCTCCTCTCGCCGTTTCAATGCGAATATCTACATCCAACTAACCGTCCCGATGATAATGCTCGGGGTAGCTGTTCCTATGTCAATTTTGCATCATTCCCGGCAAACAGAAAGTAGATACCTTTTCAACTTTTTGCGTAAACCGAAAGTTTTTGAGATGATGTTCGCGCTTTTCCACTCAGGTCTGGCAGTGGCGGCCCGTGCCGCGGCCCGCTGGGGCCCGCGACAGCCTCTGACACAGACCGGGCTCGTCAGCGCAGGCGGCAGGTAGAAGGGTGACAGTGTTCGTGGTTTGGTCAGGTGATAGCGATCGAGGGGACGATAAGGACACGCGTGAAAATACGGAACAATGGCCCAGCCAGCATCTCTAACGCTTGCTTCCTGGAAAACGTCCCCAGACGGCATGGCGACAGCGCCAGGGGGCTCGACAACATCAGCAGGGGCTAATGGGGTGAGAGGGGTGGTCTCAGGTCACCCTCCTTGTATCGTGGTTACGCAGGGGAGATTTCCACGCCAAACTTGACATTGTGCCAGGTTCACAGCTGGATGTCAAAGGGACAATTTGCCGTGTAAAAGGGTAGCCAACGGATGGGGATGTAAAAAGATCCATTGGTAGGAATGGTGCATTTGTCCCTATCTTTTTAGTTCCTTGAATTTTCCTATACATTTTATTGAATACTCAGGTGATTAAAAAAATGAATGACGAAAAACATACACACCCTCTCTCCATGCATGTCTAGATTATGACATTTCCTTTTTATTTAGCTATTTCTGACACCACGCCACACTGTGAAAACTCTGTGTCCGAATCCCCGAAAACATCCATTTCCTATGGATGTCATTTTCTTTCATCTCAGCCAGGTAGAGCGCATGTCAGTACGGCTAGGCTTAGCGAACCGAGGTGCGATCTTTCCGTCAGTATTCAAGACGAGACTATGCACGAACAATCTAAATATGTCAAATTAATTTCCCGAAAATTTATATGTTCACAATGTGTGTAAGCACAATGTAGGGGGGCTACGTCAGTTGTTTTTGCTAGGATATATCCGACAAGTGACAAGTGGTTTATGCAGATGGCATATCAAACGTCAAAAAGTTTCTTTTCCGCTTTTGAAATGGTCCCATATAATTGTTTCGCCGTTGGGGCGCCATCCCACAGCGAATGCATGTGCTCGCTGGCGCGGCCGCCACTCTCAGCGCTCAGGCACCGGCGCCAGGTGCCGGCACCTCCTGTCTGAGGCTGTACCCGGGACACGGGGCAGGCGGCAGCGCGCCGCGGGTGGCGGCCGCTGTGGTCGGGATGAAACTGCAAGGTTTGGTTAAAAGGACTAATTTAGGCACACTTGATAGGAGTTTATGTATGAAACTTATACGAACAAGGTGAAAAATGATTGAGGTGTCTTTTGAGACCCTGTAAGGCACATACGACCGCCTACACTTCAAGTTCTCGATCAGTAAACCAGAGGAGGTTTTTTCAGCCATGCCGGCAGGGCGCGTAACTCCCGGGGTGCCGGCAGAGCGAGGGATAATAATGGTTGGGGTTTAACGACGCACCAACTGCCAGGGTCATACGGTGTCACCAACTCTCAGCCCGTTGGAAGGGATTTTGGGGATCAGATCAACTTACTCAGAAGCTCCGCCAGGACTTGAGCCCGGGACCGGTGGCTTAGAAGACAAGGGTGCCATCCACTAAGTCACCTCATCCCCCATCTGACAGAGTTGAGTTAGAACCATTCTTTAGCACCATTCGCTTCCTCTCATCACAGAAAATCTCATTATGTATAATATCACCATACCAGGTCCAAACACAAAAATGACCTGACCTCAGGTCAGGTTAAGGTCACTTTTTAACCTAGCATAGTCAATATGCATATCAATCGACTCGCAAATAGCAATCAAAACGCAATGATATCAAAATAAACACTGTATCATCATTTCATGCAAAGTTACTGACCTAAGCCGGAAAACTGCTTAAGTAGCTCCAGATGACCTCTCAGAGGTCACAGGTCAAAAATTGTAACATGAGCCGGGAAAGGGGCCCAGGATACTAAGGTTTGGAGAATATGAAAGTATAGGTGAGGTCACCTGACCTGCACTGGTGACCTGCCCTGAAATGACCCAACATTAAAATGTGGAAATTTGCGGAATCGATCAAGGATAAGGTGTACCAGGTACGGTGGCACTTCGCGGCGCCGTGTTTTCGTGCCGCCGGAAAAACCTGAGGGGGTGTTCAAACACCCCCCGCCCACTGTGGTGAGGGTTGATATTTCCCCGACCTTAAAAACGTGCCTGAACAATAAGGGTAAATTATCGAAATACCTAGGGAAGATAAACCGCAAGTAATTTCCTTGCGTCTCTTGTTAATTTATGGCGGAAAATTAAAGAGGTGTGCAGAATTTCCTTCCCTTCACCAGTGGCGCGACAGGAAACGATTGTTCAAGATGACAGCACGTTTCTTCTTCCGCTATTACGATGTAAAAAACTAAGATCAAACCGAGACAATCTATCAACCCGCGCCCCAGTGGGCTTCCAAGCCACCTTGGCCCTGTTGAGGGTGGTAGTTTGAACACCCCCCTCGAACTCTGCCCCTATGCGGGATAGCAAAAAAAACGTGAACGCTGGTGGATAGCTCATACAAATTCGTAAAGAAACTATATCTGTCACTTTTTGGCTCAGGTCAATATTGAGGTCATGACAGGTCAAATAAAGTGGGATTGTGAAACATTTTTTGGGCTCTAGCGTCTGACAGAGTTGAGTTAGAAATATTTGTTAGGAACCATTCGCTTCCTCTCGTCACGGCAAATCAAATGATGTATAATATGATCGTACTAGGTCAAAATGCAAAAATGACCTGACCTCAGGTCAGGCCATGGTCACTTTTAACCCAGCATAGTCGATATACATATTGATCGACCTGCAATATCAATCTGAACGCAATTATATAAAAATAAAAGCTATGCGGTCATTTCATGCAGTTATTGAAATAAGTCTGAAGACTGCTCAAATAGCCCCAGATGACCTCTCAGAGGCCACGAGTCAAAAATTGAAACATGAACTTAGAAAGGGGCCCGGGATACTAGGATTTGGAGAATATGAAAGTATTCTCAGCTGTATTTACCCAAATACAGCCCAATTTCTATTTCCCATGTATTTCCAATGGAGAGGTCATGGCCCGAACTTGACCTTAGGTCATCGATATGAAAAATCCCAGGATATATGTTGTAGCACTCGGTGGGTTCATTATGTGGTATAAGTTTCAATACGATAGATTTAACCCCTTCATATTTGTACCTCCTTAAACATTTTTAAGATGAGGTCACTTGGCCTGCACTGGTGACCTGCCCTGAGATGACCCAAGCTTAAAATATTTTGGGGAAAGTTGCGGAATCGATCAAGGGTAAGGTGTGCTATGTACGGCGGCGCTTTGCGCCGCAGTTGTTTCGGGCCGCCGGAAAAAACCGGGGGGAGGGGTGTTCAAACGCCCCTCACCGGGGCGAGGGGGTGTTCAAACGCCCTCTCACCGGGGCGAGGGTTAACCCGCGCCCCGGTGGGCCTCCGAGCTACCTTTGCCATGTTAGGGATGTTTGAACACCCCCTCAAACTCGGCCCCTATGCGGGGTTGTGAAAAAACGTGAAAGCTGGTGGATAGCTCGTACAAGTTCATGGCGAAACTATATCAGTCAATTTTTGGCTCAGGTCAATATTGAGGTCATGACAGGTCAAAGGAAGTGAGGTTCTGAGTAGAGTTTTTGGGCTTTAGCGTCTTACAGAGTTGACTTAGAATAATTTTTAGACACTGTTCGCTTCCTCTCGTCACGGCGAATCGAATGACGTATAATATGACCTTGTTAGGTCAAAATACAAAAATTACCTGACCTCAGGTCAGGTCAAGGTCACTTTTTAACCTAGCATAGGCAATATGCATATAAATGGACTCACAATAGCAATCCAAACATAATTATATCAAAATAAAAGCTTTATCATCATTTCATGCAAAGTTATTGACCTAAGTATAAAAACTGCTTAAATAGCCACAGATGACCTCTCAGAGGTCACAGCTAAAAATGAAACATGAGCCTGGAGAGGGGCACAGGATACTACGATTGGGAGAATATGAAGATATTCTCAGCTGTATCCACACAACTACAATCCAATTTCTGTTTTTCCATGTATTTCCAATGGAGAGGTCATGGCCCGTACTTGACCTTAGGTCATCGAAATGAAAAATCCCGGAATATATGTTGTACCACTCGGAGGGCCCATTATGTGGTATAGGTTTGAATCCGATAGATTCACCCATTTCTTGCTCATGCCATCTTAAACGTTTTTGGAGGTGAAGTCACTTGACCTGCGCTGGTGACCTGACCTGAGATGACCCAACCTTAAAGTTTCGGAGAAAGTTGCGGAATCGATCAAGGATAAAGTGTGCCAAGTACGGCAGCGCTTCGCGCCGCCGTTCTTTCGTGCCGCCGGAAATGCTCGAGGGTGGTGATCAAATACCCCCCACCGGGGCGGAGGTTAACCCTCGCCCCACTGGGCCATCGATGACCCCCTAAAGTTTTTTCGGAATAGCAGAATAACGACGAGGCGCAGCACCATGGTCGAGGGTTCTATCTCTCACTCTATCATTTTTTCACCGTTCCTGAAATTGTTTACCTCGGGTCACACACGGTCAGGTCACCAAGCGAGGTCAACCAAGGTCACCTCAATTCAACTTTTGAGCTTTATAATAGCTACATTTCTTGGCCGATCATTTTCAAACTTCCTACATTTTATGGCCCCTCCAGGATATAAAAATCATATCCGGAATTGTTTTACTCCGTGACATGAGGTCAGGTCACGAGGTGACCTCTCCCATTGATAAAGCATGGGGAAAAGCTGTCTTATGATCTAAAATTCATAAAATGATTGAAAATGATCATATTTCTTAGAAACATGATCTTGGACACCCTTTCACAGATCCCAGGGGCGATATAAGCCCTTTGAGCTATTTGAGGTCACCATAGTTCACCAGCGGTCAAATGCAGTATTCTGACGATAACTTTTGAACTAATAAAGATAAAGCGCTGAAATAAACGTCATCGTGTATGTGTGGTAACTGTCTTTCATTTGATATACGGCAAGGCTACTTTCTGACTTTTTGTAACCTCAGGGAAAACTAGGTCACAAGGTGACCTCTGGAGGTCAAACAAACGGCGGGATGTTATCATGTTTCAATAGTGGAAAAATGTCTGGCATTTTCTTATCAAATATGCTTTACCAGATTGCAATAGCTCCAACGGCATGAGAGCTATGCTCAGTTTGGTTAAGCATTGTATATTTTAGTGGAAATGACCTATCGTGACCTAACTTGACCTCTGGAGATCAAACAATTGACCTGAGTGCCTAAACAACCAAAACACGAGCTTTCTAATTCGCTTTGCAGATTTTCACTAGCCCCATATTTTTGGAGTTAGAGAGGGGCCATCGATGGCCCCCGGTGGGGCGCAAGTTAACAAAGAAGCGTCAAAGTTTAAACAGTGCCGCAAAGGTGGCGCTGGATGGGTGACACGTGTGGCGACTGATGCTAAACATGTCCCAACATAAGCCTTGCCTAAGTGGTGCATAATCTCCAGCAAACATGGCAGACGGCTTATTCTCAGAGACAGACAGCTTCTGCTAAGCTTCCTTTTAGACGCTCTCTGCATAGGTAAACATTGCAGATACGTTCTAAATATACTGGAAATATTGAAAATTAAGGTGTTTCAACATCACTTGCTGCACTTGGTCTTTATATTGCACCAGCTGCTTATACTAAGGGGCATATACCAGAGTCTGTCTTATTGGAATTGTACCTATATGGGGAATCCGGAGGTCGTTATTAACGGAACGGTGCACAGCGCCCACGAGGTTACTCCTTACATACCTGTGGATACAATTCCAAATATGAGCAATACGGCACGGCGAATGTCACACTCACGAACAGTTCATATCTCCAACACGGGCGGACGCAGACCCGAGTATTTTTTGGGGGAGGGGGGCAAACCCATATCTGCCCTCCTCCTGGGGGGAGGGGGCTACGATTTGGGTGCTCAACAGACCTAGTATAAGCTACCTCTCCAAGTACATTATCGCTCTCCTGGGGGGAGGGGGTGGGAGCGAAGATTTACTTGTTCAAATACAGTCTATATCTCCAAAAAGGTGTAACATACTTTGACAAGTCTTCATCACGTTATGCTCTGATCAGATCAATTACCGACTGAGCCTGTCAAGGATGGGAGGGGTTCTGGCGAAGCTTGTGGCACGTGAAAAGTAGCGGCAAGTCGTCAAATTCAGGGGATTCAATCCCGTCCCTAAATGGGAGGTCAAGACAACGAAAAGTGCCCATGAAAACACTTGACCATTTCTAAAGTTCGAGTTCGGATGAAGACCTTGACGCAGTGCTTGCTAGAATGTGTGGAAAGGATGACATTCCGTCTAGCGTGTTTTATACTTCCACAGGCCTCCGCGATGTGCTGGAGGACAAAAACAAAAACGTTTCAAAAACGTACCAAAAAACCCAGACACAATAAGACAACGTGCTACGTAGTTCGCCAAGAAGCTAAAATGTGCGATTAACTCTGAGATTGGTAAGAAGACGTCCGAAGCAAGCAGGTTGTGTCGGACGTTAGATAAATAAAATATCGGACGTTAGATAAACTTCAAGAAGAAATCGTCGTTGCATAAACATCAATGTTCACTGTGAGAGCAGGTGTGGGATTTGGTGTTGCCCGCTGCCATGGTTCGATGCCAGCTGAAAAGTGCCGAGAAGTGCCGAACAAAAATTGACTGAATTTGGTGAAGACCTTGGGAAGACCCTCGGGCCGGGTGGCCTGGTGACTTCGTTGCCGGTCTTCGGATCGGATAGCATGGATTAATGTGCGTTCAAGCCCCACGGCGGGAAACCGCCTTCCGTGTCCGATCTGACCCGGTGGAGACGATCCTTAAACACCCACGCCAGTACCTACTCCCTGTAATTGGGCAAGTGTGCCTGTTGGGAGTGGCCGTAATAAAATAAAGTCGCCAGTGTGACAACGAACAGGATAGCGGTGATGAACAAGTTTGGCAGGGCGCGGCCCAGCAATCACCAGATCTACTTTGGCATTGCTGTCCACCTGACCGTAACGGATGCAGATTACTCTGCCAAGGACAATGCGTCTGTTCAGGTTAGTAAACCAAGAAATCGTTCTGCTTTTTTCTCCTTCGTACCTGCTCAGAGCTGACATGAATGGGAATTGGACCGGATGCGTAGCTTCCCCTTCAATGTTTTCAATCTTTAAATGAAAATGCACAAAAAACAGACAAAATCATTTATAAATATTTAAGCACATATTGTGGCGTAATTCTGACCTTTTCATGTTCAAGAGGGGCTATTTATCTTTCACTCTGTTAGTTTGACTTGCTTACATCGGTTGGTTCACCTTGCAGGTCATTTTTTGTGTAACATTTTATGATTTCCTGAACTTGGGCCTCAATGCGCCTATATATAGGACAGACAAACATACAGCTCGAGTTTTCACCATTATTACTCTTTTTAGGACTGAACTACTGCTGTTATATACACTAGCGGATTCAGGGGGGAGAGAATTGAGCCATGGCCCCCAAAACCCAAAATATAATCTTTTGACCCCCACCAAAAGGGCATATTTTTGGTCATTTTTCTTGAAAAAAAAACACTTCTTGCGATTTTCACTCGATATTAGAATCTAGCCAATTTTCTTCACGATTTACTCTTTTTTACCCCTACCTCTTAGCTGTTGATTTCCCCTCCCCAAAAGGTATCTCCTAGATCCACCAATGGTAATCTTTAATTGCTTCGAAAAAATTAACTCAGCCTGGACACGTCAGAGCAGGTTTGACTGGCTTGTACCTCATAAGGCTTATGGGCAATTCCAGCACCAATCGACCAGGCAAATGGCAAATCTACACGGTACCTCTTCGATTTTCTTCAAAATAATTATATAGGGTTCTCATGGGCCCTAAAGACGAATCTGAAAGTCTTAGCTCGATCGGAGTAAAATTTTAGAAGTTATTGCCTCAGGCATTTTTGAAAATCTGCTTACAATGCATTTTTTAAGTTGACCATAAAACCCACAGAGACTGATGAACAATGCATTAAAGATACATTTTCCTGTCTGAAATGAGCCGAAGAACTCGAATCCGAAGTCTGTTTGACCCTAGGTCACTTGGGAAAAAAGGTGTGATTTGACCTTGACCTAAGGTCACATTCAAAATTTTCTGTTACACTTTTTGTTCAAAATGGAATATTCCAAATTAAAGATTGAACTTTTTTCCTTCCATTAAAATAGGTTAGAACATCCCTTTTTATATCTACTAGTGTTAACACGCTTAGTGGAGGATAGCCTGGCGTCAACACGTAACGAAGGGTCCCGAAATACCTCCCCTGAGATTTCACCAATTAAGAGGGTTAGGAAAACGCGTGTTGCGGGTTTTGTGAGGGCTGTAGAACGTGTTTTTTAAGCTAGATTTTATGGACCTAGACCAGTATCCTCCAGGTCAAATGAGGTCATAGAGGTCAAATGTAGGCCGTACCTGACACTTAGCGAAATGCCGTGATTGTGCGAAACAAAATCGTGAATGCACTTTGAGCGGGCAAATTTCATAAAGAGAAGACATAAATTGTTCTCTAGAATATTTAGGTCGAGGTCGGTCAAGGTAATTGACCAATGACACCACAATGTGAGATATTTCCCTAATGGATGCACATACGTTGAAGCTTGCAAAGAAGCAACCATTAGGCAATCGATGAGTTTGACCTTAACCCACGGCCTTTGGTCTGCGACCTGGAACTTGCATTCAGTAACCTCAGATGTAACATCAAAACATCATACACGTTTTGCCAGTGAACGTCATGTGACCGTAAGCTCTGGGATCAACAATTGCGATAATGTTTATATGACCTTGGTATGTGACCTATTATCTAGTGAAGCGATCTTAACCTAAAACCCTGATGATACTACGTTTTCATCGCACAGATAGGTCTGCAATGCATTTGAACTGGTGTGATCGCACATAGGCGTCGCAAAAGGGAGGCCAGGGGGCCTGCCCCCTACTTTTTGGCCCAAAATTTCCTTATCTCAGTCAAAATGGGAGCAAACCTGAAATTTGCATAAACAGCCGCTTCAGAAGGCAACGAGGAGCCCAAATTTGAACAGTTTTTGGTCCTATAGTGGGAAGGTTTTTGTCAGTATTAAGTTTAAGTTTGACTGCCCCCCCCCCCACTTTTCCGGCGGCGATGCTTATGTGACCGCAGATTATGGCTATTTAGGAATATATGTCTGATTTTGTAACCCTATAGGTCAGTCAGTGCGTAAACATAGAGGACAGATTTTCAAAGTTCTTTCCAAAATTAACTCGCTCATCGATGTTGTTTTTCTGCCATGAAAGGTTTCCGGCCACCTCGGGCAATTATGCTTAAGCCCTGTCCGACTGCGTGTTAATGCTCATCACAGTGTTTTAAAGGGTGACAATAACTCGTCGCTGATGCTTCGATAGTATATTGGACATATAGTGGGACGAAAGGGTGATACAATAGGAACCGTGCTAGAAGTCTGGTGAAAGCCAAATAAAGCAATCGTTAAGTTTTTTTTCCTGCATCGGACCGAAGCAAACATTTCCCACTTGCGAGTTAGAACTATAGCAATACTCTCTCCTTGACGATATCTTTGCGTGATTTTACTCTTCTTGAAGTTAAGGGAAGCAAGCATTTGTCAGCACGTGCAAAAATATGTATGTATGTACACCGGACACCAGATTGCAGCAATGCACCGAAATACGGGAGCTGGCGCCTCCATGAGCTGTCTTTGTGCTGAGCTGACCTTACGCTGTCACAGTAGGCAGCTCTGTTCCGTCCAGTGGCGGATCCAGGGGGAAGAAAAAACGATATGTCCCCCAAATGGAAAGCTAGGGGTAAAACTATGTTTTTGCCCCCTCCCCAAGCGGATGACCTCCTTTATGCCCCGACTCCTTTTTAATTTATAAGCAAGATTTCGGTGCTTCAACTCTCAACTTCAAACAGAACCAGTTAAGCTCAGTGTAAATATTGGATCTTGGATATAAAAAAAGTATCTTGAGCCCATATTTTTTCACCCCGTGACGTTTTTTTGCCTTTTGGCTCAAATATCCAAAATCCTATTGTGAAGTCATATTATGGTAGCACAATTTTTCACTGCGTGACGTTTTTTCTTCTCTTTTTTCCTTTTTGACTTTGGTTTGCTCCTCCCAAACCGGCCGGCTAGATCTGCCACTGGTTCCCTCGATGTCTTCAAAGAGCTCTCGCAGAGGTCGAAAAAGGTACCATTTTGGCATTCTAAATGGTGACAGCCCAAGGTGGGCACGGTGACAAAAATAAGCCGACATGTTTCCTCCAGATCAACAACGGAACAAAATCGCCAAAATTGGTCCCTGTAAGTTGAAATCGCAACGTTTTCCAACAACTAAGATGGTCCAGGAGTATCCATTGGTATCCTACTAACGCAAAACACGCCACATTTTGGAGCCTGGGCTGGTGACACATATATGGTTTAACATTTTCAATGGTGACACACAGAAAACTCTTTTGGCCCCTGAGCTCTCGCACCTGCATGGTGTTCAGGTTTATGGGTGTGAAACGATGAAACCGTTGGGTGCCCTTGATCTTCAACGCCGAGCTGTACCGCTGTTTCAGTCGTTTCGACATTTCAAAGACCTCCTCTCTACTGACAAACTCGAAATAGATTGTGGTGTCGAAGTATTGCGTCAGAAAAGAGAACATCAATAGCGGATCCAAGATCTGATCCTTTTCTTCTCTCCTTTAGCTTACCTGGGCTGTTCTTCTTTTAACTTTGCCGCCAACTCCGTCACAGGCCTTCTTCCCGTGGCTGGTAGCAAAGAAATGCCATTCACGTTGTATTTGAAGTCTATCTGGATGATAACAAGCATTGATACAGTGAAAATTGTTTTTGTATTGGCCACCGCACCCGTCTGATACGTAATGTATTTTCTTCAAACTTAGCATGTGGGTGCGTAGCCAAGGTACGAGTTTGTGCTGCAAGGTATGAACCATGACGTGAGAGTGCTTTAAGTCGTCACTTAAAAAACAACTTCTACTGCACCGGACTCCAGCCTCAGTCCAGTATAGAACAAAAGGGTGTACAGTCACCTGCTTTGCAGACCAGTGATACGACTGAGCAGTGGCGTAGCCAGGATTCGGCCAAGGGGGGGTCCGACTACCGTCGGGGGCCCCCAGGCCGGAGGGCCCCTTAGTGGTCGGGGCCCATCTCCTATATGTGTCGTATAATATTTTGGCATTATAACATTTACACGACGGAAATTTGTTATTCCTTTTTAAGTGTTTGTTCTTATTTTGTTTATAGTTTGATTTTTCTCGATCCGACCAAGTGCTGGTAAATTTAGGTCACCAAATATTAAGGCTGGCCCATACCTAAATGACAGCGTGGCTATAATAACCGTTTTGTGGCACATTTCGGGAAATCAAATGTTGCTGCGTGCATGATGGTAAACCTGACTTTACCTCAATTCACTCTGGTAATCAGGCATGACGTTATTGAAGGTCAGTCGTTTTGAGTACGAAGAAATGGTCTTCTACGGGAAATGATTACCAATTCTTTCCGGGTGTCGAATTCATGAACTCTTTAGTCAGAAAATTTCCAAAGAAATGGAAGAAATGAATAAGAATACAAGGGATATGGTGGATGGTGGTGTGTTCCGGACGTCGTATAACGTCTATTCCGCGGAAAGATCCTGATGAATTCACCACAGTTACTTTCTTACCCTTGCTATGTTGTAAATGAGAAAATTACCAAAACAATAGGTGCCTGAGATAACTATCGCCTTGGATAACTCTGTCATTGTTATTGTAAACCTTTCATACCTATTTTTCGTTTTGGGATTATGCTCATCAATGTGTGTCATTGCCCTTTTTTGTCTGGTTTCCTACCAAAATATTCGGAAGTTGTTTATTTCAGAATGTTTAGGACGGTAGTTATTGGGACTAAGATAATATTGAAAATCAGCTGAAGTTCCAAATTCCCTGTTCGATTTGGTATTATGGATGCTAAATTAGATAATTTTTTGCCTTTCCTTCAGTAATGGTGCCTGATCCACGTGTTTCAATTTGTCTTTTTTGGTACGCAATGGGAATAGAAACAGTTTTCCGAGGCATATGATTTTCGAAAATCTTTGAGCCTAGGATCTCAAGCGATATCTCTGGATTGTTAAAATCTAAAAGAAATGGAAAGGAAAAAGGACGCTCAATAAAAAGGATATATGAGTGTGCCCCAGATGCTATATAAAACCTATTCCATGGACGGTCCTACTGATGAAACCGCTCACTTACTCCTCCCCTAGCCATTTGTTGGATATCCCGGGGGCTTGGGGAGGTGAATACTTCCTTGGACTTTAGGTCTCTGATAGGCTTTGTACAGGGCTTGTATTGCTATGCCAGTGTTAAGCCATCCAGGACCATCACCCACCGCCCCCGCCCCCTGACCCATGGGTCGAGCAAAGATCTCCAGGGGCCTAGCACTTGACATGGCGCCGAAACCAGTATCTGGGACCCCCGAAAACAACACTTTTCCCGCAAATCAGTACTTACGTCCCCAAAGCCAGAATTTGGGGGTACCGTGAGACTACCTACTGGGACCCCCTAGAACTTACTCCCGTGGGGCCCTGAGGATAACTTTGAGGGGAGGGGGAGAAATGCTCGCTGAGACTAGCTTTTGGGGACACCTGAGGGCAGCTTCAGATGACCCCTGAGACTAACTCCTGGAGACCTCGTGAGACTAACTATCGGATCTCTGAGATAAGCTCTCCGGCCCTCCTTACACTAGAACTAAAGGGTCCCCTGAAAATAACTCGGGCTTCTGAGATCAGTTCTTGGGGGACCTGAGACTAGCTTTGGGCCGCCTAAGACCAACACTTGGCGCTACTCACAAGGTTAATTTCCGGCCCCTCTCCCGATTAGATCTCAGGGAGTCTCTGATACTGATTTACGGCGCCTCTTGACCAAAATTAAGGACTCCTGAGAATCTCTCAGGGCTCCTTAGGTTAGTTATCAGCAGCACCTCTGGGCCTATTTATTGGGCCCCCAGGATTTGCTCTGGAGGAGGGGGCTGAGATTGACTCTCGGGGCCATCCAGATTAGCTCTTGGGGTCCCCTGAGGCTGTCTCTGAGGTGGGGTGGGGGGCTGGGAATGACTTCCGACAGCCCTCTGAGACAGACAGACAGACAGACGTGTATTTTCATATTTGACACTTAAACACATAAGACATGGTTCGCGATTGGCGCAAAAGCACGAATGCTTAAACAAGGCGCCGCTCGCACGGTTTGGTTCCTGACATGCCGCACCACCACGGAGGGAACCACCCAGTGCCGCCACTCAAAGTACATAAGCCGCCGAGTGCCGACCACGCAGCGCCACCTCTGCCCGGCCCGGGCTGGTCAGAAGCAGTTAATCGAAGCGTTTTGTTTTATGAATATATTTGAATATGATTGGGGTTACTTTGCTAGAGTTTGACTTATTTAATAAAGAACCATGAAGAATGATGTTTAGTTTTGATTGTTTATCTATGTTGCTCATGTTCATACCGGTTACAGAATCTATTTCTTGAAACATAGCAATTCTCGCGTGGTTAAATAGTTGACAGTTAAGCAAGTAGTGGGGTGTATCCTCTTTTGTATGGCCGCAAGCGCAGTGGGGAGTATCGGTTGCTTGTATTTGAAACTGGTGTGCGTTTAATTTGCTCATTCCTACCCTCAATCTAGTCAAAATATAGTTTTCTTTCTTTTTGGCCCAGAGAGTAATAGAGAGGAGGGAGGAGGTGTTCCTAAAATATGTCTGATTTTGTTTTTGAATTTCTTCTTAGAGGCAATATCTCGTATATTTTGGGGTAATAGGTTCCATTGTTCGATAGCGTTCGGAAGAAAGGGATTTTTTAAAGCCGAGTGTTCTGTGCCGCGGTACTCTTATTCTTTCTGGATGTCTTAAGGCTCTGGGCATATGATTTTCTCTTGTTTCGGGAACGACGTTGCGTATAAATTGAGGTACGGAGGGGCTATTTAGAAGATTATGAAAAAATACAATTTTGTTGATTTTCCTTCGTGTTTCAAGTGAGCTCCATCCAAGGTCTTTTGTCAATTTATCCGTTGGTGTTCGTAGGAGAGTCCCTGTCACTAGTCTGGCGGCTCTATTCTGTAGTCGTTCGAGTCTAAGTTTGTCGTTTGCTGTGATGTGTCCGTCATAAATAATGTCGCAGTAGTCAAAGTGGGGCCTTACATAAGTCGTATAGATTTGATTTAAGATTGTTCTTGGGAGAAACTTTGCCAGAGGGTAGACTGGGCTTAATGTTATATTTACTTTTTTGATAATTTGATTTATGTGTTCTTTGAATTTTAAATCATGAGAAAGAGTAATTCCTAGGTGTTTGTGTTTTTCCACCACTGGTACTGGTTCACCACCAAAGGTGAGTTTTGGGACTTGTGGTTTGTTTTTTAAAGAAAATGTTTGCTGAACTGTCTTTAGTGCATTAAAAGTAATAAACCATTTATTTCCGTAACTATATATTTTGTCTAGGTCTGCCTGAAGTGTGGTTTGGGTGGCGATGAATGTTTCGGTAGAATGAGCCGCATACAAGGATGTGTCGTCGGCGAAGCAAAGTATGTCGTGGGTCGTTTGTTTTGTCAGGGAGTTTAAGTAGAGGAGGGCGAGGAGGGGGCCAAGAACAGATCCCTGAGGACAGCCTGCATTTAGTGAGAGTGTAGACGAAGTGGAATTTTGCAAGCTAACACGTTGTCTTCTGTCCGTGAGATAAGATGTGAGCCAGTCTAAAGCCGCAGTCAGTCCGAATTCACGTTTGCATTTTTCTAAAAGTCCTCTGTGCCAAATTTTGTCGAAGTAGCGCGAGATGTCAAGGTACACTGCAGTGAAGTCTCGTCCCTCATCTAATGACTCGTTTAGTTTGTGTGTCAAATAAAATACTTGCATGTGCGTACTGTGTCCTGGACGGTATCCACTTTGTCTGTCAGTAAGGAGGCTATTTTCTGACAAGTGTTTGTATATTTTTCGGAAGACAACTTTTTCAAAAACTTTAGATAGGCAGCATAGAAGGCTGATCGGTCTATAGCAAGAAATGTCGGATGGGGACCCCTTATTTTTGAAAATGGGTTTTACATTGGCGAGTTTCCATGCTGACGGGAAAATACCGAGTTGAAGAGATTTGTTGAAAAGCTTCGTAAGTGGGTCAGCTATGAGGATTGCGGTAAGTTTTAATAGTTTAGTTGGGATCTCGTCGGGACCGGTTGATTTATGGGGCTGTAACTTATTTAATTCATGTAGTACTTCGCGTTCGGTGACCACCAGGGGAGCAATTTCTGGGACAGGGGAGTCTGGTGGCTGAGTAATAATTGTCTCGGGCTCTTCTATGTCTAGTGTTGATTGGGAAGCAAAATAATTGTTTAACATGTTGGCCTTCTGGTCATCGTCGTTGATCAATGTTCCATCTTCTCTCACTAAAGGGGGATTTCACTTTTAATTTTACGGCCAGTCAGTTCTCGCAAGATAGAATGATACTTGTGAGGGTTGCTTTTATACTGAATGAGTTGGTTTGTTTTCAAAAGGATATAGTGGTTTTTAATTTGGCGTGTGTCGTTTGTGACCTTGTTTCTCTGCGACCGCCACCTTTGCCAGGCAATTTTTGTCTCTGGATGATTTTGATCTTTATGCTGGGCCTGCATAGCTTTTGCTTGTTTAAATAGTCGGTCTCGTTTTCTCATCGCAGATTTAAGGGACTTAGTCATCCATGGTTTGTCTTTTGATTTGAAAGTAATAGTTTTTAAGGGAATTGTTTCTGCTGCCGCGTTTTTTAGGGTGTTTGTGAACAAGTTCACTGCAGTGTTCATGTCTTTGTCTAGTATGTCCTGCCAGTCTGTCGTCGTGAGAATGTTGGTCAGTCGTTGTGCATCAAGCTTACTATAATCCCACATTGTTTTATACTGTATCTGCGGGGCAGCAATTCTCTGTTTAATTGAAACATAGACCGGTAAATGATCAAGCGCAGAAAAAGATGACAGGACACCACCATTGGATATTATTTGCTTGTTGTCAACATAACACAAATCGCGTAAATTTTGAGTTTCTCCCTGTACTCTGGTGGGCTCTTCAATTACTTGAGATAGTCCTAGAGAGTCAGCTGTTGCCTCTAATTTCCGTTCAAAATGTGTCAGTGGAGAATGGGGTACATTTTTTGTTTTTAAATACATGTTACCAGCATTTAGATCCCCCATTACTATTATGCATGTTGGGTTGTATCCTTTTGCTTGATTTACACTTTCCGCTAAGTATTCAAGAAATAGCTCTTGGGCTTGAGCGTTTGAGTTTGGAGGAATGTACGTGCAACATACTATTAAGAGCAAATCTTTCAGTTTAATTTTCGCCCATACCCACTCAATGTTACCTAATTCTAAATCTGGAAGTCTAACAATGGCAAGTGTTGAATGACAATACAGTAAGACTCCTCCTCCTTTTCTATTTCTATGACGTGCAAGGGGGCTATGAAAGTTACTTAAGTTATACATACAACTGTCGATAGAATCATCTAGTTTAGTTTCTACAAGGCCAAATACCCCTATGTTGTTTTGACTCACAAATGTTTCTAGCTCGTCCCTTCTATTTTCGGCTGTGATACTATTAATATTAATGCTAGATATTTTCAAATCATGCTCAGTTTCCATGAAGACAGGATTCGTAGCACCCGGGCCCGGCAGAAGCGGCGGCGCGGCAGCGGCAGCAGTTGACTGGTTTGAGTGGCCGCGAATCGGGTCGCCCCCAGGCGGGGGTCAGCGGCTGAGCATTCATGAGCAGGCACTGTTCATTTGCATCTGGTGGGCAGACAAACAATTGGTCACCATCACATTATCGGTTCAATTTTACACAGTCATCACAGACAAATAACACACAAGGTAAATTTCTGGGGGACCGGCTGGCAGTCTAAATGCAAAATACAAGCATGTGTTCGTATGTGGCATGTAGTTTCATAAAAAAACACACTGGCAACTCTTCGCGTTATGACCCAGTGTAAGGATTCTAGATTCATTTTAAAAAGTGAACGAAAAACAAAAACAGGAATTACTAGAGCTCGACACAACAAAAACAGGAATTACTAGAGCTCGACACAAGAGTGCTCGATTTGAATCGGTTGTCATCCACCAAATTCAAATACCGGACTTTTCCAACAAAAAGGAAGCAGAATGCTCTAAAGACTTGAAAATATAACTTGCTGGACACTCGTTAGCACTTGTTCAACGATGAGAAGTGGGTATAGTTAGTTGTATGCATCTAAACACGATTATTTAACCTCAATACCAAATTAAAAATAACTACTTGCAACAGAGTGTGGAATTGTTGAGTGTAATGCAAGCCGAAATCCACGACAAAATGCAGGCGGAAAAACAAACAAAAATAAGTTGACACTTTACCAATAAACACCATAACTGCGATCTAGATTGACTTAAATTTGTCAATGAGAACAATCTGCGTCCACAATACGTTTCAAATCTCTTGATCAGTTCAAACCAGGCTCAGCGGGGTTTTGTATAAATATCTGGGAAGCGTCGAATCAAGCGTCAGTCTTACCATCTGTCAGTGCTTCTCTTACTTCCCATGGTGGCGCCGTTTACCTCTGCCCCCACTGGCACCAGCGCTGCTGCGTCCGGCACCTCCAGCCGCGGACTGCCACGGTGCAGCTCTCGCTTGGGGCGTGGCGTGACCGCCGCTGGTCCCAGAGGCGCCGCCAGCGCGTGAACGCGTGGCGGCCGGTGAGCCGGCGCTGGATCCACGACGGCCCGCTCCACTGGTCGCCCCTGTCGCCGCCCGTTCCGGTCCTGCGCCTCGGTGACCTTGTGAGTCCGCGGCGGTAGAGCCGGACGCCTCCGGCGGTGCTGGCGCTTCTTCCGCAGCTTGCATTTTGGAGATCCCGTAATCTGTCAATCCGAGGGATGGGCTGTCGCCAACGATTTTGTGGAGATCCCTGATGCCGCGTATTTTCTTGGTTGGTCCATCATTGCTTAAGCGGACCTTCATAGCACCGGCGTCGGTCCACGCTCGAGCAAGCACGCCCTCTCTTCTGAGCTGGCGGGCTACGAACATGTTGCGCTGAGACCAACCCTGGGGCGCCCCTTGAGACTAACACTCGAGGAGGGAGGCGTGGAAGCACCCCTGAGACTGAGCATTTGGCACGGCACTCCTGAGACTGCCTCTCGAAAGCCCAGATTAACCCTCAAAGGCCTAAAGCTGACTCGGGGCCCGTGAGACCAAAATTCGGGAGCACCTCTGGGAATTACTCTCAAAGGCCCAAAATTAGCTCTTGGACGAACCGGAGACAAGTTCCCGGGAGCACTCTGAGGCTAACTTTTAGGTGCTCCCTGAGATTGACTCTCGGGGCCCCTTATGCAACAACTAGGGGGTGGCATAGCCTCAGGCTAAATCTCGAGGGTTCCCAAGATTACCCCTCGGGGGCCTCCTGAGACCAGCACTCTGCGGATCAAATGAGACTAACTCTCGGACCCCCAGATTAACTCTCGGGGCCACCTGAAAGTAAATATTGACTCTTGAGAAAGACGCCCGTAAGACTATGGGACCGAATATCGAGGGTCCTCTAAGACTGACCCTCGGGGTCCCCTTGACCGACTCTTGGGGGGTTCTCTGAGACTGACTCTCATGGAGCCCCTGAAATAGACTGTCACGGGACCCTGAGAACCACTCTCTGGAGGACCCTGGGACGAGCTCGGCCCCCCTGAGACCGACTCTGGGGGCCCCTGAGACCGACTTTCGGGATCCCTTAAAACTAACTCTCAGGGACCCCTGAAATCTACTTTCGGGGGTCTTGAGACTGACCCTCAGGGTGGGGCCCTGAGGCCGACTCTAATTCTGGGGGCCCCGTGATCAGAGAATGCTTTGCAGTAGTT
This sequence comes from Lepas anatifera, assembly GCA_034440635.1. Taxonomy (NCBI): domain Eukaryota; kingdom Metazoa; phylum Arthropoda; class Thecostraca; family Lepadidae; genus Lepas; species Lepas anatifera. The sequence goes on along the minus strand of JAOTON010001929.1, from coordinate 1,978,390 downwards.
CAGATTTGCCCAAGGGGGTCCTCGGACTCCTAGAACCTCTCGGCTACGCTACTGCATCCACACATTTGGGAGCCCGCCGAGATCAGCATTTTGAGGCCCCTGAAATCCTTGCTTCCCCGGATACCAATATTCCGGAGCCCCTGGATACTGATGCGCGGGGCTCCTAAGACCAAGCTCGGGGTTCCACTTAGATCAGGTTCGGGGGCACCCTCATGCTTGCGCTTTTCTCAGGAGTAACTCGACACTGATGTTCGGGGACCCCCAGATCAACATTCGTAGCCCCCCGAGACCAATGCTCAGTACTCTGGAGCCCCTCGATACCAATGCTCCGGGGCCCAAGCCTGGGCCCCTGAGACCAAACTCTGGGTCCCACGGGGCCAATTCTCGTGACTCGCTCATAAGTCCTCTCGATGTCGATAGTCAGGGGACACCCCGAGATCAATATTGCCCCCCCCACTTCCCGAGATCAATGTTCGCTGCTCCGGAGCCATCGATACCAATGCTCGGGGAATCCCTGAGACCAGCTCTGGGGCTCCCTAAGACCAAGATCGAAAGGCCCGTGAGACCAAGCCCGGGCCCCCGAGACCAAGCTCGAAGGCCCGTGAGACCAAGCTCGGGTCCCTGCTGCCAAGCTTGGGGGCCCCTGAGACCAAGCTTGGGGGACCTGAGACCAAGCTCGAGGAACCCTCTGAGACCAAGCTCGGGGGCCGGAGACCAAGCTCGGGGGTCTCCTGGTACCAAACTCGGAGGGCCCCGTGACACCAAGCTTGGGGCCCCCTTAGACCCAGATCAAAAGGCCCGTGAGACTCAAGCTCAGGGGGTGTCCTGAGACCAAGCTCGGGGGTCCTTGAGACCAAGCTGGGGGGCCCCTGAGACCATGTTCAGGGGTTCCCTGAGACCAAACTCAGGGTCCCCTGAGACCAAGCTCGGAGGCCCCTGAAACCAAACTCGGAGGGCCCCCTGAGACCAAGACAGAAAGGCCCCTGAGACTAAGCTAGGGGGTCCCTGAGACCAAGCTAAGGGACCCTGAGACCAAGATCGAAAGGCCATTGAGTTTAAAGCTCGGGGGCGCCTAACACCAAGCTCGGAGGGCCCCTGAGACCAAGCTTGAGGCCCCCTGAGACGAAGTTCGGATTTCCCTTGAGACCAAGCTCGGGGGCCCCTGAGACCAAGATAGAAAAACCCCTCAGACTAAGCTCAGGGGTCCCTGAGACCAAGCTAGGGGACCCTGAGACCAAGATCGAAAGGCCCGTGAGACTAAAGCTAGGGGCCCCTGAGACCAAGCTCGGGCCCCTGAGACCGAGCTCAGGGGCCCCGAGATCAATGTCCGGTTCCCTAGAGTCTCGATACCGATGATCAGGGGCCCCTGAGACCAAGTTTGGGGGTCCCCTGAGACCAACCTGGGGAGCCCTAACACCGAGCTCGGGGGCCCCCTGAGACTGAGCTCGGGGACGCCTGAGACCAAGCTCAGGGGCCTCTGAGATCAAGATCGAAAGGCCCGTGAGATTAAGCTCGGGGCCCCTGAGACCCAGCTCAGGGGGCCCTGAGATCCATGTTCGGTACTCTGGAGCCCTCGATACCGATGATCGGGGACCCCCAGAGACCAGGCTCGGAAAGCCCGTGAGACCAAGCTCAGGGGCCCCTGAGACCAAGCTTGGGGGCCCCTGAGACCAAGTCTCAGGGGCCCCGCAGGGCCCCCTGAGACCGAGCTAGGGGCCCCCTGAGACTAAGCTCAGGAGGCCCGTGAGACCAAGCTCGGGGGCCTTCTGAGACCAAGCTCGGGGGCCCCTGAGACCAAGTTCGGAGGTCTCTTGAGATCAAGCTCGGCGGCCTCTGAGACAAAGCTCGGGGGCCCTCTGAGACCGAGCTCGGAAAGCCCCTGAGACCAAGCTCGGGGCCCTGAGACCAAGTTCGGAGGTCCCTTGAGACCAAGCTTGGGCGCTCCCTGAGACCAAGCTCGGGGACCTCTGAGACCAAGCTCGGGGGTCCCTGAGACTAAGCTCACGGGGCCCGTAAGACCAAGCTTGGGGGCCCCTGACATCAAGCTCGGAGGTCCCTTGAGACCAACCTCGGGGGGCCTGAGATCGAGCTCGGAGGGCCCCCTGAGACCAAGCTCAGGGGGCCCCGAGAGCAAGCTCGGAGGTCCCTTGAGACCAACCTCGGGGAGGGGGCTGAGATAGAGCTCGGAGGGCCCCTGAGACCAGGCTCAGGGGCCCCCGAGACCAATGCTCGTGTTTTCCAGTACAAAAGGTCAGCCCAAGGGGGTCCGCGGACCCCAAGGACCCCCTTGGCTACGCCACTGCGACTGAGCAGCATTTTGCGCAGTACATGTATAATTTTCTGATAAGTCATCGATGACTACGGCTTCCCCCGTTGGTGCCTTTTCCTTCCAGTTTGCTATATAATGTCCTTGAGCCTTAGATATGTAGTGGTGACGGGTTAGGTTACATACCTTCTCACTCAGGGAATCAACAAACCGCTCTATATTATCCACGCAATCCGAAAGCGTCGATTCTCTCTCTGATTTTGACCATTCTTTAAACATAATATCTCCAGAAGCTATTTGCACAGAGTCAAAAGAGTATAAATACTCCCTAACCTCCTCCTCTCCAGGGCTCCGTTGACGTGAGGGTGTCCACTATCACCGTACTGTTATATGTTTCAATATCACTGTTTCAATATATCACTGTTATATGTTTCAAACGTTTCGCGACTTTTTCCGTATAATCACGGCACTTCGCAAAAGGTGTCCGGTATGACGTACATTTGACATTTATGACCTGATTTGACCTTAAAGATATAGATATAAGTCCATACAATTGAGCTCAAATAAAACAGTTAGCAGCCCTCAAAAATCCCGGAACTTGCGTTTTCCTATTCCTCTTAATTGGCGAGATCTCAGGGAGGCATTTCGGGACCCCCTTCATTACGTGTTGACGCGAGACCACCCTCCACTGTGCGTGTTAAAAACACAAGTAGATATAAAAAACGGATGTTCTAACCTATTTTATTGGATAGAAAAAAAGTTTAATCTTCAATTTGAAACATTCTTTTTTGAAAAAAAGTGTACCAGAAAAATTTGAGATATGATCTTAGGTCAAGGTCAAATCATAATTTTTTCACAAGTGACCTAGGGTCAAACGGACTTCAGATTCGAGTTTTTGGCTCATTTTACATAGGAAATGTATCTTTAATGCAAAATTCATCAGCTTCTGAGGGTTTTGTACTCACCTAAAAAATGCACTGTAAGCAGATTTTCAAAAAATGCCTGAGGCAATAACTTCTAAAGTTTTACTCCGATCGAGCTAAAACTCTCGGATTCGGCTTTGGGGCCCATGAGAACCATATATGCTCATTTTAAAGAAAATCGAAGATGTACCGTCTAGGCCTTGGTCGATTGGTGCTGGAATTGCCCTTATGTTAGAAAGCACCCTCAGGAAGCTTTAGCTATCTGACCACATACCTCTTTTATTTATTTATTTATTTATTCATCTCATATGAGCGACAGGGGCTTGCCCCCAGGAAAAGCTCAAGTCAGGGATAACATCCAGATTCCCTAAAATTACATACAAGACACATGTTAAAAAACAAGTCAAGACAAAAAGTAAATACAAGGTAAGAATAAAAAGATAAAAATATACAAAATAAAACTCTAAAAACATTACAAAATAAATATGTAAGGGCCAACAATAAAATAAAATGAAATAAAATAAATGGTGGGTTCCTACTGCCTAACATATTTCCGAACTTGAGATTTGAACTGACCTGATGATAATCTAAATGGGTCAGCAAATGGACAGGCGAGCATAAAATCATTAAAAGTTTTGGGCAGCCGACAGTACACATTTTCCTGCAGAATCCTTTTTTCATAGATGCCAAATACAACAAGCGTGAATAACCTCTTCCTTGCCCAACCGAGGGCAGAACATGGCTAGTGAGGGATCGAAATCCAAACAAGAAGGGCAAGAAAAAACTCCACTGAGCGTATTTTGGTGGGTCAATCAGCATCTTCTATTGGGGGACCAGACTGCCCTCAAAACGTCAAGTACTGCCATTCTTTTTCCACGCTGTGCATAAATCCATCGACAGGCAAGAGCCGTTCGAAAGGGCCGTGGAAAATGTAATGGTGCTCTGGAGCATGACGCGCACTAAGACAATTTCTAACAGAGGTTGCTGCGACAAGCTTTCACGACTTTGGGAGGAGTTGCGTGGTTTACGAAGAGCAAGAGTCCCCACCAAATGACACCGTGAGACGAGAGAAGTTCCGGGAAGCCTGGATAAACTTTGAGATGTAGGAGCTCCTGATGCCATTGAAGAGATCAAGAAAAACCAGCTGCTCGCACCCCCCAACAAAATGTAGGACATAGTCTTCAATATAATATACATCTTCTACAATGTGTCCTTCCACATTTTAGAAGGTTATGTCCTCCGTTTTTGTATCTGTTATCTCCGGCTATGTCCTCCGCTCCTTTGTAAGCCACGCCACGCCTCCCAAAGTTGTGAAAGCTTGTCGCAGCAGCCTCTGTTAGAAATTGCCTTAGTGCGCGCATGCTCCAGAACACCTTGACATTTTCCGTGGTTCCTTCGAACGGCTCTTGTCTGTCGATGGATTTATGCACAGCATGAAGAAGAATGTCACTACTTGACGTTTTGTGGGCATTTTGGTGCCCCAATGGAAGATCCTGGTTGACCCACCAAATAGCACTCGGGGGAGGAGCTTTTCTTCCCCTCTTGTTCGGATTTTGATCCCTCACTACCCATGCTCGCCCTCGGTTGGTCAAGGAAGGGTTTATTCACTCTTGTTGTATTTGGCACAGGGTTGGCAAGTGTTACCACTACCCTTTTACCACTTCCCATATTCCCTAATGTTCCCTATTATAACATGTTACAACAGCCTGTTATAACTGTCATGTGAAAACTAGTTTTAACACCCGCCTGTTAAAACTCGTTTCTGACAGTTTTAGACGCCTGCGTATGGAACAAAAATGATCACGGATATTTTTTAAAGTTATGACCCCTGCCCACCCTACACATGGGAGCATATATGGTAGGTGTTGGTGTTGGACGGCCACATATATGCGGCCATCCAACACCACGCCACCGGGCTGTGGGACCGCCGCGGTGTTACCTTTTCTCAGGAAAGCTGTAATAAAAACTCGGCATATTTTCTTTCCTTCGCACCTGAGTTCTTCCGAGAAGAGATGGTCGCGAAAATTGGTCCCAAAGAATGGTGGGTGGCAGTGAAAAAACGGGGAACCAGTCCAAACCTGTCTGAGAAGGCTCTGGCATTGATGAACATGCCTCCTTCCCCCAGCAGCATCGAAAGAGTATTCTCGAGACTTCTAACATCTTATCAAGACAGAGCTCTGCAATCGGCTTGGGATTGTCAATACCGAGAAGCAGGTCTTCTGCTTCCGCCGTCTTGCAGGGAAGCATGGAGTGAACTGGTGAACTAGTAGATGAGGTTTTGGAGAATTTGCTCAAGAGCTGTGACTGAGTTGAATAAATTCAACATGACAATCTTTTGTGGGAATGGAAGGTGTTAACCGGAAACATAATTTTAACAGCATAATAATTGTGCAAAGTTATCAGACATTAAATTGAGTACCTAAACATCAAATACGTACCTATATCTTTTAACATCGTTTTCAGCGTTCATCGGGGGTTCATAGGCACCCCCAATGAGTAATAAATACACACCCCTGCCGCAAAGGCGTCGCCACATAATATTTACCGGTGGGGTTGGAACTCAGACTAGCGATGACCAGAGGGGGACGGTGCAGTGGGTCATCATCATCATTATTGGGGTTTATAGGTCATTAGTGGGTCATCATCATTATTGGTCATATTATTGGCACCGACATCGAGGTTACATGGCGCCCATACAGTGGAGTGGGTAGATAGTTGTTATCATAATGGCTGCCCCTGAAAACTTTTGAATGGCACATCTCACATTACGTAAGCTCATGCAGACAATGTGGAAAAACGTAAAAAATATTTTAATCCAATTCAAGTCCCAAATTGTTGTTTCAGAAGGAACGCCCCCGCCCCTAATTTGCAAGCTGAGGGCGTCCAAGGTCCAGCCCGCTGTCGACGTTTATAATCACAGGTACAGTTAAGTTACCATTCAGGAACAATCGATACATTGGGACATTACTGTCTTGTGCTCATGAAGCGTTTCTACTACTTGTCACTGGTTTTGATGTTCCGCCCTTCAAATAATCGTCAGTACTAAGGGGTACGGCACTACCAGGAGCATCGAAATCAAATTTAAACCTAACACACTGCTTAAGCCATTCAAATGAATTGCTTTCTAGCCCATGCACACCGCTCATTTTAAGAGAAAATTTGCTTGCATTCGTCGTTAAGTGCAAACCTGACGAAGAATAAGGGGATGAGGTGGCTTGGTGGATAGCACCCTTGTCTTCTAAGCCACCGGTCCCGGGTTCAAGTCCCGGCGGAGCCTCTGAATAAGTCGATCTGATCCCCAAAATCCCTTCCAACAGGGTGAAAGTTGGCGACGCCGTATGACCCTGGCAGTTGGTGCGTCGTTAAACCCCAATAATTATTATTATTGACGAAGAATAATGCTTGTTAACACGCGCATTGACGGGGGTCTGAGCCACCTTCGCATTGACGGGGGGGCGGGTACACGCCCCCTAAGATCTCGAGAACCACGGTAGGTAGCGAAAAACGGTAAACGGCGTTGGGCTGCCCATCCACTTCTCCATCGAAAACATTTGTACCATTTTTTGTCAGGTCACATTTAAGGTCACGAGAGGTCAAAACATGCCCGTCATAGGGATAACATGTAAAATTCAGTTTTTCGGGCATTACATCTGAACAAGTAAAGCTAGAGCAAAACTACTTGAACTATATGAATCAATCCTCTTAGCAAGCCGAATCGAATGATATATAATTTGACCTTGCTTGGTCAAATCAAGGATTTGACCTGACCTGAGGTCAGGTCAGGGTCAAATTATATAAAATGCATATCATTAGAACCGCAAAGCCCAGGCGAGTCTAATGCAGCTCAAATAAATGCTCTATCACCATCCGTTACTGAGTTATTCCGTAAAAACCATTTTTCCCATGTATTTCCAATGGAGAGGTCATGCCTCGTACCTGACCTTAGGTAATCGATATAAAAAATACCGGAACATATATTAGAGAACTCGGTGGGGCCATTATGTGATATGAGTTTCAATCGGATAAGTTCACGCTGCTCCGACTTATGCTATCCTAAACTTTTTTTGAGGTCGGGTCACTTGACCTGTACTGGTGACCTGACCTGAGATGACCTAACCTTAAAATTTTCACAGAAGTTGTAAAAATGATGAGGGAAAAGGTATACCAAGTACGGCGGCGCTACGCGCCGCCGTTTTTCTACTGTCTCCGAAAAACCCGAGGGGGCGGGTACCCGCCCCCCGTCAATGCGCGTGTTAAGGGTTAACGACGTAGCGACAGCCAATGTTATACGGCGTCAACAGCTATCCACATGTTGGAAGGAATTTGTGGGAATGCAAAATCAGATTAACTTATTCAGAGGCCATGATGGGCCTTGAACCCGGGAATGGTAGGCTAGCAACTAAGCGTTGAATGGGGATATTGCGGTAGCGCTACGGAAAAATTTCAGCCTTCCAGCAAGTCACTGGAAAGTTTGAAAAACAATTGGTCTAGTGGAAACCGATCCCTTTCATGCATCGCGAAAGAATGTAGATGTTGGTAGAGGCGTTCTCAGTTCCGCACTGGTATCAGAAGCTCTTGGTAAAGTACCAAACATTGTCCGGCAATTGTTTAGTTTTTGACTTTATAACAGGGTTTTACGCTGTTATAAATAACCCTGTTATAGCATAGTTTTAACAGTTGTCATGTTAAAACCTAGTTTTGCCATGGTAAAATTCCAACCCTGATTTTGGCATCAATGAAAAAGTGGATTCTGCAGGAAAAGAGCTAAAACAGCTAATAAGAGCAGTCAGATAGCTAAAAAAAATTGTGTGTGTTCAGGTCTAGGGCGCTTCAGTGGCTCGGCCATGTCGCCTTTCTGAGGGTGGCTTCTTACATAGGCGTTATGAGGCACAAGCCAGTCAAAGCTGCCTTGACGTGTTCAGAACGAGGTAATCGTTTTTCGAAGTAATTAAAGATAACCATTGGTGGATCTAAGAAACATCTTTCGGGGAGGGGAAATCAACAGTTGAGGGGGGGTAAAAATAAAAGTAAGTAGTAAAGAAAATCGGATAGATACTAGTATCGAGTGAAAATCGCACAAAGCGTTTTCAAGAAAAATGGCCAAAAATGTGTCTTTTGTGGGGGTCGAAAGATGATATTTTGGGTTTTGAGGGGCCACGGCTCAATTCCCCCTCACCTGAATCTGCTAGTGTATATTATAACAACAGTAGCGCAATCCTTAAAAAGAGTAATAATGGTGAAAACTCGAGGTGTATGTTTGTCTGTCCTATATATAGGCGCATTGAGGCCCAAGTTCAGGGAAACGTAAAAGGTTACACAAAAAATGACCTGCAAGGTGAACCGACCGATGTAAGCAAGTCAAACTAGCACAGAGTGAAATATAAATAGCCCCTCTTGAACATGGAAAGGTCAGAATTAGGCTACAATCTGTGGTTAAATATTCACAAAAAATTTTACCTGTTTGTTTGCAAATTTTTGGAAAAATTGGAAACTTTGAGCTCGATGTGTAACCCCTAGAAATTATTCAATTTTGCTGATTTTGGTGTCAATGGACGCAGAATGGACCAAATAATGGGAAAAGTTACCCCAACCTATGAATCTCAAAAGTTCATCAAATATGCGCCACCCTACTGTAAATGGGGCGTGCATAGGTAGGTGTGTATGTGCTACGCAATCTTCGTTTCAAGCTCCTTGCCTTGTAGGTAATCTTACTGATGTGTGGTGTACTTTGTATGATTCTTACTTGGTATGAATAATGTGGTATAGATATAAATACAAAACCCCATTTTGCTGTTTTCTTGTAATAGATTTGTTGAGACTAAAAGCGAGCGAGGTAAATCGTTTAGACTCTCACAATAATATCCAATCATAGCACACGATAACATGCGACAAAAATTATATTCACAGTATGAAAAAATAGTTAGATAAATAAAATCGAAACTATATCTCGATATCGAGAATAACTGCCGTTGAAACGGATCGATGTGAACAGGTACGAATAATATAAACATATGGAGAATCAACAAAATATGAATCAGAATAATGATCCTGCTAGGCCAACTGGTAAAAATGGCATGCCCTCAAGACAGGTCAGGTCACATGTTGACCTGATGTGGTCATATCGCACACCAATCGATTAACAACGGCAAGATAAGCACAATGATGTCAGCATGGGAGCTCTATCTCATTTCCGTGCGTAATTAGTGACAGTAGAATCATAGCCTGTTCTTATGACCTGCATCAGATGATCTCTGAGACGTCAAATGTTCGTACCATCAACTTGGTCATCAGGAATGTACTACAAATGCATGGTATGAGAATGCCAACTTGGTTTAGCCCACATTTACTAAAACGTGGAGTAACTAAAGAAACCTATTCTCACTGCTCACACACAAAACATTTTGCAGGGGCGAGGTAACTTGACCTGGCTTGGTGATCTTGGCCTCTATGACCCAGACCTGAAGTTTGGAGAATAAAAGTGAGTGATCAAGAATAATGTGAAATCAAGAATTACGACGGCTTTCCGTCCCACTGTTACCTGGTTACAAGCACAAAACCGGGTTTAATGTTCATACAAACAGTAACTTCTCTGGTATCTTGAGGAGTGGCGCGACATTAATCGATTAACAGCGGAACACATAAGCACAATGACGTCAAAATGGAAGCTCTATCTCATTTCCATGCTAGATTAGAAGTACCTGAAGTTTGTCAACTTACCATTTCCCTTTCTGATCACAAAACTCAATTTGAGCCAAAGTTCCTGGTCGAAACCACAACATCCTGGTCAACCTAGTCAACAGCTGCTTCGGCATAATTACCGAAGGCATAGCAAACGCCTCAGATTGTCTTTCATCGATTCTGTCAAGGAGCTGCTGAACACGACGAGAACCACCGGAAGGACATCCGTGAAGAGGGCTACACTTGCCAGAACCCAGGCATCCTGATGACTCTGCTCTGCGCTAGTCTGAAAGGGAAGCGGGGTCGCCTTTAGTGAGAGCACGACAGTCAGCGGTCCGATCAAGCTGATGAGCAGCGCCATCAGGTGCGAGCAGGATGCCACTCCTGTGAGGATGTCGATGCGACGAAGTGCTTGCGGCAGTGCAGGACATGACAAGCCTTTGTGGTGGTCCTCCTCACTTGACCCGGTGAGCTGCCGACAGTGACGATGTCTGGAGTCTCGTCGTGTCATTCGAAGCATGCGAATGTGCCGGGAATTGGCATATCTTTTCTGTGGTGTGCTATTGTGACTGCTGAGAATACATGGCGATGTTGGTTCCCTCGCCTGAGAAGTGTGCAGCTGAATAGTGTCAGGGTGCTCGGCGGTTTCTACCCCGGGCACCTCCTGCACGATGACATCCGGATCAGCGATAGGCGTCTCACTTATTATACTAGATGAATGCATCTGTGATGAGCTGACACCGTAGTCTTTAGGTGATTCTCTGCGTGCTTTTTCTTCAGATGACGCACTAGTTCGGGCACTACACGGGTGGTCTATTCCGTCAGCACCTGATGCACTTGGTGATGATAAATTAAGGTCACTATCATTGCTAAAACAAATCAAACTAGCATTCTTTCTTCCCATGAGTAGCCTCTTGAAGTAGTGACTTCGCCGTGAATCACTTAATGGTGGGTTATAGCAACTTCCGCCTTTGTGATACCCTGTAAATGATGGGCAAGAGTATGAAGTGCTGTATGCTTGCCAAGGTCCAATTGTTTCTAAACGAGCAATGCTTGCTTCTATATTCCTACTACTGAGAGACCTGGAAACAAAACGCACCGTTTTTGGCGAATAAAATTCATTGTAACTGTGATGGAACTCCGATCTATTGTTTAGGTCACTCATTCCTTCAGGCAGCATCCAAGGCCCCCAAGTTAACTTAGTCTTGTGCTGTGCGAACACCGCTGGAAAATTCCCTTCCGTCATTGATCTGGTCATAAAACAGCTGGTATAAGACGTGCCAATAAACTTTTTTGGACTCAGGCTCTGATACTTTCGCTGTAAATCCAAACCTCTCGTCTCGTTTAGATGCCTTCCTGGAATCTTCCACATATATTGCTGTCCACGTTGTTTTCTGTCCTCCTGGGAGTACTGCGATTGACCACTGCCATTTCCGTTGACTTCATCTGCTAACGTCAACTCTACGGTTTCATTGTCTCTTGAAATCGGAATTATCTTATAGCTTTCAGCTCTGCCTTTCAGCCATTGATTTGTGTTATGTCTGTTGGTATTTCTTAAGACATTTTCCAGCTTTTCAGCGTCACTCACGGCTGAATTGAGAAGACTCTTGTCTGTTGGGCATTTCCATTGGCTGCTTCCCCACTTAGTTGATACTTCTCTATTATCTTTATTTGCGTCTTCGAAGCAGCATTTGATTTGGGCAATGAGGTTGTTGTCATTGTTGGTTCTGTTCAGTGATTTAACGCTTGCAGATCTTTTAAGCTCCTCCCTCGAGGCTAGGTCTCGGCATTCAGTGTCATTTGTTAAAGTGAAGTCTTTTGTAACATTATTTGTTTCTTCCTGGCTCGAGATAGCCATGGGAAGCACGTCTTTATGTCCCTTTGCAATTTTGAGACATCCCTCAGAGTCATAAAGCATCTCCTTCAGTTTTGCCGATTCCTTCTCCGTAGTGGGATCAAGCTCATCCGAATGCATGCCCTCTTTATGCACCACTACTTCTGTTCTGAGTTGACATCGATAGGTGTTCAATGTCTCAGAAGACGAGCTTTCGCTTCTTGTTTCAGCGTATGTTTCCGGTACTTCCTGGAACATGTGGAAGAAATCTGATGACACCGCTAACTCCGGTAGGCCACAATTAAAACCGCAGTTAGCGGTTTCGCCAGCTGCTTTGTCTTTCGTGTTTCCACCGGAACCTTTTTGAAAAGAATACGTTTCAAAAAGATTTGATCGATCTGGTACGTCATCCGTACCCCCTCCCTTAAGCTCCTTATTACGACATGACAACTTTCCAAGGTCGCGAAAACACTCACAGCAACAAGAATCACAGTTATTCGTCTCGGTGGAGTTACAACCCCTAGGACCCTGTTCGCACTTGCATATACAACGACAGATGCTTTTTCGACAATCCTCGCGTCTACGCTCGCCATTTCCTTCACAGCCATATGTACAGCCTCTCGGTCCCAGCTCACGAGAAAGCCTATCGCGCGGGGTTTCACAACAGCCGAGACTGGACATACTGAAACACCCTCTCCACGACGGAGCAATGTCCTGCCTTCTGCGCGGCCGAGCAGAGAGCTGGTGTAACTTCCTCTGCGACCTCATCACCTTCACCAGCACAAGAGCGTAGCAAACAGCACACACTAGCACGTGCAGCGAGTCTACAATGAGAAGCGCCGGTAGAAGCTTAGGTTGGTTCAAAGGAGATCGACACACTGCGGCGCGACCCAAAGAATCCACCACTGTTGGTAATGGCTGACACAGGTACGGGTTGATACGCCAAAGCCCCAGGGAAAGAGCAATCGCAAACACGAGAGGCACCACTATAAACCCGACTACTTTGGGCCTTGTCTGCGAGAAGCGCACGTTTCCGACAACTTGTAAACATCTGAGAACTGCCACGACTGTGTAGGTTACGATGACACAGTATTTGTGCATCACTATCATGATGGCCTCCGTCTGACACAAGACATGAGTTCCCATCATCTTATCTATATGAATTGGTATCAACGCAGCCAGCAAAACCATATTTGAAAACACCATTCCGGTCAGCACAGCGTTGATCGCTGTTTGAAACTTTGTATCTTTGATGATGGTAAAGGCCAGCAGTCCGTTGACACTGAAGCCACTAGAGATGAGCATGACGGCCGCCATGCCATTAACCTGGTGGATGGAGGCACCGTGATCCCCAGGACGTTCACAAACGGCTGGCAGCGGATGATGTTGGAAGTCACTGTAGCGTTGACGACAGCCGAACTGTCGACCGCAAACGGAGAAGAAAGGGCACAGATCATTGTGGAGAAAGCTGACTTCAGGCATACAGCTACCGCGTCAGTACCATTGGACATCGCTGAACTGATAGATATATCTGAAGCTGACCTCGTTGCTGCTGCTCGGAAGCTTGCTACTTGCCTCCAACGATGATTTTATTGTTTCCAGCACAGGGAGCTATTCTTGCTTCAGAAATCTGAAAGAGAAAGTGAAATGGAAGTGAGAGAAATCCCTCAACGAGGTACGACTTTGCTGGCATGCAGGGTGTCCCACTTCAACCTCAATACCCTCACTCACGGGTATGTATTTATATCTCGTGAGTACCCAAACGCCCCCATGAAAAGTTGAAGTGGTATTAAAATTAGAATTAGACCGGATTCCGGTTCTGACCGGATTATCACACCGGATTTGCTATTTTGCCGGCATCCGAAATCCGGGAGGACTTAGCTGCGATTCGGCCGGATTTACTGTATTTGATTTTGTACAGAAGTGCTTATTTTTATGGTGCCAGGGATAGAAACATGCACAATACGATGCAAGAAAATATTCTAACACTGCGCTCCATCCTACAGCCTGTTCACAGCTATCTGCAGTTTACAGCTATCAGCTGATGACCGTATTGTCGAAGACGACAGAAAGAAAGCAAATGTACTGAACCGAGCGTTTGCAATAAAATTACAGGTCTACGTATCGCGCACCCGTTTCCCCAGGCACCAGCTCATGAACTGCCTTAGCTGGGATAGCAGAGCTCGAATAGTTCGGATATTAGCTCGGATAGCTCGGATTCCACGAACCTTTGCTCGGATAAAACATGCGAGCTAAGGTTCGTGGATTAAACTACGATATTGAAAGATTTCATGATTCAGAATTGGGCAGTGCAGTGAGAACATATTATTTTCACATTAGGTAGGTGCAATGAGGGCACTTTTCCATGCGCAGGATTTTCTGTATACAACAAGGCAATCCAAATACATTAGAAACCCTCCAATTGAAGCTGCCGTAACTTTCACTAACAAAAAAATGATGTGCTTCTATGAATGAACCATCATCCGAGATCTGATTCAAAATATTTCAAGCATTCTAATTGCTCCCAATATTGGTAGAGACAGTCAGTTCTAAAACACTGCATTTTACGTTGTCAGCATGCTTTGCACTAATATTATCCCTGAAAATCAAACCTTATATAGATCCGCCCCTGTGCAAGATATTATATCACAACTTCCCAGAAGTCAGTACAGTTCAGTGGCGGCGCTTAAACATTATGACAGCCTAGGCACGATTGGCTTAGAGGTAAGGACGTTGCCCTGGCTTTTTACCTGATATTAGACAGGGCCGATTACTGCAGGTCGGCTGGAGAAGGAGCAAGCTCATGTCGATGAGCAAAAATAATATTTATGTCAAAATGTTTAATATCATACAAATTGAAAAAAACACGTCGGAGGAATGTGGAAACGGTTATGCGGCAGTATATGAAGGTACAAGGCAAAATTCAAGAAGGATAGGTAGGTAGGTATGTAAGCCGGGAAGGACAACGTTCTCACAAGAGCTTCCCATTTCAAGGACAGCTTCGGCACTTCATTGTTTATGACGTCCAATTTCTCGCTGTACGATCGATTTGTGAACGAATTTTTTAATTATATCCTCCAGATGTTGTGCCGTGCCATGACTCACATTCTTCATAGGGGTTTCACAAATTAAATATCTCGCTAATAATTGCCAAACAACTGTCCCGCACCAGAGAAGACTAAACATTCGCGCATACAAGACTGTCAATAAACGAATCGGCTGTATTAAAGGTCCTAAGACGCGGCATCGCACGTGCTAGCTTGTTAGGCAAGCCTAGCAGGCTGATTTAACTCGCGTCTGAATGAATGAGGTGTTAGAGATGTCAATCAAAAAGCACCCGTTAGGTTTGCCACGGTGTTAGGCAGATTCAGCGAAATCGCGAAGTGCCTAAGATCACATTTGTTGACGGTAAAAGCTGCAAACGTGGATTTTCAGAGGTGCAAATTATCGGCTCTTTGACCCAGTGATCCGAAAAAGGAATATTCGCTGTAACTTAAACATCGAATCAAATTATATTTATTCCACATAAAATACATACCTCATTCGACATTTAAAAGTGGCTAGGCAGTGCCTAATGTGCCTCAATGGAAGCGCCACCACTGGTTCAGTTTAATATGGGCAACGTCAGAACGTTTCAGAAACCGATCGCAAATTGTTCAGACATCCGGGGAAAACACGAGCAGGAAGTGGAATCCACCCCTTAGAATCATCATAGAATCGTGGAATCATAGAAAATTAAACTGATAAAGAATATATCACCTATCAAAAACGTTGGTAACATTATATTAGTAGTATTATAAGACCTCTATACATGGTCTAAATAATTCAGCTTCCTAATCAGGTATTCTGTTTAACCTTCCTTCCCCCAAAAGTCTGCCAAGCCCCGTTTTCTTTTCACGCTCCCCCAAAGAAAACCCCTTTCCACAGTTTGAGTCAGAGAACGTCCAAAATTGGGCATAATAAATATAACCGGACTGTATACTCGGTACACCGGATGGTATTCGGTATGGTTTCCTACGGGTGTTTCATTTTAATGCACTCATGAATTCGTGCATGAAACAGGAATAAATTCGTGCATGAAACCCAGCTCCAACTGCCTCGATGTCGACTGGAGAGTACGAAGCGTGCCTTTCCGTACAGGGCTATTGCACACTGGAACACGCTTCCCAGGGACGTCACTCGGATCCAAAGGCTGAACGCAATAAAGAAGTATTTCCACAGAAAACTAGAAGATGAATAATAACTTGGACGGTATGCTTAGTTATAGCGTGTATTTTATGTGTGCTGCTTGTCACCTGTGTGTCAAAGGCGTTACGACACCTGATGTACGAATGTGTGGTATCTATGAATACCTATATATAACAATGGAATTTGTAACGATACCTGAAAAACCAAATAATTGGATGGGACTCGTGCTATGAATACAGAATGAATACAGAATACAGAATACAGGAAAACTACACTCATTTCATTCGTGCAATTTTCCAAAATGGTAGCCTCACTTCGTTCGGCTACCATTTTTATAAGAAATAATACCCTCACTTCGTTCGGGCATTATTTCAAACACCCGAGGAACGCATACCAAATAAAACTCGGTCTACCGAGCAGACAGTCCGGTTAAATATATATGATGTGATATTGTTACACAAGCAGAGGACAAAATAATTTCTCACGAGAGATAACCACAGACTTGCTAATCCCACATAATGATTCTCTCGATCAGACATCAGGTCAAACCGTAATCATGTTAACTTCATCTCTGTTTTTGTAATGAAATATTGTGTGTTTAAGTGTATTGATATAGATATGATTAGTATTGTATGTATAGTATAGTATTGTATGATTATTATTGATATAGATATGATTTGATATTCCTTTGGAAATGGGGTATGTACTCCAAAACGTCAGAAAGAAAGGTCACAATATATGAATTTCGCAAATATCGGCACACGGCAAGAAGGACGTAAGAAAACGGTGGCATAGGTAAGAAATAGGGAATCTATCAGATTGAAACGTATACCACATAATGGGCCCACCGAATGCTACAAAATGTATTCCAGGATTTTTCGTATCGATGACCTAGGGTCAAGTACGGATCATGACCTCTCCATTGCAAATACATGGGAAAACAGAAATTTGATTGTATTTGTGTAGATATGGCTGATAATACCTTCATATTCTCCAAATCATAGTATCCTGGCCCCTTTCCAGGTTCATGTTGCAATTTCTGACCTGTGACCTCTAAGGGGTTATCTGGGGTTACTTAAGCATTTTTCAGACTTAGGTCAATAACTTTGCGTGACATGATGATGCAGCCTTTATTTTGATGTCATTGTGTTTGGATTGATATTGCGAGTCGATTGATATGCATATTGACTATGCTAGGTTAAAAGTGACTTTGACCTGACCTGAGGTCAGGTCATTTTTGCGTTTTGACCTAACTAGTATGATCATATTATACATCATTCGATTCGCCGTGACGAGTGGAAGTCAATGGTGCTTAAAAATGGTCCTATCTGTAATTTATCAGATTATCAGATCTAATTTATCTAATCTATCAGATGCTAGAGCCTAAAAACTTTACTCAACATAGCACCTTCTTTGATCTGCCATGACCTCAATATTGACCTGACCTAAAAAGTGACTGATATAGCTTATTAATGATTTGTATGAGCTATCCACCAGCTTTCGCGTAATTTTTTTCGCTACCCCACATAGGGGCCGAGTTCAAGGGGGTGTTCAAACACCCCCACGAGGGCGAAGGTGGCTCGGAGGCGTGTTAAAGTTGAACATAACCACATTTGTCAGAAATGTTCAGGTCATATATCGATCGGTGGCCAGATAAAGGGTGCTCTGCATCCCCCTACCCTCTTACCCCCAGGAAACGTTGGTGAGCTATTCACGGTGTAAGCTCAGAGCATGCTATACCCCATCCCCCGCAAATCCCGAGGCTTCATCCCCCGTGCTCAAATACGCTTCTGATTTTTCTGCAGAGCCTATAATCTTCCTGAGCCAGTTTAAGATGATCACCCAGCACGTGACAATTCCCGACAAAGTCAGCTCTATAATTTTCATTTCTCTATATTCTCTTCTTCATTAATATGGTATAATAAAATGAAAATAAATAATACTTATAAGTCAATAACACATAATATATATATATATATATATATATATATATATAAATAAGTAATACAATAAACTTAATATATAATTCTCTATAATTTTCCATTCATCAGCCTATCAGTTTACTCCGATGTTGACCTGATTCATATCATTCAAACTTTGCATGGACTTTGGCGCCATCAGCTGCGGCTCACCTCTCAGTCACATCACTTGGGAGCGTAGTAACGCTACCGACCCGTCACAGCGTGACCACCGACTGAGTGCCTCCGGCTCCGACCGTGTATATAAGCGCTGGGGGCGGGGTAATGGCGAAGTTGCAGTGTACTCGAGCCCGCTTTGATCACTTAAATCGTCCTGGGAAGTATTGGACTGCACGAGTGATGATTGATCCACCGTGCGCGCTTTGATGCAGGGCTGTAGGATCCAGGATACCAGGCTGATGGTTTCGGGAGTGAGGAGCGAGCGGAGCGCAGCACTGACCTGAAAATCCCCCTAGTTATGACAAATCCCCCTATACGAAATCCCCCTATATCCCCTGGTTATAAGATCCTCCTAGTTATGTCAAATTTCAGGGAGTATCAGTGTGAATGTTTGACGCATGTCGTTCGGGGAGGGGGGCTAGTCCATACGCGGATCCAGGGGGCAAAAGGGGGGGCACGTTCTCCCCCGATCGACCCTCGGCGCTCCTGAAATGGTCCCGGTGCCCCCTGAAAGGTCGATGGCGCCCCCTGAAGTGTCACTTCCCACCCACCCTCCCCAGAATGCGAAAATCGGCGCCCACCGATAGGATTTTGCGCCCACCTGATAGGTTTTACCGGTCAAAAGTGGCGCCCCCCGGTCTGGATGGCGCCCCCCTCCCCGAGAAGGTGCCCCCCGATCGACAATCCTGGATTCGCCCGTGGGCTAGTCGTCCAGACTTTTCAGTTGTTAAGTCGGCTAGTCGTTAAGACTTTTGACAGATGGCGAAAGAAGGGCGGTGCGGAGTGCTGCCATCCCTGGAATACCGCGTGCGTGGTCTTTTTACAACTTTTGGCAAAGTTTTAGGTCCAGCTAATCTCAGATCACGTCATCAGTCCAGAATAACACGCACATTGACGGAGATCTGAGCCACCTTCGCGTTGACGGAGGGGGCGGGTGCCTAACCCCTAAGATCTCGAGAACCACGCTAGGTAGCGAAAAATGGTAGTGGATGTTGGGTAGCCCATCCACTCCTTCGTCGCAAATGCTCTTACCATCTTTTTGTCAGGTCACATTTAAAGTCACTAGAAGTCAAAACATGCGTCATAGGGACAACATGTAACTGAAGGTTTTCGGTCATTGCATCTAAACAAGTAAAGATAAAGCAAAACAATTTAGACCATTGGAATCCTCGCAGCAAGCCAAATTGAATGATGTATAATATGGCCTTGCTCGGTCAAATCAAGGATTTGACTTGACCTGAGGTCAGATCAAGGTCAAATTAGCTAAAATGCATATCATTAGAACTGAAAAGACAAGGCGAATCTAATGTCAGTTGAAACAAACGCTCTCTCACCATCCGCTTCAATGTTATTTAGTTAAAACAATTTTCCCATGTATTTCCAATGGAGAGGTTATGGCTCGTACCTGACCTTAGTCATCGATATAAAAAATACCGGAACATATTTTAGAGAAGTCGCTGGGTGCATTATGTGATATGAGTTTTAATCGGATAAGTTCACTTTTGTATAGTGTGGTGTGGGCGCCCTGACACCGTCCCTGTCACGTTCACGTTCACCAGCGTGTTTACAACATTCACTCTGTTCCGCCTTATGCTATCTTAAACCTTCTTTGAGGTCAGGTCACTTGACCTGTACTGGTGACCTGACCTGAGATGACCCAACCTTAAAATGTTGAAAAAAGTTGTAAAAAAGATGAGAAAAGGGATATGCCTAGTACGGCGGCGCTACGCGCCGCCGTTTTTATGTTATCTCGGAAAAACCCGAGGGTGCGGGTACCCGCCCCCGTCAATGCGCGTGTTAAGGCTTCACGAACGAGGGGGAGGGGGTTCCGATCGGAAACCCCTTCGGTTTTTCTCAAAGGATTCCCAACCGGTTTGGAATAGAGATGCCTCGCTTTGCATTTCTCAACTTGGCAACAGGTGATCAACTTGGCAGAGCTGCAAAAATCTCAAATCTGTCGGGCACTTTCGAAAAAACCTCCAAATCTGTCGGGTGGTTAGGATAGGACTATTAAAATTGTCTAAAACCCATTCAATTGGTAAAATGTTCCTACTCTTTTTCCACATTCTTAATAGAAAATACTAAAATTAGCATACAAAACTTCAAGTTTGGCACCAATGGATATCATTATCCTTATTTTTGTGCTCTGATCCTTATATGTGTGGTATCCTTATTTTTCGTGCTCTGAAGCCGCCTATGGAAAATCAAGTGGAATGACACAAGTCTATTAATTTTCAAAACTCTAGAACTGAGACTGTTCTTCGGGTTTTCAATTATCAGACACGCTCAGGAAATTAAGGTTATCGGCAGAAACCTATAACAAATTGAATACCGAACCACCAATTCCCATTTTCTGGAGTCACCATTGGTAAAGGAAATTTATTATTGGATGTAATTTGAGATTTGTGGACGTACAGCATAAAAATAGTGTGTGTCAAAGTCAGCTCGACTGGGTCTTGAATAAGACTCAGTCTTGAATTCAGATGATTTAGGTCACAGGTGGAAATATACAATAACATGAAAAGCAGCCCCCTTTTTCAGTCCTCTGCAGCCGCCATTGACAAAAAATGCTGCACTAGAATGAGAATAAGTGATATTTTGTTATTATGTTACATAGTCCAGCCCAGAATACTTAAAAATATAGTTTGCAATGGAAGAAAGCTGACCTGGTTCCCATACCATGCGGTTACTTATGCCAGCTTCTGCAGATTTTCATGATTTCAGTTTTTTGGAGGTGGGAGGGGGTAATTTGGAAGGAACCCCCAAAATTTATATATAGTCCAGTCAAGTTAGCATTTACATGTCATAAAATTCTAGCCCCCATAATATACACAATTGTGTTCGCAATTGATAGGGGCGTAACATATCCAAAATCCGCAAAAATCTACCGAGCGGATATTTTATAACAGGGGTGCAAAGTCCACGTGCCAGAGAAAAACCAGATGTTTCAAAGTATAACGTTGTGGTGTGTCGAGCCTGCAACATCGTCCCAATGGCTATAATTTTTGGGAAGCAGGTACATAGGATACTGGTCAATTCAAACAACCTTAGCCGGCCGGTGGCCTACCCTCGGTTTGCACGTGCTGCACGTGCAAAGTCAAAATTCTGCAATTTTGTCCTTATTTACATTGCTTCCGTTAGCTCTCTTATCGATGTTTATTGTTGGATTACTGTTTTTGGTTGTCATATCATTATGCAATATGTTCTAAAGAGACACACACAAAATTAGGTCTCTAACTGTAACGGTATGCTGCTGAAGAGCTTATTTGCCAGGACATGTCGGGATCCTTCACTTTATGGATTGCGCATGCAACACCCATTTTGAGGACAATTAAACCTTAAAACTGTTTAATCTGGCTGCATAATTACGTGAGTTGGTTGCTTATTCATCACGTGTCTCATTCTGAAGTGGTTAGCAATGAAGTAAGAACCACTAGGCCAACAGGTTCCTGGTTTACTGTAATGATCGCTCCAATGTGAAGATATAGTTTTTTACGGTACCTTCAGGGTGGGGATTGATAATAGGGGTGTGACTTAGGACCAACTCTTTGATCACCCGGTTCAACAATAAATGTTTTAGTTCATTTCAAGACACTCTGCGTTTATAGTTTCTCAAAATAACGCCGATAGACCCCTTGTACACGGGGTCTGAAGTTTTCATGTTTTTGTCACAAAAACACCCACTGGACCCGCTGCGGTCAAACCATTACTGACTGAATACCAGTTAGAGAGGCCTGGTTGCTTATGTTCGTGATTCTAAGACATCACACTGTATGGCAAACTATTGAACACTCATCAGTTTAACAGCCTCGCATTGCGATAGGAGCATACTTTGACTGTTCAGTACCATAGTGGAGCATAGCGTACTTCATACCATCATAGCAATCTGAAAAAATAATTCTAAACGTAACATTGCCAGTTGCAACTGCAATCGCAGTAAATCATAACGGGATAAATGTGAATCTTCAACATAGCGTAAGGGAGTCTATTTCATTTTCGGATAGCTGGTTATTGTTTTCTGTCCCAAGCCGACTTCCACTAGCTTCTCTGGCCGGCTAACTCCTTAGAATAAGGAGTTATCATCCAGGAAATGCTGCATTCTGCTTTGGTGAATGGTCCACCTGGCACTTGTTTGCAGGGGTGTCGCCACGGGGGGCCAGGGGGCCTGCCCCCCACTTTTTGGCCAAAAAGTTCCTGATCTCAGTCAAAATGGGAGAAAACCCGGACATTCTTGCATATAGTGCAATAGTGCATAATGCATTGCATAAGTGCTTAACCTTCTCAGCAGTTGCGGATTCTTAATTTGGGGAGGGGGTGCTGGAGGGCTCAGGCAACCCCGAAATTGCTTCGGGGCAGTCTTCGGCTATGCAGTTTCTATAGGTAGTCTACAACCGAGGGAAGGGGAGGGGCTTGAGCCCCCAAGCCCCCCTTGTATACGCTACTGTTTCTCAGGGTGCATATTAGTCATGCTTATAGGTGCATTTGTGGATACAGGTATGGCCAGTCTGACCATGGTCCTCAAAGCAGGCACGTTTTACCCACTTTTGAACGATTTCGACCAAATTTCTTAAAAAAAACAAACAAAAGTTTCTACTTTTTTAATCAAGGCTGGAATCCCCCGACTCGTTTTATGCAGGCCCACCCTTCGATTGATGTTTACTTTTTTGACATGTAGTAATATGTCTTCCAAGCGAATATTACGCAAGAAGAGGCCCTCAGAACTCGTCTCTGGGCAGTAGCTACTCGTCCTGCAGTAAAGCCACTTGCTAATTCCAGAGTCAATTCTTGAAAACTTCCAGACACCATGTACAGGGGGTCTATCGAAGAAATTTATCCAAATTAAGGCCATTTTGAATAATGCATACAACATAGCATATTTTGGAACAGGGTGAATTTGAAAACCTCTGACTTTACATTTTAAGTCACACCCCTATTGATAAGTTCCTATATAGCCCTGGCAGCTGAAGCGCCCTAAAACCCCGAGATTTATAAGTCCTGGATTATTATTTTGTAGCAGTAAATAGTAGAATTTGACTTGCCGGTGTGGTCCGGTTCGAGGCAGTTAGAGTCCCACGATGTGAGGTGGGATACCTTCTCGTGATCTCGATCGTGGTACTAAGGATTTTTGGTAACGATTTGCTTTAATTTAAAAATTTAAATAGAAGTGATAATATGTGAAAAAGTAGCGACCAAAATATTACTTAAAAATTACAAATTTAAAAGAATTTCACGATAACTTCATCAAATCGCTGTCAATTAAGGTTGGGACCTTTTGGTGGATAGTCTAAATCACGGACACATTGTTGGGCCTGTAAAATTAGAAGTCGGTTGATTTTGATTTATAAATTTGTTTTTTTCAACTGGTGACAATAATTCCCGACCATTGATCACACACATCAGGTCACACATCAGGTCAGGTCAAGGTCACTATACAATCTAGCATAGTCAATATGCACATCAATCGATTCGTAGTAGCAATAAAAGTTGTATAAAAATAAAAAATTGTATCGTCATTTCCTGCACAGTTATTGATTCAAGTCGGAAAAAGAAACCACCAAATTGGGCGCCTGTACCCACAGTTATGTATCGGAAAGACATTGTAGTCGTAATTGGTGTGTTTGCAGGAGGCTCGCTCTTTGTTATTCGCTATGGTTTTAGTGCTCGGGATAACGTGATGGAACCCTGCGTGAAAAGTGGTGGGCGGAGGGGGGACAACACATACTCCGTCCTCCAAGGGCGTAGCCAAGGGGGAGGCAGGGACAGCCCCGCCCATGAGGACACGATTAAGTAACAAGCAGGGCTCTTTTTACCCGTCAGGGCCCTTTTGGCGCTGTCGCAGGGGCCCTTTTCGGGGCATTGCCCCCCTCCCCTGAGCGAAATTCTGGCTACGCCCCTGTCGTCCTCTCCCAAGTGGGGGGGGACGCGTCTCCCCGTCGCCCAGCGGCGGGGTCCATGATTCTATACACGAAAAAGTATTAAGGAAGTCGTTTAATGAAAGCAATTGAATTTTTCACACATTCAAGGAACGAATTTTAGTGGCATGATTTCTTTTTATAAAATTCCCTTTGATGTATGGTGCAGTTTTTGTCTGGAATTAAGGGGAAAACCATCGAGAGAGAGAGAGAGGGGGAGAAAGAGCTTAGGCAATGAGCCAATTTTACGGAAACAGCATACAGGACCTAGCTATCGCCATACTGTAGCATGCTTCAGAATTTTTGGGTGATTTGCTTATATCATCAAAATATTTATATTGTAATGATCGTTTTGAGCTCTAATGATGCGCTAACTGCTGGGATCATAAGACTTCTCAGAAGGGAATACGCTAGACTTGAGCATTGAAAGGTATTTTGATTTCACACGCTAATGTTGTCTGCTGCTAACACGTTTTCATTGAGAACTGCATAGATTAAAATGTAGATTAAAAGTTTTAAATAAAATTTAAAAATGTAGATTAAAATGTAGATAGATTAAATGTAGATTAAAAAGCGCGTGGTACATTATAAGCACTATCCTTTCGAAGACCGAGTCAACGGCATAGGTTTACACCCGTATCTCATTCTGGGTTTCTGGAAAAAATCTGAATACATGCTCAAAGTGTGTTGTTGAAATGTGCATGTCGGTTTTACCTCCCGAGAAGGTCATGATCCGGCTCGTGAAAAATCCTACCATCATACGGTTTCATATGGTATTTATAGGCATTGCCCGAATTTTAGTGTATTCATTTTCTTACGAAAAACATCCACTCCCATGCGGCCCCGACCAGACCGGGACCCCCCACCCACCCCCCTGGTTTGAAAAGAAATGTCCACCCCTGCTCATGAGTAACAAATTCAAGAAGAGTCCATGAAACAACGTGAGTCACGATGACAACCCTGCGGGAATGCAAAGCTCCATCACTTATAGCGAATAAAATATGAAGTTTTATATACTTGCAATGTCAGCATACACCAAATGTTAGCATCCAAATTATTTCATCCAGTTAGTCCGTTCCGCCAATATATTAGCGGACATTATACTGTCCTAGAATATGACCCTAAAAGGAAGTTTCGTCCCATTCCATTTCGTTATAGCTCGAAAGCTTTAAAAATCGATCCAGTTCGGAATTAAACCTGGAAAACATATCTCATCCCGTCCAATTATATGCTGTTTTGAAATGTGTATCCCGTTTTCCACCCTATGCATATTTTTACGACTTTGGCTGGCCCAAAAGCCCTTGTAGTATGCAGTATTCCCGAAATGAAGGATCCCGACATGTATCATCAGTTACGTTTCTCAGCAGCAAACCGTTACAGCTAGAGAACTAATTTTTTGTGTGTCTCTTTTGCACATGTTGCGTAATAAACAGTAATCCAACAATAAACATCAATAAGGAAGCTAACGGAAGCAATGTAAATAAGGGCAAAATTGCAAAATTTTGACTTTGCACGTGCAGCACGTGCAAACCGAGGGTAGGCCACCGGCCGGCTAAGGTTGTTCGAATTGACCAGTATCCTATGTACCTGCTTCCCAAAAATTATAGCCATTGGGACGATGTTGCAGGCTCGACACACCACAACGTTATACTTTGAAACATCTGGTTTTTCTCTGGCACGTGGACTTTGCACCCCTGTTATAAAATATCCGCTCGGTAGATTTTTGCGGATTTTGGATATGTTACGCCCCTATCAATTGCAAACACAATGGTGTATGTTATGGTGGGGTCCGAATTTTATGACATGTTCCCATTATAAAAATGCTAACTTGACTGGACTAATATGGATTTTGCTCTGATGGCCAGACAAACAAGATTGGAGGGGTACTTTTTTGATATTCGAACGTGTTTTTAAGGATCATGGCTACTTGTAGTTGAATACAAACATGTAATATTAGCTTTCCACGACTTTAAATGCATGTTTACATGAAAAATCCTACATTTTGAAGTTGTTGGCTATCTCAAAGTTTTTCATGCATTGCCGTGCTCATTTCCATGAGGGTACGTGGTTTAGGATCTGAAGTTAATAAGGCTAATAAATAACCTTAAGTCAGTTAGATAGTAAATGTCAAATAAATATCATGTTTCCAAGGAAGTTAAGAGTAAAAGGAATGAGTAAAGGTTGCACTAGGCTGTGTTTTTGTTATATCTTTGTCCCCTTGACATAGATCATAGGCATATTTAGGTAAATGAATAAAATGAAATAGGAGAAATAGTTTGGTACTTAAAACTCAAATTAATGTGGAAAGGTCAAGAGTTTTGTTTCTTTGGCATCTACAAATCCACTGATGAAGGTATGCAACTTTTGTGGTTAATTCTGGACAAACAGGCATTGGATTTAAAAGAAGATGGAAGGGAAAATCAAATGTTTTAGTCTAATTTGACCAGTCTGCTGGTAAAATTCATTTTTCCCTTATTAATATCATTTAAAATTATTGATCAACAGTGAGCATAATATACTGCGTGGAAATAAATGTAAGCTGCCGAAATTACAACGAACACCACATCACTTACTTCTTTGTTTTCTCCCCACACTGTTCTGATCTGCCCGCTGTTTGATCCATGCTTCAAAACGACCTCCTTGGCCAAAACCACTGTTCCTGAACTTGCAGGGCAGCCCAGAATGCTTGATTCGCTGATGCTCCTTAAAAAAACGTTTCTCGCCAAAATACCCACATCCCTCAAATCCACATTTAAGCTTGACACGGGACGGTGGAAGGGGCTTCAGCTTAATCGGAGCCATTTATCAGCCCTTCAACTATGGACGATGAAATCCAGGCTCAACCAGTTTACTCAAGATGTATACCAAAGTAATGCAAGAGAAAAATAATCAAAAACACAACGTTGCAACGTATTGCCTCCACCACACCACGGGATTCTAGGGCCTTGGCCTCCGCCATATCCACAAGGCAACACACCAAACCGCAGGGCTGCTTTTCTTCAAACCAAAGATACCTTTTACACCGGCTTTGCCGCAAGGGCGCTGTTCAAACAGCGCCCTTGCGGCAGCGTTGAACGTACTTCCAAACGAAGGAAACGAAGGAAAAAAACTGTTTTGCCTGTCGCCTTTACCTTTACGGCGGCCTGTCGGGCCAAGCTGTCGCGTGCTATGGAATACAAATCGGGCCCGACAGGCCGGTGAAGGAATTTTTCCAGCAGAGGATTTTCTGGGTGACGTTTAAAAGGCCCTCTGTGCATAAGGCCCTCTATTCAAAGGTTCCTCGATTCATAAGTCCCTCGAAAAGACCCTCTGTGCATAAGGCCCTCTATTCAAAGGTCCCTCGATTAATAAGTCCCTCCATTTTCCATCGGTTCTTGCCGCACACTGGCTTGATATGGGAGAGGTGCAAATTCATGAAAAACTTGTTGAGTGAAAGAGGTGACAATTCTAATATTGAGTTTTTTAGAACAAAAAATATTTTCTGCTTCCTTTCAAGATTTTTTTCTCACAGATTGTAAGATCTGTCGCAAGACCATACCGTGCCCTAAAATCTGTCGGGCACTTTATGACCCGAGAGCCCGACTTTTTGCAGCTCTGCAACTTGGCAGTCTATGGCTGAAAATTGATATCATGTCAGGTACGATACGACCAAGTGCGATCGTAGCGGAATTTCTAATATCTTCGGGAGACCATTAGCCCTCAGAGTTCTAAAAGTGTTAATAGCCTATCCCTCAGTTAGAAATGACTCGGTCTTAGGCTATTCTAGGAAGTTCATGATAGATGTGATTTGGTCACGCTTTGTTTAGTCTGAGATGGCTCGGACAGCACAGATTATAAGTTTTTGAATTATTTGCAGAGGTGTATTGGCCGCTCCATCCTACCGAGACAATATAAGATGTGAGGGAAGAATAATAATGATTTAAATATAGATTTAAGCGAAAAGATAACACTTGGTGAGAGCAAATCGTTCTGAAATAATTTTTCATGTTCACTGTTTAGGTTGTTGCTTCACAGTGTATTGTCTTCGTTTTTTCGTACGTTTAGATAAATGTAATAATGTGTGATCTCGATTGAAAACGGGGGCGGGGGATGCTCCCAAAACCGGTCGGATTTCATACTCTGACGAGGCTTTGTGCAGTAATAAATGTTCTACTAATCGTATTAATAACCAAAGCTGCGAACAGTAACAGTATTCCTACAATTTTGATACAAGTGATATTTGCACCTCTTTTCTCCTTCCTTCTACCTTGCATGCCAGGTAAGGATCTAGCATAGAGCCGAGAACCTGAGTTTGTTTGCCGTTTTTAAAATGCTGTCATGAAAGCCAAATTCTAAGTCGGATACTTTTTCAAGTTGTTTTCGGAGCCAAGAACTATGACATCGGTTTTGCTAGCATTAAGTTTACAGAATTTTGTAGGAAACCATTCCTTTAGCTTGTTTAGCTCGTTAAAAGTGTGGGAAAAGTATCGCCGCTGTTTTTTGGTGCGGCCAGAAATAAAGCTCGAAGGGGAAGTTAAGCACCCTTCTTCCGACGGGGCGAGGGTTAAATGTCATACTGCGCATACTGCAAGCTTTGGTTATTGCATGCCCCTCCCATTACCATTATCATATGATTGACTATGACGTGAGCAAAATGTTTGGAGGCCAAATGAATGCATTGGTAGAAGCATAGCAGCTTATGAGAGACCTCAGGCCAACGGCCTCACGCACGCATGTATCGGTGTACGTTACGTCAGAAGCGGGGGCCTCACGCACTAGCCATCGAATCGCGTGGGCTGGCACGTGGGGGGCGGCTTCAGGTTCTCATGCAGCGCCACGGTGGTGTCGGATGTTATATAATTTATTTATTTGCATCGTAATGACTTCCACAAAGTGGCTGTTACGTCATAGAGTCAATTGTACATGGTCGACAAGGTACGGAAGTCAGCTGTTCTACACAACGACATAGCATTTCTACCTAAAAACTTCTGAGCCCAATCACATAAGATGATCACAATAGTGATGGGTAAAAACATCAGTAAACAGGATGTACAAAGAACGCTAAAAGGCAATAAAAAGCTGCTAAAACGTCGCGAAAACGTGTAAAATCCAAGCTGGGTTATGACAGAGACCGCAGTTCACTCCGACACATCCTCGCGCTCCCAGCGTCCCTCACTGCTAGCGGCGCACCGTTCCAATGTGCTATACCTCGGTAAGAAAAAGAAACGCCTCGCTCTCTCCGAACGCACTTGAGGTAGTTGAAGGGCGCTAGCATCAACGGCGCGCGTTCGGTAGGCGGAAACTCTTCCACGGGGCACCAGGAGGCCTCCAAGGTGTTCAGACGACGTTTTATCATGAAGTAGCTTAAATATGGTCAATATGTCCCTCTCAGTAATCAGTGCCTCCAGTTTCTGCCATTTTAATTGAGCAAAGAGGGGAGTCACATGGGCACTCCGTCTCGAACAGGTGACAATGCGAGCGGCATGGCTTAACACTTTCTGAACTCGGTGTTTCTGAGCCTCACAGCAGCCTCCCCACACAGTCAAACAGTACATTACATGGGGGAACACAAGGGCTTCAACTATGAGCCGCTTCACAGAACTGGGGAGTCTGTACGACATTTTGGCCAGTCCAGCCAGAGTGCTGTAGCAACGCCGAATTACTGTTGACACGTGGTCCTCCCATCGCAATCCACAGTCCAACTGAACACCGAGCACTCTGACTGTTGGTGAGGGCTTCACATTAACGCCAGCAAAACTAATGTGAAAATCCTGAACATGAGCCTGCTTTGACGTTCCAAACAAAATAAGCTCAGTTTTGCTCGGGTTTATTTTTAGACTGTTTTGATTGTACCAATTTTGAACAATGCTCAGCATGTCCTCTAATTTCGATTTATGCCCCTCGAGGCTGCTGCGGTCAGATGCGTTCAAGAATTGGGTGTCGTCGGCATACATGACCATCTTATCAGATGGCACATGGGACGCTAAGTCATTTGTGAACAACAAAAAAGGATTGGGCCAAGAATACTCCCCTGGATTACCCCGTGAGTAACTGGGAGAGACACCGGACTCCCCCGGACCACCTGCACTCGGTCTCTCAGCCAGTCTGAAAACCAGTGACTGTCGACACCGTACCATCCTAGCTTCTCCAGCAGCCGGCCATGGTTGACGCTGTCGAAGGCTTTCGAGGTGTCTGCAGCGATAAGTGAAACCATTTTCCCCTGGTCAATTTTTGATAAAATGTACTGGACAGCGTCTAGCACGGCCGACTCCGTGGAGTGGCCCGGACGGAAACCATGCTGCTCCGGGCAAAGGATGTTGTGCTCGGTGAGATATTTCGTCAATTGGTCACAAATGACACGCTCCGCCAGTTTTGAGACCGTCGGCAGAATCGAGATTGGCCTGTAGCAGTTAACATCGGTTGTACTGCCGGACTTAAAAAGTGGGGTTACCATGGCAACCTTCCACTCATCCGGCAGCGTCCCGGCTCTGATGGTTGCGTTAATCATATGTAGAAGGTGAGGTCCGACTACTGGGAATGTTGCCTTCAGCAAACCGATGGTTATGCCGTCGGTTCCGCTGGCCTTTGAGCTGTTCATACGTCTGAGAGCATGTGATAGCTCTGGCATGGTGACGGGACGCACTCTGAACGCTCCGCTAATGACCCGGGGTGGACGAGGTGGCAAATGCGCACCCCCAGCCGCGATGCCCTCAAGTGAGTTGGCTATCTCAGCGCCGACAGAAGCGAAATGTCGGTTTAATTTCTCAGCCCACTGAATCCCTCCCGCATTTGGCGTGCTTGAACTAGGTTGAATATTTTTGTTTGACCTAATGAGAAATTTTCGAACGCTTGACCAGGTTTTTGGCCTTGAATCTCTGTAAGTGTCCTCAAAAAATTTTGATCTGGCCTTGATTTGGGCTGCTTTTGTGGCATTTCTGGCCGTCCTGTAGTTAGCCTCGGACTCATCTCTCTGTGAGGTGAGTTTGTTTTGATCTCTCTCTAAACGTGCTAAATCGCGATCTCTCATCAGGCTTCGTAGTTCAGGATTTTCTTCAAGCCAGGGACAAGGTGGATGGCGCATCTTCAAAGAGACAATAGGCATGTGCTTATCGATAATAGGTGTCCAAATACTCAGAAAATCTTGATAAGTTTTGAAGTGCTGCGGCGAGGAGCATGATGATGAGTTGTTAAGATGTTCCCTGGCCTCTCCCCTCGAATCCGGAAATGTAAAAAACACTGCAGATTATATATTCGGGCACAGCCCTTCATCAGAATCGTGGAGTAAATATCAATAATTCTCAGTCCTAGTATAGCCAGACCTCGAATTGAGCTTCACACAAAAATGCCTTTTAGAATGAATCGTTAAAAATAAGATTGGATGTCGTGACAACAACCATATTGGTACCTCTAACCTAAAAGTAAAGCCGACAATACGACAAACCTAAAACAGTATTTGTGACAGTCTTTTCTATTATTTCAGCCAAACACTAGCTTATGATTAACAGTGAAAAACTCGCTGAAGTACCTTAATCGGTTATTTGAATATTTCTGTTATTCTTATTTACTATTTTCCGTCGACTGCAGCTAAAATGCTAACCAAAAACTACCTATTAAGCACTAGTAGACGTGATACTAATTCGGTGTAAAGACTGCATACTTTCCCCTCGAATTATTTAGTTAAGATTGTACCTAGTGGTCAAGGTCAAACTTTTTTTTTGTAATTGATAAACCCATTTTCCACAGCCTGCTCCTCTGGCCCGACGTTAAGCGTCGAAAGAGTATACGTGTGGCTGTAAAAAAAACATTATAAATTTTACATTATACTTATTCAACAATCCTTGCCCTTAGTATGTGCCTCTTAACTAAATGCAACTTTTATAGCTAGTTAAAGTGAACAATCATTGGTAAATACTTTTCCTCAGCCTGTACCTCTAGCCCAACGTTAAGTGTTGAATGGTTATACGTCTAGCTGTAGAAAAGAATTATCAATAATTAGTTGCATATTTCAAAAACCCCAACCCTAGTACGTACCCCTAAAATCAAAACATCTTTTTGAGCTAGTTAATCTGATCAATCATTAATAAACACTTTTTCCCAGCCTGTACCTCTGGCCCAACGTTAAGCGTTGAAAGAGTATACATCTGGTTGCAGAAAAGCACCATCAAAGATAAATTACCTAAAAAACCTGAGCCTTACCTGTGACCTAAGTCCATCACTTCTGACTAGCTAAACTAATTCAACCATCATAGCCCTTTTTCCCAGCCTGTAAATCGGGCCCAAAGTTAAACGTCAAAAGCATATACGTCTAGTATCAATAACACTATCAATAATGTAAGGAAGTCCTACCCCAGAACACATATACTTACGCTGATCCCTCCCTTACCTCTTAAGCCACTGCTGTTAAGTGATAGCCTATCCTAGACCCGCATAATAGGCCAGGACGTACCTTGTACGTTAAGGCTGGGATGACGATCCTGAATGATTATGGATTCGGCTATCTTTCTATCTGGATGATCACGTGCTCGATGAACTACTTTTAGCTCAAGTGGTTCTGATATAGCCTGAGTGACCTGTGCTGCATGTTTCTCGAGGAAATGATCTCCTAGAGGTGTGTTCCTAGTTTTATTTTTCGCGTCCCGCAAATGTTCGTTAAATCGCAATCGGATGGGCCTCATCGACTCCCCTACGTATTGAGCCCTGTTTTGATCCTGGTTACACAGTCTACAGTCTATTTGATACACTAAATTTTTCTGTGTGCAGTCGCCTTTAAAACCTGACTTGCATAAATGACACCTCTGACCCCCAGGACATTTTGGCTTAGAAATGGCCGACCTAACCAATGACGACTTAAGTTTCTTGTTATTTTTCCAGGCTATATGTACTTTCAGGTTAGATTTCTTTACGACCTTTTTTATTTTACAGAGTAGCTGTTCGTCTACATACGGCAAAGTCAAGAACCCATCATAAGAATCTGAGCCTTCTTTCTTTTTCTTGCACCTTCCGTTACCTGTCCTAGCTAGTCTAACCTCCCTCAACAAACGCCTGAGAAGCCCTGCATGATACCCATTTTTTAGAAGCAGATTCCAAATCTTATCTACGCTTTTTCTCTCTTTCTCTGGGCCCGAGCTCAATTCGAGGTCTGGCTATACTAGGACTGAGAATTATTGATATTTACTCCACGATTCTGATGAAGGGCTGTGCCCGAATATATAATCTGCAGTGTTTTTTACATTTCCGGATTCGAGGGGAGAGGCCAGGGAACATCTTAACTACTCAGAAAATCGTTCCACATATCATTCACATTTGCGTCATCATTGTACATTGAAGACCAGTCTACGGTAAGAAGGTCTAAACACAGTGCATTATTGTCTAGGTTTCGTGTTGACCTAACAGTGAGTTCAGTTCGGCGATGTCTATTCAGGGAAACACACACGTCTGCACACACCAAATCATGATCACTAGAACGAAACGGTATTACTCTGGCTGTTGCACTGTCATCGGACTCAGGAATCACAATGTGGCCCAACAGTGAGCCGTCTCTGTGTGTCGGGTCTTGGGACTATTTGCTTTAAGCACATGGCTCTCAGCAACTGCAAATAATTTGACACTCCTGGCTTCTGCGAAAGTAGGTCAAAGTTTAGGTCACCCAAAAGGTATGTGGCATGTCCATAACCCAGTACTTGGGCCAACTGCTCACGCAAATCATCTAGATAAGACGAAACCGCGCCGCGCGGTGGATGATAGGCGACGCCAATCACTGCACGCTGGCTGCGGCCAAAACTCAGCCACAGGGACTCCAGCTGCGAGCCAGTGGTCGGTATCTGTAATCTTACCGCGTCTAAAGTATCTCTGTAGATTATACAAACGCCACCGCCCCTGCCCACCGCGCGATCACGTCTCATGCAGATGTAACCCGGTATCACCAGAAAACTGTCGGTGACATCCGGCCGCAGCCAGGACTCAGTGATGCAGAGGACGTCTATACTCTCTTGGTTTAAGATGTCGATAACATCGTCAATAGATGGCAGAAGTGAGCGCGAGTTGATATGCGCTATTCGAAGAGTTCGTTCAGTCGGTGTTCTACCCCCGCGCGCCAGGTCGCTGCCTGCGCGCCTGGTCTGGCGCAGCGTGAGCCGGGCCGGCTGCACCACGCACCGCTCCACAGCGGCCGGGCGGCAACCGGGTGACCGCTCCCGGCGGGACTCCACACGCACAGGCATATGCTCCGCAGAGCCATGGGCGGATGGAGGTCCATCAATCAGGGGCACCGTGATGAGATGTCGATTCCGACTGGCTTGCAAACGTCTTGGATGGTTAGAGGCGTGGTTCCGTCGTAGTTTATGTCGGAAACCCGCACGGACACCACGGTGTGTGGTCCAGGGGCGCCGCTGAGATCCGCCCGCTGCCGGTCTCGTCCCTGGCAACGCCGGTGCAGCGCCGAGCGACCACGACCTGGCTGGAGCGCTGACATGCCAAGCCGGCGGCAACAGCGGCTGACGGGCCTGGTCCAGTACCAGGTCGCGGTTTACACCCCGATGCGAGGGACGGTAGAGTACAGTGGAGCATGACGTCAGTAATCTCCGAGGCGGGCATTGGTCGATACCGGTCCACCAGAAACGGTAGAATGGAGATTGGGGCAGCGAGGCCCCGCCCATCTCCACATTTCGGACACCGGCAAAGCAACAGGGAAGCAAGAACACCGCTTGAAAAATGCTCAAAGATCTCGTGATGAGCATGAAAAGTCACTGAATCGAAATCACCATCACTCAATATAATATAACACAATGTAGCATACGCGTCGGAAAAGGGGGGCCAGGGGGCCTGGCCCCCCACTTTTTGGCCAAAAATTTCACGATCTCAGTCAAAATGAGAGAAAGCCGGACATTCTTATATCCAGCCGCTGCGGTAGGCAACGAGGAGTCAAAATTCGAACAGTTTTTGATCCTGATGTTGAAAGTTTTTTTGTCAGCATCAGGTTGAAGTTTGGCTGGCCCCCCACTTTTTTGCCGGTGGCGACACTTATGCAATGTAGCAATAGAAACCCATGTAAAATAAAGCAATGGAAACCTAACTCCCAGGTCAGATTGATACTCCGTTCGTCGTTTTTCTTGCCCCGATTATTTTCACGGGAAGAAATTTCTCCGCCAACACGAAAGTTAGCTATAAAAACCCATGGGTGTGGAACGCGGAGATGGGCAGGTGTGCGCATCTTCCTAACTGGCGAATGATGGGTAAGTTCTGCCCTAAAATTGTGGTAATCAACCTAGGTTTTGTTGCATTCTTTTGCTCTAAGCTGTGTCAAACCACACAAATGTAGTGGCAAATTGCATCGTCGGTAGCGGTTTAAGGGCACCCCAAATATGCTCGACATTTGCCTCCCATCACCTCTCCCCAGTCATCAACGGTCCAGGGTCCTCACCCCCACAAACAAATTGAATGGGTACGGTTCCGGTTGCGTCCTTTTACATGCGTTTCACGTCCTAAGCAAATTACTGGATTTTTGTTCGTTTTAACGGTTACAATGCATCAACCTGTCATGAGCTCATGGCTCGTACCTGACGCTAGGTTATCCATATAAAATATTGATGAAGATTGTGCAGTGCCCGGTAGGCCCATTATATGATATGAATTTCAAACCTATGGATTAACCCTGTTTTTACAGTACACTATCTTAAACTTTTTGGAGATGAGATTGCCTGACCTGTACTGGTGACCTAAGCTTGAAAGAGCCAGAGCACACAGTTTTGACTCTAGCTGCGAAAAAGATTAGAGAAAAAAGTATATAAGGTACTCGGACGCTACGCGCCCCCACGAATAGACCATCTGAGAAGGTGAGCCGGGTACCAGAACCTCCCCGTTAATGAGCATATCAAGTGCTTGCACTTGATTTAACCGGAAGCATTGCGGTTCACAGCTCTGCAGTCCAAAATCAGTCGCCCTCCACACGCGACCGTTTCGATTTCTTAATCATGTCAATTAGCCCCGTAGTGCGGTCTGCCCAGCAGTCACGCACAGTGTGGTCGGTGATGCCTATCAGGCGGCCGGTCGAACACGGTCGATAGATGGCGGGGGCTGCAAAGGCCCGACATGACCAGGTGAGAGTCTTGGCAGGCAACCGATGGTCAGTGTCCTCACGGCGGGTCCTTCGATCGGCGGCGGGGGTGAGGTGCTGGCGGTTCCTGACGCTTGGTGAGTCATCACCGACTTCGATGGAAGGAAACTAGCTGATATCGTACATATGCTGGAATAGGGGCGGGAGCAGGGGGACCTGTCCCCCACTTTTCATCTCTAAAATATTCTGATCTTTGCCAAATTATGTAAATGAGGAATAACAGCCTGATGCTCATATTATATAAAACTTGTTCGAAAGTTAACAGTCAATATATTTCACCCATGGGGCATGATCACGACAGCGAATGGACAGGTGGCAGAATTTTACAACATTTGAAAATTTAGAATTATGATACACACGCGTGGTTGCCTAATACACTTTCAATTCTTACTATAACTTGTACATACATTTCCATTCCGAGCTTATATATATATATATATATATATATATATATATATATATATATATAAAGTAGCATTCAATTATTCTCACATTCTCCGTACATTCATTTCTAGATATAAACAGCTCACATACATTTCAACTTATAGTTACAAATTTATACAACTTGCCTATTATGATGATGACTATTGGTATTGCATGGGCTTCAGGAGGGTCCAGGAGGATGACATTATGTTTAGCTGGGGTTTATTTTTCCGAATTTCAATAGATTCGCTGATTTTAACCTCTGCAACATCTTTGCAGAGCCTAAGAATTTTAATTTTTAGTTTAGTGTGGTCTATATTAGTAATTTGAGGATGCTCGTTTTTGAAATGTTCGCCGAAGGGTGTATTTTTAGTTTTGTTTTTTGCGTCTCTGAGATGTTCCATGTATCTTTCTCTGATCATACGCTTACTTTCACCAATGTAAATTTTGGAGCAGAGTTGACAAGTAATTTCATAAACGGAGTTCCGTTGGTGGCATCCACCTTCCAGTCCCGCCATGCAGCAGAAGCAGCGTCTGTTGCCGGCGGGACATGGAGGTGGGTCTAGGGCCGATCTAGTAATTTTGTTAGCTAACGTTTTCCCGCTTAACCATGTGATCTGGAACGGTAGTTTTGAAGTTTTTACGGCATGGGATACTTTATGGGAAAGCTCATCGTCTATGAAGGGTAGCCTAATGTAAGTGCGTTCATCTGTTTTTGGACGGGTTAGCTTCGTAATGTTCTCTCGGAACAGTCTAGTTTTAGTTCGCTGGATCAAATTGTTAGGATACCCGTTCATTTTAAAGATATTTTCAATTTTGAGCAAACCACGTTTTTGAGCTTCTTTGTCTGATCCAACCCTTTTAGCTCGGAGTAGCTGGGAATACAGAATTGACTTTTTTGTTTGAATGGAATGAGCCGAATTGTAGGGGAGGATTATTGGAGCTGCCATCGGCTTGATATATAACTCCGTACAATATTTGCCATTAGGATGAATAGTGAGCGTTGTATCAAGGAATGCTAAGCTATTACTCTCCGATTGGTCCGTTCGTTCGATGGAAAATTTTAGGGATGGATGAAAGCTGTTAATGGACTGATAAAATGAATCTAGAAGCTTAGAGCCATGACACCAAATTCCAAGTATATCATCAATTTATCTTATGTAGATAAGGGGTTGATGGTCGAGTGAGGCAAGGAAAAGAGATTCTACTGCGTCCATAAAAACAATGGCGATCGGTGGGGCTATTCTACTTCCCATTGCTATACCTGTCTTTTGTCGGTAGAACTGTTGGCCAAATCTGAGATAGTTGTTCTGTAAGCAATGATGCAGAAGTTTATCAATGTCATGTAGTTGTAGTCCAAAGAAGTTTATTTGGTTTTGGTGTTTTTTTCATTAGGTTCATTGTTGCTGAGATCGCCTCTTGAATGGGTATGTTTCCGTAAAGATTAGTTACATCGACAGTGAAAGCAATAGTGCCTTTGGGCATTCCATGTGGAAATTTGGCTTTGATTTTCGAAAGGTAGGTGTATGTGTTTTCTATGTGCGCCGGAACAAAAACTAGCAGTTGTGATATGATCTGTTCTAGGAGCCAACTCAATTTGTCCAGCGGATCTCCGCAGGCTGATACGATGGGTCGCAGTGGTATATCTTTTTTGTGTGTCTTGGGTAAGCCATAAAGTTCAGCTGTGCGTGATCCTGAAGGTTTGATGGCTCGAATGATCTTATCTGGAATTTTGTCTACCATAGTATCATTAATTATGCTCCTGGTCTTGATATCTAACTTTTTAGTGGGGTTCTTTTTTACTTTCACATAATCTGTTGTTATTTGGGACGCTTTTTCTACATAGTCGCTCCTATCCATAATGACAAAGCCTTTACATTTGTCGGATCTTTTCACTATCAAATGCTCGTTTGACCGAAGCTGTTTCAATTGATTTAAGTCCTCTTGGCTGTGGTTAGGAGTTAATTTAGAACGATGGTTTTTGAACAAAGATATTATTTTCTGTTTGAGTTTACTTAGTTTTCCCTCTGTTGTCGGGTCAGAAGTTGGTGCCATCTTTGTATCTGTGTCCCCAAATCGGGGTGTGGGTATTTTACTAATGAGGGCCTGTTCGTCCTGGTTGTCATCTCTAATGGGCTGTGATACCTGGTCTAGATTCACATTGCCTTGAGATTTTTTGTCCTCAATGCAGTGC
Source organism: Lepas anatifera (assembly GCA_034440635.1). NCBI lineage: Eukaryota > Metazoa > Arthropoda > Thecostraca > Lepadidae > Lepas > Lepas anatifera. The sequence goes on along the minus strand of JAOTON010001929.1, from coordinate 1,939,743 downwards.
TTCCATCTAAGAGCAAAAGCACCCCTTTCAAAACCCGTTTCTGCTTGCTGAATAGTAGACTTGGTGATTTTCGTCGTCAAGGCAAAGTTAGGACCAAGGCTTAAGAGGTTAGTTAGTGTTGCAGAAATGGCTTGTTTAGATAGGTTTTGGATCCGAGGAGGTAACGAGTGCCCAGTAATACAATTACCGCAAACACAGGTATTAGCGATCTCCCATCGTTCAATACCCTCTGTCCAGGGATCTAGATCCTGTCCAGGCATTTTGTCACAAGAATCACAAACACACATCATAGAATCCTGCCAGCTCTCTTCTACTATTCCTATGCCTTCGTCTACCATCTGGTCATCCCCTACTTTGTCCTGCCCAGCAATTATATTTACGGCCTCAGATAAAGTTTCTAATCCTTCTGAATTTCCCTCATCCAAATAATCACACAGCTCACCCAGTTCAATCCCTACTGAAGAAAAATATTCGCCATCTAGCTTGTCATCGCAAGAATTACATACACAAAATATGCTATCATACCAAATCTCCTCAGTGACTCCTATTTGAGAGTCTAGCCTTAAACCATCCTTCCTTAAAATACTGTTCCCGGCACTAGTGTCTTTCTCTACTACTGTTAAGTTATTACATCCACCCAGAAAATCTTGGGCATCATACCATGTATTCATAGTAGGTGGTCGGTCTTCAGTCATCATCTGCCGTCTTCTTGGCCTCCGGATTATATCTGATGTTGAAGCCTCCTGCTCATATGGTGGTTCTGTATTCATTTCTGCTACAGTGACATCTGCTTCTGTAGTTGCTTCATCTGCGTCCGTCGTTGCACGATTCTGCTTGCGATGATGAAGGAGCGCCAACTTGTTTTCATGCGTCTTCTTGCTCTTCAGGGCTGTCTCGGCGTATACAGAGTTCCCTCTTCGGCATGTAAATCCCCACAGTGGATGCGTTCGAGCATTTTGTTTCGTTCTAACTTTTTCGCGACGAAGATATGCTTGAGTTCTGAAGGCTATTTTTATTTCTTCATTCAAGAGCTTTCTAAAGAATGTTTCTCTAATCTTCTTTTTCGCACTATTGTTACCGAAATCACCTACTTTGTCACTGATGAATTTGGGTGTTAAATTATTTTTGCGACATTTTACTAGAAAAGATATCCGGGTGTCCACTTTCGCTTGTTTTTCGGCATTTGTTACGATTTTGATTAACTCTCCGCGGTGGCTGCGCACTGGTTCTTTGAAAATGATGTCTTGGAGAGCTATTTTGAGCATGATGATAAATATGTAAATGAGGAATAACAGCCTGATATATAAGCTCGGAATGGAAATGTATGTACAAGCTATAGTAAGAATTGAAAGTGTATTAGGCAACCACGCGTGTGTATCATAATTCTAAATTTTCAAATGTTGTAAAATTCTGCCACCTGTCCATTCGCTGTCGTGATCATGCCCCATGGGTAAAATATATTGACTGTTAACTTTCGAACAAGTTTTATATAATATGAGCATCAGGCTGTTATTCCTCATTTACATATTTATCATCATGCTCAAAATAGCTCTCCAAGACATCATTTTGCCAAATTAGGGAAAATTTAGGGAAATGTTTCACCGGCTATTGTGGAAGGCAGCAATGAGTCCAAATCCGAGGAGTTTCTGGTTCTAGAGGGGAAAAGTTTCTTCTTAGGAGTAGGTTGAAGATTGACTGGCCCTCTCAGTTTCTTACCGATGGATGCCGATGTGTGTGATTACTAACAGAAACTAACCTGTGGTATGTGGTATTGACAAGGCAAAGGATGGAACCACCATCAGAATTCTTAAGAAGATCATGACTAATCAACCACTGAGGGTACCCATTTAGCAGCACCCCCATGTCCAGAGTTTTATTTTTTGTCAGGCTTATGATGATGCTTGCTACCATCTTGTATATGCTGCAATATCTGTTTTTTTCACTGGAAAACGGTTCCAAAATTATAGTGTCGAGTATTTCGACCATATAAGCCTATCTACTTATATGTAAATTCTATAAGGCAATTGAGCTGTTTTAGTGAGCAATTCATTTCATATACCTACCTATGAGCGATCTGCCCAGCCGGGTCCGACCTGGCCTGGCCCGACTGTCACGCTAGTGAAAGGCCTATAGCTCTGCGAATAGGTGTTGCATCGAAAGTATGCTTACACTAATGGGTAGCAGCATCAATTTGATTATATGAAATAAATTTTAGAACAAAACCGTAGCCCTGCGTATATTCAAGGGCGTGCGTTTCCGCAAGAATTTGCAAATCCTCCAGCTGAGGATTTGGAGAAACTTCAACGCTATAAAAGCGATATTCCTACCGGAAAAACACGTGAGCTTAGAAAGAAAGCTCTGATTTCTGAAGAATTATTTGTATTGATGGAACTTAAGCCGAAGAATTCGTATTTTCAGAAAATTTTACATGTAAAATGTATTTATTGTCAATAGCTGAGCAGGTTCCTTTCTTGTATCATGACAAGGGAACATTGGCATAATATATTTTGGATGACTTATATGTATTTTCTAAACTAAACGCGACGAAATAACACAGTAAGTCCAGTCACGATAAGTGAAAAACTTTGCTGAAATAAGGGATGGGCACTTCGAAAACCTCGGCTTATCTCAGAAACTAAAATGTTTAGTATCCGAGTCCAACGTCCATTGAAGGCACTTGAACAGCCTTTCAGTGCTTGATACAGATAATTTCGCTTCAGTTGAAAAGCTAATGCAAAACATGTCAGCGTCCGATTTAGCTGTTAGGATTGCGGGAAGCAAACAAAAGAAAAAAACAAAAAACAAAAAAATGCCACGCATGGAAAGATTTGGCCACAATTCAACCAGCCGCTGTGTTTCAAGGGCGGGTAGGGGGGCAGACTGAACACAAACCGAAAAGCAAAAAAAAACAATAAATAAAAAAACGTCTTGGGGTAAAAAAAGTGACCACAAGATGCTTGTCTTTGCAATCCAAGGATTATTGACTGGAGAGCGATTTGAAATATGAAGAGGAACATGATCCAATGTTTGAACTAATGTTGACTGGTTCAGTTCAAGCAACGAAACCATGCTGATAGGGTAGAGGGGGGTAAGACGCATGCGTTAAGGGAGAATTCGTCTGTTCCCATCCTGCCAGGACGGAATGACTTTATTTTTTCTTCGTTGAGTTTTTCTATCGTTTTTCTACACTCAGATATAAATTGGCGATTCTGGCACGATGCAAAGTGTGCAAAATTTATTTTTTCTTGAGACCATGTAAAAGGCGTTTTACCCCGATAGCGGGGTAAAACGACCAAGCCCCGGATTAAAAGGCCGTCATAAAACTCCCAGCGTATATTGTAACTTTTGCTTCACGTGAACAAAAAGGAATATCATTATACTTACGTTGTAATACAATTTAGTGACAAAGTTGGTATGGTGAGCACATTTACATCGCATAGAGTACAATCGCAACTTTAAGATAGCTTGTTTTTATGTCCGGAGATGCAAAAACAACAAATGTTTGCTGAAAAATAACGGAGTTTACTGGGCGCGTACAATCATGCCCAGGACCAGATCAGAAAGGCCGTTACCAGAAAAAAATTAGATGGATGCTACAGTTCTTACATCAGCCTGGACATAGTAGTAGGCGTCTTAGCCAGGTGGGCGCGTTACCCCACTCAACCCTAAACTAAAAAGAAGCCGGGGCAAAAGGTTGACAGCTTGGGGGAAAACATAGTTTTGCCTCGAGCTTTTTCATTGCGGGGTGGGGCAAAATTCCTTTTCAACCCACCCCCAATCTGTCTCAATTAAAGTGTAAATTATTATTGTAACATAATTTATGTTACTATTTCGAATTTGCTTTACCTTATTTATTTCAAAATATGTTAGCAATATAATTTTAGACTAAGCTACGCGCATGATACTGGACAGTTTTCATATCATTCGGATGGAGTGAGTCGAAACGCTATCCTGCTCGTCAGAGCAGCCACACTCAATGACAAAATGCAGAGGTTTATTGTAAGAAGTGAACAAAATAGTGAGACATCCTGCAAGGGAATGAAGAGAACAATCAGGCCAAATTAGGCAAGGGACTGGCGAGGACAGGGGCCAACAAAGTGTTCAGAGTGTCAACATTGCAAATTTCATACCCTAAATGAGTCACCAGCCCCGGCTGCAAAATGTGGGACGCTGCGTGTTAGTAGGATACCAATGGATACTGTTTTGTCCTGTGAATACAGTCAGTATAAATATTTTAACACACGCATTGACGGGGGTCTGAGCCACCTTTGCCTTAACCCGCGCCCCACCGGGGGTCCGGCGCCACCTTCGCCCCACCGGGGGCCATCGATGGCCCCCCCTCTAACTCCGAAAATATGGGCGTTAGCGCAAATCTGCAAAGTGCAATAGAAAGCTCGCGTGAATTCAGTAAGAAATTACTTCACATGTTTTAGTGCTCAGGTCAATGGTTTGACCTCCAGAGGTCAAATTAGGTCAAGATCGGCTATTTTCACTCAAATGTGCAATGATTAAGCAAACTGGGCATAACTCCTATGTCATTAGAGCTATTGAGGCCTGGTAAAGTACATTTGATAGCAAATTGCCAGTACTTTTTCCGCTATGTGGAACGTAAAGACCTCCCGCCATTGGTTTGACCGCCAGAGGTCACCTCGTGACCTAATATGACCTGAGGTCACGAAAGGTCAAAAAGTGACCTTGCCGTATATCAAATGAAAGCCAGTGACAAGACAAGCACGATGGTGTTTGTTTCACCGCTCTAGCTCAATTAGGTCAAAAGTTATTGTCAAAATACTGTTTTTGACCTCTGATGACCTTGGATGACCTTAGAAAAGTCAAAGGGCAAATATGACCCCTGGGATCCGTGAAAGGGTGTCCAAAAACGTTTTTAGCAGTCTGAGTATTTGCAATCATTTTTGTGGCTTTTATATCATGAAATAGCTTTTCCCCATGCTTTTCCAATGGGAGAGGTCGCCTCGTGACCTGACCTCAGGGCACGAAATCGAAAAAATCCCGGATATACACCCTGTAGACCCTGGAGGGGTCATTAAGTGTAGGAAGTTTTAAATTGATCGACTTTGAAATGTAGCTCTTACAGAGCTCTAAAGGTGAAGTGAGGTGACCTTGGTTGACCTCGTCTGGTGACCTGACCTTGGGTGACCCGGGGTAAAAAATTTCAGGGATGATGGGAAAATGATGCAGTGAGAGGTAGAGCCCTCAACCGCGGTGCTGCGCCTCGTCGTTTTTCTGCTATCCCGGAAAAACCTTAGGGGGGCATCGATGGCCCCCCGTGGGGCGAGGGTTAACGGGAGGGGCGGGTACCCGCCCCTAAGATCTCGAGAACCGCGCTACGTAGCTAAAAACGGTAAACGTTGTTGGATAGCCCATCTACTTCTCCATCGAAAATATTTAAACCATATTTTAAGGTCACATTTAAGGTCACTAGAGGTCTAAACATGCCGTCATAGGGATAACATGTAAATAAAGTTTTTCGGCCATTACATCTGAAAAAGTAAAGCTAGATTAAAACGATTTGAACTTTATGAATCCTCGCAGCAAGGCAAATCGAATGATATATAATATGACCTTTCCAGGTCAAATCAAGGATTTGACCTGACCTGAGGTCAGGTCAAAATCAAATTGGGTGAAATGCATATCATTAGAACTGCAACGACGAGGCGAATATAATGCAGTTAAAATAAATGCTCCATCTTTATCCATTACTGAGTTATTCAGTTAAAACCATTTTTCCCACGTATTTCCGATGGAGAGGTCATAGTTCGTACCTGACCTTAGGTCATCCATATAACAAATACCGGAACGTATTTTAGAGAACTCTATGGGGCCATTGTGTGATATGAGTTTCAAACGGATAAGTTTACCCTGTTCGGACGTATGCTATCTTAAACTTTTTTTAGGTCAGGTCACTTGACCTGTACTGGTGACCTGACCTGAAATGACCTAACCTTAAAATTTTGACAAAAGTTGTAAAAATGATGAGGAAAAAGGTATGCCAAGTACGGCGGCGCTACGCACCGCCGTTTTTATGCTATCTCCGAAAAACCCGAGGGGGGCGAGTACCCCCGTCAATGCGCGTGTTAATATCGATACAAGTTTGGCAGTATATGACAGAAATTGATCGCGGTGCAACTGTGGTAAAGCTAGGAGAGCTGTTAGTTCTTGTGTACTGTGCTTGTGTTATTGTACTGGGTTATGTGAGCTTCAGTGGAAGCTGTGCTGGGGCATTTAACTTAACCCTATTTCCGTCAGGCTCCCGGCTACCCCCTATTTCCGGCAGGGGGCAATATCGGCCCCCTAAGATCTCGTAATCTAACCGGCCGATTTTGAAAATTCAAAGTGCTATAGATTCCCCTGACGCTCAACTTTATTTTGAAAAAAGAAAATTTCAAAATTTTGATTTTTAAGGAGAAAGTCGTGCAAAATATACAATTTTTGTGTATTTTTTAGATTTTCCATAACCCTTGTCTCTGTTGTACGATTTTCACAAAACTAGTTCAGATTTACAAATAATTGACCCAAAATTGTCATATACTCGAGTTACGCAAAAATTCGAAATTCAATGGCAGTTCCAGGACCAGGACTATGAGGGAAATATATACAACCTAAAAAGTTTTGTTACGCGGATTAGAAGCCGTGATATACTGCTTGGCATCTTTGACACATAAATAAATGAAAAAAAGTGAAAACTCATCAGGGGCGGATGCAGTAAGGTAAAACAGTGGGGTAAAATACATCCCAACAATATGCGAGTGGTATGCATGAGTATATTAGTCCCTCGACTAGTTGAAATTTATTTCTGATAATTTTTACCCTCCCATGGCAGCTCTGGGAAAGGGGGTGACATAGGCGGATCAAGGACTCTCGTCGTGGGGGGGGCGGGTGGGGGTGATTGGAAACACATTTTTAATATACAACGATATTGAGTCGCGGCGGTGATACTGGCTGGGAATATGCATTTTGAAAATGTGTAGTGACTGGACACGCCTCTGGGAATCTAGAATTTGGTTATAACTATTTTGAATTTTCATATACCCAATTGTATTCGCCCTGGCACGGCTGTAAGCAGTCTTCTCACTTACTAACGTTTAGTCCTTCTTGATAACATTCCCCCCATTTTGAACTGCTGTAACCGCCCCTGATGAATACAAATAGTGACAATTGTGAATGCACTATCATCTCACATAAAAATGATATAATAAAACCATATAACTGGTATCAGGATCAGCAGAGACGGCTTCCTTTTACAAAGAACCCATCGCATACGATAATATTTGGTTTGTGGATAGAACCTCCCCAAAAACCCAGCCATAGCTCCGCCCCTGGTAAATATATAATATTGACAATTTCAGAAAACCTGCCTGTACTAGTTTTAGGAAAAGTCAGGAAGTTTCAAAGTTCTATCGCAAGCCGTTTCGGAGATATTCTTGAAAAACCTTAGGGGGCAATATTAGCCCCCTGCCGGAAATAGGGTTAATATGAACGCATGGTAAGATTAAAAAATTGAGATTTGTTTCGGGTTAAGGACCAGATTTATAAGGCTCGGGGTATCTCGGGGTATGCCAGTACAGAAGGTTGAGGTAAAAAGGTGTGGTAGGTATTTTGAAATGTTAAGCGATTAACCGTTTCCACACAAATTAACTCGGAATGTTATGTCACCGAGTGAGTGATCATGGTTATCACGGGGATCAAATCTATTTTAATATGTAACTGTAAAAGGAAATACTTCCTCCACGGACCCAAAACGGGAGTCATGACTAATGATGTCACCGTGAACCCACGACGCAAAAAGTTCGGAAGATAAACGTTTTGCCGTTGGTGATTTCTGGACTGAACATGAGCCTCTCTTCTAAAAATTAAGGGTTTTACCTGTTTAATCACTTTGGAGATGTGTTTGCTTGCCCTGTTCTAAGTCGATACTTGACGTTTCTTTGAATTTAATGGCAAAGATGGCGAAAGTAATGGATGACGTGATGTGCAGCCTAAGCCTTCAACTCTAGGGAAAATTAGATATCGGAGCTCATTGCATGGATTTCCCGCTATCCATGCCCTTTTGCCCCAGGACTAAGCATGATTTTGCCGCCAGGTTCTTTCCCTCTCAAAACAGCTGGCATGAGCGAGGAAAATGGTTACGATGGTGCAGGAGAGGACGACGACGCCGCACACAAGCTGAAAAAGCACGCAGCAAGTGAGGCTGTTCCTAAAACTGGGCATGTTCACGCTTCCAGCCAAATCACACCCGGACCAACAGCGCCAGCCTGCAGGGGCGCTGACGTTGCGCCGACGTTCACCCAGCAGGTGATGGAGATGCTTTGGGAGCAGCAGATGGACTGCAGTCGCTCAGCTTCAGTCGGAGGCCCACTGCCTCCGCTGGTCCAGTTCCACCAGCCGGAGGAACTCCAGCGACTCCTACCGGCGCTGGGACAGCCCGCTGCAGGCCAAAAGCAGGTGCTCGACATCTGCCAAAAGATGGCGCTGCTGTCCGTTCGTACCGGCGACTTCCGGTTCCGGAATCAGCTGTTTGGTGGTGTCGATGAGTACGGTCTGGCAGGTGCGCTGATGAGTGAGATGCTCAACGCCAGTGCGTATACGTACGAGGTAGCTCCAGTCTTCACTGTCTGCGAGCTGGCTGTGTTGGAGAGAATGAGGAAGATGATCGGATGGACGGAAGGTGACGGCATCACGGCACCTGGAGGCTCGATTTCCAACCAGTATGCTCTGGCGCTAGCCAGGTACCGGCATTGTCCTGACATTAAGAATACTGGACTGTTTGGGATGAAGCCTTTGGTGGTGTTCACTTCTAAGGAATCTCACTACTCGGTCATGAAGGCAGTGAACTGGCACGGTTACGGACTAGACAACCTGGTCAAGGTGGAGACTGACGAATGCGGCTGCATGTTGCCGGAAGCACTGGAAGCGGCTGTGAAGAAGGTGCTCGCTGAAGGACGTGACCCGCTGATGGTGAACGCCACTGGAGGTTCCACGGTGTTGGGGGCGTACGATCCTCTGTCAGCAGTTGCCGACATCTGTCAGAAGTACGGGATGTGGCTGCACGTCGATGGCGCCTGGGGCGGCGCAGCCCTCCTCTCCAAGAAACACCGCCACCTTTTGGCAGGCATCGAGCGAGCCGACTCCGTTTCCTGGAACCCGCACAAGATGCTCGGCGCGCCGCTGCAGTGTTGTCTGTTCGTGACTCGTCACGTCGGCCTTCTCCACCGCTGCAACTCGGCCGCCGCCACCTACCTGTTCCAGCAGGACAAGTTCTACGACGTCAGCTACGACACGGGAGACAAGTCGATCCAGTGCGGCCGCAAGGTGGACGGCTTCAAGCTGTGGCTCATGTGGAAGGCGCACGGAGATGCTGGTTTAGAGAGGATGGTGGACGGAGCGTTCGCAACTGCCAGCTACTGCGCCGAGCAGGTGAAGCGAAGGCCTGACTTCAAGCCGGTGCTGCGACCGGGCACGGTGCAGTGCGCCAACGTCTGCTTCTGGTATGTACCGCAGAGGCTGCGAGGTCAGCAGCAGACGGAGGAGTGGTGGGCGCAGCTGGCGGCTGTGGCGCCCAAGATCAAAGAAGGCATGATGAGGCAAGGCACGCTGATGGTGGGATACCAGCCGGCTCCGCACAAGAAGTTGGTCAACTTCTTCCGGCTGGTGTTCACGGCGCTTCCAGAAGTGGGCGCTCGAGAGGTGAACTATATGCTGGACGAGATCAGCCGGATCGGAGAGTCTCTTTGAGGCGTACAAGAAAGTGCTGGACACATGATTTAGCATGTACGAGCTCACGACAGACTGGTCACGTGACAGCAGTGCGTTTGTGGTGTGGCATAGTTGTGTGACATGTTGTTTCACCTCACCGTGGTCGCGTCATTGCATAGCATTATACACTATCACTGTTGGAGTCGTGAATTTACGCTCTGTGTGTAGCAAAATACAATGTCACTGAAATGTCATGCGAGACTTAAATGGTGCACAAAGTTACTGTCACGTTTTGGTGCACAAAGGGATCAATCACTCAATCAACGAAAATGATGATATGTTCTGCAAACACGAAGCCCCAATCACACTTTAATCGGAAATATTAATCTTTCCTCAGGTTGAATCACTATTTGCAGGTATTTAACTGCAGGTCGAAGCGTTGCATTGCTGCATGTACTTGTTTGCTTTCGGCCAAACTAAGCTTCATCAGTGAAGAGCAAGGACCAAAGCCCAACTTAACTGAATTCACATAGTCGGTAAAGACCGATGGAAGCTAAGTTGTATAGCGACAACGCTTCCTGCTAGTACAAAACATGATTTTAATCATGAGCTAGTCCTGTTACGAATTAACTGTGATTGATTCTGCACGTGTGTTTTCGTCATTCGTGTGCTCGGCTTTAGCAAGGAAATACATGTAGGTAAGTGGGCGCAAGATTTTTCTTTGTACGTTGAAGCGGATGTCAGTTATCAACTCAAATGTGCCTAATTTCGAAGCATAGATTCAGATTATACGGACTTATACTGTGACAGATGTCTCAAATCTGTAAAAACGGCCATTCAGCGGAGAGTGTCGTAAATTGACTGCCGGCCTGTCGCTGGAGCCTGCAGTGCCGATAGCCGGCATGGAAAGTTGCTGAGCAAGATGGGCTTACTTCAGGACCAGTGCGAATATGCAGGGCTCAATCGGGGTAGTTATTGGGCGGCTGCTACTGACCCCGGGCACGCTCACCAGAGGCGCTAGTGTGCCATCCAAGATGGCCGCTAAAGAGGGACTCCGAAAGGTAAGCAACGTTAGTGGGCCCCGGGAATAGCATGGTAAGCGGTGAATTATACGTGTTTTATGTCTGGTATGTGGCAGTGGCTTATAACCAGCCGCTGCGGAAGGCAGCGAGGAGCCCAAATTCGAAGAGTTTTTGGTCCCAAAGAGCAAAGTTTGTAGTCAGTTACAGGTTGAAGTTTGCTGCCCCCCCCACTTTTTTGCCGGTGGCGACGCTTATGTTTGGAAACGCATTTTCCATCGTACATTCAAACTGGAATTTCAGACAGGTTGAAACGAATAAAAGCGTATATCTACCGAATTATTTCAATATGTCAGTTTCCCGGGCTAAACAGGAATGCGGCCATAGGCGGACCCAGGGGGGACGGCAAAGTGGGCACGTGCCCCATAGGCGGATCCAGGGGGCAAAGGGAGTACGTGCCCCCCCCGCCATCGACCCTCGGCGCCCCTGAAATGGCCACGCCCCCTGAAATTTCGCTTCCCACCTCCCCCCAGGATGGGAAAGTCGACTCCCACCTATAGGATTTTGCTGCCACCCGATAGGGTTTCCAGGTCAAGAATGGCGCCTCCCCACGGGAAGGTGCCCTCCGATCGGCAATCCCGGATCCGCCTTTGAAGACAGCCCAAGGATAAAGGCCTACTCCTGCTAGAAGCAGGCTCAAGGGAGTGGAAGGAGGCGTGGGCGGAACTGGAAATTGCCTCACAGCCGCTTACCAGGTGGATGTGAATGGAAGTCAGATGGCTGAAAATGTCTGCAACAGACAGCAGCATTTGAGCCTACCTTCTTCCCAATTCTCAGTTTCAACTTCCACTGCTTGGACAGCATCTTATCCTGAGGAAACTTGTGAAAGCTGAGACTTGGGCACTTTCTTCGGAAGAATACACACTGAGGAACGTAGCAGTTCTGATTGGATGTAATGGTTATCCGTCTCTTCTCCATTTTCTTTGAACTTTCCAAGATTATAACAAACAAGAAAATAACGCCAGTCTTCAATATTCACGTCTACCCAACGTCACGTATAACCACACTCTTTCACAGCAACGAGTTCACCACGACTAAAAATACATTGAAAACCTATGGCGTTCAAAAATGCGCCGGATATGAAGCAGCCACGCCAAACGTCAGTCCCTCTCCTGGCGCTTCCAAAAAAAGCAGCCAGGTGCCAACACTTTCGATGACCGAGGCCATCTGCCTTTCTTGAAGGGAACGTGGCATCTTTATAATGGAATTTGAACTGAGACAGCTATTTGGTATTGCGTACAGGAGAAGACATGGTTTCATATTCTATTTGTCCCTGAACCCATCACCAGCAGAGAAACAGTCCGCATTTAACCCCACGGGCCATGATGGCCCAAGGTTTTGGGATAGCAGAAAAAGACGAGGCGCAGCACCGCGGTTGAGGACTCTACCTCTCACTGCATCATTTTCCCATCATCCCGAAATTTTTACCCCGGGTCACCCAAGGTCAGGTCACCAGACGAGGTCAACCAAGGTCACCTCACTCACCTTTAGAGCTCTGAAGAGCTACATTTCAAAGTCGATCGATTTGAAACTTCCACACTTCAGACCCTCCAGGGTCTACAAGGTGTATATCCGGCATTTTCGATTTCTTGCCCTGAGGTCAGGTCACGAGGCGACCTCTCCCATTGGAAAAGCATGGGAAAAGCTATTTCATGATATAAAAGCCACAAAAATGATTGCAAATACCAGAATGCTCAGAACAACGTTTTGGACACCCTTCACGGATCCCAGGGGTCATATTTGCCCTTTGACTTTTCCAAGGTCATCCAAGGTCACCAGAGGTCAAAAACAATATTTTGACAATAACTTTGACCTAATTGAGCTAGAGCGGTGAAACAAACACCATCGTGTTTGTCTTGTCACTGGCTTTCATTCGATATACGGCAAGGTCACTTTTTACCTTTCGTGACCTCAGGTCATATTAGGTCACGAGGTGACCTCTGGCGGCAAACCACTGGCGGGAGGTCTTACGTTCCACATAGCGGAAAAGTACTGGCAATTTGCTATCAAATGTACTTTACCAGGCCTCAATAGCTCTAATGACATAAGAGTTATGCCCAGTTTGCTTAATCATTGCATATTTGTGAAAATAGCCGATCTTGACCTAATTTGACCTCTGGAGGTCAAACCATTGACCTGAGCACAAAACATGCAAGTAATTTCTACTGAATACGCGAGCTTTCTATGCACTTTGCAGATTTGCGCTAACGCCCATATTTTCGGAGTTAGAGGGGGCCATCGATGGCCCCCGGTGGGCGAAGGTGGCGCCGGACCCCGGTGGGGCGCGGGTTAAAATGGGTGTCGACCCTATCAAGCCTAAGCTCTCCCACCCCAAAGTCTAAGCATCTGGTTCCAGCCGTTAGGCCCAAAGAGAAATCGGACCTAATCTTAGAGGCTATATATTATAGTGGGGCACATATATGTATATATATATATATATATATATATATATATATATATATTTGAGTGGGTAGGCAATATGTATTGTTCGATGCAGCGGCTATTGAAAAATACTGCTGATTCGCACTTGGATAGTTTCTTTTGTTGTTTGACTATGTTATCGATGGTTTATTTGGTTTCAGTAGGAATGTCTTTGGTCAAATCAGTAAATTTCATTAAATATATTGCAAATATAAGTTCAAGTTTTCGATCGCATTGATTATTCATTATCAAGATAAGAGACAGAGCGGCTCACGTTTTCCTAAATCTAGTTGTTTGAATAATATACCATTAACGAATGAGCACAAATCAGTTGACGGAACTTCTATGCAACGAAATATAATTACATTTCTGCAGGCTACTTGCAATAAAACGTATCCCATGTGTACAAGACTACGATTCTTCCACCACATCGTTACAGTTTTTTCACCACACTACATTGACAAATAGTTAATCGCAAAGCATTACAATAAAATTATAGAAATATTCACATTATCAACATACGATATGGCATACAGTACATACGTCACACATATTCAGTATGTTTCATCACATTGTTTACCCCATCCACTACGGTAATAACTTGGCGAGTCTAACTTTCTTTTGTGTGTTGATGTGCAGTGCGAGTTGGTTTATGTATATTGCTTCAATGCTTTCTATTTTGTTGTGGTCAGTGCTGGAGTGTTTTATACTTGTGTTATCAACAAACATTTTTCTTGTTAGTGTTGTGTTGTGTTCTTGCTGTAGGTGGTCGTTAGGGGCTCTCCCGTGGAGGTAGCCTCTAAGGATCACCTACAACACCTACACACCAACAACCTACTCAACCTACATCGTCTACAACCTGGTGGCTTTCCAGTCGAAATACAATTATCTAATGGTAGTTGCATATTCATGTCTCGGCAGAATAATATCAGCACCTGATATCTGGGCTGTTTAATAATAAATTACGTTACTAGATTGATCGCCGACTGCAGCACCGAAGACCATTTTCGGCTCCAGCCACACTAACTAAGTGGCGGGAGTTTCCACTTTAGATCCACAATAGTATTGGTAAGCTCGCCGGTAATTATCGAAAAGTCATGTTGACCTTATATGTAGACTTGTTGATGGGTTAAATTTTCTCGACTCGACTCAACTCTGACTCACAGCTTAATGGCTGACTCTGATTCCGACTCGACTCGCTGTGTTGAAAATGGTTAGCCGACTTAACTCAGTCCAAATTCAAAAGTGAGTCGAATCGACTCGGATTCAAATAAACATTGAGTCGGAGTCGACTCCGACTCAGAATGGTAGCAAAGTGTGCACACATAAAATACAATTTTTATTATTATGAAAATTGCAATGCATTTATTCCTAGCCTTAACTGATTGCAACTCATCTCATCATTTACTGATTGCACATTTTCTTCAATAGCATGCAAATTGCAATCCATTAATTCATGACATACACTACTTGCTTCATAGGAATGAAGAAGCATGCTACATGCCAGCAAGTGAGCAAGATCAAGATTCAAGGGCTTGAAGGCTTTTCATTTGCATGTGCTTCATTCTCATGAGCAGTCTAATTGAAGCAGTAAGCGACGTTCCAAATGCAAATAAAAGGTATCAGTATTTTAACCTGTGAAGTTTTGAGTGGCAATTCCTACTCAAGTATATTCTGAACAAACCTGACGATTTTAGTTTAGAAATAATACACTGCAGTGCACTGACAAAATGCAGCAGCACCCCAAAAACAAAACAATGAACGCTTGCCTCTTCCTCTCCGAAAAAGCTGTAGCAAACACTACATATGACGCATTGAATAAATAAAGAAGTTCACCTGGGATGGGACAACAAATGGTAATGAATACCACTTTAAAAGTCACGTGACGTAACACGCGCATTGACGGGGTCTAAGCCACCTTCGCATTGACGGAGGGGGGCGGGTACCCGCCACCCCTAAGATCTCGAGAACCACGGTAGGTAGCGAAAAACGGTAAACGGCGTTGGGTTGCCCATCCACTTCTCCATCGAAAACATTTGAACCATTTTTTTGTCAGGTCACATTTAAGGTCACGAGAGCTCAAAACATGCCGTCATAGGGATAAAATGTAAATTCTGTTTTTCGGCCTTTACATCTGAACAAGTAAAGATAGAGCAAAACGACTTCAACTGTATGAATCCTCTCAGCAAGCCGAATCGAATGATATATAATTTGACCTTGCTAGGTCAAATCAAGGATTTGACCTGACCTGAGGTCAGATCAGGGTCAAATTATATAAAAAGCATATCATTAGAACCGCAAAACCCAGGCAAGTCTAATGCAGCTAAAATAAATGCTCTATCCCCATCCGTTACTGAGTAATTCCGTAAAAACCATTTTCCCATGTATTTCCAATGGAGAGGTCATGCCTCGTACCTGACCTTAGGTCATCGATATTAAAAATCCCGGGAAAATTTTTAGAGAGCTCGGTGAGGCCATTATGTGATATGAGTTTCAATCAGATAAGTTCACCCTTCTCCGACTTATGGTATCTTAAACTTTTTTTGAGGTTGGGTCACTTGACTTGTACTGGTGACCTGACCTGACATGATCTAACCTTAAAATTTTCACAGAAGTTGTAAAAATGATGAGGGAAAAGGTATACCAAGTACGGCGGCGCTACGTGCCGCCGTTTTTCTGCTATCTCCGAAAAACCCGAGGGGGGCGGGTACCCGCCTCCCCGTCAATGCGCGTGTTAAACAACTTACGAAAATCTCTAGGTCTAGGTAACGAAATCCTGCCCCCAGACTGCTAAACCTTTATCGCTAATATTTTGTTGCGAACGGTGATGGTTTGGTGACTGCGTGGCACGCAGCAGCACGCAGCAGCACTGGTGCGCAGTGAGGGGTAAATGATAATCATAATTATCATAATTTGAAGAAAGTTGGCTTGTGAGAGAATTTATGTATATTTTTCTGTCAGTTTCACAGTTAGAAATTGCTTAGACGATGCCAGAGATAGGGCTGAGTTTTATATTCCTCGTACTGCCATTAGGTATCTATCATCTACCTCTTTTATTGTTATCTATCATCCGGGATGTTCTCAAACCATGATAAATCAAGATAGTGCTTTGGAATAAGTAGTTAGATGCGGCTTTTAGTGTCGGTTTTGACCCATTTCATGGTTTATATGCAAAACATAACCTGTATGGCACCATCTATCTGGCGCCTATGTTAACTAATTCTATACTGCTTTCAGTCAGATGAACAAAGAAAATAGAACAAATGTGTTTTCTAACACGCACCCTACTGGGATCCTTGGCATGATGCACCCCGCTGGGGGGAGGGCGTTTTTCGTCCCCCTCCGTATCTCATTTCCCAGAAAAGGTAAAAGAATATTAAGGAAAAAATTTGAAAGATCTTGACGAGACGAAGATAAATTATATGTAGCATTTTTATGTCAGGTCAATATTGAGATTAGCAAAGGTCAAAGAAGGTTTCATAGGCTTACAACAGGTCAGTGTAGGTTCTCCCTCTAGATTCTTACTCAGCAAAGCTACAGAAAATATTTATGCATCATTGAATTCCTCTCATCGTGGCAAATCGAATGATGTATAATATGACCTTGCTAGGTAAAATGGTCAGAAAAGACCCCACATCGAGCTAGGCCAAGGTCACATGGTGACCTGGTATGGTTATGTTGCAAATCAATCGACTCCCCGTGACAATATAAGCACAATGCAAGCAAAATGGGAGCTTCAGTGAGAAGTTATTGGCAAAAAATCTTTGTATGCTCCGGTGACCAGACATGACCTTTGGGAGGTCAGATGGTCAAAAATTCAAGTCTATGGTCAAAATTGTAGCCAGAATACACGTTTTGAACATTTTCAGGTTGATCTATTCAGTTTTTACTGAAAGCGAGCCATTTCTATTTTCACCATAGACGTCTAATGGGGTGACCAAAAAATTTACCCGACCTTTGCTCAACAGTGTCAAAATTTCGAGTTAGCAGATTTGTTGAAATGACCTTATCATATGGTGAAAGTTTGAAACTGATCGGTTGACAGATCGGTTCCTTAGGCACTGCTTCAAACTCGTGATTTTGGGTTTTGAGGTCGGGTCACATGCCCTTGAATAGCTCCGTGACCTGACATGACCTGATCTAAAAAATTGTTCGGATCCGCAAAATTAATCACGGATAAGGTGCTGTAAGTTTTGATGTTCTGCGTCTCTTTGTTTTTGCGTTATCTGGGGAAAAACAGGAGGGGAGGGGTGAATTTCGACCCCCAGCGGGGCGCGTGTTAATCGTACAATTATTGCATGATGATGAGCTGAGCACTTTGCATGTTGTGCACAATTAAAGTTAAAAGATCTGACTTTATGCCAATTCATAAAATTTTCTGTATGGTTTTGTATGCTTTTGCTAAGATTAGATAGAAAGTACCTGAAAAATTAGTGTGCTACTGAAACTGTATACTTAACATTCCTCATTTTGGTTAATGGCTGATCCCTGCACGGGTCTTGTGTGGACATGAAAATAGTAAATTACTTCATGTACCAAATAACAATATTGAATCCTTCCAAATTAGTTATGAAAATTTATAAAGTGTTATGTATGTGATGACATATGTCAAGAAAATAAAGTGTTGAGTCGACTCAACTCTGACTCTCGGCTTGGATGCTGTTCCGATTCTGACTCGACTCAACTGGTCGAGCAGTTGAGTCGACTCTGACGTAACCTAACTTCAGAAGTGAGTCGACTCAACACTGACTCATGCAAAACTTGAGTCGACTTGAGTCGACTCAGACTCTGAGTCGTGACTCAACAAGTCTGCTTATATGAGGGAATACAAATAGCGTTATTTTTCAGAACTCATACCTGAAGCAAAAGGCACCTGACAACAATAACGCTCCCGACAATTGAGGGCCCACATTTTCATAGAATGAAGAACACCCTGACATAACCCAATGTCTACCATTGCCTTGGCATTTGGGCAGAAAGCTAATTTTCTATGATGCTTATTGTTCTGCATGGATTATTTGCAACCCTTTACAAAAAGTGAAAAAAATTCGGTGCGAGTAAAACACAAACTTAACACTCTGGACCCTGCTCCTCCGTGCCCGTATCAGCCGTTATATCATTAATGCGGCGATTTGAACATCTCCTACAAACGAACACTCTGTCGCGATACACCCTGCTCACGATCATACTCCCTGTTCGCGGTGGAACAAGTACGTTGAAATTACCCAAAATCCTTCTCAATAACGCTTATGGTATGGTTTTGTCAAACTCAACGATCTTAACCAAGTTACCGATGAATTACATTGACAACATGTAAAAACATCTGCGAATCTACCCTAAAATTAACCCTCGCCCCACCGGGGAGGGCATCGATGGCCCCCTAAGGTTTTCTCGGAATAACAGAAAAACGACGAGGCGCAGCAACGCAGTTGAAGGTTCTATCTCCCCCATCATTTTCCTACCATCCCTGAAATTTTTTACCTCGGGTCACCCAAGGTCAGGTCACCAGGCGAGGTCCACCAAGGTCACTTCACCTCAATTTTAGAGCTCTATAAGAGCTACATTTCTTAGTCGATTGCTTTGAAACTTCCTACACTTCATGATCCCTCCAGGATTTATAAGACGTATATCCGGGATTTTTCAATTTCTTGACCTGAGGTCAGGTCACGAGGTGACCTCTCCCATTGAAAAGTATCAGGAAAAGCTGTCTTATGATCTAAAAGTCACAAAAACGATTGCAATGATCAGCTTGCTCAGAAAAGCGTTCTTGCACACTCTTTCACGGATCTCAGGGGCAATATTTTCTCTTTGATCTCTCCGAGGTCTTCCAAGGTCACAAGGGGTTAAAAACAGTATTTTGACAATAACTTTGACCTAACTAAGCTAGATCACTGAGTCAAATACAATCGTGTATGTTTCGTCACTCGCTTTCATTTGATATACGGCAATGTCATTCTCTGAACTTTCGTGACCTCAGGTCATATTAGGTCACGAGGTGATCTCTGGAGGTCAAACAGCTGGAGGAAGGTCATTACGTTCCTCATAGCAGAAAAAGGTCTGGCATTTTCCTACCAAATGTGTTTTACAAGATATCAATCGCTCTAATGGCATAAGAGCTATGGCCAGTTTTCTTAACCCGCACCCCACCGGGGGTCTGGTGCCCCACTAACTCCGGAAATATGGGGATTAGCGCAAATCTGCAATGTTTATTAGAAAGCTCACGTGAATTCATTAAGAAATTACGTCACATGTTAACACGGGCATTGACGGGGGTCTGAGCCACCTTTGCTTTGACGAGGGGAGGGCGGGTATCTGCCCCCTAAGATCTCGAGAACCACGGTAGGTAGCATAAAACGGTAAACGGTGTTGGGTAGCCCATCCACTTCTCCATCGAAATTATTTGAACCATTTTTTTGTCAGGTCATACTTAAGGTCACCAGAGGTCAAAACATGCTGTCATAGGGATAACATGTAAATCAAGGTTTTCGGTCATTTCATCTGAACAAGTAAAGATACAGCAAAACTAAGATAAGTTTTGAAGTGCTGCGGCGAGGAGCATGATGATGAGTTATTAAGATGTTTCCTGGCCTCTCCTCTCGAATCCGAAAATGTAAGAAACACTGAAGATTATATATTCGGGCACAGCCCTTCATCAGACTCGTGGAGTAAATATCAATAATTCTCAGTCCTAGTATAGCCAGACCTCGAATTCGAGGTCTGGCTATACTCTGGAGGTCTGGCCAGACCTCGAATTCGAGGTCTGGCTATACTAAGACTGAGAATTATTGATATTTACTCCATGATTCTGATGAAGGGCTGTGCCCGAATATATAATCTTCAGTGTTTTTACATTTCCGGATTCGAGGGAGAGGCCAGGGAACATCTTAACCCTCGCCCCACGGGGGGCATCGATGGCCCCCCTAAGGTTTTTCCGGGATAGCAGAAAAACGACGAGGCGCAGCACCGCGGTTGAGGGCTCTACCTCTCACTGCATCATTTTCCCATCATTCCTGAAATTTTTTACCCCGGGTCACCCAAGGTCAGGTCACCAGACTAGGTCAACCAAGGTCACCTCACTTCACCTTTAGAGCTCTGTAAGAGTTACATATCAAAGTCGATCGATTTGAAACTTCCTACACTTCATGACCCCTCCAGGGTCTACAAGGTGTATATCCGGGATTTTTCGATTTCGTGCCCTGAGGTCAGGTCACGAGGCGACCTCTCCCATTGGAAAAGCATGGGGAAAAGCTATTTCATGATATAAAAGCCAAAAAATGATTGCAAATACTCAGACTGCTCAGAACAACGTTTTTGGACACCCTTTCACGGATCCCAGGGGTCATATTTGCCCTTTGACTTTTCCAAGGTCATCCAAGGTCACCAGAGGTCAAAAACAGTATTTTGACAATAACTTTTGACCTAATTGAGCTAGAGCGGTGAAACAAACACCATCGTGTTTGTCTTGTCACTGGCTTTCATTTGATATACAGCAAGGTCACTTTTTGACCTTTCGTGACCTCAGGTCATATTAGGTCACGAGGTGACCTCTGGCGGTCAAACCACTGGCGGGAGGTCTTTACATTCCACATAGCGGAAAAAGTACTGGCAATTTGCTATCAAATGTACTTTACCAGGCCTCAATAGCTCTAATGACATAAGAGTTATGCCCAGTTTGCTTAATCATTGCATATTTGAGTGAAAATAGCCGATCTTGACCTAATTTGACCTCTGGAGGTCAAACAATTGACCTGAGCACTAAAACATGCGAAGTAATTTCTTACTGAATTCACGCGAGCTTTCTATTGCACTTTGCGGATTTGCGCTAACGCAAATATTTTCGGAGTTAGAGGGGGCCATCGATGGCCCCCGGTGGGGCGAAGGTGGCGCCGGACCCCCGGTGGGGCGCGGGTTAACAATACAGCAAAACTACTTGAACTATATGAATCCCCGCAGCAAGCCGAATCGAATGATATACAATTTGACCTTGCTAGGTCAAATCAAGGATTTGTCCTGACCTGAGGTCAGGTCAGGGTCAAATTATATAAAATGCATATCCTTAGAACTGCAAAGCCAAGGCAAGTCCAATGCAGCTAAAATAAACGCTCATCACCATCTGTTACCGAGTTATTCACTGAAAACCATTTTCCCATGTATTTCCAATGGAGAGGTCATGCCTCGTACCTGGCCTTAGGTCATCGATATCAAAAATACCGGAACATATTTTAGAGAACTCGGTGGGCCCATTATGTGATAATAGCGTCAATCGGATAAGTTCACCCTGCTCGGACTTATGCTGTCTTAAACTTTTTGAGGTCAGGTCACTTGATCTGTACTGGTGACCTGACCTGAGATGACCTAACTTTAAAAGTTTCACAAAAGTTGTAAAAATGATGAGGGAAAAGTTATGCCAAGTACGGAAGCGCTACGCGTCGCCGTTTTTGTGCTATCTTCGAAAAACCCGAGGGGGGGCGGGTACCCGCCCCCGTCAATGCGCGTGTTAAAGCACTCAGGGCAATTGTTTGACCACCAGAGGTCAAGTTAGGTCAAGATAGGTTATTTTCACTCAAATATGCAATGCTTAAGAAAACTGGGCATAACTCTTAAGCCATTAGAGGTTTTGAAATCTCGTAAATAACATTTGATAGGAAAATGCCAAACCTTTTTCTGCTATGTGGAACGTAATGACCTCCCGCCAGTGGTTTGACCTCCAGAAGTCACCCTGTGACCTAATATGACCTGAGGTCACGAAAGGTCAGAAAGTGACCTTGCTGTATATCACATGAAAGCTAGGGACAAAACATACACGATAATGTTTGATTCAGCGCTCTAGCTTAATTAAATCAAAATTTATTGTCGAAATACTGTTTTTGACCCCTGGTGACCTTGGAAGACCTTGGAGAGGTCAAAGAGAAAATATTGCCCCTGTGATCCGTGAAAAATTGTGCAAGAAAGCTTTTCTGAGCAAACCGAGCATTTGCTTGTGTTTTTGTGACTTTTAGATCATATGACAGCTTTTCCTGATGCTTTTCTAATGGGAGAGGACACCTTGTGACCTGACCTTAGGTCACGAAATCGAAAAATCCCGGATATAAATCTTATAAAACCTGGAAGGGGTCATTAAGTGTAGGAAGTTTCAAATCGGTCGACTACGAAATGTAGTTCTTATAGAGCTCAAAATTAAAGTGAGGTGACCTTGGTTGATCGCGCCTGGTGAACTGACCTTGGGTAACCCGGGGTAAAAAATTTCAGGGATGTTGGGAAAATCATGGGGTGAGAAATAGAGCCCTCGACAGAGGTGCTGCGTCCCGTCGTTTTTCTGCTATCTCGAAAAAAACCTTAGGGGGCATCGATGGCCCGGTGGGGTGAGGGTTAAGCATTGCATACTTTAGTGGAAATAGCCTATTGTGACCTAGCTTGACCTCTAGAGGTCAAACCATTGACCTGAGCGCTTTATCTTGCGACGTAATTTCTTACTCTGTTCACGCGAGCTGGGCTTTCTAATGCACCTGCAGATTTTCTCGATCCTCCATATTTTTGGAGTTAGAGAGGGGGCCATCGACCCCTGGGTGGGGCGAAGATGGCACCGGACCCCGGTGGGGCGCGGGTTAAACATCTATCGAGCGCAATCAATCTCCAAAAAGTTTCTGGTTAGTTAGAGCATACACAACATGCCATTTCAGTATGAAAAAGCGTTAAAAAAGCAGGGACCTATCAACATGTATCAAAACTGATCATGGTGACCCATATCTGACTATTGGCCATCGATATGGAAATCCCTTAATACATTTTGTAGCACTCGGTGAGCCCATAATGTGATATGAGTTTCAATTGGATAGATTCACACTGGGAATGAGGTGGCTTAGTGGATAGCACCCTTGTCTTCTAAGCCACCGGTCCCGGGTTCAAGTCCCGGCGGAGCCTCTGAATAAGTTGATCTGATCCCCAAAATCCCTTCCAACAGGGTGAGAATTGGCGACGCCGTATGACCCTGGCAGTTGGTGCGTCGTTAAACCCCAACAATTATTATTATTATAGATTCACGCTGTTCTTTCTTGCGTTACATCAAACTAGTTTGGAGGTGAGGTCACTTGACTTGCACTGGTGACCTGACCTGAAATGACCCAACCTTAGAATTTATGGAAAAGTTGAAAAATTAATCAGGGATAAGTTGTGCCACGTACGGCGGGGTGAAGCACCGTTTTTTTCTTTGGGGAGAGGGAGTGTGCAGCCGGAAAAACATTAGGGGATGTGTTTAAACACCCCCCTCACGGGGGCGATGGCTTATTAACCCGCGCCCCATTGAAGGTCTAGCGCCACCTTCACCCCACCGGGGGCCATCGATGGCCCCCCTCTAACTCCGAAAATATGGGCGTTAGCGCAAATCTGCAAAGTGCACTAGAAAGCTCGCGTGAATTCAATAAGAAATTACTTCACATGTTTTAGTGCTCAGGTCAATGGTTTGACCTCCAGAGGTCAAATTAGGTCAAGATCGGCTATTTTCACTCAAATATGCAATGCTTAAGCAAACTGGGCATAACTCTTATGCCATTAGAGCTATTGAGGTCTGTTAAAGTACATTTGATAGAAAATTGCCAGTACGTTTTCTACTATGTGAAACGTAAAGACCTCCCGCCAGTGGTTTGACCTCCAAAGGTCACCTCGTGACCCAAGATGACCTGAGGTCACGAAAGGTCAGAAAGTAACCTTGCTGTATATCAAATGAAAGCCAATGACGAGACAAACACGATGGTGTTTGTTTAAGCGCTTTAGCTTATACAGGTCAAAAGTTATTGTCAAAATACTGTTTTTGACCCCTGGTGACCTTGGATGACCTTGGAGAGGTCAAAGGGCAAATATGGCCCCTGGAATCCGTGAAAGGGTGTCCAAGAACGCTATTCTGATCAATCTGAGCATTTTCAATCGCTTTTGTGACTTTTAGATCATAAGACAGCTTTTCCCAATGCTTTTTCAATGGGAGAGGTCACCTCGTGACCTGACCTCAGGACACGAAATCGAAAAATCCCGGATATACACCTTGTAGACCCTGGAGGGTCCATAAAGTGTAGGAAGTTTCAAATCGATCGACTTCGAAATGTAGCTCTTACAGAGCTCTAAAGTTGAAGTGAGGTGACCTTGGTTGCCCTCGTCTGGTGACCTGACCTTGGGTGACCCGGGGTAAAAAATTTCAGGGATGGTGGCAAAATGATGCAGTGAGAGGTAGAGCCCTCAACCGCGGTGCTGCGCCTCTTCGTTTTTCTGCTATCCCGGAAAAACCTTGGGGGGCCATCGATGGCCCCGGTGGGGCGAGGGTTAATGGGAGTGTGGCACCTTCATAACGTGATTTTAACTGAGATAGCCAAGTTGTAAGGCAAGTCGGAAAGCCCGGTACTCAATATATCATTTGTCTTGGAACTCGATATTTCCGTAGAAAAAAGCTAAAACCTACCTGCAATGTACCCCTCATGTACCCCTAGCAGCAGGCCACAGTTGTCATGGCTGTTGGTGTGACGACACATGCTGACGTCACGATGAGCATCAACCAATCGAAGCCATTGAACCTTTTCCAGTATGGTAGTGGTTGCCAGATCATGACATCATCTACAGGCAGATATTTATTTTCCTAGAGGAGTATTTTAAAAATAAAAATATTGATCTTATTGTACATTTTTCAGCGAAATCATGAGTGGTTTCATTATTTTCCGCTAAAAGTACGCCTAATTTCACTAAATTCCAGGATTCGACCAAGATGCCACATTCCCTTTAAACATGCGTACGTCTAAATCTGTATCTACAAACAACGTCGTGTAAACGCAAAAAGCAACGTTAATTATGGCAGCCACATCGCTGCAAGAAGACATTTGACGTCCTATTGGATAGGAGATTCATTTAAGAGCCTACATGATGTAAAACATTTATCGTCTGGGGAGGTCTCATGAGCTTTGCTTGGTACCACTCAGAAGGCTCCACCGTCGTTGTTGGTTTACACCGGCGAAGTAGATGGCGTCCCCATCGCGCCACCGTTCCGTTGCCTCGGCTCCATCCCAGAATAGATGGCGCGTCGCAGCGGTGCACCAGACATTACAGCACGCGCAGAAATGAGAGTTTTGGCTAAGCCTGGTTTCCGATTTAGTCTGCTCTTCTGCACAGAGCCACTCTGCTGACTAGAGATTTTTCGTTTTTTGGCTTCTTGATACTAAAACCAAGCACCGTCTTCAACAAAGCACCGTCTCAAATCAACCTGCTAAAACCAAGCAGGATAGGAGAGTTTAGCGGCTTCAAGCACCCATTTAGCATGGTGATTAGCATCTAAAATTCTAATCGTTTTTTTACAGTGTGCTATCTGCTGACATATCTAGTGGCGAGCTCGGTATATTTACACAGAACCGCATAAAATGGCGACATCTTGAGACGGAGTATGTACTCTGATTTTGGACTACAAGGCACAGCAGCCGTTATATGAGTTTATACTGCTCATACCCGCCAGCTATTACAGAGCTTGTGACTTGGACTCGGACACGCCTACACAGGGTGTCCAGAAAACACAGCTCTCGCCTAAAAACGATGGCTTAATGAAGCTTGCCGGTTACATAACAATTTGTTTATGATACGACAACCAACATGCAAAGTGCAGCACAAGAGAAATAAATATTCCGTTGGACTAACTTTTAAAGACATGGTGACAGACGCCTAACAAAAGGTACATAAACATAATTTCTACAGAGTTCCACCTTGCACTCCTTTATGCGCTTCAACTAGTAATAACTAGCACCGTAAGCTCATACAATTTAATCACGCAGTGACATTCACCATCACCCAAAAACATAAATACACTTGGACGCATAGACAGCGGGAGTTTCAATAATTTCAATCCGCTTCAACAAGCTGTCAAACGCCACCGCACGGTCGGTTTCACACAGTGACTCAGGTAAGACTTTTCGAAGTGCAGGAGGTTTATTTTCTCCTCAACCTTTGACCATGCTCCTGGATTGAGTCATCGCCCTGGTAGGGCTCGGCTGCACCATAGTTTTAAAGTGAATGCGAATACCCAGAGGTCAGAAATACCCCATACATGCCATTTTATTTCTGGATTATCGCGAGGAAATAAAATATTGAATCTTTTCAAAACTGACGCTGGTACCCATTCAGTTGTGGACAATCACTTC
Source organism: Lepas anatifera (assembly GCA_034440635.1). Classification (NCBI taxonomy): domain Eukaryota; kingdom Metazoa; phylum Arthropoda; class Thecostraca; family Lepadidae; genus Lepas; species Lepas anatifera. Next base: position 1,913,366 of record JAOTON010001929.1, on the reverse strand, counting down.
AATGTGGGAAATTACATACGCGTCGGAGAAGGGGGCAGGGGCACGCCCCCACATTTTGGCCAAAAATTTCCTGATCTCAGTCAAAATAAGAGAAAGCCGGAAATTCTTATATCCAGCCGCTGCGGAAGGCAAAGAGGAGCCCAAATTCGAACAGTTCTTGGTACTGATGTTGAAAAATTTTTGTCAGCATCAGGTTGAAGTTTGTCTGGCCCCCACTTTCTTGCCGGTGGCGACACTTATGGGAAATTATTATAATCTGGTGCCTAAATTACTCATTCTGTGCGTTGAGGATAATAAATTTCACTATTTTAAGACCCACAAAAACCATTTTGATGTGACAAAAGGACTTTTTGTACAAAATGGCTTCTCGCCTGGAGACATTTGATAATCTCTGAGTAAAAATTGGTCTCCGCTAGAGAAAATAACCACATTTCCTGACCTCTGGCAACTATCAACCCGCTATCCACAGAAAGAACCAAAAACAGCCTCTCACAAACGACATAAAACAGATCCTCGTATGCCGTCTGCAACGTCGAAAGTACATTCATTTCATTCAGTGTCAGTTGCCAACTCCTCTCGTGCACAATTGACACACGCATTGAGCACACGGTTAGCTCGGACACAGCTGACGGGCCGTATCCGATGAAAAAGATGTCCCAAAAATGGGGTACGCTTAATCATACGACGTTTGAATGGACGCTAGTCTGGCAAATATCCACTTGATACTGGAATACACTAATTCAAATATTCAGCGATAGCTGGAGCAGAAAAAGACTCAAGGTGGGTGAGTTTGGCCCGAACGTGGTGCAGGGGGAAAGATGCGAGAGAAAACGAGTCCATGTGCTGCAAAAAATGCACAAAGAACAGCCCGCACACTTATAAGCATCCAAAGACCATATATAAATAGTTAAGGACTGGGTGCAATTAAAAGAGTCACAATTGAACACATTTTCACAGGACATAAAAGACTACAAATTAGGTAACTAATTTCTCGCGGAAAAAATTGACTCAGAAAATGTACGCAGCTGTAGCTGCAGATGTAGCTGAACACCAAACTACATTTCCAGAACCACGCAGAGCCAATGGGTAGGAATGACTTCAGGTAGATGCTGGAAGATAAATTTACAGTTTATCAGCCTCGGTCCTGAACAAAGCCTGGTTTAAAACTTTTGACAATATAGTTAAGTTCCATCCCGCTTAATTATGAAGCATTATGAGTCTCACAACGGCTGGCCCGATTGCCATTTTACAACACGGCAATATTGCCCGACACCGTGTAGATCACACATATCATGTCGTTGCGCGTGACTTTGGGTTCATATTTATGGGGCGACAGGTCACAGTTATCAATTGTTCCGACTGTTCTACCAGACATTTCCGACAATGAAGCAAAACCTCGACCGCATACCCCGGCAAACTTCCATACGAGCTCAACAAGCGCTTAGGCATAACCTATACACAATGTACAGCACAGCGTTCAGAAACCAGACAACATTCATGCTCAAGTTTGCACTTTCAACAACAACAGGGCAGGCGCAGCCTCGTGACCTTTGACCTGCCTGACCTTGCGTAGCCTGCGGCGATACAGCGCACAGAGGAGCAGAGGAGCGGGTCCCTGAGCAGAAGACTGAGCTTACTCACGTCCGCGGGAGAGAACAGTAAGGGTTGATCAGTGTGAAAAACGTGGCACATGGGCAAATGAGATTTCTGGCTTTATCAAGTTTTAAACCACCTTATTTGCAGTTATTTTAAGCTGGCGTTTTCAAACTTGCTTTTTAGATGACAACATACTGACTAAAACAGAAACCATTCATAAAACACAATGTATATTTGAGTGAAACGGCTTGGATGCATGACATAAAAATGTTTCTAGTAGAAAATAAAATTTGAGACAAACATTAGGATTTAACACCCAGTACAGGATCCAAGGTGTCAATCAAGATATAGGGAGAGAAATGATCCAAACGGTACCCACTTTTGGCCAATTTAGGCTAATTTTCTTCTAAAACATTATGATTTTGACAATTTTCCCCGGTTGGTCTATCGAAATTGTTGTCCAGTTATATCTCTGCCAATACCCACAGCTTCTGCGAAGTTCTTTTTAAGGTACGTGTGAAGTATGTGGAGGGGCGACGCCACAGAATTTCTACGGGGATGGACGGACCCGGGCTGGTGCTGACCGGGGGGGAGGTGAATTTTGGGCATATTCGGTACCTGACAGCATTAATGACGATGGGCCCAAAAAATTGGGGGAGGCCTCCCCGGGTTGACCAGCCGGGGGGACACGTCCCCCTGTCCCCCCCGACTTTCGGCGCCCATGATTATGTGTCTTGGAAGCAAGCAACGTCTAGGAAAGAGCAGTGCACTGCTCATACCAGTGCACTGCAGTACCAGCAAAAACAAAACGATTTACTTCTCTCCAGGTTTGATGGTCCTAGTCACACTACTATCACTAATTTTCTGTTTGTGTTCTGAAAGCCTCGGATTTATAAAAGTTACATCCTAGTCCAGTATTCATAAGTTCCACCGACAAGTTCAGTTTTCAGTCATCGGAAAGTTATAACCCACGCTGGCAGCTCAAGTGACGCATCCGACGTCATGTACTAAATCGTGCCGGAATAATCATCAAGTGTACATACGTAGCTCCACTTTGCAGAATGGGCTCAACTACATAATCACTGAAACGCTAGGGCCGTATGCCTGAGAATCTGGGGGTGCGAGCCCCACCGAAATTTTGCTACCATCCAGTTCAGAGGGCGACAATGAACTCAAATCTTATGACCTAGACCTCGAGGGAGAAAGCTCGGTGGCAACAGCAGGTTGAAGATTGACTCATGACTAGTCTCCTCGCTGTTTTTGCCAGTGGCGGCACCTATGGCAAGAGCTAAGCAAAAGCAAGCACGGCAACGACTGACCCCTAGTTCTTGATTCCGGACTGAAACCTTTCTACACATGTAACCGACCAGCCGAACACAGTCCAACGCAGCTCAACACAGTCCGCACGTTGCGGCGTCTCTTCTCATCCCACACAATCATTTCCACCAACAAGCTCCTGAACACCTACACATCACACAAGAAGTCCTCAGGGCTCAGCGCTGGACTGCTGGGCGTTCTTGGAGGCGGTGTCCTTGCGCCGCAGAGAGGGCAGCCGGAGGCCGTGTCTGGCGGGGCTGCTATGGACGTCACCAGACGCGTCAGCTGAGGTCGAGGAGCGGCCGTCCATCAGACCGATCTTCATGCTGTAGCTGATCACCTGAACGGTAGAACATGAGGTAACAGCAGTTATGCACTAGTCCGGCTCGTATCAGAAGCTCCCCCAACAAGTTCAGTCCAGTTCATTCGCATGTTATCATTATCTATTGGCGGGTACAGACGGGGGCAAAAAGGGCACTTGTCTCCTTCCTGATCGACCCTCGGCGCCCCAGAAATGGTCACGGCGTCCATTTGAAAGACCGATAGCGCCCCCTGAAATGTAGCTTTCCATCCCCACCCCCATAGTGCGAGCATCGGTGCCCACACTATAGGACTTTGCGCCCACCTGATAAGTTTTGCCTCCCCCAAAAGTGGCACCCTCTGGTTTGGATGCCCCTCCCCTGAAATGTGGCCCAAAGCCCTCCCCTCACTCGACCGGCAATTCTGGATCTGCCTATGCCATTATCGATATAAATTCAATTTGTATTTAAAAAAACATACATAGGTAAATCGACAAACTAGAATCCAGATCGTTAGTTATTTGGGCGTTCGGGCGCACAAACCTCCTCAGTTTATAAAACGGCCCAATAAATCCAGAGCCATGTCATGATCCGAAAGTACCGAAATCTTGAGGTCAATCCAACTTAACCTTCGCCCGGGTGGGGGTCTTTTTAGACCCCCTCGGGTTTTCCGAAGTGACCAAAAACGGCGGCGCGCAGCGCCAAACTGGTCTAGCTGTTCCTTCATCATTTTTACATCTTTCCTGAAAATTTTGGCTCAAGGTCATATCAGGTCAGGTCACCAGGTCAGGTGAAGTGACCTCACCTCAAAAAATACTTAGGACGGCATAACTAAAAGAAGGGTTAATCGATCAAGTTGAAACTCATACCACATCTTGGGCCCACCAGGAGCTACAACATTTGTTCCGGGATTTTTGATATTGGTGACCTAAGGTCATGTGCAGAGCATGACCTCCCCATTGACAATGCATGGGAAAATCACGAAATGAGCTTTTCTCAGTAAGTATGGATGGAATCAACTTCAAACATCGGTTGCGACTTGCTCTTAGCCCATTTCTGAAGCTGATACCAAAATGTTTGACTTGTGACCTTTAAAAGGTCACCTTAGGTCAAATAAGCATTTTTGGTGTTTTTCTCTATAAATTTTGAATAAACTAAGATAGAGCTTTTATTTTATCACCAAAGTGTTTGTATAGTCACTGGAAGTCAAATCATACACATCATGACTATACCAGGTCAAGTTAGGTTAGACCGTTGACCTGGGTCAGGTCAAATTCTTAAATTTGACCTGGCATAGCAATATCATATATCATTCGATTCGTATTGACGAGAGATTGCAATGGTGCATAAACTATGGCTGTATCTTGTTTGGTTTGGAAGCTATTAGCGAAAAAGTAAACGCCCTTATGCATGGGTGGCTATGGACATTCCCAAGAATATGCCCAATATTTAGTGACCTGTAGCTCCCTAGGCTTTGACCTGACACGAAAATGAATGACACTGTTATGAAAGCGCATCTCAAGAGCTTTCGAATGGTGTTAGAAAAATGTTTCTAGCTATCATAGTTTCTGAGATATAGGAGGTTTTCTTAGTACACCTCATATTAGCGATTTTGACCTATTTTGACCTCTGGTGACCTTGATATTGACCTGACATGAAAAATGACCGAAGTATTTTCGATATCATTTTCGAAGAGCTTTCGATTGCCGTTTTGCGCTTTTTCTAGCTCTCTTAGTTTTTGAGATCGTGGGGGGTCTTTTTAGCCCCCCCACCAGGGCGAAGGTGGCTCGTACCCGCCACCGGGGCAAGGGTTAATCTATCGATGGGTTGTATCACCTACTTAGATTGCGCACCTATTCAGAAGTCCAATCAAGAACATCATATCCAATCAATGACACACGTGAAGGAGATTTGTGATGCATTTGACCTGCATTTGTGTTTTGTGGATGCATTTTGATTGTTCATGATTTGCTGTGTCGATCTGGCGAGGAAAGCCGCTCGAGCTTAATAGAATGTTCTGGGACATCACACACGTGTCCATACACATGATCACACATGACCAGAAATGATCACACATGATCACACCACAATGTGATTGCCACGCCCGTTTGTGATTGAAAAAAACATCACCGCCAGTTTCATGGACCGTGAAAAAACCCTGGTTTTGCATTTCATCACTCACAAAACTTACATTTTACATACATCAGTGTTCATGCGCGTGCTTCTTTTCGAACGGACTACTCTCACGCCTGCGTTCACCTGACCGTGCGTGCCTAACGCACGCTTCTGGCTGTTCGGTGACACATGGAGTCGAAGCGGGCTGTTGGGGCCGAATTCCTCCCTCATCATACGCTTTTATGTGAGTAGCAAGTTCCAAGATGGGTAAATTCTGAACGCAGGGCTTAATGCTCTATCCCCTGAGCTTCTTAGTTTAATTCCATTATAAGGGTGCCGCATTTCCCTTTATGCTCTGGAATTAATGCCTGCAGGGCAGATGTCCCGCGCTCTGACCTTAAGACAAGTGAAGGAAAAGAAAACGAGGCTATGAGACGCACACAAACCTATACTGAAATTGAGAGGATAGTTTAACTCAATGAACTTAAACAGGGACTTTAAGCCAATGAAGGATGTTCTTATTATAGTGCAGTCGAAACTGTAAGTGTTAGGTGCGCAGCTGTATAGGTGTGAGTAGGTATTTAAGTTTCATAGTATAGCCCCGGCATCACAGAAAAATCCGGAAAGAATTCATCAAACCAACACCAGGGAAACACACCCCATCAATACGCCGATTGCTTTTGCAGTCCACCAGTGCGAGATTTTATCACAAGCCGTTCTCTTTTCCACTCTGGCACCTCATCTCGTTTCGCTCCAATGTAGCTCGTCTGGTTGATCTGCGCTAACAAGCGCAAATATGGGCCTATCACCGCCGCTGTTACAACCGCTCCAATAGGTCTTCTCTCGCCTGATTGGCTCGCGCTCACAAACGGCCGCTCATCAGACACTACACTGATTTTCCTGGTCTATCCCTCTCACCCTCTCTCCCCCTCTCTCTCTCTCTCTCTCTCTCTCTCTCTCTTGTCTCCGTCTTCGTCTCTGTCTCCCTCTCTCTCCCCCTCTCTCTCCCCCTCTCTCTCTCCCTCCATCCCCCTATCTCTCTCCATCCCCCTCTCTCCCTCTCACCCTCTCTTCCCCTCTCTCTCTTTCTCCCTCCCTCTCCCCTCTCTCTCTCCCTCCCCCTCTCTTTCTCTTCCTCTCTCTCTCTCCCTCTCTCTCTCTCGTCTCACCTGGAATAGCTTCAGCCATGCGCTCTCCGCCTCGTCATCCCATTGGTTGGCTTCCACCAGACTGGGTCGAATCACTTTGATGAACTCTCTCCCCATAATCTGAAACATCCAGAAATATCCGAGTGGCAAATCCTATATATCATGGGCGTACACAGCTGTTGTCTATTACCAGAAGCAGTGAGCTATGCCTGAGCATTCTTGAAAGTATTCTGCTAAATGTTAACACTGCACACGTATTGGAATTTGTCTTCTTTGACACCCACCCCGATGGGCCTCCAAGCTCCAGTTGAGGGGGCTCAAGTACCTCCCCTTTGATCTCCGCTCCTATGTGGGATCGCACAGAACACGAACGAACAGTTGAAGAGCTCATGCAAATTAATGAAGAAGCCACGTTGGCCACTTTTTGGCTTAGGTCAACATTGAGGTCATGGCAGGTTAAAGATTGTGACAAGCTAGAGAGGAGATTCTGGGTTATAGCACCTGACATAACTGAGTAAGAATCAATGTTTAGGCACCTTTCTCCTCTTCTCGCTACGATGAACTGAATTATATATGAAATGACCACACTAGGACAAAACATAAAATGGCCTGACCTATGGTCAGGTCAAGATTACCATCTAGCTTGACATAGTTAATAGGCATATCAGTCTACTCCCAATGATAATCCAAACGTAAGGGCATCAAAACGAAAGCTTTATCATCATTCCCTGCAAAGTTATTGACCTAATTCCTGCTTAAGTAGCGCCAGATGACCTATCAGAGGTCACAGGTCCAAACTTAAAACATGAACCTGGAGAGGAACCTGGGATACTTCTATTGGAAGAATATGAAGGTATTCTTAGCAGTATCCACAAAAATAAAGCCATTTTCGGTCCGTTCCTTCTTCTCCAAGCATTTTCAATGGAGAGGTCATCTTCCGTACCTGGTTTAGGTCATTGATATGCAAAATACAGGAATAAATTTTGCGAGATGCCATGCTCTAGATATGGTAACAGCTTGAGACAGGGGCGTAGCAAAGGGGGGGGGGGCAGCAGGGACAGCTGCCCCCCTGAGGGCACGGGCCGCGCGAAGCACGGCTCACCCTCACTATGCTCTGTGGCCAAATTTGAAATTTCATACCAGACAGGGCCCTCTAAAGTCCTCTTCAGCACTCTATTGTGTAACAAGCAGGGCCCTTTTTACCCATCAGGGCCCTTTTGGCGCTGTTGCAGGGGCTCTTTTCGGGGTGCCACCCCCCTCCTGAGTAAAATCCTGGCTACGCCCCTGGCTTGAGATATCCAAACGCGAGCTAATGCTTTACTTGGCATACGATGACAACAGCATGTTCGATTGTTGGCGAAAGGTGTGCATACCCGACCAAACAGCTCACGCCTTTGTTTTGCCAACGCACCCGGAGCTGTCTCGGGCCCGCGGAGCGCTCCTCTGCCAAGCGATGGCACAGCCAGCGGGCAGTTGGTATTTTTACATTTGATTGTACGCATCAACTTCATTACCCCGCATCAGGAGAAGTGAGGGCTTCGCCAATGGTTTCTGAACGAGGTAGCAGATCATGGGATAGTAGCCTGAATGCAAGGCTCTAGAATAACCTGTAAGCAAGGTCCTAGAATACTCCTACATGCAAAATCCTAGAATACCCTGGACCCAAGGTCCTAGAATACTGCTAGACCCAAGGTCCTAGCATACCACTGGACACAAGGTACCTACTGAAATACCGTACATCCCAATTTCTGGAAGTACCGGCTTGGGCGTTATACAGGTAGCTTTGAAGAAGCAGTATCTAATGTTCCAGATGTCAATAAGGCTAGAGCCTGTTGCGCTGGCTCGCAGAGCTGTGATTGCTGTTCAGTGCAGGTATTCGACCATGGTTTCGCAAGAGTAGGACATGGCATTAGAGCAGGTACATAATGTATCGAATATGGCCAAGGATGCCCGAAATTTCGATGGATCGGGATTGGTTTACTGGATAGCTTGATTGTTTTGGACCTATGCATAATTCCGACTCTTGTTGATGGTCGGATTTTTCGGGTGCAAACAGTATTTCGATTGTAATAACAGAGTGATCACTGATTTTTTCCGCAAATCCGTGAAATACTTCAGACATCGACGGGCACTGATCTAAGCTGTCTTAACCATGACACATGCTGTATGACAAATGTTTTTCTTATAAGACGTATCGTAGGCAGAGGATTCAGTTGAGATAGAAATTGTCACTGAGGAAAGGAGGGTGATGCAGTAAAAATTTGAGTGAAGTTATGTGCAAAATGATTGTTAAATGGGGTACATTCTAAGAAAGGATGCGGAGCTGGGGACATGGACCCATTTTTGTCCCAGCCTCCGAGGTGAGAACGCGGCGAAGTTCACCTGTGTCTGCACTTTTAAAGGAAGTGATTACAACGTGTGATAAACTAGTTCCGAGTCAGAATAATGTAGATATTCTTAACACACGTATTGACGGGGGTCTCAGCCACCATCGCCTTGACGGGGGTGGCGGGTATCCGCCCCCTCCCTAAGATCTCGAGAATTACGATAGGTAGCGAAAAACGGTAAACGGCGTTGGGTAGCCCATCCAATTCTCCATGGAAAATATTTCAATCATTTTTTGTCAGGTCACATCTAAGGCCACTAGAGGTCAAAACATGCCATCATAGGGATAACATGTAAATGAAGGTTTTCGGTCATGACATCTGAACAAGTAAAGATAGAGCAAAACAATTTGAACTGTATGAATCCTCGCAGCAAGCCGAATCGAATGATATATAATATGACATTTATAGGTCAAATAAAGGATTTGACCTGACCTGAGGTCAGGTCAAAGTCAAATTGGGAAAAATGCATATCATTAGAACTGCAATGTTCTATGTTCAATGTTCAAAGCAAATCTAATGCAGTTGAAATGAATTCTCTTTCGCTATCCATTGCTAAGTTATTCAGTTAAAACCACTCTCCCGTGTATTTCCAATGGAGAGGTCATGGCTCGTACCTGATCTTAGGTCATTGATATCAAAAATAGCGGAACATATCTTAGAGGACTCAGTGGGCCCATTATGTAATAGGAATTTCAATTGGATAAATTCACCCTGTTCCGAATTCTGCAGTCTTAAACTTTTTTTGAGGTCAGGTCACTTGACCTGTTCTGGTGATCCGACCTGAGATGACATAACCTTAAAATTTTCACAAAAGTTGTAAAATGATAAGCGAAAAGGTATGCCACATAGGCGTAGGAACCGGGGGGCCAGGGGGACCACTGGCCCCCCACTTTTCTGGGATGGGCCCCCGCAACGGAGGTAAGAATATCAACAACTGTAATATCAAGCGAGAAACTCAAACTGGCCCGATAGCTTGCCCCGGAACCCCGTTAAACTTACTTGTGCCCCTAAACTAAGTTGAGGTCCTTTGAGTTGATTTTAAGGCCCCCTGAGCTTCTCGGGGCCCCTGAACTGGCCTCTGATACCATATGAGCTAATCTGGGCTCTTTGAGCTGAACTGAGCGCCCCGGAGATGGTTTGGCCAGCATGAACTGTTCTAGGATGTCTAAACTGAGCTAGGAGCCGTAACCTTGAACAGGGCTCCGTGAGTTGGCCAAAACCTATATCCACCGACCTGGGGGGCCCCTGAGCTGAGCTGGGACGGTAAAGTTAATATTGTCCTTTGAGCTAATCTGGATCCCCTGTGATGCACAGAAGACCCTAAACTTATCTGAGACCCCTGCACAGGAATAGTGCCCATGCTCTGAAATTCTGTTATAAGCTTTTAATTGAAACCCTGAACTGTTCTGAAACCCCAAATATGCCAACAAAGGGACCCCTGGATGATCCGGGCCCTTAAGTTTATCTGGTCATCAGAGCTAATATGGGCCCCTGTGTTGAACTGAGGGCCCCTGAGATGGTCTGGGACCCCTATAAGGCTTTACAGCCACTGACCTGGCGGCCGTTAGCTTGAATGGGTCCCTTGAGATGTTCTGACAGTGGTGTAGCCAGGGGAGGGGGTCCCTGGGGTCCGCGGACCCCTTGGGCTGACCTTATGCACTAAAAACACAAAAATTGATCTCGGGGGCCCCTGAACTTGGTTTCGGTGGGAGGAGGCCTCCCGAGCTTGGTTTCAGGAGGCCCCCGAAAATCGGTATCGAGGGCTCCAGAGTACCGAATATTGATCTTGGGGGACCCTGCGCTCAGTCTCAGGGGGTCCCGAGCTTGGCCTCAGGGCCCCCGAGCTTGGTCTCAGGGCCCCTCCTCCCCGAGCTCGGTCTCACGGGCCTTTCGATTTTGGTCTCAGGGGCCCCCGAGCTTGGTCTCAGGGGCCCCGAGCTTGGTTTCAGGGGCCCTCGAGCTTGGTTTCAGGGGGCATCCGAGGGCATCTGATGCATAAGGCTGACCGTATGCACTGGAAAACACGAGCATTGGTCTCGGGGGCCCTGATCTTGGTCTCAGAGGGCCACCGAGCTTGGTCTCAGCGCCCCCGAGCTTTGTCTCAGGGGCCCCGAGCTCGGTGTCAGGGGCCCTCCGAGCTTGGTCTCAGGGCCCCCGAGCGTGGTTTCAGGGGCCCTCGAGCTTGGTTTCAGGGGGCATCCGAGGGCATCTGATGCATAAGGCTGACCGTATGCACTGGAAAACACGAGCATTGGTCTCGGGGGCCCTGATCTTGGTCTCAGAGGGCCACCGAGCTTGGTCTCAGCGCCCCCGAGCTTTGTCTCAGGGGCCCCGAGCTCGGTGTCAGGGGCCCTCCGAGCTTGGTCTCAGGGCCCCCCGAGCGTGGTCTCAGGGGACCCCTGAACTTGGACTCAGGGGCCCCGAGCTTGGTCTCACGGGTCTTCCGAGCTTCGTCTCAGGGGCCCCCTGATCATCGGTATCGAGGGCTCTGGAATACCGAATATTGATCTCGGGGGCCCGTGAGCTTGGTCTCAGGGGCCCCGAGCTTGGTCTCAGGAAGGAGACAACCGAGCTTGGTCTCAGGGGGCAAGCTTGGTCTCATGGGCCTTTCGATGTTTGGTCTCACGGGCCTTTCGATCTTGGTCTCACGGGGTCTCGAGCTTGGTCTCAAGGAACCCCCGAGCTTGGTGTCAGGGGGCCCTCGAGCTTGGTCTCAGGGAGCATCCGTGCTTGGTCTCAGGGTCCCCTCGAGCTTGGTCTCAGGGGCCCCGAGCTTGGTCTCAGGGGTTCAGGATCCCCTCGGGGTGCCCCCGACTATTGATATCGAGGGACTCATGAGTGAAGCACGAGCATTGGCCTCATGAGACCCAGAGTTTGGTCCCAGGGACCCCCAGACCTGGGTTCAGGACCCCTGAGCATCGGCATCGAGGGGCTCCAGAGTACCAAGCATTAGTCTCGGGGGGGGTGGGCTCGAAATATTGATCTTGAGGGCCCCGTAACATCGGTGTCGAGTTACTCCTGAGAAAAGCGCGAGCATGGGTCTAAGGGTGCCCCTGAGCCTGATCTAAGTGGGACCCCGAGCTTGGTCTTAGGACCCCCGGGCATCAGTATCAAGGGGCTCCGGAGTATTGGTTTAGGGGAGCAATTATTTTAGAGGCCTCCAAATGGTGATTTCGGAGGGCCCCGAAGTGTGGATGCAGTGGTGTAGCCAAGGGGGCCCTAGGCGTCCGCAGACCCCCACCCATTGGGCCAATCTGAACCACTGCAAAGGATTCTCTGATCACGTGGCCCCCAGAGTTAGTCTCAGGGGCCCCTGAAGATTCGTTCTCAGGGCGTCCCGAGTCGGCCTCACGGCCCTCGCCCTGAGAGTCGGTCTCAAGGCCCCCGAAAGTAGATTTCGGGGGCCCCTGAGGGTGGTATCAGGGGCCCCAAAAGTCGGTATCAGGGGCCCCGGGAGTCTGTCGCAGGGGAGGGGGCCGAGCTAGTCACAGGCCCCCTAGAGAGTGGTTCTCAGGGCCCTGCAACAGTCTATTTCAGAGGGGCCCCTGAGAGTCAGTCTCAGAGAACCCCAAGAGTCGGTCAAGGGGACCCCAAGAGTCTGTCTTAGGGGACCCCGAGATTCGGTCTCGGGGTCCCCCTGAGAGTCTGTCTCAAAGAACCACAAGAGTGAGTCTCAGAGCACCCCAAGAATCGGTCTCAGGGGCCCTCATAGTCTCACGGGTTTCTCTCTCAGGAGTCAACATTTAGTTTCAGGTGGCTCCGAGAGTTAATCCGGGGGTCCGAGAGTTAGTCCAATTTGATCTGCAGAGTGCTGGTTTCAGGGGCCCCAGAGGGGTAATTTTGGGAGCCCTCGAGATTTAGCCTCAAGTTGTGCCCCCCGAGTTTGGTATAAGCGGCCCCAAGAGTCAATCTCAGGGAGCACCCAAAAGTTAGTCTCAGAGGGCTCCCGGTTGTCAGTCTCAGAGACATCCGAGAGTTAATCTCAGGGTTCTGAGAGTAATTACCAGAGGTGCTCCCGATTTTTGGTTTCACGGGCCCGGAGTTAGCCTTCGGCCCGCGAGAGCTAATCTGGAGCCTCCGAGAGTCAGTTTCAGGAACGCCAAAGACACAGCCTCAGAGGTGATTCCACCCCCCCGGGTGTTTGTCTCAGGGGCGCCCTAGAGTAATTCTCAGAGGGCTGTCGGAAGTCATTCCCAGCCCCCTCCCCCACCCCAAAGACAGCCTCAGGGGACCCCAATAGCTAATCTGGATGGCCACGATAGTCAGTCTCAGCCCCTCCCCTCTCCAGAGCAAATTTGGGGGCCCAATAATTAGTCTCAGAGGTGCTGCCAATAACTAATCTCAGGAGCCCCGAGAGATTCTCAGGGGCCCCAGTTTTGATCAAGAGGCGTCGTGAATCACTCTCAGGGAGAGCGGGAGAGCGGCCGAAAATTATCTTTGTGAGTGCCGCCATGTGTTGGTGTTAGGTGGCTCCAGAGCTCAAATAAAAATTTTCAAAATCATATGCCTCGGAAAAAATGTACCTACCCCTATTGCCTACTAAAAAAGGACACATTGAAACATGTCGATCAGGCACCATTATCGAAGGAAAGGCAAAAATTAATATGATTTTATCATAAGAGCAAATCGAACAGGGCTAGTCAATTTTTAATCGAGTAGCTTAACACCAATAAATATATTCCTCATTACATTCCAATATTTTCGTAGGAAACCAGACAAACTAGGGTAATGACAGAAATTGATGAGCATAATCCCAAAAAGAAAAATAGGTATGCAAGGTTGAAAATAACAATAACAGAGTGAGCCAAAGCGATAGATATCTTGGGCGCCTTTTGTCTTGGTAATTTGCTCGTTTACAAGATAGCAAGGGTAAAGAAAGTAACTGGATCTCAACAGGATCTGTCGACGGAATAGATGTTATGTAACGTTCAGGACACACTCCCATATCCCTTGTATCTTTATTCATTTTTTTCGTTTCTTCGGAAATTTCCTGATTAAAGAGTTCATGGATTCGACACCGGGAAATAATTGTTAATCATTTCCCGTAGATCATTTCTTCGTACTCAAAACGACTGACCTCCAATAACTTCATGTCTGATTACCCGAGTGAATTGAGGTAGACTCAGGTTTAACATCATGCGCGCATCAACATTGAACTTTCCGAAATATGGCTCAAAGCTGTTATTATAGCCACGCTACCATATAAGTTATGGACCATCCTTAATATTTGGTGACCTTAGTTTACCAACACTTGGTCGGATCGAAAAACCAAGCTATAAACAAAATAAGAATGAATGCTTAACAAAATTTAAAAAACCATAAAAATTTTAAAATTTACAAAAAAAATTAAAAAGCCATAACAAAATTTCCTTCGTGTGAATGTTATAATGTTAAAATACTATACAAAAGATAGAGGAGATGGGCCCGGTTGCTAAGGGAACCCCGGCCTGGGGCCCCGACGGTAGTCGGACCCCTCCTTGGCCAAATCCTGGCTACGCCACTGTGTTCTGAGACTCTACATCAGCCACCCTGGGACCCCTAAGCCTAGCTGGGGCCCTGAGCTAATCTGGGTACAGCTGTGCTTAACTGAGGCCTCTGATCTGGTATGGGGGCCCTAAACTCTTCTAGGGTCCCTGGGCTAAGCTGGGGCCGTGAGCTTGAATGGAGCCCCTGAGCTGGTGTGAGACGGGACGCTATATCAGCCGATCTGGGCCCCTAAGCTGAGCTGGCCTGTACTGAACAAGAGCCCTGGGCTGGTCTGGGGCCTCTGAACTGTTCTAGCATCATTGAGCTAAGCTGGGATCCGTGAGCTTGAAGTCCCTTGGGCTGTTTGAGACCCTTCATAAGTCGACCTGGGGACCTTCGAGCTGAACCGGGCCCCTAAGCTAATCTGGCACCCTGTGCGAATCTGGAGCCCCCTGTGATGAGCTTCTATGGGTGCTGTGCTTATGTAGGGTCCCTTGACAAGCTGGTCCCAAAGCTAATGCACTGGTCTGGGCCCTTTAGCTGACTGATCTGGTTTCCTGAGCCATGGTCTGGACTTTGGGGTCCTCCGAGATAATTTGGCGGCCCCTGGGCGGCATAGGCATAGGAACCGGGGTCAGGGGATACTGCCCCCCTTTGAGGTGGGCCCCGCAACGAATATAAAAATATCAGCAACTGTTATATAGAACAAGAAACCCAAACGGCCCCGATAGCTTGTCTGGGAACGTTCAAGTTCGGTAGTACGCTGCTTGCAAGCCCCTGGAGGAGGAGCGCTTCGTAACAAAGCCAAGGAACCTACTACCCGAGTGTTTCCAAATGAGTCCCGAGAACTGGGCCCAATCAAACTCCATTCCATATCAATCCCAACACAAAATATGAATCGGACACGGACCCTGCACTAAATGCCAAGCAACAGTCGTCCCTGAGCCATCGAAAGGCGCGACGTCTTCCGATGCCAGGGTTATATGGTGTCGCCAACTCTTTCCCTGTTGGAGGGGTTTCTTTGGAGTCAAATTGCTCCTTGCACAAGGAATCTGCCGTGCCTTAAACCCGAGTTGGTCGCGTGGAAAGCAGGGTTGCTAACCACTATAACACCATGCCCACACCTCCTCGGCATCACAAAGCTGGCCATCAAGTACCAACATTGCACTTGCAGTCATGCTGGAACTCTGCATTTTAGCCATCGAAATATTCATTGTGATCAGCCTTTACCTAAATCAATCTTTAATGATGGAAAGAATAGATCAGTAATAACCTACATAAATGTTCCCATTTTCGTCATTAAATAAGCAAATACAAGTTGATTAGGCATAGCGAAGTGAGGCTATTTGGTATCAAAGCATTGTCTATAGTTTTCTAAGCAGTTCTTAATTTTGTAAATGTAATGAAAAGGGCCTAAGCATCTGTAAATATAAAAAACGCGCTCGTGGTAAAAATGATTGAAATCCTCAAAAAAAGCTTAAAAATGTATTTCGTATTGGAAAAGGGTCTAGGTAAAAAACTAAAATTGTTTTTTTGGCGTTTTACTATGATTTATTACATCATAATAGGTACAGTTCGAAATAGGAAAAAAATTAATTTCTCAATTTTCCATATATTGACATGCTTGTGGGCATGCATGCCTTATTACACTAAACGAGCTATCTAAAATTTTTAAAATTATAGGCCCCCGTGGACTGGGGCCCCCTTGAGGTGGGCCCCCTCTAAGGTTGGCCCCCCACTTTTCAAACCGTTCCTACGCCCCTGGTATGCCAAGTACATCGGCGTGTACCACCGCTGTTTTTATGCTATCTTCGAAAAACCCGAGGGGTTGGGTACCCGTCCCCCGTCAATGCGCGTGTTAACACGCGTCCCGCTGGGAGGTGAAATTCGCCCGTCTCCTGGTTTTTGCCAGATAACGCAAAATGGAGAGGCGCAGGGCAACGAAACTTCAAGTAACTTATCCCTGACTAATTTTATGCATCTGACCAATTTTTAGGTCCAGTCATGTCAGCTCAAGGAGCTATTCTAGGTCAAGTGACCCGGCCTCAAAACCCAAAATCACGAGTTTGAAGCAGTGCCTAAGGAACATCTGTCCACTGATCCGTTTCAAACATTCACCATATGATGAGGTCATTACCAAGAGTCTACAAATCCACTATCTCGGAATTTTGATACTGTTGACCTAAGGTGGGGTCAATTTTTTGGTCACCCCATTATAAATCTATGGTGAAAAATAGAAACGGCTCGTTTTCAGTAAAAACAGGATAGATAATGCTGAAAACCATCAAATCATGTATTCTTGCCACAATCTTGATCTTCAATTTTAGTTTTTAACCATCTGACCTCTCAAAGGTCATGTCAGGTGACAGAAACATACAGTGATTGTTGTGCAAATAACTTCCCACTGAATTGAGATAAAGGTCCCATTTCGCTTGCAATGTGCTTCTATTGTCCCGGGGAGTCGATTGATATGCAGCATGACTATACCAGGTCACCATGTGACCTTGACCTAGCTCGATGTAAGGTCATATTCACAATTTGACCCAGCAAGGTCATATTATACATCATTCGATTTGCCACGATAAGAGAGATCCAATGATGCATAAATATTTTCTCTAGCTCCACTGAGTAAAAATCTAGAGAGGTAAAGGTACACCGCCCTGTTGTAAGCCTATGTAACCTTCTTTGACCTTTGCTGACCTTAATATTGACCTTACATAAAAATACTTCGTATAATTTACCTGTGTCTCGTCAAGAGCTTTCGAACACCGTCCGTAATTTTCCTTTAGCTGTCCTGGGAAATGAGATACGGTGGGGGCGAAAAAACACCCCCCAGCGGGCGGCGTCATGCCAGGGACCCCAGCGGGGCGCGTGTTAAAGGGAATGTGGCACCTTCATAACGTGATTTTAACTGAGATAGCCAAGTTGTAAAGCAACTGGGAAAACCCGGTACGCAATATATCACTTGTCATGGAACTCGAGATTTCCATAGAAAAATCTAAAATCTACCTGAAATATACCCCTCATGTATATACCCTTAGCAGCAGGCCACAGTTGTCATGGGTGTTGGTGTGACGACGTATGCTGACGTCACAGTGAGCATCAGCCAATCGAAGCCCTTGAAGCGTATTGAATATGGTAGTGGTTGCCAGATCATGACATCATCCACGAGCAGATATTTATTTCTTTCCCTAGAGGAACATTTTAAAAAGCAAAATAGTGAGCTTTGTTGAATATTTTCCAGAGAAATCATGGACGGTTACATGATTTTCGGCTAAAAGTTCCCCTAATTACACTAGATTCCAGGATTCGACCAAGGTGCCACATTCCCTTAAGTGAGCATCAAAGCTAAATCCAGACATGGCCTACGCTACTTACGTTACCGAATTACGCTACGTTACGGTTCGATTTTGGCCAAAACTATGCTACGGTATTACGCTACGTTATATTTCATCGATTACGGAATTACGGTACTTTAGCTACGGCTACGGTAAAAATAGATCGTGCTACGATATCAATATTTTGTTCACCCATTCATACTTTATTCCTCGCCCCGATGGGGGTGGTGTTTGAACACCCCCTCAGGTTTTACCGGGGGCACGAAAAACAGCGGCACAAAGCGCTGCCATACTAGGCACCCCTTGTCCTTGATCGATTCTGAAACTTAATCCAACATTTCAAGGTTGGGTCTTCTCAGGTCAGGTCACCAGTGCAGGTCAAGTGACCTCACCTAAGACAAATGTTTAAGGTGGTATAAGCAAGAAATGGGCGAATCTATCAGATTGAAACTTATGCCACCTAATAGGCCCACCGAGTCCTACAACATATATTCCCGGACTTTCCATACCGATAACCTTAGGGTCAATTACGGACCAAGAACTCTCCATTGGAAATACATAGGGAAAACAGAAATTGGACTGTCTTTGTGTAGATAAAACTGAGAATATATTCATATTCCCCAAATCGTAGTATCCTAGGTTCCTTTCTAGGATCCTGTTGCAATGTTTTACCTGTGACCTCTGAGAGGTCATCTGAGCTACTTAAGCATATTTTCAGACTTGGGTCAATAATTTTGCTGGAAATGACGTTACATTTTTTATTTTGATACCGTTACATTGAGATTGCTACTACGAGTCGATTGATGTGCATATCGAATATGCTAGATTAGACAGTAAACTTGACCTGACCTGACGTGTGATCTGATGACTTAATGTGTGTGGCCTGATGTGTGTGATCAATGGTCGGGAATTCTTGTCACCAGTTGAAAAAAAACAAATTTATAAATTGAATCAGCCGACTTCTAATTTTTACAGGCTCAAAAATGTGTCCGTGTTTACAGTGTTCACCAAAAGGTCCTGATCTTAATTGACAGCGATTTGATGCATTTCTCGCTGAATTGTTTTAAGTTTGTAATTCTAAAGTAATGGCTTGGTCGTTACTTTTCAAATATTATCACTTATATTTCAAATTTCAAATTAAAACAAATCGTTACCAAGAATTCTTAGTACCACGATCGAGATCACGAAAAGGTATATTCATATATGACGTAACTTTTCTCGCAGTACGCTACGATACGCTAAATTTTGGCGTAGTACGCTACAGAATTCGCCCAGCTACGCTACGTTTCATTTCCAGAGCTACGGCTACGAAAAAGTAATGTCGTAACGGAGCGTAGGTCATATCTGGCTAAATCTACGAAAAAGAACGCAAAAACGCTCTCTTAGCGCACGTGCAATCCAACATCAGCAGCCTCCGCCGACGAATGTACCATACTGTCGGAAATCCTGAACACACCCTGGGCCGAATCGTTATCGGGTTTCGTTTGGATGACCGACGGCTGAGACGGTGGTGCAGCTTACGTCAATGTAGTGTGGCTTGGCTCCGTACTGGTTGTGCCTTCTCCCCAGTTCTGTCATCAGTGGCTGGTATTTCTCCTCCGAGTCCAGACGTGAGATCACCTTGTTGACGAAGCCCATCACCCTGAAACACACAGTCGAAACCCGAGTGAGAGCAGAATCCACCAGCCTAAAAACACAGTCAAAACCCAGGTCAGAGCAGAATCCACCAGCCTAAAACACAGTCGAAACCCGAGTAAAAATAGAATCCACCAGCCTAAAACACACAGTCGAAACCCCGGTAAGAACAGAATCCACCAGCCTAAAACACTGTCAAAACCCAGGTCAGAGCAGAATCCACCAGCCTAAGCCACTGTCGAAACCCGAGTAAAAATATAATCCACCAGTCTAAAACACACAGCCGAAACCCGAGTAAGAACAGAATCCACCAGCCTAAAACACACAGTCGAAACCCAGGTAAGAACAGAATCCACCAGCCTAAAACACAGTCGAAACCCAGGTCAAAGTTGAATCCACCAGCCTAAAACACACAGTCGAAACCCGAGTAAGAACAGAATCCACCAGCCTAAAACACACGGTCGAATCCCGAGTAAAAATAGAATCGACTAGTCTGAAACACACAGTCGAAACCCAGGTTAGAACAGAATCGACCAGTCTGAAACACACAGCCGAAACCCAGGCCAGAACAGAAACCACCACTCTAAAAGGCATAGTAAAACCTTTGTCAGAACCAAACCCATCCCCCTGATACCCAGGTTCTTGAGCAGCCTGGAAGATGACGGCACATAGTCCCTGCAGTCCACGCGTTGAAATATGTCACATTACGCCATCTCAAATGCCGGCTCCTTCCTGTACCTAGTTACACTGCTGTACCTAATTGCTGTCTTTACCTAATTACTGCTATTTTGTTGTTATTTTGTTTACTGTAATTGTTGTTATTTTGGGCACTGTACCTAACTACTGTTTACAATCATCTTTCAAGTTCCCCGAAATCCTGCAATCCAAAAGGACGACAAATGGCGTAAATACCCTTCTCTCAGATCTGCAGTTTTTTCCGCCTGAGGCGTCATGGCTTCCACCCAGTGAAGATCAGTGATTTACAGAACAGTGTCGCACTGGCCGGAGATAGCCCCCGCCTGTTTCTCTGCCCCTGGACCAGAAGATGGCCACTCCTCCGAGCCATAAAGCCGCGATAGTGTCTGGAAGTGTTGGAACGCTTAACACGCACACGAGTGAGGGACCTCGGAATCCCCCCCCACCTATTTTACTAGGTGGCCAGAAAACTGTTCGCAGCCAAAAAACGATACGTGGCCGCATCTGGGGAAATTCATGAGCACGTTCATTGGCGAATAAATTTTGAAAATTGGTCCATATTTTTTAATTATTGGCTTTTAAAGAAAATGTGGCACCTTGGTCGAATCCTGGAATTTAGTGTAATTAGGGGTACTTTTAGCCAAAATAATAGAATCGTCCATTATTTCTCTGAAAAATGTACAATAAGCTCAATATTTTTATTTTTAAAATGCACCTCTAGGGAAAAAAATAATTATCTGCCTGTAGATGGTGTCATGATCTGGCAACCACTACCAAATTCAATAGGCTTCAAGGACTTTGATTGGCTGATACTCACCGTGACTTCAGCATATGTCGTCATACCAACAGCCTGTCAATTGTGGCCTGCTGCTTGGGGTACATGAGGGGTACATTTTAGTTAGCTTTTAGCTTTTCTCTATGGAAATTTTGAGTTTCAAGACAAATGATGTATAGAGTACCGGGTTTTCCGGCATGCTTTACAACCTGGCTATCTCAGTAAATATCACGTTATAAAGGCGCCACATTCACTTTAAGGCCAAACCCATGTTTTAAGATCACCACCATCGCCAGGCCACAACAGTTCACTTGCATTAAAGACCAAGAAGTGACGTCATCATGTCATATCAACGAAAATATATACTAACACCCGCACTGGAGGGGGTCTGGCACTAACGCGCACTGGAGGGGGGCCTGGTAGGCCCCTAAGATCTCGGAAACTAAGAGGGTTAGAAAAACACCACTTGATAGGTGGGTGGGGGCTATGGTGATCTACATGATGAGCAATTTTCATTGATCTAGGTTAATATCTTCAAGGTCAAACGAGGTCGTAAAGGTCAAATATTGGCCATGCTGGGATCGATTGGTAAATGCTGTGATTATGCAGGAAAATGGCGGGAATAAGCTAAAGGCGGACAAGGTTCATAGAGAAGAGGTCTCAAAGAGGCTTCCCCACAATTTTTGGGTCAAAGTCATTCAAGGTCATTGACCTTTAAGGTCACCACATGGTATACTACTTATTATTTACACTTTGACTAACACTGTAGCCACTGTTTGGCGGGAAATGACGATTGACCTTTCCCAATGACCTTTGACCTTGACCTTTGACCTTGAACTTTGTATTGGGGTACCCTACCGATGACGTCATAGCATAATATATGTCAGACGGGGTAACGTCATTTTGCCGGACGCACAGTGGTCAGTGACCTTGAAAGTGCAGATATGACCTTGACCTGTGACCTTTGACCTTGACCTTGACCTTCATGTGAAGTGACCTTGACATTATAGTTCCGCTTATATGACGTTATGACGTCACCACTCGGTCTTCAATGCAAGCTAACTGGTCCGACCGCGCGTTTACGGCGATCTCAAAATGCAGGTCTGACTTTGAAAGCCTATAAGTCAAAAAATTATCAGCCGATTTTCAAAAAGTCTTCACCAATCGACGCGCTAATAAATTCTGTTAAATGTGGCCGGGTGTCGTTTTTTGGCTACAAGCGGTTCTCCGGCCACCTCGGAAAAACAGGTGGGGGGCCTCCGAGGCCCCCCTCCAGTGCGCGTGTTAAGGCACTTCACGTGAAGGTCAAGGTAATTAGTCAATTTTATATCAGCATTTCCTTGGTCATTGATCCCGTGCTTCCAGTCAAGTGACGTTGCCCAATATGACGTATTTTACGCAATGACGTCATATTCAATGCTAGTCAAGGTGAAAGTTCATGGGTAAAGGAAATCCCTAATTTTCCGCCAAACAGTTATATAGTGCGAGTTATGGTGTACATTATTGGAAGCATATAATATCGTGACGTGATAGGAGATTTATTTATTTATTAGCAGCGACAAGCCACAGGTCACGACCCACTTACGGCTGAGCTCATCGTCAGAAAAAAGTCAGAAAAAACACACATCTGACTTAAGGTATACCCACACACTCACACTCACGCATTCGCTGTTAATCGCTTACATATATACATGTAGCATACATACGATATATATTTAAATGAAATTTCCAAGGCTAAAAGGCACTCTAAAGTATCTCCAAGGCAGAGCCGTAGCTACTAAAATAATGTATATGTGCATGTAATAGAAAGAAAACACTATCTCATGTATGTGCCTATACTATTCGCATATCGCAGCACATTCGAACGAAAGAATCTAGTCGGCTGAAAAAGTCCTCTGCTGGTGTTTGGTGCAGGAAATCATTGGCAAGCTTCGGTAGATGAATCCTAAAGCCATTCTGCACCATATTAACTCTACCACGAGGCACACCGAACAAGTCAGTGTGCCGTGAGTGTCGGACGAGAGCTAGGACAGCAAACATAGGCACAAGCTCGTTACAATCCAGCCGGCCATTGAACGCAGAGCGCAAGAACCTTATATCATCTTGAGCAAATCTCGCCTTAATAGATGAACATCGAAAAGGGGTCATAAGTGACTGATAATCCATTGCAATTCGGCTATATGTATGTACGCCCAACCACATTAAGAAACGATGCTGCAGCCTTTCGAGGCGGGAAAGATGCGAACCTGCGGCACCAGACCAGATTACACTGCCATATTCTAGTAATGACCTGACATGAGCCTTGTACGCACACATAACAGCACAGTGATTAAACCTCGGAAGGCGTGCACAGGAAGAAACCTGAATGCTACGCATAAGGAGCCCAAGCATCCGGTTTGCCTTGCCCATAACCGAGTCCACGTGCTCTGCGAATGTCAGCTTAGAGTCTAAGACCACTCCTAAGTCCCTAATGTTAAAACTGCGTTCTAGCTGAAGGCCGATGACTTTAAAAGAATTTGATCCTAAAATGTTAGGAAACATTTTAAGTACCTTGTTCCTATCATCTCTGTCAGTTTTCAATGTATTTCTGACCTTTTCTGCATCATCACGGCATTTCCCAAAAGGTCCCCAGCACGGCCCGGATTTGAGCTTTATGACCTCCTTTGACCTTGAATATATCGGTCTAAGTAAATGAAAGTTCGCAATAATGTAGGTCATTATAGCAACGCACACACCTCCCAATTGGGCGTTTTTTCTAAGCCTCTTAAATTTTGAGGTCCCAGGGGGATGGACCTACTAGGCCCCCTCCAGCGTGCGCTAGTGCCAAACCCACCTCCCGTGCTGGTGTTAATGACAATTCTCTGGTGTTTAGAATCGCCGCTCTGGGAAGGAGTTTCTTAATCTGGCTTGTGACGTTCCGGGACAAAGCACACCATCACGAAACTGTTTCCACCGAGCAGTTGAAACAATTGAAGCACAAATTCAACGTGAAGAAAGGAAAAATTGTCCAAAGCACGAATTTCAGTTGAAGCACGAATTCTTGCCAAGGGCAAAGTAGGCGTGGCAAGAGAAATGCATGCTAACAACGGATAAAGGGGTGAAACAAGGAATGAGCAAACAACATTGGGTGAGGTATCAGGCGATCCCATTATTAATCCCTAGGTGTTTCAACTTGACCATGCTAAAACGAAGCAATCATGGTTTTGTTCAGGATCACTTAATAACACGCGCATTGACGGGGGTCTGAGCCACCTTCGCTTTGACGAGGGGGTGGCGTGTACCCGCCCCCCTAAGATCTCGAGAACCATGGTAGGTAGAGAAAAACGGTAAACGGCCTTGTATAGCCCATCCACTTCTCCATCAAAAATATTTGCACCATTTTTTGTCAGGTCACATTTAAGGTCACGAGAGATCAAAACATGCCGTAATAGGGATAACATGTAAATTAGGTTTTTCGGCCATTACATCTGAACAGGTAAAGATGGAGAAAAACGACTTAAACTGTATGAATCCTCGCAGCAATCCGAATCGAATGATATATAATTTGACCTTGCTAGGTCAAATCAAGGATTTGACCTGACCTGAGGTCAGGTCAGGGTCAAATTATATAAAATGCATATCATTAAAACTGCAAAGCCAGAGCGAGTCTAATGCAGCTAAAATAAACGCTCTATCACTATCCGTTACTGAGTTATACAGTAAAACAGTTTTTCCCATGTATTTCCAAGGGAGAGGTCATGCCTCGTACCTGACCTTAGGTCCTCGATATCAAAAATACCGGAACATATTTTAGAGAACTCGGTGGGCCCATTATGTGATATGAGATTCAATCGGATAAGTTCACCCTGCTCCGACTTATGCTATCTTAAACTTTTTTTTGAGGTCAGTTCACTTGACCTGTACTGGTGACCTGACCTGAGATGACCTAACCTTAAAATTTTTTACAGAAGTTGTAAAATGATGAGGGAAAAGGTATACCAAGTACGGCGGAGCTACGCGCCGCCGTTTCCATGCTATCTCCGAAAAACCCGAGGGGGCGGGTACCCGCTCCCCCGTCAATGGGCGTGTTAATCATAATCAAATGGGCCAAGTCACCAGTTTTCTCCAGACAGAACACAGAACATCTACGGAATGATCTGGAGCATTCCGGCGTTGTTGAGCTATGATTTTGCTCTCCAAAGCCACGTACTCCCGGTTTTTTCACGTTCTACTAGAAGCAAGATACCATCGTGTAGCATCTACCATCAACATGTCTCTTGCAAAGCTGCGTATATATTTATAGCGCCCCATCTACAACCCTGTCAGCCAAGGACCATAAAAGGCTACCGTAAATCCTTGGATGCCATCCTGCTCAGCTCCCAGGCGTCGGAACAGCTATTATGAGGTAACACCGCGTTCGCCAGCTTCACTGAATGAGCCACAAACGCTCAGCTCAGGGACCACCGCCAACGGCAACCAATGTTTAAAGCATGGCCCGCGGTCCCTTTAGAGTCCCGGCTTGATGTCCCATTCCCATGCGAATGCCTGGCGAATTGTCCGGCAGTGCGACCTGTACAATCACACGCCGTCCCGGTTCTTGCATGCTACTCGAGAGCGCGTACATCCGTACAAAAGTAGATACAAGTGAAACAAGCGGGTTTCCGTCTGTACTGTTCGTGTTCGTGTGTGAGTGTGGGACGGGGGGGGGTAAGGAGCTAACAGTTGGTTAGCGTGCTAACCGAACTGAGCGTTTATCCGAATTGAATAGCGTGCTAGCTGAGCCGAGCGTGCACGTTGACCCAGCTGCGCCAGGTCGCGGGATCGAGCCCTCCCAGAGGCTAGTGTATTTTTTTCACGGAAATCAGACTCGTATTCTGGGCCAGGCCTGTCTGCTGCCTCCCCTTTTGACGTTATGTAACCCTGTATCTACTAAGTGGGTCGGAAAATCCCGAGAGAACAGTGTTGGGTGATTGAAAGTACATACATACGTGTTTTTTAGCCACCAAGAGCCACTAGGTTAGAACCTACCGATGACTGATTATCAGCGAATAATTTCTGTGGTCTCACCCCGACCTGAGACTCAGTTACCCAACAAAGGTTATATACTCCGTTCTGACTGTGAGCTGGATTCCACAGTCAACTTAACTTCAGCACCCGAACCTGCTTCTGAGTGTCACGCTAAAAAGCACATTGTGAGTTCCATAGGCGGATACAGGATCTCCGATCAGAGGGAGGCACGTGGTCAGGGGCGCTATCCGGAGCAGGAGGAGCCACTTCTGGGGCGGCGAAGCCTATCATGCGGGCACAACTCCTATAAAAGGGACGCCAATACTTCTATCGGGAGACAAAGCTGTGGGGTGGAAGGCGAAATTTAATGTGGACGTCATCGAACTTTCAGGGAGACGCCGTGGACATTTCAGGAGGTACCGAGGGTCGGTGCGGGGGGGCAATACCCCTCTTAACCCGCTTGGATCCGCCTATGGCAGATGCATTTATACTGTCCCAGCCTTAGGCATAGTCTTTCCTGTTAAGAAAATATTAACCCTTGCCCCGATGGCGGTTACGAGTCACCTTTGCCCTGGTGGGGGCTAAAAAGACCCCCACGATCTAAAAAACTAATAGAGCTAGGAAAAAGAAAAAACGGTAGTCGAAAGCACTTCAAAAATGACATCGAAAATATTTTTGTCATTTTTTCGTCAGGTAAATATCAAGGTCACCAGAGGTCAACATAGGTCAAAATCGCTAATATGAGGCGTACTAAGAAAGCCTAACATATCTCAGAAACTATGATAGCTAGAATTTTTTAACACCATTCGAAAGCTCTTGAGCTGCTCTTTCATTGCAGTGGCAATGATTTTCGAGTCAGGTCAAAGCCTAGGGAGCTACAGGTCACTGAATATTGGGAATGTTCTTGGGAATGTACAATGTCCATAGCCACCCATGCATAAGACCTTTTTCGCTAACAACTTCCAAACCAAGCAGGATGCAGCCATAGTTGATACATCATTGGAATTGTCTTGTCAATACCATTTGAATTATATATAATATTACTATACCAGGTCAAATTTAAAATTTGACCTGACCCAGGTCAACAGTCTGACCCAACTTGACTTGGTATGGTCATGATGTGTATCATTTGACTTGCGGTCACTATACAAAAATTTTGGTGACAAAATAAAAGTCATATCTATGTTTATTCAAAACTTATAGAGTAAAACACCAAAAAATGTGTTTTGACCTAAGGTGACCTTTCAAAGGTCAAAAGTCAAAATTTTTGGTATCAAGTTCAGAAATGGGCTAAGAGCAAGTCGTAACCGATGTTTGAAGTTGATGTCATTCATAATTACTGAGAAAAGCTCATTTCGTGATTTTCTCCATCTATTTACAATGGGGAGGTCATACTCTGCACATGACCTTATGTCAGCAATATAAAAAATCCCAGATCATATGGTGTAGCTCCTGGTGGGCGCAATATGTGGTATGAGTTTCAACTTGATCGATCAGCCCTCCTCTTAGTTATGCAGTCCTAAACATTTATTGAGGTGAGGTCACTTCACCTGGCCTGGTGACCCGACCTGATATGACCTTGAGCTAAAATTTTCAGGAAAGATGTAAAAATTATGAAGGAACAGCTAGACTAAGATGGGCGGCGCTGAGCGCCATCGTTTGTTGGTTACTTCAGAAAAACCCGAGGGGGTCTAAAAGACCCTTACTCGGCATACATTTTTTCCTATAATTTTTACAACTTAAGCCAAAATTTTAAGGTTAGTTCATCTCAGGTCAGTTCTCCAGTACAGGTCAAGTGACCTGACCTCGAAAAAGTTTAACCCATTAACGCCCAGCGGGTCATTTTTGTCTTCTGACTTTGACAGGCTGCAGAATCGGTGCCAGTGAAGTGATTTTAATAATTGTTGGGGTTTAACGACGCACCAACTGCCAGGGTCATACGGCGTCGCCAACTCTCACCCTGTTGGAAGGGATTTTGGGGATCAGATCGACTTATTCAGAGGCTCCGCCGGGACTTGAACCCGGGACCGGTGGCTTAGAAGACAAGGGTGCTATCCACTAAGCCACCTCATCCCCGTGAAGTGATCTTCATGTTTATGATATGTATGTGTGTTTCAGAGCGTAGGCAAGCTATACAAGTGCATTTGAAATTCTTTGGTTTTTATAGGACGATTTTGGTGGAACTTATTTTGGCGAGGTTTTGGTCAACGTGAGATAGCTTTGCAAATTTTGTTTCTCGCAATAGCATATGGAAAGCCGAAAAGAATTTGTATGATTGACATTAAGCTAAGACCACTAGGAGTCAGATGGTGAAGAAACAGTAAGATTTTCTTGAACGGCTTTGCCATGAGACATCGTCAAATATGAAGCGGACAAAAATGACCCGCTGGGCGTTGCGGACATCTTCGGGCTGCTGAAAAGGAAGAAAAGGATGTGTCCTGTCCTCCCGTCTGGTGGGTTAGGTGCATAATGTTACCTAGAGGAAATGGAGGCATTGTGGGTCCTGCCAATTCAGGGTTGCTAGTTTAGAGACTTTTCATCAAATCTGAAGATTTTTAGTGCAATGTCGATACCTTTGGAAACTTTGGAGTTCATGAAATGCTTCCCAACGTTTTCGGGGTCTGTCTTATTTTTGGAATGATTATCAAATATTTCTAACGAAAACATGCAAGATAGTTTCAGTATTTTCTGAACGCGTTGTCAAAGACAATTTTCAGGGTTTTGAAAACTTAAAGAAACATTAGCATGACTTTACTGTTAAACTAGCAGAGCCTTTTCTTTTCCTTTTGATGGATTTTATGTAGTGGATAGAGAGGATAGGGAACAGTGGCGGATTGAAGACTTCATTGGGTGTGGGGGGAGGTGTTTAGGGGTCTCGAGCATCCCCCGCATCGCCTCGGAACAGCCCTCAGTTATGCATTTACTATAGGCACACTGCCATTTCGGTGGGAGGGGGGGGTTGAGTTTTCCTAGCCCCCTTGTGTCCACCACTGATTGAAAGCCAATGACCAGCTAACAAAATAAGAGTTGGGAATTATTGCGGCCGCCGCGCTGGTTTGTTGTGACGAGATGGTGCAGTTTAAAAGGGGTGAAAGCATGGGAAGTTCTATGACTTCTGTCGAAAACGCAATTAGCACTGTTGCGGCTTGGTTCTGGTCAAGTGAAACTACCATGAGTGAGCATCCTGGGGTTTAGGGGAGGGGCCAAGACCCGCCTGGATTTTTGGTCTCCCACAGACTTTGTCTAGGGCTTGGATTGCATTGCCAGTGTTAAACCATCCAGAACCCATCCTGGATCGAGAAGAAATATCCAGCATTGGAGACATAAATATATCGAAAGCATAGTTGTTAGCAATGCCACAGATCAAGTGTTTTTCAGGAAAAGAAGCAAAATAAGTTGTTTTAAATGCGCAAGATAGCGGAGCAGATCAGGTGCATATCATGAGTATGCCATCACAAAATACATTAGTCATGAGGATGAAAAAGATGATGCGCTGACCGGCGTTACAATGACCAGCGGCGTGCCTGGAAATGTGGAGGCTCACATTAATGCAACTATTGAACGCGCTACTTGCTCCAAAGAAAAGTTGGAAAGATGGAAATGGACCCGTTTGGATATTTGGAGATTAGTCAAGCTAATGTACATCGCGTAGGGGGAGATATCGGATTGAGTTTTCAAAACTTTTCATCTGTATGCTGAATATTACGATTAAGTACTCGTTGAAAGCTCAGTGAGCGTCAGTCACGAAGTCTGGGAGACGGAGGAGGAAGGGGGAAGGGACAAAAGAAATGGTTTCCCCAAACCTTTGATATTCACCTTATATTCTTAATATTACTATGCTATACTATACTAAAATATTCTTAAAATACTGTGATTTTAACAATTTTAGTCCATCCCCCGCAAATCATCAGTCTAGGTTAGCCGCTGTTGTATACTATTTGCAAATATGCGACTAGTATTGTCTATAATTAAACCTGGAGAGCATAAAACTGTCTAAACATTTAACCATGACCCATATACAAGAGGAAATAAAAACACTTCACAAAACTGCAGTAAAAGCGATGCGCATCCGGCCGCTGAGTGCGGTGACTGCGCCGCCCGGGAGCCGGCCACGTCGTGCCAGCCGATGTCCCAAACGCCCAGCGGGTCATTTTTGTCCGGTGTCATATCTCAGAATCTAAAAGCGGTATTGGTTTAAAACTTTAGGAACATCTTATTTGTCATATTTTAAACATAGGAACACATTTGTTCGCCAATCTGAAAGCTGGATGTAGGTGCGGGCGTTAATGGGTTAAGATAGCATAAGTCAGAACAGGGTGAGCTTATCCGATTGAAACTCCCTTTACATAATGGGCCTACCGAGTTCTCTAAAATATGTTCCGCTATCTTTTATTTCGATGACCTAAGGTGAGGTACGAGCCATGACCTCCCCGTTGGAAATACATGAGAAAAGTGGTTTTAACTAAATAACTTGGTAATGGATGGTGAGAGAGTATTGATTTTAACTTCATTATATTTTCATCGTCTTTGCAGTTCTAATAATATGCATTTTATCTGATTTGACCTGGACCTGACCTCAAGTCAGGTCAAATCCTTGATTTGACCTAGCAAGGTCACGTTATATATCATTTGATTCGGCTTGCTGCGAGGATTCATACAGTTTAAATTGTTTTGTTCTATCTTTACTTGTTCAGATGTTATCACCGAAAAACTTCATTTACATGTTATCCCTATGGCGGTATGTTTTGACCTCTAATGTCCTTAAATGTGACCTTAAATGACCTTAAATGTGACCTTAAATGACCTTAATTGTGACATTAATGGCCTTAAATGTGACCTTAAATGACCTTCCATGTGACCTTAAATGACCTTAATGTTTGAACTGACAAAAAAGTGGTTCAAATAATTTCGATGGAAAAGTGGATGGGCTACCCATCACCGTTGACTGTTTTTCGCCATCTAGCGTGGTTCTTGAGATCTTAAGGGGCGGGTACCTGCTCCCGGTCAAAACGAAGATGGCTCAGACCCCTGTCAATACGCGTGTTAATATAGACCTCTCTCTCTCCCTCTCTCTCTCTCTCTCTCTCTCTCAAGGTCATCAGCCTATCAGCTTGGGTAAGCAAGAGAAAGCAGATCAAAGCTTATGCCGTTGAGGCCTTGTAATAAGCGCCTGGTTTCGGAAGGAAACAGCCCTCACGGGGCCGAATCTAAAGCCATCAAATTTGCTATTCAGACGGGTAGAGGAACAGACATTGAGCACCACCCCCCCCACCCCATCAGCACGGCTCTAAATGGCCAATGGGATTGAACGATACTTGGCAATCTACTCAAAGTTTCATCAAACGAGCCGGATAATACGATTTACCTATGAGAGCAGCTCATACGAAGATAAACTCTGGGAAAATATGGGCGTGAACTTTATTCAAGGGAGAAAATGTTTTTAGGAGATCCGTGCTACCCATTGCATTGGCAACCAAATTTTCGATTCAATCCAAGTTCCAACTCCTGGACGGGGCTGGATTGGATATTCCTTCAAATCACCGATCCATGTCGTACTCTAGTTGCCAGCCAAAATTAATACCAAGCGCGTGCAGACGTTTTCCGGCGATATTTCAACCGTATCCTAGCCTACCAACCAGGGACGGATGTTCCAAATGGGCGCAATTACAGAGCAACTCCGCGAAGTAAAACGTTTCGTCGGTCTTCGGTCTTCATCTCGTGTCGTCCGCCATTTTCTTTAGGGAATCTCAGCCGCTCGATCTGGATACGAAACCCGATACCAGATCACATCATTCGTTAGAAATTTCGCAAGTAATGGTAGTTGTAAAGACGTTTTCTTTGTGCTATAAGAGACAATATAAACAGGTGAAATATTATCAGTAACAGCCTCTATCCTGTGGCTTGAAACAAACCTAAACCTGCCAATTTTTACGACCCGATTCGCGCATGCAGACCGCATTTCCGAGAAAATCCGCAAATCCAGACAATCGATCAACTTTATACGGATTTTCCCGGGAGAGGAGCGCTCTGCTGGCGCGGTGGCATATCCGAGGCATCCTTCACCGTTAGTGGCACCAAAGCGACAGCATAAATAAAGGATGACAGTCGGACCGATCGCGAATCGATGCCCATTCCTGGCGCCCACCATCCGGGTCAAAATTCGTGATCTTCACACGGAGCCAGGGCTGGCAGATGAATAATGGAATTTTTTCACCGAATTTGATTCACCATTTCGCCAAATTTCGACAATTCCAGATATCAGTTCGCCACGATATCGCCAATGATGACATCTTACGATCGTAAGCCGGAATATCAGACTCTGAGAAAAAAATCGTACGCTTAGTACCGGAATGCCGCACGAGTTGTTTTAACTGATGTAGCCAGAATATGTACAGACTACATCAGAAGCCTTGGTATTCAGTATTGCATTTTTCTTAGAACACACCACCTATGTGCGGTGATGAAATTTACATCACTCAATGATGAAACGTACATCAATCTAAAAGGATAGGACATGTTCTCAAATAGTTTCTAACCCGTCAGGTAGGTCTATTTTTTAAGGTATCATTATTTTTCAATTAGCTATTTTTTACCAAAACACAAAAAATGCTTCCTTTCCTTTTGGGACAAAATAAGACATTTTACAGCAGAATTCTAGAAATTTTAGTGAATAAAAACATCAAAATGATTTCTTAACAGTTTATATAAAATATCAAAGAAAATATTTAGGCCTTACTACAAAAATAGCTTTGTATTTCACTATTTGGAACCTCTGTGCCAGAAACGTCTTCGTTTTTCCACGTAAGTAAATCATAGAAATGCCCACTTAAAAATAAAAAAGACATCCCAAAAACCAAATTAAAGACGGTTAAATAAAATATTTTGCGCTCATTAGATTCCTCTCATCATTGCAAATCGAGTGATAAATAATATGACCTTGCTAGGTCAAATAGTGAAAATAACCTGACCTTCCCTTGCAAGGCAATGGGGCCACTAAAGGAAAATGGGAAGATCAAGGCGCGGGCACTTGCCATAGATCTATAGACCTGACATTTGATGGCTTTATGACTGACTAGGCAAGGAAAAAAACAGCCATGAGGAGCAACGTCTTGAAAAAAATTGGACCGGGCTAATGGCCAGGCACCATCCTCGAAGCCGTCGCTGCGGTAGGAGCATTGATTGTTATTTTGGCGACAATACTGGAGTTGCTGCGGCAACCCGTGCTATTGGTTAACACGCGCATTGACGGGGGTCTGAGCCACTTTCGCATTGACGGGGGGGCGTGTACCCGCCCCCTAGGATCTCGAGAACCACGGTAGGTAGCGAAAAACGGTAAACAGTGTTGGGCTGCCCATCCACTTCTCCATCGAAAACATTTGAACCATTTTTTGTCAGTTCACATTTAAGGTCACGAGAGGTCAAAACACGCCGTCATAGGCATAACATGTAAATTCAGTTTTTTTCGGCCATTTCATCTGAACAAGTAAAGATAGAGCAAAACGACTTAAACTTTATGAATCCTCTCGGCAAGCCGAATCGAATGATATATAATTTGACCTTGCTAGGTCAAATCAAGGATTGGACCTGACCTGAAGTCAGGTCAGGGTCAAATTATATAAAATGCATATCAGTAGAACTGCAAAGCCCAGGCGAGTCTAATGCAGCTAAAATAAATGCTCTATCACCATCCGTTACTGAGTTATTCCGTAAAAACCATGTTTCCCATGTATTTCCAGTGGAGAGGTCATGCTTCGTACCTGACCTTAGATCATCGATTTAAAGAATACCGGAAGATTTTTTAGAGAACTCGGTGGTGCCATTATGTGATATGAGTTTCAATCGGATAAGTTCACCCTGCTCCGACTTACGCTATCTTAAACTTTTTTTGAGGTTGGGTCCGACGCCACCATGATCTACTTTAAATTTTACAAGTTGAATATAGGAAGGGTATAAATCGGCGGCCTACGCGCCCGTTTTAACCAAGGGGGGGGAACCCGAATGCGCGTGTTAATGGGCAGCATATTGCAGACCTGGAAAACCACAGATGTGAGCCAAGCCATGGATAATTAATCTTAGACCTGTCGGATGCTTGTCGAGCCTGATACGTCCGAATTTTTGTCCTCGGAGCTTCAGGTATAAGGCGCGCTGACCATCTGGGGCGTCTCTTCATTAACACGCGCATACGGGGGGCCCCCTCGGGTTTTGGAGATAGAAAAGGGGCGCGTAGCGCCGCCGTACTATACCTTTCCTCATCATTTACAACTCTGAAAATTTAAGGTTAGGCATTCAGGTCAGGTACCAGTAAGGTCAAGTGACCCGACTAAAAAAGTTAAGATACAATCGGAGCAGGGTAACACGATCATATCACAACCCCACCGAGTTCTCAAAATATGTTCCGGTATTTTGATATCGATGACCTAAGGTCAGGTACGAGGTATGACTCTCCATAAAATACATGGGAAAAATTGTTTTACAGAATAACCAGTAACAGAGTGATAGAGCATTTATTTAGCTCATAACCTGGCTGCGGTTATGATATGCATTTTATATATTGACCACGACAGGTCAGGTCAAATCCTTGATTTGACTAGCAAGGTCAAATTATATATCATTCGATTTGGCTCTAAGAGGATTCATATAGTTCAAGTCGTTTGCTCTATCTTACTTCAGATGTAATGGCCGAAAAACTGAATTACATGTAATCCCTATACGGGCATGTTTGACCTCGTGACAAATGACCTACAAAAAATGGTTCAAATGTTTCGATGGAGCGATGGGCAGCCCAACGCCGTTTACCGTTTTCGCACACCGTGGTTCTCGAGATTGGGGCGGTACGCCCCCGTCAATGCGAGGTGGCTCAGACCCCGTCAATGCGCGTGTAACCCATCACCGCCGGGTTCATCGAACCCTCGGCTACGAATGACTCTGAGCCGATTGAAATGAAACGCGCTTCGGTTTTTGGGGTAATTGATTTAAAAAACTTATGATTACAAATTGACCGCAGAACTGGTCAGGTCAATGTGTTATGGAGTAATTTCTAAACCCATTTAATACGCGCCCGGCTGGGGTCCCTTGCATGACGCGCCCCGCTGGGGAGGAACGTTTTTCGCCCCCCTCCGTATCTCGTTCCCCACGAAAGCTAAAGGAAAATTACGGACGGCGTTTGAAAGCTCTTCACAAGACCAAGAGAATTTATAGAATAATTTTATGTCAGGTCAATATTGAGGTCAGCATAGGTCAAAGAAAGCTCCATAGGCTTACAACAGAGCAGAGGTCTAAGAACTTACCATTTTGGCATTCTAAGTGGTGACAGCTCAAGGTGGGCAAGGTGACAAAATTAGCCGAAATGTTTCCTCAAGACCAATAACGGAACAAATTTCCGAAACTGGCGGCTGTAATTTTAGCTCGCAGTGTTTTTCAACAACTAGAATGGCCCAGGAGTATCCATTGGTATCAAACGAACGGAAAACGTGCCACCTTTTGCACCCTGGGCTGATGGCACATTTATGGTTTGACGTTTTCATTGGTGACACACTGATCACTTTTTTGGCCCCTGCAACAGAGCAGTGTACGTTTCCCTCTTTGCCCTCAGGGGAGCTAGAGCAAATCTTTATGCATCATTAGATTCCTCTCATCGCGGCGAATTGGATGATGTATAATATGACCTTGCTTGGTTAAATAGTCAAAATGACCTGACCTCGACCTAGGTCAGGGTCACAGAGTGACCTGGTATGGTCATGTTGCATATCAATCGCCTCCCCGTGACAATATAAACACAATGCAAGCAAAATGGGAGCTTTATCGCAATTCAGTGAGAAGTTATTGGCAAAACAATCACTCTATGCTCCCGTGACCTGATATGATCTTTGGGAGGTCAAATGCTCAAAAACTCAACTTTATAGTCAAGATCGTGGTAAGAATAGACAGTTTAGGGATTTTCAGCCTTATCTATCCAGTATTTCCTGAAAACGAGTTCATTCTATTTTTCACCATAGACATAATGGGGTGACCAAAAAATGGACCCCACCTTAGGTCACCAATATCAAAATTCCGAGATAGCAGATTTGTAGACCCTAATGACTTTATCATATTGTGGAAGTTTCAAACTGATCGGTTTGCTAATGTTTCCTGGGCGCTGCTTCAAACTCGTAATTTTAGGTTTTGAGGTCGGGTCACTTGACCCTGAATAGCTCCTTGACCTGACATGACCGTTACTTAAGAATTTGGTCAGATGTGTAAAATTAATCAGGGATAAGGTACTGTAAGTTTCTTGTTCTGCGTCTCTTCGTTTTTGAGCTATCTGAAAAACAGTAGAGGGGCGAATTTCGCCCCCCCAGCGGGGCGCGTGTTACGGCGATTTTGTTCTTCTAAAATGAGTCTGACTAAGAACCAAGATAACTAGGCTTCTCAAAGGGCTAGATGAAGTTTCTAAACATCATTCGATAGCTCTTAGAAGGATAAATCTGGATGCTGTCATCCATTTTGAGGTCACGTCAATGCCAAGGTCACCAGAAGTCAAAAGTCACGGATTTTGAAATTGTTTGTGTCTACCTATAACTGTCGAACGGAACAAGATACAGTCTTAAATTTTAATCACAGTAATGAGCCCACAATTTTACGGAGCAGCACGAGCGTGCTGGTAAGGCGCAAAGATGACCCCACTCCCCCTATGGGTGAATCGACTGGTAGCGCCCGTTCAGTGACGGCAGAAACTCCGGAGGGGCCGGAAGCCACTCTAAATACACGAGCATCTTCCATGAAAAAATCAATCAACGTTTTTTCCCCAATATACCAAATGACGACGCCCTTTTCACGTGACTGACTCTATTGCAAACCTCTAGTAAAGATAACACATTCCTTTAATGATAATGTCTCACGATTTCCAGGCAGCACTATCGGCAAAGTCCGCAGGTAGTACCCGTCTTCCAAAATCGGGCATTGGCCATGAGCGGACCATGCATAAGCGAGTGGAGTGTTTCGTTAGCCATAGCCGGATCCAGAACTTCCAGCAGGAGGGGTCACTTTGGAAACGGGGCGCCATGTAGGGGCGCCACGGATGGGGGTGCGATTTGGGCATGGAAGATGTGCCATTTTGACCAGGGTCACCAATGATTA
Source organism: Lepas anatifera (assembly GCA_034440635.1). Lineage (NCBI taxonomy): Eukaryota > Metazoa > Arthropoda > Thecostraca > Lepadidae > Lepas > Lepas anatifera. The sequence continues at coordinate 1,876,493 of JAOTON010001929.1, read as the reverse complement.
AGTTGTGACCTATAAAAAGACGCTAAATTGTATCATAGGATTACCATTACCCGCATCTGGGGGGAGGAGGGGTAGAAGCGACTCCCCCTGGGCGCCAGGGAGGCTCAGGGGGCGCCGAGAAGAAGTGTGGGGTGCCGAACAGGTTGATCAAGAGGGAGCACCCCTGGATCCATACTTTAGAGTCTTGGATCCACCTATGGGCGGACTGTGCATAAATGAGCCAATCGGCGGGATGTTGCATCAGCCACAGTTCTGAGTCGGGGGCAGCCGAGGGAGGAGACCACGAGACCGCTGCAAGTGTCATAATTCGAACATGAGCTTTTCATCGCTTTGCATTGTAGTAGTTTGCCTCGCGCTCACGGGTACATCACCTTCCGAAGCTGCATCAGCTGCTTCAATTCCATTCATCCCAGATCCGGATCATCCAAACGAGTGCTTCATTAAGGAGACCAAGAGCTACCTTCGAGCGGGCGAAACCCTCTACCTGCAGAACTGCAAACGCGTATCCTGCAGCAGAATCGGGGACAACCTGCTCTCCCTCTCCACGGGGATCTGCCTCTTCGGACTGAATGTGCCGGGCTGCAGAAAGGTTCGGTCGTCGGACCGGTTCGCGGTCTACCCAGACTGCTGCCCCGAAGTCGAGTGTGACGAAGGCAGCGGTTTCTTGAAGAGGACTGGCTACTTTACTGATCCTTCAATCTTTGGCTAATTACTTCGTTCTTTGGCCCTACATGAATGCAACCGGCTATGTCAACATCAACAAGATGCTGTTTCGGTGAGGAGAAAATATTGCAGCTCGTTTGTTTTTGCCTTGCTCATCGTAGTGTGTGCCCTGTATATACTCATGTTTTTTGTGCGCCCTAGCTGTAGCAGTGCGTGATATAACAGCCAGGTGTTATGGGTCCACTTTACTCAACGACTGTGAGGTTTAGGCCGTAGCTAGATGTAAATTGCCCCACCATGTATACAATCGGTTGCAGAAATTATCATTAATGTTGCATTCTCTTCTGAAATAAATATGTCCAACAATAAATGAGAAATACCATTGTTTCCATTGGTTTGATGCTGTGATGAGTGAATCAACGTTGGATTAATCACGCCATTCGCTTTAAGCACGGTGCACAGGACCCAATCAAAGTGGAAGACTTCGCTGGCAGTCTTCAAAACAAATACTCACGTGAGGCGGCCAGAAAGATTATCAGTCCTACATCTGGGAGTTCAGCGGTGACGAACGCTCCTTCATGAATGTGTGATTACGTTTCAAGGGGTTTAAAGAATGATATTGATAGGGCAGAGAACCAATTGTGGAAAGATGCTCCTGGCATTAAGGCAGGATTGTGCGAGAAGAGCGCATGCACTCACTCATTTCAACGAGAACATAAAACCCAACTGCGAATACGATTATCAGCCTATTTGTTTATTTGTTTATTATGGTTTGATAAGCAACTGGTGTGCGTACCCAATGACAGCTCAAGTCGTTCTAGATAAAATAGTGGCGGGACAAACACAGGATTACATACACAATGAATTAAAACAACACAAAATGGTAGTTCTCCTGTTTTCTGTTCTATGATCATTTATGTCCTATCCTTCCCAAACTGGACGAATAAATCATACATATTGGTATAGAAAATGTTTTAGACGTGAGAAGTGTTACTATCCTCTGCTCACACACAGCCAGAACGATGCAGGTTAACCCATTTCGTCAGGCCCGGCACCCATTGGCAAGGGGGCAAAGGCCCCAAGATCTCGTAATCAACCGGCCGATTTGAAAATCAAAGTCCAAGATTTCTTCGCAAACTTTATTTTGAAAAAAAAATTTCAAAATTTTGATTTTTAGGAAAGGTCGCAAAATATACAATTTGTGTATTTTTAGATTTTCCATAACCTTTGTCTCTTTGTACGATTTCACAAAACTAGTCAGATTTACAAATAATTACCCAAAATTTCAATACTCGAGTTACGCAAAAAGAAATCAATGGCAGTTCCAGGACCAGAACTAGGGAAATATAACAACCTAAAAGTTTTGTTACGCGGATAAAACCCATATACTGCTGAATCTTACACATAAATAATTGAAAAAAAAAAACCATCAGGGGCGATGCAGTAAGGTAAAACAGTGGGGTAAAATACATACCAACAATATGCGAATGGTATGCATGAATATATTAGTCCCTCGACTAGTGAAATTTATTTCTGATAATTTTACCCTCCCATGGCAGCTCGGGAAAGGGGGTGACATAGGCGGATCAAGGACTCGTCGTGGGGGGGGGTGATGAAACACATTTTCAATATACAACGATATTGAGTCGCGGTGGGATACGGCGGGAATATACAATTTAAAATGTGTAGTGACTGGACACGCCTCGTAATCTAGAATTGGGTTATAACTATTTTGAATTTCATATACCCAATGTATTCGCCCTGCACGGCTGTAAGCAGTCTTCCACTTACTAACGTTTAGTCCTTCTGATAACACCCCCATTTTGAACCTGTAACCGCCCGATGAATACAAATAGTGACAATAATGCACTATCATCTCACATAAAAATGATATAATAAAACTATATAACGGTATCAGGATCAGCAGAGAGGCTTCCTTTACAAAAACCCATTGCATACGATAATACTGGTTTGTGGATAGAACCTCCCCAAAAACCCGCCATAGCTCCGCCCCTGGTAAATATAATCTTGAAAATTTAGAAAACCGCCTGTACTAGTTTTAGGAAAAGTCAGGAAGTTCAAAGTTCTATCGCAAGCCGTTTCGAGATATCTTAAAAACGAAGGGGGCAATATAGCCCCCCTGCCCAAATAGGGTTAAACTACAGAGCCGTGACAAATGTACCAGCTTCCACCGACGATTGCACAGCACGGCCTTGCAACTTTCAAGCGGGCGTTGATAAATGACTCTTGGAGCAGCACACCCGGCTGTTGTCTTATCCAGATGCCTCGGAATAAGGGTGGCTAAGGGGCCTGCCCCCTCCTCCGATTTGTCATCCAAACAAATTCCCGATTTCTGTCAAATTGGGAAGAAATCGAAAAATGATATAACTAGACAGTGTGGAAGAAAACGATAGGCCTAAATCCGATTGGTATTTGGTTTTAAAGAAAAGCTTTCGCAACACATGGAGTTGAAGATTATCTGGTGTCCTCACTTTTCTCCCGTGACGACGCGTATGGGGTTGCCCCTTTTCTACTTTGTCATTGTTGGGGTTTAGCGACACACCAACTACCAATACTTCAGGGCGTTGCCAACTACTACTCTGTTGGGAGGGATTCGGGGGATCAGATCGACATATTCAGAGGCTCCACTGGTCCTTCGGTTCAGGACGGGTGACTTAGGAGACAGGAACGCTATCCACTAAGCCAACCAGCACTCTCTTTTGAGCAGAGGGCGTGCCTACTGCCCCCCCAGCTTCCTACACACTGGCCTCCTGAGGCACTCAGCACCAAAACAATGACATCTAGAGCTTACGCGGTGCCGAAAAGACACAAGTTTACGGACACATGTGCTCCACCTTAATGCTTCAGCGGCGGCTTGGTGTGTACGGTACAAGGTGCTAATGGTATCAGCATATGTTCGAATAATGTACCGAGTGTCGGGCAGCCTTTAACAATCGCTGTGCGACTTAACACGCGCCCCGGTGGGCCTCCGAGCCACCTTCGCCCTGGTGCGGGGGGTGTTTGAACACCCCCTGGAATTTGGCGCCCATATAGGATAGCGAAAAAAGCACGAAGGTTGATGTATAGCTCATACAAATTCGTCAAGAAACTATATTAGTCACTTTTTGGCTCAGGTCAATATTGAGGCCATGACAGGTCAAAGAAGGTGGCATTTTGAGTAGAGTTTTTGGGCTCTAGCATCTGACACATTTGAGTTAGAATCATTTTAATCACCATTTACTTCCTCTCGTCACGGCGAATCGAATTATGTATAATATGACCATACTAGATCAAAATACAAAAATGGCCTGACCTCAGTTCAGGTAAAGGTCACTTTTTAACCCAACATAGTCAATATGCATATCAATTGACTCACGATAGAAATCCAAACACAATGGTATCAAAACAAAAGCTGTAGTATCGTTTCATGCAAAGTTATTGAACTAAGCCTGAAAAATGCTTAAGTAGCCCCAGATTACCTCTCAGAGGTTCAGGTAAAAACTTACAACATGAACCTGAAAAGGGGCCCAGGACATAGGCGGATCCAGGGGGGTAAGGGGGGGCACGTGCCCCCCCGATCGACCCTCGGCGCCCCCTGAAAGGTCGATGGCGCCCCCTGAAATGTCGCTTCCCACCCCCCCAGGATGCGAAAGTTGGCGCCCACCGATAGGATTTGGCGCCCACCTGATAGGTTTTGCCGGTCATAAGTGGCGCCCCCCTGGTCCGAATGGCGCCCCCCCGGGAAGGTGCCCCTCCCGATTGGCAATCCCGGATCCGCATATGGCCCAGGATGCAATGATTTGGAGAATATAAGAGTATTCTCAGCTGTATCTACACAAATACAACCCAATTTCTATTTTCACATACATTTCCAATCGAGAGGTCATGATCTGTATCTGACCCTAGGTCATCGATATGAAAAATCCCGGTACATGTTTTGTAGCACTCCGTGGGCCCATTATGTGGTATAAATTTCAATCAGATAGATTCACCCATTTCTTACTTATGCCACCTTAATCTTTGGAGGTGAGGTCACTTGACCTGCACTGGTGACCTGACCTGAGATGACCAAAACCTTAAATTTTTTGTGAAAGTTGTGGAATTAATCAAGGATAAGGTGTGCCAAGTACGGCGGCGCTTAACGCCCTCGTTTTTTCATCCCATCGTAAAAACCCGAGGGGGTGTTCAAACACCCCCACCGGGGCGAGGGTTAAAGTGGGGCTAGATCAGCCACTGGTGGTCTTTTAGACAGGCGGAGCGTGCCGCGGCTTCCGTGTTCGAATGGATTTTAGAACCATTGCCGGGTTCGATTGGATTGGTCTCGGAAATCGAACAGCGCCGAAGTTGAGTGGGCATTACGTTAAAACGCGTCGGGGCTTCGGTGTATATCCCATCAAACAATAAGTATCAATCTAGGAGAATCCTCTGGACAGATTTTTCGGGTATATAATGAAATATACTCATTTGCCGAAAGTCTATGCAGTAACTTTTAACAGCGTCCACAAGTCATGGCGATCTCTGCTTGTGCATCAGCGAGAGCTAGTCCACAGAGAGACCAGCACGAAACAAAATTTGAGTATCCATATTGTTCCGTCCACTGGCGGACGTAAAAAGGGGCTGAAGGGCCATAGCGCCTCCCCCTCAAAATTACGAAATTTTGGCCAATTTTCTAAAAAAAAACACACTGTGTCTACGATATCTCCCGACTTGCCCCCTAAAACGGCGCTCCTGCATCCGCCGCTGATTCCATCCCATTCAACACTGTCCCATCCCATTCAAGTACGTAAAATGTATTCAGTAAGTGTTATCGTCTAGTACTATTCCATTTTTCCTACTTGTAGAAATAATAGCCCCGTCCCAAAGTAAACCGGGAAACTTACATCAGGTGCATCTTGTAGAGAGTGAACTTATACATGCCAATTATTTCTTTTAGATAAAATAAAACGGAAGAAGAGAGGTGCTTCTGCAATATCTCCTCGATCAGGTCATCATGATCGGATAATAAAGTTGTCGCGAAAATGTTTACTCACCACGAGGTAGTTTCTGTTTTCGGTCTGCAATGGGATGAGACGAAAGGCAACTCATTCTAGTTGTTTACACTCTATCGGCTCGTTTTATACCATGTTCTTATACGGGGAGGCTGAAACGTCATACTATAGAGATCTCAATATATCAGTGACTATGACTATATCTTTTTATATACATATAAATTATACATTTCGCATACCCTCTTGCAATAATGACCCAGTCATAAGCGATCTAATGAAATAAACCTACAAAATGCAGTTAGGAAATGCATTACAATTCCCACATTTCAAGGCTAAGGAAGGGTACCTTCGGACTTCGCAACGTACCAACGGCTCCGGTCATATCGTATCGCTAACTCGTCGAAAGCAGAGGAGGGGATACATCCCTCAACTTGCCAACCACCGGGAACCACCCCCCCACCCCCCACCCTGTCCCCAAAGCGACAATAACCGATCATTTTACCCTTTGCTACTGCTTATCTACACGAGCCTCTGCAACTATCCTGCTGAAGGTGACTGCAGGTGAATGGTTTTAATAGTGCTCACCCCAGACAGGCTTTCATGTTTTTGTTGTTGTCTAACAACGCTCGTCCGTTATCACTAGTCTGGAGTCTGTCCCATCCAGCGCCTGGAGCTGCAGCAGATGCGTAGGTCTCGAGTGACTGGAACGGGACACCAGAGTGGTCCTATAAGCCGGCCGCTGCTGCAGCGGAGTGCTCATTTCTTCAGCAATGCCTCAGCTACTTTGCTGTATAGTTCTGAGCCTGGCGCTGGACCCAGCGATAGAACACAGCCTGCAGTTTTCAATTGTTTGAGTCGACACGATGGAGGAGTACACGGCCCTGTTGTATTATGCAAATCAGCAATGACCTAAAAATCGCAAACAATATATTTGCGTCCTGATGTTTGAATTTTCCGATTTCAAAGAACAGCGTTGTCTTGGGGGAGTGGACTGAAAGACCAAAAATGTGGAGAGGGGCAACGCCCTCATTCCGGATAGATCCTGCTGTTGATGCCCGCTCCTGCTGGTGATGTCCCTCCTGCTGGCGATGTCCCTCCTGATGGTGATCCCCCTCCTGCTGGTAACGCCCCCTCCTGCTCGTGATGCTCCCCATGCTTTTGCAGGTGATGCCCCTGACTCTTAGCGTGCGGAGCAGCTATACCACTTGATCTACGCCCGGGGGTGAACCAGCTCACTCATGGAAACAGATCGATGCTGGCCCGCCGTCGGTGCCCAAATGGTGCGCCCGGCGCTCGCCGCTTGCCGCCGATCCCCGGCTGTAACTTCTGCCATGGCAGTTCGCATGTGTCAGAGTTCGTAGTCGCGCTTGAACCTCGCCACAGCACCGGACCCATCGATGAACGTTGGCTTGGCTGGGGTTGAAGTTGATCCTTTTCGGGCAGCTATGCAATCGGGAACCTGACTGGTGCCCTGTATCGGAGACAGCTGGCGCCGCTGCGGACGGGTCACTGCCCCGGGGCATTTCAGAGGCGACAGGCTGGTCGCTTCCGCTTCACAAAACTCATCACCGCAGCGCGGGGTCAAATGCAACACCACTGCTGAGTTATCAACGTATGCCTCACAAGTGGGCGCCGCTCACATTTTTGAAACCACTTTCGCTACTTTTGCCACCTTGGCTAGCAGAAATCACTACGGATACTAGCACTACTATTACTACTATATTAATCCCCCAAGTTGCGCCACCACTACATACTTACTGCACTACTTCTCTATTACTATTTTTTATATTTTTATTACAAAGTACCACTAAAGCACTACCCAAACAAAATTTCTCATTACTCTTTTAAAATAAATATCAAATATTTTACCGATTTGCATACTAACCTTTCACCGCCCGGGAATACGAAGGGAAGCCCTCGGTTTTTCGCAAATGATTCCGAGCTTATTTAATTGAGAAGCGCGCAAGTTTGCACACCTCCAGGGTGATCAATTTAACAACTTACGACCAAAAATTGGCATCAGGTTAGGTCAGATCTACGAGTTATAATGCAGTTTCTAAACCCATGTAAGGTGATTATGATCTTCTAAAATGAGGCTGACAAAATCCAGGGTGAAACTAGGCTTCTAGAAGATCTAGATAACATTTTTAAATATCATTCGAAAGCTCTTGAAACGAAAACTCTGCACGCTGTCAACCATTTTGGACCATGTCAATACCAAGCTTAGCAGAGGTTACCAAAGGTCATAGTTTTCGAAATTGTTTGTGTCTCTAAGTTTTAAAGCCACATTCGCCCTGGTCGGGGGAGGGGAGGGTTCAAACACTCCCTTCAAACTCGGCTCCTATGCGGGATAGCGAGAAAAGCGCGAGGGCTGGTGGATAGATCATACAAATTCATGACAAAACTCCATCATTCACTTGTTGACTTATATCAAGATTGAGGCCATGACAGGTCAACGAAGGTGGCATGTTAGAGACGATTTTCTTGGGTCTAGCGTCTGATAGAGTTAAGTCATAATACATCCTAGGCACCATTCGCTTTCTCTCGTTACAGTGCATCGAATTATATTTAATATGAATATATTAACTTAAATATTAAAAAAATTACCTGACCTAAGGTCAGGTCAAGGTCACTATCTAGCCTAGCAAAGTCAATATGCATATCAATCGACTAAAAATAACAATCCAAACGTAAAAACATCAAAATGAAGCTTTATCATCATTTCCTAATAGATCACATCTCCAAACGTGCAACGTGAACCTATAAAGGGGCCTAGGATACTATGATTTAGGGAATACGAACTTCTTCCAAGCGGTATCTAAACAAATATAGCAAGTTTTCGATCAATTTCCGTTTTTCCCATGCATTTCCAATGGAGATGTCATGATCCGTTTCTGACCCTAGGTCATCGATATGAAAAATCACGGAATACATTTTGTAGCACTCGGTTATCCAATTTTGTCGGATAGGTTTCTTACTTATGTCACCTTTAATATTTTTGGATGTGAGGTCACTTGGCCTGCACTGGTGACCTGACCTGAGATGACCCAACATTAAAATTTTGAGGTCATTTGCGGGATTGATCAAGGGTAAGGTGTCTTAAGTACGGTGGCGCTTCGCGTTGCCATTTTTCGTACCACCGGAAAAACCTGAAGAGGTGGGGATTTCAAACAGCCCACTCCCACTGGGGTTAATACATTTTCGTGGGTTTTCTGGGTTGCAAAAAGGAGGGGGTGGAGGGTTTTGGCACTTTGGTAAATGGAATAGTTGCATCGCACCAATGTATAAAAATACAGATGGAAAACTGGAAACGGCTTACCACGTCTCTTCCATAAAATTATACATGTCCACAGTTCTTCACAATTACCGTCTCATTTTGCCTCCTCGTAGTTTATACTGAATGCATCGAATGTGGCGCAATGAAGGACACAGGGGTATTGTGTGTAAGCATTTCTGAAGTTCAGATTCTCAAAGTCAGCCACAGTGGCATTCCTGCACTGATTTTTGAAATTGAAAGTTACATAGCCAGTTACAGCACTTAAGCGGGGCCTTAACAGGCAGATTTTAGACGACTAGCTAGACAGCAATAATTTTCCCTCCTCTACACTGAGGTATCCAAGTTTTGAAAAATTATCAATTATATAAGGATACCTATCATTATAATATAGAAGATATATGAAGATACACGCTCAAGTAAACGATAATCATGAACATTAGGTTAGGTTAACTTCCTATAGGAAGTTTCAGGGAGCCGACGAGCCGGTGCCCCCCGACCGTAGTCGAGAATCGACCCCCCTCCCGCCACCTCACCCCCAAACGCAGCTCCCGCTCCTCCCAGAAGAAAGCGCTGGCGCCTATTATAACATTTGCCGCTAAAAGGAAGCCCCTCTGGGATGAAACCGGCACTCCCGACCTGAAAGCCTCCTCTCCGCTCTGCTGGATCCTCCTTTCCTTTTATATTTCTCACATTTGTTTATAAGCTGCCATTTGGCCCCTGGAGGCAGTGTGTCAATAAGCCACCCCGTCATTTTATTTAACTTCGCAGACTGTTCGCCTGAAAGGGAATGTGGCACCTTGGTCGAATCCTGGAATTTAGTGTAATTAGGCGTACTTTTAGCCGAAAATAATGAAACCACTCATGATTTCTCTGAAAAATGTACAATAAGCTCAATATTTTGATTTCTAAGGAAAAGAATACCTCTAGGATACCTCTAGGAAAAGAAACAAATATGCCTGTGGATGATGTCATGATCTGGCAACCACTACCATACTCGAAATGCTTCAAGGACTTCGATTGGCTCATGCTCATCGTGACGTCAGCATATGTCGTCACACCAACAGCCATGGCATCTGTGGCCTGCTGCTAAGGGTACATGAGGGGTACATTGCAGGTAGGTTTTAGTTTTTTTCTACGGAAATATCGAGTTCCAAGACAAATGATATATTGAGTGCCGGGTTTTCCGACTTGCTTTACAAATTGGCTATCTCAGTTAAAATCACGTTATGAAGGTGTCACATTCCCGTTAAGGATTCTGATAAATCATTTACTCCAAGTGAAACCATCACCATTCTTTCAAGCAAGGATTCTGATAAATCATTTACTCCAAGTGAAACCATCACCATTCTTTCAAGCAAGGATTCTGATAAATCATTTACTCCAAGTGAAACCATCACCATTCTTTCAAGCATACTCCACTCCACGTGCAGTGCTCTGAACCATTGCTTCCTGGTGAGCTTTACTAGTTCCCCGTACCAGTGGCGGATCCAGGACTTCATTTCGGCGGGGACTGTAGCGATTGAGTTTCCAATTTTCCTCCGTTTCTAGCCAATTACCAAGCTGTGAATCTATACATTTGGTCAGCTCACGCTCTGGCTTTTAGCACCGATCACTAAATATCCCAAATCTTTACAGCCATCAGGACGTGACTAGACAGTTCTATCGCCGTTCTAACCCTATCACTAAATATCCTGAAACCAAATCTTTTACAGCCATCTGGCCAAGACCAGACACGTCTACAGCCAGTTCTAACCGGTATATGCCACATCCTCGTATCCATTGCCTCAGACCTTCATAGGCGTAAAAGTTTTTTACAGCCATCTGGCCAAGACCAGACACGTCTACAGCCAGTTCTAACCGGTATATGCCACATCCTCGTATCCATTGCCTCAGACCTTCATAGGCGTAAAAAGTTTTTTTTGAACTGTTTATGTGAAATATATTTACTGTTTAGTACTCCTGGCACAACCGATGTTTATTTGACTGATAGGACTGTATGATTACTCTTACCTGATGTATTCACAAACCCTGCGACATTCTATTTTCATTGATTATGTATTGACTGACTTGTGAAAACCTACTGACGGGCCTGAACGCGTTTTGGGACGTCACACACCAGGCGGTGCTCCCGGGTGTTGTGTGGGGTGTTTAAAAACGCGTGTCAGTCCGGCAGTAGGTAGAAGAATACACAGCGATATAGGCCTGACTGACCACCTGCTTGAGCGTTTGCCGGCAGGTCTGGTGTCGTTGCTGCTTGCTGTCGTTGCTGCTTGCTGCGTTTCCTGCTGCGAAGACAAGAAGAAGGAGTAGAAGACTTTTTCAAGACCTGCTCCCGGCTCGAGTCTTCGCTGCGACCAGTCTGTCCCACCGACCGCTGTTTTTACAGCTGGTCGGTGCGGTACTGACTCCAGCCGGCCTCACCAGCCGCTGTTTTTACAGCTGGTTGGTGTGGTGCTGTTGGACGTCAGCTGGTCTTTTTCGGTAATTACCCTATCGGTCCAGGTGGTCTTGGTTTCTTGGATTCCGGCCACCTGGTACCTCTTCTTCTCAGTCCCATACCCCTACTCTTTCTCTTCTATCTCTTTTACTCTTCGGCCGGAAACCCGAGTGGTGGGACGCTTGCGTCCCGGGGTGAGCACGCTTGTTGGACCTCGTCAGTCCTTGGGCGTGTGGCTTTGGCTGGACCTATCGGTCCTCCATTGCTAAAATCCCTAATACGTAAGGCCATCTCACTTTCACCCCCGCTTAATAGAAGCGGGGCCCCTCTCAAACCCTCCACCCGGGCTGCGTCTGTGCAAGGGTACCACGGTACCTGCCCCTAGGGACTCACAAGCATAGGCCCCAGTCAGGCTCCTTTTTAGAGGCTGAGTCAGCCACCTAGGCCCCTGTTAGGTCCTGAAGAGGCACCTGCCTCCCCTCCGACTTAAACCCCCTCTTAGTGGCTGAGTCAGCCTTTTGCTCACACTTTTCTAAGGCTAGGTGCTTTCTCTAAGCACTCCCCAGTTAGGATAATACTCCATCACCCAACCCTAGCTAGGTTAATACTCCCATTAGCTTTGCTAGTAAAACTAGGACCACTCTTCAATTAAACTTCTCTAGCCATTTCTACCCAAAAGGTGTTAGCAAAGCTAATACCAAGTCTCTCATTGAAACTTAAACGTACCATGGCTTCCACCTCTCTCTTCCGCCCCTCCAGCCCCCGTTTAAACAAAGCCAACCTGCCAAGCGGAGCTTGGCTGGTTGGCACCTACCTTTCGGCGCACCAAAACTTGGCAAAAGAGTCAACCTTTAATTTGGATAAGGCCATCAGCCAAAAAGTCAAAGGTAGTTTTGAGATTATTAAGCACCAAAAGATATCCTGATCAAAACCTCTAATCAGGAATCTACCCGAGCCCTGCTGGCCACCAAAACTTTTGGGTCGAAACCTGTCATATTTTCTGTTCACCACTCCCTTAACTTCTACCGGGGCATCATCAATGCCCCGGAAGTGTCCCATCTCTCTGATGTGGACCTTGAGCACATGTTTGACTTTAAAGGTCAAAATGTGCTAGCCCTTGAAAAGTTGAACCCCAACAAAAATTCTGCCCAAAAAGACCCACGTCTACGAGACCACCGTTTTATTGTCACCTTCGACACAAAGTGTCGGGATGACTGCGGCCAAATTAAACTGGGCGACTGTGTCTACCCAGTTAGGCCGTACTACCCCCTCCCTATTCGTTGCCAAACTTGTCAAAGGTACGGGCACGTAGAATCAAACTGTAAAAACCCCACCCCACGATGCGGCAAGTGCAGTGCTAAGCACCGCACTAAAGATTGCACCTCAAAAAGCCTCAAGTGCGCTGCCTGTGGCGGCGCTCATGGGGCAGATAATCCCAAGTGCCCGACCTGGCTCCGAGAAAAAGAAGTTAACGTTTTGGCTGAGGAAAAAAAGCTCCCGTTTGACCTGGCCCGCAAAGAAGTGCTGCAAAAAGAAAAGAGCCGCACAGTCCCAAAAAGCTGTGGTAGCAAGGCTACCACAGCAGCCCCCAGCACAGCCGGCCAGGAACACCCCATTTCCAAACATCCTCAGCCACCCAAAAACACAAGCCGCCACATCCGCCCCCTAATGGAGCCCCTTTTCCTGGCGCCCATCAGGCCGTCCGTCCCCCTCCCCCCACCACGTGGCGCAATCACTTTTTGGCGTAGGTGGACGCCCGCTGCGGGCTGGGAGGATCTCCCGACCCGCACTAGTTCTCCGCCAGGTCTTCCGACCGAAAATCCTCCCGCCCCTCAGGCACCTAAAATCACCAGGAAGACCTGGACACCAGCAGCAGGGTGGCAAAGCCACTCTGCACGAGTGACTGAAAAGTCTGATTTTCCCTTGCTACCTGCCCCCAAGCACTCTAAATTCACAGGTGCTCCCCTTCCCAGGCGCCGCCAAAGGCAGGCTCCGAGAAGGCCTTTAACGAGTGGCAGCCTACCCCCTCAGGGTAAAACGGCTGCCACTCAAACCAAAATCCAAAAAGTAAACATTTCAACCCAAACTGAAACTGCTCCTCTCTCTCCTTGGAAAGAAGCGATGCTTCTTTCCAAACAGCACCAATCACCCGCACTTGCGGATCCCAAACCGACCTCATAGGTCATTACATGCAGTTTCAGTTCTCAAGTGACTTTGAAACGTCAGACGACAAAAGTCAGTCTGTCAACGAGCTGTCCGGGACAGAGACCGTCTCTGACACCAGCAGTGCTTCAGAGACGAGCTCTGCAAAAACTGTTATAAACTCTTCTAGAGCTCCCCTCCTGGAAACCCCCAGCCCCGGCTCCTCCAGCCCCGGCAGCTCACCCGTAGCAAGGAAAATAAGCTTTTCCAGACACTCCACCCCAGTTTCTCCTGCTAGCGATAGCAGCAGCAGCAGGTGCTCGTATAACCTTCGTAAGCGTAGATCCCCTAATCACAAACGTTAAAAACCACCATGGGTTCAATTCTACAATGGAATACAAATGGCCTTATCGGGAAATTCCCGCTTTTTTCGTCAATATTTGCTGAGAAAAAACCGGCACTAGCAGCATTACAAGAGACCCACTTTTCTGATAAAGATAACGATAAATACAAAATCTCGGGTTACTCTTGGTATCGCCATAACGTAAACGCTGCTGTCCGTAAGGGAGGCACAGCCATCCTAATAGAAAATAGCATCCCACACAGTCACGTGCCTTTGGTAACATCACTAGACTGTGTAGCTATTAGCTTGAAAATACAACACGTCCAATTGACGGTTGTCTCAATATACATATCCCCTTGCGACCCTGATCCAACGGATCGGGAACTCGCACAACTATTTAATCAAATTAACGGGCCTTTGTTATTACTTGGAGATTTGAATGGTCACCACCCATCCTGGGGCAGCGCCACGCCAAACCGTAGAGGTGAAATTATATATGACGCAATAGGTTTTCAAAATTTAGTTATCCTAAATAACGGCGCACCAACCCGCCAAGCAACGCAAAGCGGACATTTAGACTCAGCCATTGATATTTCGTGCTGCACGCCTAGAATTGCGTCACTGTTTACCTGGGATGTCGAAGACAACCCAGGCATGAGCGATCACCTCCCAATCAAAATTAATGTCCCCCAAGGAGCACTCGACCGCGTTGATCTGTTTACCCCTTCCTGGAGTCTAAAACGAGCGGACTGGACAAAATTTGAGGCAGAGGTCGACCTCACACTGGTCACCGAAGGTGACCCACACTCGGCAGACATTGAGTTAATACTAAGAGCCATAAGCTCAGCAGCACAAGTAGCAATACCAAAAACCAAAGGACCCCGAAAGAAAAACGGAGCCCCATGGTGGAACGCAGAGACGGCACACGCCAAAGCTCAAATGATTAGAGCCCGCAAGGCATATGAGAGGAGGGCACACAGCCCTACTCGATCCGCACTTCGGGCAGCAAAAGAACACTTTCGAAACACGTGCAAGCGGGTTCAAAGGACAGTTTCAACTCCTTTGCCTCCAAATTCAACCGCTTCACTCCCACCACCCAAGTTTGGAAAACCATTAGAGCTTTCTCTGCGAGGCGACCACCCCGTGGACCTTTCCCTCAGCTAGAAATAGCTGGCCAACCCATCACCGAACCTAAGGAAGTCATGGATAAATTCGCTGATCATTACGCCAGTGTCGCAGCTAATAACTCATACAGCCAGCGCTCCAAAGACCAGGCAGAATGGTGCAAAAGCACACATTCATCAATTATGGTAATCAAGAGTATTATAATGTACCATTTACAATGACCGAGCTAAATTACGCCATTAGCAAGTGTGGAAACACTGCAGTGGGCCCTGACGAAATTCACTACTCTTTCTTCAGGCACCTCAGCCAAACAGCACTAAAGTACCTGCTTTCGGCCATTAACAACATGTTTCTTAGCGACTCTTTCCCCACATCGTGGCGAGAGAGTATTATCATCCCCCTTCCAAAACCTGGCAAAGAAAAAACAGACCCAAAGGTTATCGCCCAATTTCGCTTACTAGCTGTGCTAGCAAGCTTGTCGAGCGCATGGTAAACGTTAGACTTCACGAGATCCTCGAAAAGAAGCTTGATGCTATGCAATCAGGCTTCCGGCGCGGGCGAGCCACCACTGACAATTTGGTGAAACTAGTCAGTGACATCCAAAATGGCTTTTACAAAAAGCAAGTAACAATAGCTGCATTCTTAGACATTAAATCGGCGTTCGATCGCGTACAAAAAGACGCCCTGTTGTTTAAATTAAGCAAACTAGGAATTCGCGGCCACCTTGCAAAATTCATCGAAAACTTCCTCAAGGACCGAAAATTTAAAGTCCGTTGTGGCACCACATTCTCCTACCTGGCGACCCAGGACCAAGGCACACCCCAGGGTAGCGTTCTGTCCCCCACCCTCTTTTTAGTAATGATCAATGATCTCTTCGCCAAAAAGCTACCGCCTGGAATAAATTACTCCCTCTTTGCGGACGATGTCGCCATTTGGAAAGCCACTGCAATCGATACCAGGCGGTATAACGAACCAGAATTCCAACACGCAACTACACAGTTGCAGGACAGCTTAAACGACATCGATAATTGGTGTAGCTTAATGGGTCTATCACTCTCGGCGGAAAAATCATCAGTCGTTGTCTTTGCCAGAGCGCATTCCAGACACGACCCTCCACGGCTCCAAATCTCGGGTAAACCTATTGAATGCACCAATAGCTTCAAATTCTTGGGCGTCACCCTAGATTCCCGATTGAGTTTCAATGAGCACATCACCAAAGTCGTCTCTAGCTGTCAAAAGCGAGTCAACATTCTCCGCATGCTCGGCGGCACAGAGTATGGCGGGGATCGAAAGACCCTGCTTATGCTCTACAAGTCCCTGATTCGGTCCATTCTCGAATATAATTCGTTCGTTTTTGACTCGACGAACAAGACCAATAAATTAAAGCTAGAGCGAGTCCAAAACGCCAGTATCCGGGCAGCCACAGGCGCGCTCAGAGAATCCCCCCATCACCAGCCTACTAACTGATAGCGGGCTGTGCCCACTACAGACAAGACGCGACGCCCAGCTTATTTCTTACTACATCAAGGTTCAATCCACCGAAAATCACCCGGCAAAACAATGTTTTGCCCATCCCAGACGAGCAAATAAAGCCACTCTACAGAAGTGGCCCCCATTTAAGCACAGAGTAGCGAAAACCCTGGAAAGCCTAAATCTTGCACTGCCAGCGACAATAGGCAAACCCCCACTCTCCCGCTTCTGGACTCGAAAAGAGCCCAAAGTGGAATTTCTCTTCACTTCCCGTAAAACGGACTTCTCAGAGGAAGAAGTCTCCCAAAAATTCCTAGAGTTCCGATCTTGTAACGCGGAAAAGACCTTTATATTTACAGACGGCTCCAAAATAGGCGAAAAAGTAGGCCTCGGCATCTGGGGGCAAAACATTTGCCTTCAGAAAAGACTTCCGGACAACTGCTCCATCTTCACAGCCGAGGCTGTTGCCATCCTAAATGCATTAGCCATAATCAGAACCCAAAATATCAACTCAGCCGTCATCTGTTCAGACTCTAAATCTGTCCTGCAGGCCATCAGTAACGTAGTCAACCCCAGCCACCACGTTATAGCAGATATTCAGAAAGGTATCGATGATACCCCTGATGTCTCTTTTCTTTGGATCCCGGGCCACTGCAAAATTCAAGGAAATGAAAAGGCCGACGAGCAGGCAAAAAGTCCCTAGAACTTAGAGAGATCGAACCCTTAAAGTGGTCTGGAGACGATAGCAAAGCTCTCCTCCAGGACACCATCCGGAAGCAAATTCAACATAACTGGACCACAAACCACAGCGCCCACCTATTCTATATCAAGCCTAACATCGGCTACTGGCCCACTTCCAACCAAAAGACCCGCCGGCGCGAGGTTATTCTAACCAGACTCAGAAATGGACACACAAAATTAAATGCCTATTGGAACGCGGGTACCTGTGGTACCTGCGACGCAATGGAGAATCCCCATCACATTCTCATCGATTGTCCCCAGCACAATACCCATCGGCAACCCATGCTAGATTACTGCCGAATCCAAAACATCCCTGTAGACCTAAAAACTCTGCTCGGTAACGACCATCCTGAACTTCTCGAAAAAGTCTTTACATTTCTAAAGGACTCTGGGCTAGAGAAGTTTCTATAAATCACTCCTCCCAGTATATATGATGAGGGTGCATGGTGCACCCCCAAAGTAGGACTTGCCTATTTTCTAATCATAGCTGATCCACTGCGAAATTTAAGCAATAGTTTTGTAACCTTTAAATGGTTCAATGTAGGCTAAGGATAGGTTATGTTAGGCTAACTTTGAAATCAGGTTAGGTTAGATAGGTTAGATTTCTTCACCGCAGTGATACCTTTCACTGCGGGTCTATACTAACCACACCTATACTCTTACTAACAATCTAACTATCCTCTCACACTTCTTTCTCTGCGCGGCGGCTGCCCAGCCGAAGAGGGGAGCTGCAACTTCACCTCCGGGTTGCAGGGTAAATCGCGGCACCCTGGCCAGGTGTTTAGCGCACTTTCTAAAATACGAAATTATTGAGTTAACGGAGGCTTTCGAGTAACGTATACAAGCGGACATCAATAGCTGACACACAAAATTCTAAATTCTAAATTCCAAATTCTAAATTTCAAATTCTAAATTCCAAATTCTAAATTTCAAATTCTAAATTTCAAACTCTAAATTTAAGGTCTTCAGCCACAGAAATAACCTTCGCACTCTGCGGGACTAAACTTATTAAAAGACCTCCCTTGGCATGGCTATGCCATTGCCACGACAGATCCATTTGCAAGCTAAAATATCTTGCAACCCATTACTTGAAATAACTCCCATTGCTTTAACAGACTAACGTAGCTTACCCTCACACAAAATTCTAAAAATTCTCCCACACACTCCTTTAGAGGCGGGCAAAGGTGCTATGCACAGAACGCCTAATAAAAAGCCATTGCTTGCTTGCTTGCCGGCAGTAGGTAGGTAGGTTCACACACGTCCACTCTGTGCTACTCTCTTCAATACAACGCTTGGTCCTCGACATCACCGGCTCTTCTCTCTCACCTTCATGACCGAAAACAACTCAGCACCCGTTACATCCGTTACATTGGCGCCTGGTGACCCGGATTCCACAACCGCCGGTGTTACACTTCCAACTACTTGCGTTACATCTTCAACCGCTGAAGCCTCTTCTGCTACAACCGTCGGTGCCACTTCTGCTTCTATCTCCGCATCTTCCGCATCTTCATCTGCCTCTTCATTACTCGTACCCGCTCATCTGCGCCTCACCAACGGTCTCGTCCGGTCCCTACACGCCGTAGTTTACAAAATACCTATTTATCGAGGACACTACAGCTTCAGGCAAGTAACCCCAGCTGAACAGGACCAATTTCAACACGGGACTTGCCTGTGCTGGGATTTCTTAACTTCAGTTATCCGGCTAGAAATTTGTTTTGAGGCGGTAAAAGAAAATATTTGCCCCCAACACCAACTCTGGTGGGAACTCGCAAAAGAAAAGGATCATCTCTGTGACTGCCACCTGGAGCCCCCGCCCTTACTGTTGTTCTCTCTGCGGAAATTGCCACATCTGCGGCTGCAATTTAGCCACCACCTCAACAATCAACCTCCACCGTTGCAGCTGCCCGCTTTGCCTCTATCGGTGTTGTGGCTCACACAATCTTTCCCTCGGCCTACCCAACTGCACAGCAGTCCATAACCACGAGACTGCCATCCAGCTAAAAACTCGCCTACCCTGCCCGCCAAACCTTCTGCCAACGGAACCACTGCTTGTCTTAGCACACCTCCTCTAGTAGTGGACATATCAGACGAAGACCCTCCGACACCATCACCCTTCAACTACCCGTTACAAGAAGACTTCTCCGCCCAGGATTGGTAAACAAGGTACGAACTATTGTTAACTGAATATCATCTCTGTTAAGTTACTATTCATTTGAGTGTTCTTTCACATTGTTCAGACAGCATCATGGCTCTTGCTCCACAAGACTGTCCATTACCAGATTCCGAACCCTCCTTGGAGCCACTAGTACAAGTGGGACGATCATTGCTAAATAGCAAAAAGGCCACAGATTTGATGTCAAAACAAAAATCTTTTGACGGGTTAACAACCACTGGACTCACCCAATGGATCTCTCAAATCGATAAAGTTTACCTTGCCTGTGGTCATGACGAAGATACAACCCTTTTTACAGCCTCTCTTTACCTCACTGGTGCTGCTGAAAGGTTCTACTACCACACTATGAGTTCTCTAAGTCCTGAACTAAAGTCATGGCCAAATCTCAAGGCCAAACTTCTAGCAGAGTACAACCGCCAAAAAGACGTGAGCAGTCTAAAAGCCCAACTTTGCAGAGTAAAGCAAAACCAAAACGAACCATTGGAAACCTTCAGCGATCGATATTCCACTCTCGTGTTAGACGCCTATGGTGCCAACACCGATGATCTCCCAGACATGATCAGAGATCAAGTCATCCGTTTCTTTGTGGATGGTCTCAAAGACCAACGAATCAGAGCTACGCTCATTCAAAAAGAACCCCAGACCATGGCACTCGCAATTCAAATTGCGATGGACGCCCAGAGGAAAAACAAAATCATCGACCAAAGAGGATTCTATGCGGATCCATCCCTCCATCGACCTCTCCCGCCTGAAGAACCCATGGATTGTAACACAGTTCGTGATCTCAGAAGTGAAATCACCAAAGAGGTTCTGTCAATCGTGCGATCCACTCTCGAATCACCTAACACTCGACAACCACCACCACAAATGACCGACCATTCTCATCCCCAGGAACGCCGTAGAAACTACCGACCCCCTCAGGGTACATCAGGCCCCTCACCTTATACAGGCACAACAGGTCCGCCTGCCGGCTTCCCTCACCAGTCTCCGCCTCAACATGGCTCTTCGCACAGGTATGCTCCCATGCCTCAGCGGACTTATACGTCCCAAAATCAGTCAGACCAACCACGACACCGGTACACCGATAGCGGAGTGCCCATTTGCAGTTTCTGCTCCTATGTCGGTCATATTCAAAGGAAGTGCCGCAAACGAGCTGCTTGGTTACAAAGCAACCCTCCTCCACAGCAGCCGCCTCCTCAGCAGCAACGGCAGCCGTACTCTGCACCACAGCAGGCGAGTACCACCGCTCAGGTACCACCACGGACGGAAAACTAGCCAGGCCTCACGAATCTTCACGGGAGAAACTCGTTACTCTGAACGAGGTAAGTGCAGATTGCCCCTTTATAGACATTTGCATTGGAGACCATCAATTTAGAACCCTTTTAGATACAGGTGCTAAAATTTCATTAATTGATGCCGATTTTCTAGAATTATGTGATGCAAAACTAGTAAAACCAGAGAAACTAACAGAAAAGGTAACGTTAATTTCTGCTTCCGGGCATAAGCTCAAAGTAGTCCAGCAAGCAAAAGTTAGAATCACTATTGGAAAAGTTCGCATGTATCATGACTTTATCGTCGTCAAAGACCTCGGTAGAGATATGATCTTAGGTATTGATTTTCTTACTGCTCGAAAAGCACAAATTAACTTTGAAGATCAAACTCTTATCATTGGGAAAAGCGTGCTTCCCCTTAAACACAAATATGACAGTGTTGAAAAATCGGTCCATCTAGTGCGTTTGGCTGAAACTATAAATGTATGTCCTCGATCAGATGTTCAAGTAAAATGCGCAATTACAAAAAGAAAACACCTGGCGAACAATTCGAAATATCACAATTGCCATCATCTCCATGTTTTGAAAACGAGCCCGGAATCCTCATGCCAAATGCAATTGTGAAAATATCCAAAAACCGTCACATTCCCTGGGCCATAGTAAATGAAACCGGTCGATTTGTCACTTTCAAGAAAGGTCAGGTTTTAGGAACTGCAACAGTTTACAAACATACGGACGAAATAGACATATCCAATATTGATGTTACTTCCCAACAACCAGATAGTTACAAAAACCTATCAACAGCCCAAGAAAAGATAGCCACTTTTAAGTTAGATCACATTGAAGAACCCTTAAAAACAGGCCTCATTGAAGCTCTTACGAGAAATTTAGATGTTTTTGTACTCAACGATAAGGAGCTTACTGTTACCAACGCAATGGAAATAGAAATTGACACAAAAGACCATCCCCCAATTCGGCAAAAACCATACCGTTTGCCACTAGCTCATCGAGCCATGATGGACGATCACATCAATGAAATGTTAGAAGCCGGCATTATCACGCGTAGTAATTCTCCTTGGCTATCTCCAGTCATTATTGTCCCCAAGAAGGATGGAACAAAGAGAGTTTGCATTGATTTTCGAAAAGTAAACGCAATAACCGTTGAACCAGCCCCCAGTATCCCTTCAACAGAAGACATATTTTACTCTCTCGGTAAATCCAAATTCAGAAGTTGTCTCGATTTAAAATCAGGTTTTTGGCAACTTGGAATAAAAGAATCCGACAAAGATAAAACAGGATTTTCTACAGGTGATCAATTGTTCCGCATGGAAGTAATGCCATTTGGACTTGCGGCTGGGCCCGCCTATTTTCAAAATTTGATGAACAAAGTATTGGGTGACGCAAGAACCTATGCGTTAGCATTTTTAGATGATATCATTGTATTCAGTGAAACCTTCGAAGACCACATTCATCATCTTGAACTCGTGTTTGAACGTCTTCGGAAAGCAAATCTCAAACTCAAAATCTCAAAGTGTGACTTTTTAAGAGAAGATTTGAACTATCTTGGTCACATCATTTCAAATGACGGTATCTCTGTTGACCCCGAGAAAATCAAAGTAATGCAAAACATGCAACCGCCTAAAAACGTTCGTGAAGTAAGATCATATCTTGGAATGACATCCTACTACCGCAAATATGTGCCTGACTTCAGTAAAATTGCACGCCCCCTTACTGCCCTTACCAGAAAACATGCAAAATTTCAATGGACTGATGAGGCCCAAGTAGCCTTTGAGACACTAAAAGAGTGCCTGATTCAAGCCCCTATTCTGGCCTTTCCTGATATCTCTCTGCCTTTTGAATTGTACACAGATGCGTCAAATTATGCTTTAGGCGCAGTCTTAATGCAAAAACAATCAGGTCATCCCCGAGTAATTCAGTATGTTTCTCATCAGTTCACAGACGCACAACAAAAATGGCCCACCATCGAGCGCGAAGCTTACGCCATTGTTTACTGTCTACAAAAACTACGTCCGATCGTGCTAGGCACAGATCTCACTGTTTATACAGACCACAAGCCCCTCAAACATTTGTTTACAAGTGAAATGAAAAACCCGCGTATTCAACGTTGGGCCATAATGCTAGGAGAATTTGGTTGTAAAATAGAATATATTAGTGGACCCCAAAATGTCATTGCGGATACTTTGTCTCGACTGCACAATACCGATATAACCATGGAATCACTGGAAAACGAAAATTTCGATTGGAAAGGAGAAACAAATGTGATTGATTTAGGACAGAGACATGATGTCACCCAGCAAGAAGAAGAAACAAAAACCCAAAGTCTTGAGTTTGATTACAAGAACTTTGATCCCGCTACAATGCCCTCGCTCCAGGCCGCAGACAACGATCTGCGCCAGATCGTCTCAGAAATAATAAACAAAAACGCCCCTAATAGCTCGCTTCACGACAAATACTGTTTACAAAACGATATTCTGTTCCATATCAGTCCAGGTACAAAAACTAGACCCCACACCCGGCGTCAACTAGTGTTACCAACCAGCTGCCGTAAACTTGTCCTCAGTGAGTTACATGATGGCTTCTTTGGAGGTCATCTGGGAATTGAAAAGACAACAGACAAGATACAAAAATCATATTTCTGGCCCACTATGGTGAAAGACATCAAAGATTATGTACAAACATGTGAAACATGCAACCGAAAGAAACTTAGAAAAGAGCGTCGACCAATGTTGGATATGCCAATGCCTCGATATCCTATGGACATCGTTGGCATTGATACTTGTGGCCCCTTCCCACTTTCAGACAATGGCAACCAGTATGTTTGCACGATAGTCGATCATTTCAGCGGATGGCCTGAAGCTTTTGCCATTCCAGATAAATCAGCTGACACCATTGCAAAGATTCTGTTGGAAAACTTCATACCCAGACACGGTTGTCCAAGCCTTATCATCAGTGATCAAGGCACGGAATATTGCAACGCAATATTAGATACTGCAATGAAAGAATTAGGCATATCCCGCATTCACACTTCAAGTTACCATGCACAAAGCAATGGTAAAACAGAAAGGTTCCATAAAGTAATGAATGAAATGATTGCCAAAAAGATTAGTGAAAACCAGGGACAATGGGATTTAGTATTAGATTCTTGCTTAGCCGCCTACCGTACCAGTAAACAAGAATCAACTCGATACTCTCCATTCTTCATTATTTACGGACGTGATCCAGTTTTAGGTATCGATGGTATCCTCAAAATTCGTGAGCATTACAATGGAGAAGATTACGTTCCCCTCATGTTTGAACGACTTCATGATGCTTATCAAGAAGTGATACAAAATCTTGAGGATTCCAGAGCTCACAATAGAGATCTTTTTATCACAAAAGGCACAAAAATCCACTTTCAAGCCCGGAGATGCAGTTTACTATTATGACCCAACAGTCAAACCAGGTGACTCAACTAAATTTACATTGTATTGGAAACCATACTTTCGGATTTTAGAAAAGAAAGGCGAAGAAAACTATCTTATTAAAAACACAATTACTGGGAAAACAAAAGTTGTTCATTCTGAAAATCTTCGGTATCGAGATACCAATGATGTTTGGAATAGAAGATATACAAACATTCATCCCCCAGTTAGAGTACCAACAAGAACAACTCTTCATGATGAGGAACCACTTAGATTCCAACCTATGCGGACCGTGCGATTACCGGTAAGTGATCGAGCATGGTACAAACGAAGGATTGAAGACGAAGAAATTCGTCCATCTAAATCCTTGCGAGCAGAAACAGGTATGTTCCCACAGGAGGAATCAAAGGATCCAGAACCAACGTCTCCCATTTCCAATCGCTCCACTTCATTATCGGATGAAGAGGAGAATGTAGGACAACGGTTGCAAAATTTTGAAGACACCCCAGGACCTTCCCACAGGTACAATTTACGTTCAAGAAAACAAGGATCCGCTCCTGAGTCTCCCCACACACACTCTACGGGAATCAAACGCTCCAGCTCTTTTAGTGAGTTAGACGTTGACAAACGACAGCGCACCCAGACTGATATCCAATATCCTACAAACGATATGGATATTGCACACATTGACAGAGCCTTGTGTGATTTTACGGATGATCAGGAATATGACAATCCGTCAACATGGGTAACGCTTGTTCTTCAGCATACTGCTCTATTTGTACTTATGTTGGTTCTGCTTCAATTAATGCCATATGAACGTATTGATTATTTTGGATTTTAATCAAAACGTACCCAGTTATAATCAATGACTTAAGTAATTGGTCTTTATGTATGTTGCAGGTCTGTCATGGCTTCAAAGGCGATACTCCTGGTCTGGTTATGGCTCTTCATCGTCTCAAACGCTATGGAAACAACAACTCCAGTGGAACCAAAGAATGTGGACCCAAAGGACCCAGGTCATCTGTTCATCCCGATAGGAAAAATATCCCCCAGTTATAGCTCTTGGGCTATAACCGTTTCACTAAGTACCATACCATATCGCAAACAATTGAACTTGGTATCAGCACAAATAAAAGATCTTCTCCGCCTGACAGAGGGAATTCGTAACAATTATTATCGGACAGAAAACATCTCTGCTCTTTTGATGCTTGATCATGGTATGAATGTAACCAAACATTCAATCAGTCAGTTGAAGCATGAACATGCCATCCTTATCCAACTGTATGGTCCTCTGATTGGTATACGCACTCGTAACCCATCTCCAGCCACCCAAAACCGCCGACTCAAAAGAGGCATTATCGATGGTATTGGCAGTGCAATGAATTATCTCTTTGGAACCGCCACTGAAACAGAAGTCAAGCATTTGGTAAATAACGTAAAACTTGTCAACCGTAAAGAAACCATATTAGCTCACGCCTTTAATGGTACCATGCATGTTCTAAACTCCACCTTAGTAGCCACTACTTCAAACCGCAAAGTCTTACGCCTTCTCCGAAATAAAGTAGCAATCCTAGACGATACCTATCGCCGCATGTATCATCAATTGAAAGATGCGACTCCTGTCAAAATTTTGTATGCTCTAATGGAACTTTCTGAAAACGTACAACTAGTGACCCGCACCCTACAGTCAACTCATCTTGAATTACAAGATGTCTCACACAAAATCGCACTAGCCAAAGTCGGAATCCTACATCCTAGTCTGTTGCCCGCTCAAAATTTTGAAACAGTGATTCGTCAGATAAGAAAAGAACTACCTAGTAACTTTGCACTCCCATATGATTCGGCAAGCAAATATGTTGAGATGGCAAAACCAAAAATAGTACAAACTCCAAATGGCTACCACTTCATGTTCTTTGTACCACTTCTGCACACCATGCATGTGTTTGATGTTTTTCGATTCTTCCCCTATGAAGTCCCTCACGGACAGCACAATCTCTCTCTTGGATACCTTCCATCAGAACCAAAATTCTTGTTGATCTCTGAAAATCGTCAACGATATATTCAACCCGAAGAGTCCGAAATCGAAACTTGTCTACTAGCCCAAACACCTTACTGTCAACTCAACGAACCCGCATATTCCGCTATGACTTCAACCTCTTGCGTCATAGCACTCTTTCGACATGACCAAAAAGATGTTGATACGTTCTGTCATCCAATACTACAAACAACCCGTGATACTGCCAAGGCTTATTATCTTACCCAAGGCCAATGGCTCGTGGTATCTGCAAAACCATTCTCCTTAACCATCGTTTGCCCAATCAACTCCGAACCGACTAAAAGAATTGAGTCCACTGTCTCGATCGTCAACCTGAAACCCGAATGTTCTGCTTCTGGTGACAACTTCTTCTTGCCACCTTACTATGCCCGAGAATCTCTTCTCACTCTTCCGCCATTCTCCGCCCAACTACTGATTGATGATCATCCGCTCCCTATTTGGAAACCTACGTGGACGCGTGCTCTTCGCAAGGCAAGAGCACTCCCCAACTCAACCCTTCCCGATTTATCTCCAATACGCACCACTGGTGTCTCGGCCCCCTCTTACTTTGATGAAATCGAAAACAAACAACTAGAAAAAGTAATCGACGACCCCTCCGCCTACCACACCAAGTGGCTCTTGATCATTGCTATTGGAATAGTAACAATAATGGTCCTAGTTCTATGCTGTAAATTCTGCCGCCATTGTTGTATGAATGGACATCCATTCAACATCATTGGACATTATGAACCTGAGCCAGAGCCAGCCATGGAGCTATCACCTATGTCGCCATCTCAGATAGCATCACGACCTGACAATCGCTATGTTATGGTCGCAGAGCAAGCACCACCAGTTTCCCCGGGCCACCGTGAGGCCTCTCCCTTGGATTGACGGCTTGGCCCACCGTCCACCATCCTCCGCATCATGGCTCCTGCCCCTCTGCTGCAGCAGCCCCGAGTTGGCACTAATGGGTGCCAACTATGATGTTGTTCCGTATGAATGTTGAACACTCCAATATCGTGAAATGTAAACTCTCAAATATCGCGAAATGTATGGTGGATATTATATCGTGATATGTGTCCGAAGATTCATGTCCTGCCCTCAAGCCACTGAGAGGTGCAGCTTCCTGGGTGTATTATTGTAGTGTAAATTGTTCATGTCCTGCCCCCAAGCCATTGAGAGGTGCAGCTTCCTAAATGTATTATTGTAGTGTTCTTTAGTCTTGTAGTCTTGCCTTCCTTTATATTACTTGCTATGCAATTCCTTAACCTCTGCCCTTAAGGCTTCGGTTTTCAAACATTTTGGCGATGCCAAAATGTTTCCTTTATAAGGGGGAGAATTGTAGCGATTGAGTTTCCAATTTTCCTCCGTTTCTAGCCAATTACCAAGCTGTGAATCTATACATTTGGTCAGCTCACGCTCTGACTTTTAGCACCGATCACTAAATATCCCAAATCTTTACAGCCATCAGGACGTGACTAGACAGTTCTATCGCCGTTCTAACCCTATCACTAAATATCCTGAAACCAAATCTTTTACAGCCATCTGGCCAAGACCAGACACGTCTACAGCCAGTTCTAACCGGTATATGCCACATCCTCGTATCCATTGCCTCAGACCTTCATAGGCGTAAAAAGTTTTTTACAGCCATCTGGCCAAGACCAGACACGTCTACAGCCAGTTCTAACCGGTATATGCCACATCCTCGCATCCATTGCCTCAGACCTTCATAGGCGTAAAAAGTTTTTTTTGAACTGTTTATGTGAAATATATTTACTGTTTAGTACTCCTGGCACAACCGATGTTTATTTGACTGATAGGACTGTATGATTACTCTTACCTGATGTATTCACAAACCCTGCGACATTCTATTTTCATTGATTATGTATTGACTGACTTGTGAAAACCTACTGACGGGCCTGAACGCGTTTTGGGACGTCACACACCAGGCGGTGCTCCCGGGTGTTGTGTGGGGTGTTTAAAAACGCGTGTCAGTCCGGCAGTAGGTAGGTAGGTTCACACACGTCCACTCTGTGCTACTCTCTTCAATACAACGCTTGGTCCTCGACATCACCGGCTCTTCTCTCTCACCTTTCATGACCGAAAACAACTCAGCACCCGTTACAGGACGGGTTTGTGGGCTAAGGCACTTGAGCCTCCTTCACCATTACCTCGGATCAGCCTCCGCCTATGCATTAACTATAGGCACTCGAACATTTCGGGGGCCTAGCCCCCTTGTATCCGCCGCTGCCCTGAACCGAGCATAATTGAGAAATCTTTCACCGGAGTAACTCAAACTAGAGTGAATAATAACCAAGAAAATACAGACCCCGCCCATTTCAAATCAAAATCTTCATCCACAAATCCAGGCCAATATACGTGCACATTATGATCAGCTATATAAATCTTATTAATATCCGAAAAAATACGACTCAATCAAAAACGGATTTAAAATCCATACCCAGATCTGGCTCCTTAAACACACCAACCAAACCAGTTCACCTCGCCAGTTGATTCAATTAATGTCCATCTAAATATCCAATCTGGAAAGGGCTCTAACTCGTAAAGCGCTCTAAGAATACCAATGTCGTTCATGGAGGGCTTTACTCAACTTAGGAGTCAATCCGTTCGTGTGGAGGTAAGAAAAGATCCCAACTTGTCGACGATGCTGGAGACAACTGCGGAGTGATAAAGGGCGTATTTGCACGGTTCAGCATATTTTCAGCCATTGTGCTCACAATGCAATCACTTAAAACACTAATATATGATATATTTAAAATGCCCACTAGTGCCTTTCTCATGCCTGAGAGCCATTTTCTCTTCCGCTGTCTTCTCCGTGCCTTGTTGCAGATGATTCTTATATCAAAGGCACTCGTACGATAGAATCACGGGATTCATTTCCTGACATCTGTGTGTGCAAACTTTGAACACTCTAAGCTGCTAGTGAGTGCAAGAATGATGATGATTGGTGTTTAAGGGCACTTCAGCTTCTTTGGCTATATGTGCCCAAGTGAGTGAGTGCAAGAAGAGTCTCGTCGCATAGAATAGTGTAGTTATTTCGCAAAATACCGTAAACTACTTCAATTCAATGGAAATAACATTATGTAGGAATATATACGAACTGTTCTAGACGCACCTTAATTATCTTCTCACATCACCTACGTCAGCGGTGGCAGTGAAAGCTGGAAAGCCAAACCAATCTCCATGTGTCACCAGCAGACAGAAAGAACTAATGACTTTGCGACAACAGACCTCTCCTGACGCAGGCCACGGGTCACAATTATATCTTGTCCCGCGAGAGCATTCGAAAAGAGATCGCGAATACGACTCGTGCAGAGCTATATTTTATATTCATTTTACTGTAATGCGGGAGTTACATATGTGCTCGTTGATTAATTTGCGATGCACAGGTTTATCATAACGCCACGATAAAGAACGCAAATAAAACGAAAACACTCGACAGTTACACCATATATATGATGGGTTAAGATATTAAATTTATGGTAGTTGGAAGGGGGCACGGTGGTGAAGTGGTTAGCACGCTCGCTTTTTCCGCGCGGCCGACCCGGGTTCAAGGCCCGACAAGTTCCCTGAGCAAGGAGCAATCGGGCTCCTGAGAAACCTAACGGGGAAAGAGTTAGCGACGCGAAATAACCCTCGCAGTTGGTTTGGCGATAAATCCAAAAATTAATAAATATATGCTAGTTGCATTTCATTAAGCTAGGGGTGGATACGAAAAGGGCTAGGGGCCTCAACCCCCAGCCGCCCTAAGAGTACCCATAGTAATCGCATTACATATAGTTATTCGGTTCAGAGGTGGGGTAGGATTGAACCCCTAGTCCCCCTTCTCCCCCCAAATAAAAGACAGTAAGTTTAGACCCACCACTGCGTTAGGCTGCGGCGTAATCGTGATCTTGACGGATGTGAGCGTCACAATGACGATGCTCCATAATATGTATCTTCCTAGATGTGTCGCAAATTAAACATATACATATAACAAAAACTGTTGTACTTCCTGATTTACTAGGCTCACTCCTTGGCAGTGCTGCCATTGATCTTTATGCACTGAAAGAAAAATTGACACCCAGCCCTAAGATGACCCTAAAATATATCGAATAAGACACCCTTTTTGGTGGACTGATAACCATTTTTTGGTATCAGATCCCGTCATTTGGCGCCAGTAGCCTTTAGCCGGTGTCATTTCCAAAAGTAACGCGACTCCTCATTTTGAACACCATTTCTGACACCACTCTCTGGCGTCAAAACAATACACACATGGGGGGGGGGTACTACATCATTAAGGGTGTCAGGCATTGTAATGGAGGTGTCCCAACCACCAAATGAGGAATTTGACTCTTTTCGTGAGGTGTCAGTAGGGTGTCTGACTCTTTCAAGAAATGTGTCTGACTCCTTTCGTAGGGTGTATGAAGGGTGTCAGACCCTTCCAAGAAGACGTCTGACTCTCTGCACTTAGCTTGCAAGTGATCACGACACTTTTGTAGAGAATGGTGCCCCTCACTGGGGAGTCGGACTCTTCTGTGACGTCACAGCACGTGCTATTTCCATTTTTGTTGCTGCAAAACGGCGAAAAACCGCCTCATTCTGTGAGCAGAAGCAATGGGAGCAGGGTAAGGTAAGTGAAGATACAATGCATTCTATCCTTTTTCTATCTAGCATAATTCTAGAGATTTCAGGGGGCTGGGTACACGCCCCCGCCAAAGTGAAGGTGGTTCAGACCCCACTCGATGCGTGTGTTAAGGCTGCAGCAATCGGCTATTGGTTTTGACTGCAGTCATACGTCGAAAATTAACAGCTTCTATTCCTTGTAATTATTCACGTCCTTTGTCCCTTTGCTAATCAATCATATTTCAATAGATCAATAGATTCAATAGAAATCAATAGATTTTACCTCCATTTCTCTTCAGAACCCCGTACCATCATGTTCCATGTGCTATACGAGCCCCACATGCGAACATTTACGATGGATTTCCAGAATTTGATCCAACCAATTCCATCCTTTCCAGGGCGTAGACTGAACCTGTTTGTAATATTTGACGTTGAACACCAGCACGATGTTTCTTTCTTCCATATCTGCGTAAACAACCTCAACGTGCTGTATTTGCCAAACATTTTCCAAATTATGAGCAAGATATTCCACTCAACATTGTGAGTACCTCCTATCGTAGGTGTTGAAAAGGCATCAGATATTTCAGCGACTACGTGCGGGGAGTGTTCTGAGTCACTAGCAGGGGCGTAGCCAGGATTTCACTCAGGGGGGTGACGCCCCGAAAAGGGCCCTGATGGGTAAAGAGCCCTGCTTGTTACAGAATCGTGTCCTCAGGGGGCCCTTCGGGCCCTCAGGGGGGGCGGCTAGTCCTGTCGTCCCCCTCCTTGGCTACGATCCTGGTCACTAGTTCGAGAGACTTATAAGTCTCTCGACCCGATAGTGCCGAAAATGATGTAGAAGCTAGTGAGAGCGCTGTGCATTTTGTCACTGCGTGTGTATCATGATAATGCAAAGGCTTTTCTAAGACAGAGCCCACATGTTTAGATCCGAATGTGGTGGCTTAATAATAACTCAGAAAACTTTGATATGGGTGCAGTATTTCCGCATCCATGTGTAAAATTATTGCTGATAGAATGTGTGCCGTGGTTGAGAACATGTTCGGTGATTGTGTGTTAAACTGGTGAACTAATATAAATACAGAAATGCCCATCCACCATTACTTTTTACGACTGACGGGGTGGAGAAAGGGGTCGCAAGAAAATGGACGCTAAGATACGGGGTAACAAGTGAGAAGTCAATCTACACTAACACCATAAGACGGCATCAATACATGTGTATTGACACCCTGATTTAGAGTAATTCGCAGGAAATACACCGGAAATCAGTGTCAGGTACCCTTGAAATGGTGGTCAGGAAAGGATTCAAATGGGTGTCGCGACTCCTTTTGGTTGGAGTTATCTCTTCTCCCAATCCTCCAAAAACTCTCGAATATGGTGTCTGACACTGTATTGACGCCGGATTCGGGGGTAGTGACGCTACTTGGTGGGGTTGGCCGAACTCCTCTCCAGTGCAGACTTTTTGACGGTGTCACCAAATAGCGAAAAGGTGTCATTTTTTTCTATCAGTGTAACGTTGAACACCAGCACGATGTTTTTTCTTGCATATCTGCGCAAACAACCTGAACGTGCTGTCTTTGCCAAACATTTTCCAAATCATGAGCAAGATATTGCACTCAACATTGTAAGTACCTCCTATCGTAGGTGTTGAAAAGGCATCAGATATTTCAGTGACTACGTACGGAAGTGTTCTGAGTCACTAGTTTGAGAGACTTATGAGTCTCTTGACCTGATAGTGCCGACAATGATGTGGAAGCTAGCGAGAGCGCTGTAAATTGTATCACTACGTCTGTATCATGATAATGCAAAGGCTTTTCAAAGACAGATCCCACGTGTTTATATCCGAATGTGGTGACTGCATAATAACTCAGAAAACTTGTATATGGATGCAGCATTTCGGCATCCATATGTAAAATTACTGCTGATAGAATGCATGCCGTGGTTGAGAACATGTTCAGTGATTATGTGTGAAACTCGTGAACTAATATAAATACAGAAATGTTCATCCACCATTACTTTTTACGACCGAATGGGTGGAGAAAGGGGTCGCAAGAAAAATGACGCTAAGATACGGGATCACGAGTGGGGAGTCAATCTACACTAACACCATAAGACGGCATCAGTACATGTGCATTGATACCCTGATCTAAAGTTTTTCGCAAGAAATACACCGTAAAGCAGAAACAGGTACCCTTGAAATGGGGGTCAGGTAAGGAGTCAGATGGGTGTCGTGACTCCTTTTGATGAGGGTCGTGACTCCTTTCGATGGGAATCATATCTTCTCCCAAACCTACAAAAACTCTCAAATACGGTGTCTGACCCTGTATGGACACCGGATTCGGGGGTAGTGATGCTGCTTGGCGGGGTTGGCCGAACTCCTCTCCAGTGCGGACTTTTTGACGGTGTCACCAAATAGCAAAAAGGTGTCATTTTTTCTATCAGTGTGCAAATATTAAAAAACCGCTTCTTCTTCCTTTTCTCATCCTGTTGATTTGAAAGCTTAGACTTGTAAACTCGGAGCTTAACAAAAAACTCGGAGCTTTATCGGTTGCGGTCACAGTAATTATGGCCGAGGTGAGTTAACATTGGAGTTGGCCGTAGCCAAGCAAGCTACCGTCTTATTCGATTCATAGTCGAAGATTATCGACCAATCCCGGCAAATTTGTTTGCAAACCAGGATTGTTAATTTTTTAAGCCATCAAATCACTTAGTCCTGGTATACAAAGAACTGTTAACATGATTATATTCCTTGGCTGCACCTTTCCCTGCTAGTAACGTATCGTTGCTTGGCTACTTTTCTTTCAAATATAGTCAATCAACATACAATTGCGCCATCAGCCCGCCTATCTTTTCAAAGTTTACCCATCTCTTAACAGGACTAAATTCATGAAAAATGGGATTGCAAATTCATTTAGGGTTCCAAAATACTGCAGCTGTCAAAATACTGTTATTTCTTGGGCCAAACTAAATTAATACCCCCCTCCCAAACTTTTGCAACAGTTCACGGATAAATTTGAATATCCAGTCCGTCACTCACTCCAGCCTACTAGTGCTGTAAACTTTCCGTCAACCTTTGCACCAAGAGATAGTGTTTCAAGTTCAAATACCAACATTTTCTATCGCTTTTCACAAGAAAAGAAATAGTCGACATTTGTTTAATCATTGCTCCATACAAATTCCATCAGGGTGCCATACGTTCATCGGCAATAAGCCACTTAGAGCATACAAAAAAGGATATCCTGCTTCATATTCATTTTTCTCTACAACCCACATTTTATGGAGCAGCAAAGCCTTTTGCGGGTACTACATAAAGCGCACGGATATCCTCTATGGGCCCGAAGGCTGGCGGCGGCGGTTCCTCGTTGGGGGCCGCGCGAGGGTAGAACCGACGGGATCGGCGCCTGCTATAAATACATGCTTTTCTCTGGAGACGCCGAGCTCTGGAACGAATCAAATCTAACAAAATATGGGTTATCGGAAATGTGTATCAAATGGCTGTCTCTGTTCAACTCTTGTGAAAAATATGTCAGATTTCCTTAAGCGACGCACGAACACTATTCGTTCGTAATTGCTTCAACACTGAACATGAACACTGTTCGTTCGTAATTGCTTCAACACTGAACACGAACACTGTTCGTTCGTAATTTCTTCAACACTGAACATGAACACTGTTCGTTCGTAATTGCTTCAACACTGAACACGAACACTGATCGTTCGTAATTGCTTCAACACTGAACACGAACACTGTTCGTTCGTAATTGCTTCAACAATGAACACGAACACAGGTCTTTCGTAATTGCTTATGAAAACTGTTTGTTTATGAACACTGAACACGAACACTGTTCGTTCGTAATTGCTTCAACACTGAACACGAACACTGCTCGTTCGTAATTGCTTCAACACTGAACACGAACATTGTTGGTTTGTTATTGCTTCAATACTGAACTTGAACACTGTTCGTTCGTAATTGCTTCAACACTGAACACGAAAAATGCTCATCCAACGGTCCGGTTCCATGCTGTCACCCACTCCACCGAATTAGAAGGGTTATTGGGGCATTGGCTTGCATTTATTCGGAGACCCGCCGGGTTTTGAACCCGGGCCCTGTGGCTCAGTAAGCAGGCTTCTACCACTGAGACACGCTGCCCCCCTGCCCTTTTGGCGACGCCATTTTCAACTTAAAAAAACTGGAGGCATCGATAACAGCTAAGTGAGCACATTAGCGTGAATCATCAAAACCCGGAGTGCCAGAGTGAAAAGGCTGGGTTGATTATCAGGCCGGGTTATCAGCGGTGTTTTATACAGAGCGCACACTGGATGCTATCGTGGTCCACAGCCATCGCCCCCGCCTCCGTCGTATCAGTCGCGGTCGATTCCAGCACTGGTGGACGGTCCAGTTTCACGTTCCAGCCTTTCCAGAACCGCGATGGGTGGAGCGGCTGTTTGGAATGGCTGTATAAATCACGCAGAAAACAAGGCGAATGGCCAAATGTCGGACTAGAAGAGCATGTGTCATTCCTATATGGAAATTTTCCAAGATTAGACATTGGGCTGGGTTACGGTCAAAGGAAACAAGTTTTCCTCCCCCAATTTCGTTAAATCATATGGTAAGAAAGAAATTGTTGTCGCTAGTTCAAGATTTCGTTAACTGAGTTGGCCGTTCATTTCAGATGAAACACTGTTTTTGCAGAGATGCAAGAGGACATTTATGAACTTTTAGCAAGGAAACACTTATTCAAAAGCTCCATTAGGTATGGTCGTTTTTAATTGCATTGTAGGCCAAATTTCGGAGCTCAATGCATCTCTCTCTGCACTTCCCAAACGTAACCAGTTTCACAAGTCCAAAGTTCGCGATCACGATCTAGCCAACCATTGCGTTAACGGAATTTGCTTCTGACGCTTTTAAACGGACTACGCCCGGCCGGCCATAAATGGACAGCCACCTCGTCCCGAACGTTCCGCTCTCCCGATGGTCGTTGCGTGTCCGCTCCTCAGAGCCGTTATCGGCAGCTGCGTGGGCCGCGGTGTAACGATTCAAATCGCCGCCGCACTGCGACACGGTTATAGCCCCCCCTTCCTCTCCGAGGTCACCGCAGTTGTGCTCCAAACATCGGCTTTGATAGCCCCGAGGTCACAGCAGTTGTGCTCCTAACAGTAGCTTCTATATTCCCCGAGATCACAGCAGCTGTGTTCCAAACAGCAACTTACATAGTCCCCGAGGTTACCACAATTGTGCTCCGAACATCGGCTTTGATAGCCCCGAGGTCACAGCAGTTGTGCTCCAAACAGTAACTTATATAGCCCCCGAGATCACAGCAGCTGTGCTCCGAACATTGGCTTTTATAGCCCCCGAAGTCACAGCAGCTGTGCTCCGGGCAGCGTCTATTTTCTGGCGTTTGCTTTGAGCGGATGAGGAAAAATGAGAGTTCGAGTTGTTGGTTTACACATTTGTCTTGCAAGCATGCTGGTTGTCCAGGTACTTTTGTGTCGGAAATGGCAGTGAATATAACTTTGCAGGTTGTCTTACTTTGTAAAGGCTTCAAGTTTGGACAAAGTTACTACATATAACTCTTGCACACAAAAAAGGAGCGGGCAAGCGGCGTTGAAAAGTTGACTGAATAAAACGCACACTGTGCCATTTAATTTGCAACTGCCTTGCTGAGTCAGGAATACGCAAGAACGTTTTTTCACGAGTTAGCACTTTGTCTTGATAGCGTTGACTGAAATAGAAACTTGTCTAAGCTGCACTCATATATGTGTATCCAATTTGGAACTGGTAAAAAAATGGCATCCCATGACACACTTGAGTCACGTACGATGCTATAGATAATAGCTAAATTAAGGTAACAGGCATCGATTTTTAGGATGGACTTGACAAAAGACGGCGAAAGACGTGACGTCACCGAGAGAAAGACGTCAGCGTGACCTGTAATCTCCCGAAACTCATTCGGGATCAACACTCTGTCCGAGTATTTTGCCCTCAAGCAGCGAAGTGCCTGGCTTCTAGCCAAGTTTGATGACAAACCAGTAGTTCGAACTCTGATCTAATCCTGGCGCTGTCATCCAGTATTCAATATCAAACTGGGAAAAGCGGATGGAAAAACTGGCTTCTGGTGCAAACACGCAAATCCAGTTAAAGAAGTCTTCCAAACATGATTAACACGCGCATTGACGGGGGTCTGAGCCTCCTTCGCTTTGACGAGGGGGCGGGTACCCGCCCCCCTAAGATCTCGAGAACCACGGTAGGTAGCGAAAAATGGTAAACGGCGTTGGGTAGCCCATCTACTTCTCCATCGAAAATATTTGGACCATTTTTTTGTCAGGTCACATTTAAGGTTACGAGAGGTCAAAACATGCTGTCATAGGGATAACATGTAAATTAAGTTTTTCGGCCATTACATTTGAACAAGTAAAGATAGAGCAAAACGACTTGAACAATATGAATCCTCGCAGCAAGCCGAATCGAATGATATATAATTTGACCTTGCTAGGTCAAATCAAAGATTTGACCTGACCTGAGGTCAGGTCAGGGTTAAATTATATAAAATGCATATCATTACAACCGCAAAGCCATGGCGAGTCTAATGCAGCCAAAATCAACGCTCTATCACCATTCGTTACCGAGTTATTCAGTAAAAACCATTTTTTCTATGTATTTCCAATGGATAGGTCATGCCTTGTACCTGACCTTAGGTCATCGATATAAAAAATACCGGAACATATTTTAGAGAACTCCGGGGGCCCATTATGTGATTTGAGTTTCAATCGGATAAGTTCACCCTGCTCCGACTTATCCCGTCTTAAACTTGTTTTGAGGTCAGGTCACTTGACCTGTATTGGTGACCTGACCTGAGATGACCTAACCTTAAAATTTTTAAAAGAGTTGTAAAATTGATGAGGGAAAAGGTATGCCAAGTACGGCGGCGCTACGGCCGTTTTCCTGCTATCTCCAAAAAACCCGAGGGGGCGGGTACCCGCCCCCGTCAATGCGCGTGTTAAAACTGAGGGTCAAATCCACCCAGAGCTCTTTCTTAAGCCGAACTTCTCTTGGCTTCCCACGCAGTTTACACGGCTGAGGAGATTGGGTCAAGCGGCAGGACTGATCACATCCCAAAAACAGGCCCAGGACAAACGTTTGAAGTTGCAAAGGACAGAACTGAACCCTAAATATCGGGTGATAATGTTCCTTTTCTTTTGCAGGATGCGAGTCACCTTATCTGACACTTGGAAACTGCAGGTATAGATGCAATCTTCCAGGTTTGAGTAAAAATAACCAGCCGCCAAACAAGTCTTAATTAGGCTTAACAAGTTTCAATTTTGTCCAAGCTGTTGCAAGTTTGGTTTTCGGAGCCGGAGCCCCACTAAAGTTATCAATGGACTTGTCACGGAGACCCCGACCCCACTATCCAAACGAGCAATCCCCGCAATGAAGGGTGGGTTCAAAATGAAAACAATTAGCGTCCGACAAAGCACAAGTACAAAACACAAAGTTTCTTACAGAAAATCAAATGGTTATATACAAGTTCTGTTTTTCAAGCTTAACAAGCTGATATTTAGCTTAAGTTTCCCGAATACCAATCATTGTTCACATAAAAGTCCATATGCTGGCTGCAATACAATCACAATCCGATGCGTGCAGCAATACATGCGAACCCACATATGTGGCTGTTGCCACCAGCGGATCCATACCATTGTGTGGGCTACATTGTTTGTATAACCCACGCACGTCAGCTAGTCCAGAACGCGACACTCAGTTATTCGATGATGCCGGGCTTTGTTTGTTCGGCTGCTCTTTCTGGGACGTAATGGGTTCTGACGTTGGACCGGTTGCTCGGCACGTATGCTTGCTCGAAAGCCAACAGAATGCCTGCTATGTAAAAACGCGCAGGAAATGACATGGTTGCCATATTCGGTCTAATGATCAATAAGCCACTGTGTGCTGCACCAGTCAATGTGTTGGCCAGACAACATGTCGGGTAACTATTGTGACTGCTGTTGCCAGTGGCGGACCGAGGACTTCATGCGGGGGCGGGTAGGGGCTCGAGCCTCCCCCACCATTGCCTCGGATCAACGTCCGCCTATGTATGCACTATACACACTTGGACATTGCAGTGGGGGCGGGGGGTTGAGCCCCCAAGCCACCCCTTTGTATCTATCACTGGATTCGGCATATTCCTTGCGTCAGACCGAACTACATACCAAAACCCAATGACGTTGGTTAGAGTATGGGCAGTTCCGGACGTCACAAATTATCAGTTCGACGCGATACGTTGTTGAAACTTCGTAGGATGGCAACCATCACCGGTTGACATATTGCCCTTACCCCAAACCCCCCCCCAAATTATTATTATTAAGTTAATATTTATGGGTGAAGGGGCGATGGGTAGCATCAACTTTTCAACCATTTCCTTCTTAATCAACACAAGAGGAGTAGTGTTAATACACTTCCCATCCAAGGGGGTAGGGGAAGCGCGCTCGGTGCTCCCACTCCTCCCCTAGGACGCTTACTTGACATGATTATCACCTATACTACCACATCACCATTGCCTCACCTATGTTATAACTACCTGGCTTCTTATATCGCACCATCTAAGTAATTTAGCATGCGTCCCCCTTATATAGAAAAGCGGGTTCTGTTATGGTGAACAACCATTCGCAGCCGCGTGGGTTCCCCAACAGGCATGGACAAATTCCACGGGTACAAAGGGGCTATGGCCCCTAACATTCTAAAATGATGTCTTCTCGCCCCAACAGTGAGAAAAAACGAATAAAAACTAATCAAATCAAAGTCAAGGAGACAAAAAGGCATCTGTTACATACGCTGATGATGCCCCTCCGCTAATCCCTCTCACTCACCAAAAGCTAGGGCCAGTTCCCCCCTGAATTCGAGATCTGGATTCGCCAGTGCCAACTAACTGATCCCACACTGAGGGCATGTTGTGAATTCTTACAATAATCCCCTGGCGGTGGTCAGAGAAAGTTGTTTGAGGACAAATAGACCCCTATTGTAGGCATTGGCGTTTGCCGACGCTGCGGACGCTGGAGGCATTTTCTGCACCTGTGCCAGAATAGCCAGGTGATTTGTAAAAAGAAAACAAGAGAGGAAGAAAACAAGCGAGCAGAAAATTCCAGAGGAGCTGAGGGATGAAAAATCATGTGAATTATCATACTTTGTCCGAAAAATTCCGCTTTTAAAACTTCAGCCACTCTTTCGGACGCCATGACATATAGGTGGAAAGGAGAACAAATTTCACCTGGCAAAAGATAAAAATGGGCAGCTATCGTAGAAAAGTGTAATAACTGTAATTTTGACTAGTTTAACAATAGTTAGCCCGAAACTTGTAAAACCTTAGCCCTGTTCCATCCGTCAGCACAGTTTTGTCAGCAGGACCTCTAAAATCTCCTCCAGAAAAGAAACATTAGCGCCATAATCGCCTCTAGTTTGTGCTAAGCAAAGGGAAATTATGCCTTTATACCATTAAAAAACATTAGGCTGCCACTTCATGCGCTTACTATTTTTCATCAGCACAACAGCAGGCCGTCAGCCCGTAAAACCTCTAGAACTAGTTCCCGGGAAGAGGCTACAGTCCTGTGACGTAGGCGCAACGCGGCCCGCTGATTGGTGCTGACAAAACTGTGCTGACAGACGGAACAGGGCTATTGTCTTCAAATGCGCTCCCAAACATCTCTCGTATACTTTGTCAAATCCTCTTTCATTGAGACACCTGTTTTTTTACGAAAAACTATTTTTGTTCCCGAAGAATGTTTTCTTCAAATGTCGGCGTGCGTCACCGACAAACATATTTCCTTTGACCCCACAGGCACAACCAATTCGCTCCCGTTCGAACACTATAACATTGGCACTAAAAGCTGTGACATGTACTGTTACTTGAATACAAGGACACAGCTCGAGTGGCATTTCTTCTTTTATTCTTCTTTCAATTTGACTGAGCCCCTCTTTACCGAATTCTGAATTTTTTGGGAGCAATTCCAATGAATTACTTACAGTCCCAATTGTACCGAACAATTTCAAATCGCACAGCCTTCGTGGCTACTGTTATAGACACTGCTTAACATCATCTAGCTACCCAAAGAAAATTTGAAAAATGTTTTTCTCTGCACATTATGACACCGAATTTTGCGCCAAATTCACCGTGTGAGTCATAGGGTCGCTATAATCGAACTATATTTCAATGCATCTTATTTCAATTCATGATGAGCTCATTTATAGCTAGATCCCACGCGTGACACCAAAACACACATATACAGCTATGTATTGCACAATGAGTAGCTCAGGTACAAGCAGTACTTTATTTAATTCACATCATCTGTTGAGACATGCTTTGTTCCATATACCTCAGGGATATAAAAATAGCCACCCATATATCTGTCACCCAACTAGCCTTACCCGGACATCCGTTTGGAGTTATGGAGAGACAGATTGACATCGGCCAGCAGAAAAGCTTCAGGGGTCAACAGACTCAGCGCATGGCGTCTCAGACGAAATCTCGAACTGAAAGCCTTTTCCGCTGGAATCGCCGCGGCGACGATGATTGTGACGGGTCAGAATCTATATCAGCTATATCGCAGCCGATTCAATCGCCCATGGTAACAAAAATATTAGGAAATCAAACTCACTGCAGTGGTATTTCACGCCAATGGTATGTCCTGCTAAATTTTGACGATACTGGAATAAGAAAAGAAAATGTTATTCCGGATATAAATGTTTGTTTTCAATCCATGTGTAATTACGTGTCCAGTAAAATCTGATCGGAATAGCAGAATCAACAATGCTATATCGAGAGCTCTCCTAGAGACGCCCGGCTGCATAACAATAATAATTGCTGGGGTTTAACAACACACCAAAACAGCAAAGGTTACACAGCGTAACTCCCGCTCTGCTGGGAGGGATTTGAGAGATCAGATCGACTTATTCAGAGCCTCTGCCAGGACTCGAATCCGGGACCTGTGGCTGAGGAAACAGGAACGCTCTCAACTAAGCCACCCATTACCCAATCGTGAGGTTGAAGCGGCAATCTGTTAAACACGCGCATTGATGGGGATCTGAGCCACCTTCGCTTTGATGGGCCCCCTAAGATCTAAAAAAACACGCTAGATAGTGAAAAGCAGTAAAGCGCGTTGGGTAGCCCATCCACTTTTCTATCGATATATTGTATCATTTTTGGTCACGTTACATTTAAAGTCACTAGAGGTCAAGACATGCCGTCATAGGGAAAACATGTAAATGAGGGGTTTCGATATTTACATATGAACAAGTAAAGATAGAGCAAACAAATTAGACTATTGGAATCCCAGCAACAAGCCGCATCGAAAGATGTACAATATGACCTTGCTAGGTCAAATCAGGTCAAAGATGGTATTTTACCCGACCTGAGGCTAGGTCAAGGTCAAAATGCATATCATTATAACTGCAAAGACAATATTAATATAATAAAATAACGGCTCCACCACCATCCATTACTAAGTTATTCAGTTAGAATATTTTTTCGTATGTTTTTCTGATGAGGAGGTCATGGCTCGTACCTGACCTTAGGTCATCGATATAAAAAATTCCGGAACATACCTTAGAGAACTCGGTGGGACCATTACGTGATAGGAGTTTCAATCGGATAAGTTCACCCTGTTCCGACTTATGCTATCTTAAACTTTTTTTAGGTCAGGTCACTTGACCTGTACTGGTGACCTGACCTGAGAAGCCTAACCTTAAAATTTGACAAAATTTGTAAAAATGATCCGACAAAAACATGGCAAGTACGGCGGCGCTTTATACTATCTCCGAAAAACCCGAGAGGGTGGGTACCCGCCCCCGTCAATACGCGTGTTAAAGGGAATGTGGCACCTTTATAACGTGATTTTAACTGAGATAGTCAAGTTGTAAAGCATACCTGAACACCCAGTACTCAATATATGATTTGTCTTAGCACTAAAAATTTCCGTAGAGAAAAGCTAAGAACCTTCCTGAAATGTACCAAAAATGTACCCAAGCAATCGGCCACAGTTGTCAGCTGTTGGCGTGACGACACGCTGACGTCATGGTGATTAGTGAGCCTACTGACGCCTATTGAATATGGTAGTAGCTGCCAGATCATGACGTCATCTACAGACAGAAGTTGATTTCATACCCCAAACAAGCATTTTAAATATTAGAATATTGAGATTATTGTACATATTTTTCAGAACAAGCCATGGACATTTTTATGATTTTCGGCTAAAAGTATCCCTGGTTACAAATTCCGGGATTCGCCCAAGGTGCCACATTATCTTTAAGGCAGAGATGGGTGAAAAAGAAGGGGCAGGGTGAGGAGCTTCGATCCCCGCTCCGATCCGGTCGGCACCGGGTGCCCACACTGAGAGAAATTTTTATTCCTATGTGCTCTATCTAATCCGGAATCACGGTCTCCTCGAGCATAAACTGATGCCATGAAACTTTATTAAAAGGAACATTTGAGCATGCTTGCTCTCATTAGATCCTCTTCCCCGCATAATTCCAGCACAGGAAGTGTTTTTGTAGGCCTTGACAGCTTAAAATGATTCTCGGCTTCTAAACATGGTGGGAAGAAGCTTAATATGATACCAATATGGTATTACAAGTGGGATCTTTTTTACACCACAAAGCATCATTTTACCATAAGTGCTCGACCTATTCTAGCCATGAAATTCAAAGAGCTATTAACCCGCGCCCCACCGGGGTCCGGCGCCACCTTCGCCCCACCGGGGGCCATCGATGGCCCCCTCTAACTCCGAAAATATGGGCGTTAGCGCAAATCTGCAAAGTGCAATAGAAAGCTCGAGTGAATTCAGTAAGAAATTACTTCGCATGTTTTAGTGCTCAGGTCAATGGTTTGACCTCCAGAGGTCAAA
Source organism: Lepas anatifera (assembly GCA_034440635.1). NCBI lineage: Eukaryota > Metazoa > Arthropoda > Thecostraca > Lepadidae > Lepas > Lepas anatifera. The sequence goes on along the minus strand of JAOTON010001929.1, from coordinate 1,832,901 downwards.
TTAGGTCACGATCGGCTATTTTCACTCAAATATGCAATGATTAAGCAAGCTGGGCATAACTCTTATGTCATTAGAGCTATTCAGGCCTGGCAAAGTACATTTGATAGCAAATTACCAGTACTTTTTCCGCTATGTGGAACGTAAAGACCTCCCGCCATTGGTTTGACCGCCAGAGGTCACCTCGTGACCTAATATGACCTGAGGTCACGAAAGGTCAAAAAGTGACCTTGCCGTATATCAAATAAAAGCCAGTGACAAGACAAACACGATGGTGTTTGTTTCACCGCTCTAGCTCAATTAGGTCAAGAGTTATTGTCAAAATACTGTTTTTGACCTCTGGTGACCTTGGATGACCTTGGAATAGTCAAAGGCAAATATGACCCCTGGGATCCGTGAAAGGGTGTCAAAAAACGCTGTTCGGGCAGTTTGAGTATTTGCAACCATTTTTGGGGCTTTTATATCATGAAATAGCTTTTCCCCATGCTTTTCCAATGGGAGAGGTCGCCTCGTGACCTGACCTCAGGGCACGAAATCGAAAAATCCCGGATATACACCTTGTAGACCCTGGAGGGGTCATGAAGTGTAGGAAGTTTCAAATCGATCGACTTTGAAATGTAGCTCTTACAGAGCTCTAAAGGTGAAGTGAGGTGACCTTGGTTGACCTCGTCTGGTGACCTGACCTTGAGTGACCCGGGGTAAAAATTTCAGGGATGATGGGAAAATGATGCAGTGAGAGGTAGAGCCCTCAACCGCGGTGCTGCGCCTCGTCGTTTTTCTGCTATCCCGGAAAAACCTTAGGGGCCATCGATGGCCCCCGGTGGGGCGAGGGTTAATATCCTCATCAAAGTTTCATTTTATACTTGGAATCAATATATTCTGTCACCAGAAATAACCAGGAATATGGGAGCTTTAGCTGCAGAATCATTCGAAACCCCAGTGTGTTTTGATCCCACGTCAAAGCGTATCCGGAGATTGCGTGCGCGTGCTCGAACCGCGATTGAAAAAACTTACTCACCGTCTCGCGTCATCTTCAGTGTTCCTGCCATTGCACGCAGAGATCCGAGCCAAAGCTTTGGCGTCGTGATCCGAGCAAAATTTGAGGGGAATAGCTGACCCTTTTCACTTTACGTTGACACGTGCTTCTACATCGATCCAACTCAGGTCTTACGCTGAGGGGCCTGAAGAAGCCACGCTGCATTTGGCATGGTTTACGGGAGAAGCCACATCGACAGACCTAGCGGTGATAACGGATCAAGAGGAGAAGCTTAAGCTGAGTCTGATGACCGACAGACTCCACTGAGACCTAGCGAGAGTGAAGAAGCATACTGGGACTGCGAAGGTTTAGGCATTCATTGTACTGGTGGCCAAAACCAGGAGTCCATGTGTGTCAGCTAGATGACGGCAACATGGACTGAAGCCCCAAGTTTGGCCGCGGAGAACAGCCCTTGCTATGCAAAGTTGATGAAGTAGTGAGAAACATCTGTTACTGTTGGATACAGTCACCCACGTGTTTTAAAGATCGTTTTAAGCTCACTTTGAGTACAGATTAGGGGCGCTTAAAAAGATTGGAAGGATTTTCACAGGAGCCTCTGAACGCACGTCCACTGCTGGACAGAGGTAAGTCTCATTTTGTACAATATCGTGCACAGAATGATATTTTTTTCAGCCATGGTCCCGTTTCATAAAAGTTGTAGAAATGCGGCGTGTTTTACACCACATTCACCTGCAAAGTTACGCCGTACTCAGAATCACGTTTCACAAAGAGCGGTGACATTCACGCGAAAGCGGTGTAGATATAAAATGCAGCGTGAATTACGCCCAATTCCAGAATGGAATTACCCCTTTCAAATATGGCGTGTAACTGCTTTATTAACATGAAAAATCGCATATGTCTTTTTCTATAAATTATTTGAATGGAAATTATTGTATCTATTTGCTCTTATTCGATTTTTAAGTTTCTAATGTACTTTTACAAATACTGCGGCGGAAGACGCACTATCAGCTGGCGCAATGAAAATACGACGTATTTGTTTTTGGCCGTACCTCATTGTTTTAGGTAGTTACTGTCAAGAAGGTCCTAAAAAAGTTATTGTATTGTTGTGCGAGTGTAGTTCAGTAGAATTTTAGGTGAATTGTGTTTACTTATCATGAGTGAACTGTGAAAGGTCTGTGAACCTTATAATTCCGTGAAACTGGGAAAGGAATAGTGAGTAAACATCTTTGAAGAATAACAAGATCAAGATGCTGGTACTTAGGTACCTAGGTATATCATCATTTTTGCCAGAGGCCTCAGTAGAGATACTTGGATTTTGTTGGTGACAGATACCTTAAATTGAATTTTTACCCTCCATAGACTCCATATAGCACTTTGTCAATGTCAGCCTATCTAGGGTTCTGTCCTCGCTAGACTGTAAAATAACAGTAACGGCAGAAAGTCAAAGTAAAAATCAATGTCAGCTTTCCTGTGTATTTGCTTCAATAGCTATCATCATTTTTGGCATACCAAATGGCCACAGAACTCTACATATCAGCTCAATTTGGCATGTGCAACTTGCACTTTATACCTGTGCAAGGAAAAATTTGCACACACTTCCATTTAAGTTTATTTTACATTCATGACTCTTTTTGTCCTTCACTACACTACCTAATTTTGCTTCAGATTCAGAATTCCATAAGAAATTATATATTTTTCATGTTTTGCTTCATTGTCTGATAAATGTTACGCTGCTATATCTTGCATAGCTTTTCAGGCGTGTTTTACATATTCAACGTACTTGTTTTCTGCTATATGAAACAGTATTGGCAATATTCTACGCTGAATTCCAGTACAGCGTAGTTTAGAGCAGCGTAACTTGGCAAGAAGTTGTATTTTACGCTGCATTTTTGTGAAACAAGGTTGTGGTGTATTATTCACTTTCTACGCTGCATTATACTACTTCTACGCTATAAGCACAAGTTACGCCTTTTATGAAATGGGGCCCATGACGTGATACTTTGAAGCAAACATGTCTACAATCATATCTATATATCCAAAGTAAACGAGGGCTGCTATCTCTGACGACAGCGGCATGTGCTTGAAGTGTAAGCCTGGACCGCTCCTGGACGATATGGAAGCGGACCGTTCATTAAAGGCATTTCATGTGTGTCCAAAAAATGGTGGACGTGATTGTTGTTTAATGTTTGTGTCCTAATACAAAGTTACGATTATATTATCTTTTCTCGAGGCTGGAGTGGACTGCGGCAAACAAATAGGATTACCCTCATGACAAAGTCAATGTAATAGGAAGGCCACAACAGCACGATAAGTAACATCTTTACAGAAAGTTTCAATTTAAGAAAAAACACGAAGACTAACGAGGAACATCCAGTGAACCCAATGAAACTCTAGGCACGACTCAAAGTATGTCACACAGACTACAATTATACCAGCATCAGTTTTGCTACTAGACTAATTTTATGCCAAATGCAGACTGAAAAGAGGCGGTTTCGTTTGAGGCTTGCATCGAATTCAGTTGTCGTGTTGAGTGGAGGGGCATGTTTTTCTAAACCATGTCTCGTGGGGAGCTGGAATATAATGATTCCATGACGATTTTGCTGATGGAATATATTGATGCCGTGGAGTTTTTCTACGCCGAGCGAAGACTCATTTGAAACCAGGCATCAGACATTTGATTCCCGAGCTTACGGTGATCATTCTATGAGCTTCAGAAAACACTACGTGCTAGACTCAATCCAGTCCAAGAGATTACATTGAGTCTGCGAAGGGAATACAATGAGCCTGATTCTGCCTGATTCCAACCGAGTTTGACACCAGAATCCAGACTCACTTTCAGCACCGACTCAGTTTAGCCAGAAGGACTCAATTTTTCTCTCAGTGCATGCCGGGGGTGAGGGCACCCTACCACAAAACATCCTAACCTTAACCTTAACTGATCATCTGTGGCGTGCAGGAACCGTGGAGTACTCGCACCTAACTTTGATCATAAAAGGTGAGCAGTTTTTACCACTTGATGACAAATTGAAGATGAAACTGTTCGCGGAGGACGCAGAGGCGCAGTGGAACGAGGGTTTAAATATCCGGCGGGTATTCTGCATAAGTCTTCCAGATCTCCCTAACACCCTCCCAACAGGGTGAGAGTTTGCGACACCATATGACCTCAGAAGAAGGCTAGTCTTAAAACCACCAGACTGCTGCTGCCCAGGTTCGTCATAGCTTTAATGTGTTACTCATTTCAAGAAATATCTGCAAACACATAAGTGGAGGCGTTCCATTCCACTGTAACGAACAGACAGAAAATCGTTGCTATGCCATATTGTTGAATGGCACACACTTATTTGTGACGACATTTCTTGTTAAGTTCACGCTGAGCTCCGTTGACGGCAGCTCCGCTCGGAGCTCAAACAATTTCCGTGGTCTAATCACTTCTCCATTATTGCCTAATTGTTCAGCCAATAGCTTTTGTTTGCTTCCATTGATCGTGGATGGACTGTGCCTTTTTGCTCTTTACCAAACGAACACGCGAGATATGGTCGAGTTTAATGGGCCCTCGCATTGCAATAGCACGATACGCTAGCTGAACCCACAATGATACATGCATTATTATTGTTTGATGCATAACTAGAGCCACTGTTTAGTGCTGAGATTGTTCTGCTGTGGTTACCTGTACTCAGCCTCCGCCTTTCAGAAGCTTTATTTTGAGCAAGCCAGAAACAGTTCATCGAGGTGGAGTTAAAGTCGGAATACTGACTCGGAAGGTAGAAAATAAAAAGAGGCGACCCTCACACACATTATTTTAGAAAATGGCCGTTGCTTCGTCAGCGAAATGCTGACCTGGACTTGTAAAACTATTGCACTAATCCACAGATTAATCGAACAACACAATAGGATAAAAGCGTAAAAGCAATGCAGGAATGCAAAGACAAGTTACGAATTTAAAAGCCTTTGGAGAAGGCGATACATTATTTGTTAGGATTTACAGAGCTGTAAGAATACCTCTATTCTTTACAGGAACAAAATATTTGGCACACTTAATCGACGTTTGCTCTATCATATTTCCCTCGATAAATTTGAAAACACTCCGCTTCATCATTTACTTCTTGTTCTCTCTCTCCTCTCTCTCTCTCTCTCTCTCTCTCTCTCTCTCTCACCTTGCAGCGTGCTGCTGAAGTTCCTGGGATTTTCGCATATCTTCCATCTCGATCTCGCGCAGCGCCTCGAACACATCTTTCATCTCCGGGTTAGCCTCGAACAACCTGCAAAATATATTTTCTGGTGAGACAGGTGTGTGTGACGTATTCTAGTGTTATCAATCAACACACGTGAATTTCACACACACATACGCACATATCATAAAAACTCGTTAGAAAGACGAGAAACGCGATATTCATATCGTGTGCCCAATAGCCGCTCTCGCCCTCCAACAAAAACCTATAAAAAAACGCTGCTTGGCATCATGACACCAGGGTCAGTCCAGGACGTTGGTCGCCGACGGGTCATTGTACGGATAACATGGACAAGCATCGGCATTCCCGCTGCTGATCCATAAATTGCACCCACCCCGCCTATCAAGAAATCACTACGACTCAACGGTACCCTAATAAAATGTGAGATCAGAACGGTGAAACATCTCACTGCACTGGAGTGCGTCTCCGAGAACAGTACAAGAAGAAACTGACCCAGACTGTTAAGTAGCAGCAAAGTAACAGTTGATAAGTAACTTACCAGAACTGGTAAATTCTGTTTTTGACTCTTTCTTTATATATAACTCCAGAATACACGCTCCTTTGCAAAAATTTGTGCATTTGATGTATATTACGTAATATCATTTTTGTCGTGACAACAGTTGAACAATTATTTCATACTGAACGGCAGTGTGAACATTTGAATAGAGGTGGAGAGTATTAATGTATGTAATAATAATGTGTACGAGCGTTGTATGTGTATTGTGCATGGTGGAATGTGTGTTGTGCTGGGGATGATGTGATGCTATGGAAAATTTTCATCTGCTATAAATACATCCATACATACATAACATACATAATGGTCTAAATTTATGAAAGTGAGCCTGCCTTTTGAACACTGCAACGAATAAATCTCGTTATTCTATCGTTTCATAGGTGCAAAATCAGTGAAATGATTTTATCGAATTTCTTATTCTGAAATGTCCCCTTAAAACACTTAATCAAAATTTACATCAAATACATTGTCACTGCCCATTTTTCCGGTAGGAGTCCATCGGCAGCTCATTATGTCTAAATGCATTATTCAGGTGCGCCCTCCGAGAAAACCATTACCCAATGAAGTCTTGCGGGAATCCCGCTGGATATTGCTTGTCTGCTTTTTGTTTTGTTGCAGTGGACAGTTTCTCGTTGTAATGCATTGGCTTGTCTGAGCGCAGAAGACCGGGTTCCCGCTGGGACGGCCAGTTTCAGGCGCGGGAGATGTCCACAGCACTGGCCACAATAGAGTCGGAGCCGCAATAGAATCGCAATAGAGTAATAGAGCCTGACATGGATCAGATGTTTGAATGGACGTCTAATCTAATCCAATCCAATCTAGTCTAATCTAATCGATCAAAAGGTGGATGGAATTTGATTGACTAGATAATTAGTGTATTTTGGATCTGGATATAGACTTGGGTTCTAGTTTTTTTGGGGACTGAGTCGTATTCTCTGATCCTGGCTGCATTTGGTCATCCCGTTATGCAAATGGATCGGTCTTCATAAATCGGAAAAAATCGAATGCAATCATTGTTGGATCTGAAATTATTGGTCAAGGCATACTCTAGACCGTATTGATGGATATAATATTTCTGGTCGGGGAGGGCATCTCGGTCCGGGGGTTGATGCGATATGGACCATGGACACCATATGGACAGGCACGCCATATGGACAGGGACGTCATAGGCAACGGCCCACAGAAGCGGCGGACAACAACGAAGAAGGCCATATGGACAGGAACACCATTGAAACCAGAGGCGCTATCGGGGACAGGGACCATATTTTGAATGGTATATCGTGTGGATGCGAATATTTGTATCGTGCTGCAACCAGCACTTCGGGGGAGGAGATGCCAAGACAGTTTCAGCAGGGGGGAGGGGTTGGGCGCATTTAGAGGGGACCCTACTCCATCCGGAAGGGGGAGTGGGTGGGGGGGTGGTAGTTGCTCTCCGTTCCCTGAATCCACCTCTGCATGTTAAATGAATAATTTAAGGGTCATTTCTCGATCGGACTACCAAGAAGGCACATGCCATAAGCCCCAAACATGATCGGAATCCCGAAACCTGAAACTGCAACATGAAACTCGGAAGCTCCGATCATGCATGACATCACGACTGACGTAGCGTCCTGAGGTGTTTTATATTTGTGGTAGCATTGGTGTAACGCCCCTGCCCCCACTCATCGACTTCGAGATCGGCGCCCCTTATGTTAATCATGACTACAAGGTCATCAAAAGCATGGAGCCTGCGTCCACTTGTCGCCGACTTGTACAATGCAAATGGGCAGGCGTGAGCAAATGCTTTATTCATGCACAGGGCGTGACTTTATGTGCATACTTAAGCGGCCACACGAAGCACGTCACTTTGAATACCACCAGCTCCCTGTACGGAAGCCTCTCGGATTTGCAAGACTCCACCCTAAAACAATGCAAAAATCCCCGGCTTTCAACTGCTTGTTTATTATGAATGTCCTATCTTAACTTGTTTGTACTTTTGATGCAGCCTGGCTGACAATTCCATTTTACCTCCCACTCAGGGACACAAGAGTCCGATAAGGCCCGCCTGGGCATCGCTTTAATACGATAGTATTATCCTGAAGACGACGTAGATTCCGCTTTTGAAACGCGGCCATTTTTCACGTGGCATGGCATATGACCACCAATGAATCTCACGCAAAATTTAGATTAGCCCCTCGGGGGAATATCAGTCACCAGGAGTTAACAGGAGACTAATGCACATCAGCCGTAGTTAAATCACAAATGCGCTCTTGATTTGTTCTGCAGTCATGTACCGCTGTTTAACCCGGGACCGGATGGGATTTTTTCGGACGCACAACTTCCTGGACGGGGTCAAATCGGATCCCTAATATCTCGGAAACCGGAAGTGATTAAAAAATCAAAACGGTGCTGGAAGCGTCTTACCGTCTTCTACTCTGGAGCCGAGTTTTAACCATATCCGTCGACTCGTGACGTCACAGTGGGCCAAAATGGGTCAAATTTAGACGTATTTAGAAAACTAACTCGCGAACCGTGACACCAGAAAAAAAACAAAAGACATAAATGTGCTTGACCCAAGTATTCAAATGATATGCCACATGACCTTTTAAGGTCGAATTATGACCTTTACCTTAGGTCAAAGTCTATTAATGACATTTCAGGGTCATATTGCATATAATTCAAATCCCTGGGGGATGCTCAGTACTGTAACACAACGTTTGAGACTGTATTTTGTTTCGTTCAAAAGGTATAGACACAAACAATATAGAAAACCGCGACTTTGGTGACCTCTGGTGACCCTGACCTGAACGCAACGTCAACCTGACCTTGAACTGACCTAAACATTGATGACGACATACATATTTTTTGCCTCAAGAGCTTCCGAATGATGTTAAGAAACTTGCTCTAGCTCTTTCAGAAGTCGAGTTACACCCTGATCACCTTACATGGATTTAGAAATTACTCGTTGACCTGACCTGACCTGACTTCAACTTGTGATGATAACTTGTCAAAATTTATCATCCTAAAAACCTGCACAGCGACGCGAGTCTCATTTGAATAGACTCAGCATCATTCTCGAAAAACCGAGGAGGGTCCGATTGGCCCACCAGGTGGTCATGGGTTAATTATCGTACATGCATGGGGAAACCAGAGGCAAGAGGTACTTACCCCCACTGAACCTCATTGTCCCCGGAAATGGCTACAGTGCCATTTCCGAAAGGCCGATTGCACCCCTGAAATGCTGCCTCCCACCCCTCCCCCCTCCGCCCACGATGCGAATGAATATTGGCGCACCACGATGGGTGTTGATGGGCTTGGTAGGTTTTGGTGTTGATACCAACCTATCGTTGTAAATAGGTTGATAGGCGTTGTAACGACTCCTGGTTCGTCTCAGATTGTCCCCGGACCTTGTGTTGGTTGTCTTAAAGCAATAACACGCGCACTGGAGGGGGGCCTCGGAGGCCCCCCACCTGTTTTTCCGAGGTGGCCGGAGAACCGCCCGTAGCCAAAAAAACGATACCTAGCCACATTTAACAGAATTTAATAGCGCGTCAATTGGTGAAGATTTTGAAAATCAATCGGAAATTTTTTGACTTATAGGCTTTCAAAGTCAGACCTGCATTTTGAGATCGCCGTAAATGCGCGGTCGGACCAGTTAGCTTGCATTGGAGACCGAGTGGTTAAGTCATAACGCCATATAACCGGGATTATATGTCAAGGTCACTTCACTTTAAAGTCAAGGTCAAGGTCAAAGGTAACAGGTCAAGGTCATATCAGCACTTTCAAGGTCACTGACCACTGTGCGTCCGGCCAAGTGACGTTACCCGGTCTGACATATATTATGCTATGACGTCATCGATAGGGTACCCCAATACAAAGGTCAAGGTCAAAAGTCAAGGTCAAAGGTCATTGGGAAAGGTCAATCCTCATTTCCCGCCAAACAGTGGCTACAGTGTTAGTCAAAGTGTACATTATAAGTAGTATACCATATGGTGACCTTAAAGGTCAATGACCTTGAATGACCTTGACCCAAAAGTTGTGGAGAAGCCTCTTTGAGACCTTTTCTCTATGAACCTTGTCTTCCTATAGCTTATTCCCGCCATTTTCCCGCATAATCACAGCATTTACCAATCGATCCCCAGCATGGCCAATATTTGACCTTTACGACCTCGTTTGACCTTAAAGATATTGACCTAGGTCAATGAAAATTGGTCATCATGTAGATCACCACAGCTCCCACCCACCTACTAAGTGGCGTTTTTCTAAACCTCTTAGTTTCCGAGATCTTATGGGGGCCTACCAGGCCCCCTCCAGTGCGCGTTAGTGCCAGACCCCCTCCAGTGCGGGTGTTAAAGCATTAACACGCGCATTGACGAGGGCGGGTACCCGCCCCCTCGAGTTTTTCTAAGAGAGCAGTAAAACGGCGGCGCTACGCGCCGCCGTACTTCACATACCTTTTACCTCATCATTTTTACAACTTCTGTGAAAATTTTAAGGTTAGGTCATCTCAGGTCAGGTCACCAGTACAGGTCAAGTGACCTGACCCCCAGTCGGGCCAACAACGGCACCCCTAAACATTAATCCTCAATCGTGGTACAGAAAAATACAACCCGTCAACACAAAACTCCGCCCCCGCGACCCCGTCAATGCACGTGTTAAGCCACGTTTCCAAGGAAACCTGATACCATGTAACTGTGACGGAGTCCGGTGGGCGCTATGGGGAGTAGGGGCAGGTTGCTTTGGCCTCCTCTCCCTCGTTGCAAAGGGGGACGGGGATAGGCGTTGGCGCCCACCTGATAGGTTTTGGCGCCCCTGGTCTGATGGGGTCCCTCTTCTGACCGTATGTTGGCTGTCTTAACAGTCGCATTGACGGGGGGGTGGGTACCCGCTCCCTCGGTTTTTTTGGAGATAGCATAAAAACGGCAACACGTAGCGCCGCCGTACTTCGCATACCTTTACTCTGATCATTTTTAACACTTTTTCAAAATCCTAAGGCTAGTTCATCTCAGGTTAGGTCACCAGTACAGGTCAAGTGACCTCACCTCAAAAACGTTTAAGATGGCATAAGTCAGAACAGGGTAGACTTACCCAATCGAAACTCATATCACGTAATGGGCCCACCGAATTCTCTAAGATATATTCCGGTATGTCTTATATCGATGCTCTTAGGTCACATACGAGCCATTATCTCTCCATTGGAAATATATGGGAAAATGGTTTTAACTGAATTACTTAGTAATAAATGGTGGTAAAGCGTTTATTTTAAATTCATTAAACTCGTCTTGCCTTTTCAGTTCTAATGATATGCATTTTTACTTAATTTGACCATGACCTGACCTCAGGTCAGGTCAAATAATTGATTTTACTTGATTTGACCTAGCGAGGTCATATTATACATCATTTGATTCGAATTGCTGCGAAGAATTCAATGGTCTAAATTGTTTTGCTTTATCTTTATTTTTTCAGATGTAATGGTCGAAAAACTTCATTTACATGACATACAAACATTCATTTTATGATGACATGCCTTGTGACCTTATGGCACCTCTAGCAACCTTAAACGTGACCTGAAAAAACCATTATTCATACATTTTCCATTGAGAATTGGATGGGCTACCCAACACCGTTTACTGTTTTTCGCTATCTAGCGTGGTTCTCGAGATCTTAGGGAAGGGGGGTACCCGCCACCCCGTCAAAGCGAAGGTGGCTCAGACCCCCGTCAATGTGCGTCTTAAAGCATTAAGTCACGTTCCCAAGGACGCCTCATACCATGTGACCACCCATGGAGCTGAGTGTCGATAAACGGCGAATAGTTTTTTTCTCCGCAAATGCGAAGTTCTAGGGCATATGAAATATCGATTAAGTGTGTTTCCGGCATGCTCTATGACATGGCTATCTCAGTTCAAATCCCATTATGACGTTACCACATTCTTTTAAATAAAGATCACAAACGACCTTTCTTCTTTCTAATCTACTTTTCCATCAAATAAGCTCGAGCGATACCAACTCATCCACTCCGGTAACCTCAAAACAAAAGCTAGTCAGAAGCTATTCTACGAGTGGGGTTCTGATGAAGATCAAACAGGGGGGCGAAACTCGTTATTAGAAAGGTCAGATTGTTGTGTACTTTGGTAAGCTCCAGGGTTATTGCCACCTCTTCAAACACTGTTATCCTTCGTTTACGCACGACTGAGCAGCTTTTTCAGGCTCGGCACGGTTGTTGATGGTATCTGCTGCCAACAAGGGTCTATGGGGCTAGTGGTGCCTCTTGGAAAACCAGGAGCTAGTGGTGCCAGATGTTTTGCCCAGAAATACCCAAGATAAATGACGCAAAACAACGTAGCAAGGGAGACATAATTATCAAGATCAGTGACTAGACAATAATGCGCATTTGTTACATTTCTTTGTTGCATCATTTATCTTGTGTATTTTGTTAAATACCTTAGTATTTTCTGACAAAATACCTGGGACCAAAAGCTCTCGGTTTTTCAAGAGAGGGTCTAGGCCATCCTCTATAATTCAATCTAAATCAAAGCAATGCGCTGTGGTCCTTCCCTCTGAGTCACGTGGGATGAAAGGAATCTCTTATCATCCAGAAAGTATTGTCACGAGACAAAAATTTGCTATACGAAGTAAATCCACATATGCACATCATAATTTCCATACTAATCTCACCAAATCATCTAAAGTGAACAACACTTAAAATTTCTGACTAAGGTACAGTGCATATACAAACATGTAGCACACCTGAAAATGTATGTGCTTCATATATGTGCAAAACACAACCTGAGCTCCCTATGGCTGTCATAACACTTCTGCCCCTACCTACAAAACCATCCCACTATGGTTCAACCTTGCCCTACTATGTATGGCCCCACCCCAAGCACGCACTCCCATTCTCTCTTTGCTTCTTATCTCGCCAGCTGTTAAATTGCCTGGGGCTACGGCGCAGGTTGACCTTTATACCGTTTACGTGACCTCCGAGCGACGCAGGGTCGGTTTTGGAGTGATTCGTGTGACGCTTGACGTTTTGACCGCGTTGATCAGAGAAGAAATTTTCTAGCTCCGAATTCTGTTAAATTGTCGGTTTCTATCAAAATTTCTATGGATTTTGTTTTGAGAGATTGTAAAACGTTTTACGGTACAAATGTTCACTGTTTATAGAAGATGCTTTGACGATCATTCAAATAGTGATTCCAATTTTTGTTCGCCAGCGACTCATGGAAAACATGTGTAATAAAAACATGGCTTTAATGTTCTGTGCAGAGTGAAATGCTACAGTTTCCCGCTTGTACCTTCCTGAACAAGTCTCATCTTTGACGCGATCACGCAGCCGACCCGGTGAATTCCCTGAATAAGGGCCCGCACTTGACTCTCCAGAAACCCTTCCAAGGGGAAAGTGTTGGCGCAGCCGAAATATCAAGGAAGCTGCTGCACCAGTGAGATAAAATAGTATTATTACCACTTTCCATTGGTAAAAATTTTGCGGTTGGTGTACCGCAATACGGCATGCCATTATTTCGCCATTTCTTCTTCAGAGGCCTTAAAAACATCCCTATTTCTGTAAGGGAGGGGGGAGAGTGGATTCTGGCCAATCCCTCATGCTTTTCCGCCATATCTTCAAAACGTTTGCGATGGGTTTTTAGCAATGTCGGACTTTTTTAAACCAAATTTGGTAGATTTTTCTTTAAAATAAATTTTGTTCGAGTTGTTCCTAGTACGGTTGTTGGAGTCGGAGTCTCACTAAAGTCATCAAGGGACTTGTCACGGAGACCCCGACCCCACCACCCGAACGAGCAACTCCCTCAATGGAAGGATAATTTAGAAGCCAAAGTTTAACGTCCCACAAAGCACAGGGACGGCCGCCCGCTCAGGTCACCCTCTCATCAGTCAGTTGCCAGCCGACCTGTACGTCGGGCAAACTATTGAGCACCGGAGCGTCTCAGGGGAACCGATCCCAAGCCTGGACATGCACTGCCGCCGCAGTACATGTCCAGATGCAGTGCCACTGCAGATTTCCTGACAGATTGGACACAATATCTGTATGTACCAGGGGTGAAGGTATAGCTCAGTATTTGTGAGGATCTTTTCGCAAACCGAGTATTTTCGTTTACGGCGCGTTCCTCGTACATACAACGAAGTCCTCCGAAACAATACTGAGAGCAGCTAGAATTTTGAGTGTTAAAAATACGATGCCGGGCTATAGTTCATTCAAATTTTCACATAATTTTTGGCAGAAGCGGTTCAGGCAGCTCCAAATGGAGGGTGCAAATGTAGTTGGATTGTCACTGTTGCGGAATGAAAAGACAGCCGATAGCCGGGAGCTTATTAACAGCCAGGGGGAACAAAAGTAGCCACACCATGCTCCCAATTATATATTATAAGATTGCGAGACGCCAGAGGCGTGATCAGGTATTGTATTTCAAGAGATCTTACGCATTTGCAACCGTATTTTAGTATAGCAAGTGAAATGCTTAGGACAAGCATCCAAGACCGAAAACAGAAAGCAATAATTCATAGGCAGATCTAGGCGACAAGAGCTTCCCGATAGCTCAGTTCATAGCGTTTTGCTCCAGCCTGCTCAGAAAGCTGTGCAGTAGCATCTCACCGGTGAAGGCTTGGGATCGATTCCCCTGAGACGCTCCAGCGCTCCATATTTACCTGACGTTGGTCGGCTGGCAACTGATTAGCGAGAGGGTGACCCGAGCGGGGTGGCCATCCCTTTGCTCTGTGGGACGTTAAATTTTGGCTTCCAAATTAACTCGTCGTTGCGGGAGTTCCTCGATTGGGTGGTGGGGCCGGGGTTGCCATGACAAGTCCCACGATGGCTTTGGGGATGCTGGAATCCCCAAAAGCCGAACCTGTAATAACTCGGACAAACTTAAAAATATCATTCACAATCCCTCCTGGGATTGTAAGGTTGGGTGACATGAAAATATCAATCGCAGAGTAACACGTATAGACATTGGCGATATGCATCTTGCCCCACTATTTTGCTTTCCTGGATCTGCCTCTGATATTTGTTGTTGTTGACAAGATATTATGTGTCTCTATATGAAAAATGGAATGGAGCATCTGACAATTGCTTACATATGCCATAACAAAAAAAGACAAAAATCATCACCATATGGTTCTGGCCCTGGATCTGCCATTGCATTAGGAATTTCACCCATATGAAACATATAAAAATTTTGCATCAATTATCTGTCAATACGTATTAGTGTTTCCAAAATAAAAAATGCGTTATGGAGAACCTAACAAACTGCTAAAAGCTGTTTATTGTGCACGCCACGGCCCTCAAATTTCCCAATTTGAAATTTTGAGTTTGGCGTGAGGAAAATCGGCCCTATTTCAAAGTTTTGGATCATGGCTTGGTATACTTTTATATCCAAGGGGACCAAATCTGCCTCCCACCTGGTAAGGCCGCTTGATCTTTATTGTTGTCCTGGTCTGAGATGATCCAACCTTAAAATTGTTATTAAAAAAGTTGTAAATTGACCAGAAATAAGGTGTAGGTACCAAGCATGGCGGTGCTTTGAATTGCTTTTTTGGTGGTGCCGGAAAAGCCCGACGGGTGTTGAAACACCCTCGTTCCCTACTAGGGTGAGGCTCAATATTGCTATCAAGAAAATAATTTAAGAAATTTTGTACTTCAGTTTCATGGTCCTGGATTAACCCGCGCCCCCGTGGGCCTCAGAGCCACCTTCGAATTGGTGGGGGGCGTGCTTGAACACCCCCTTGAACTCGGCCCATATGCGGGATAGGGAAAAAACGGGAAGGTGGTGGATCGCTCATAAGAATTCATGAAGAAGCTATAAAAGTCACCTTTTTGGCTCAGGTCAATATTGAGGTCATGACCCATCCAAGAAGTTTGCATTTTGAGCAAAGTTTTTTGGACTCTTGCATCTGACAGAGTTGAGTTATAATTATTTTGTAGGCACCATTCGCTTCCTCTCGTCACAGCAAATTCAATGATATATAATATGACCATACTAGGTCAAAATACAAAAATGGCCTGACCTCAGGTCAGGTCAAGGTCACTTTTTTCTAAAATAGTCAATTTGCCCATCAAACGACTCGCAATAGTAATCCAAACGCAATGGTATAAAAATAAACCTGTATCATGATTTCATGCAAAGTTATTGACCTAAGTCTGAAAACTGCTTAAGTAGCTCCAGATGACCTCTCAAAGGTCACAGGTCAAAAATTACAACATGAACCTGGAAGACGGCCTAGGATACTACGATTTGGAGAATATTAAGATATTATCAGCTGTATCTACACAAATACAGTCCAATTTATGTTTTTCCCATGTATTTCAAATGGAGAGGTCATGATCCGCACTTGGCCTTAGGTCATTGATTTTAAAAATCCCGGAACATATTATGTTGAACTCGGGCCGTTTTGTGTTATGAATTTCAATCCGATAGATTCATCCATTTCTTACTTATGCTACCTTAAACATTTTTTAGGTGAGGTCACTTGACCTGCACTGGTGACCTGACCTGAGATGACCCAAACTTAAGATTTTGGAGGAAGTTGCGGAGTCGATAAAAAATAAAGTATGCCAAATACGGCGGCGCTACGCGCCGCTGTGTTTGCGTGCCACCGGGAAAAACCCAAGAGGGTGTTCAAACACCCCCCCACCGGGCGAGGTTTAAGGGAAGCCTGTCCACAAAAATATGTCCCTCCATGAACCCTGGTGGTTTCCGGCCGGCGGCAGTCACTTATCGAATTCAGACGCCGTCTGAAATAACAGCAGAGACGCGGTAGCACCCCGGGCCAAATTCAATCACAAACTTTACCCAGCTAAATGTCTGTGAGCTTAGTTCAAACTAGTTGTGAGGCACGCCCCTCTCAACCGGCGTGGGTCAGACAATTCGTCAAGGGAAGCAAACTTACCGAGGAGGAAAAGTCGCCTGGCCATTTGGAGAAAACTCTTGCCATATTTTCCTTTTCTGGTTTTGCTGAGCAGTTCAGTTATGCGGACATAACGATTGAAATTGTTTTTAGACAGAAGCGTCATATATCCAGCGCAAAAGGATATGGTCAGGTTATTTGGGGTGGCGGAGGAGTGAAGATAAGATACTCGAGGAAAATGACAACGCGAGACGAAAGCCCATAATAGGAAAATATGGCTTTTCAAAGACAGGCAAAATAAATATCGTTTAAAAAGGTGTCATATCTTGGTCGAACTACCACTGGGCATGAGGGTAAACTTATACATCATCCGCTCAAAACGCAACAGGAACAAACATGTTGATGCTGAAGATTTGTATTGAAAATTCCGCCACCCCATAAAAATGGAGTCATCAAAAGCCTCTCCAGCACCGTGATCGCTGCGACTGCAGTGATGAAAAGACAGTTTCAACAACGTACATCACGCCCTGCCAGGAAAGGAAGAAATAACTAAAAACGCAGAATATGTTTTTTTGGTTTGGACTTTATTCACAAAGGCATGATATTCCCGAATCTCGTCCTGGAACTGGTATGATCTATCCCGAACAACTCGACCAGCGCTGAAGAATGAGGGAGAGTAAACATCCAAAAGTTCCAAATCTCGCGCCTTTGAGGATGAAGTCTGAAATAAACAACGAACCGATAATCTGCACAGGACAGGCAAACAAAATTAGTATGTTACGTATTATAAACCTGGTTGCTTATATATATTTTTTCACTTAAGCGGGAGATGGTCATTATGTCTAATTCGAATATTTTTGTGACCGACATTTTGCCTCCATTTCGGTATCTGCACAAAAATCCATGGTGATTTCTTATCCTTCCTCTTGCGAGGCGGACGCTAATTCTGCATATTGGGCATCGGCAAAACCATCCTCAAACGTTCTACTAGCTTGTAAGCAAATAATTCACGTCAATTATTAAAGTTCAGACTGAGGCTGGTGAAATACGAACAGATAACTGTAAAAGGAATAGGAATTTGACATGATCACCTATTTTTGCTAAACCGTCCTTTTATTTGGAGCCGCCAACTGACTTTCGGTTGTGGATAAACAGCAGATTGTCGCAACTTGAGCTGCCAGATTGCTGCCAAAGCTTAGCTTTTCCTTTGCCAGTCAAAACTCCCGCAGACAGGTCAATGACCGCTCCACAACTGCTGCCGACCGTCTGTGACGTCCCTGATAAACTCGGTTAGGACACCACATAACTCTAATTGGCATGTTTAACAGACCTGTCCATCATGACAATTCAGAGCCTGCTCTAAATTGTTCAGTGCTTGTTCAGTGCCTTTCTGAATTCCCAATCGATTTTATCCCACGTTGCCACCAAAATGACCTCCCCCACTCCAATATTACAAAGCCCACGAGTTGCCCAAGATCATAATTGTCTTAAATCAATCTCTGACATATCTAAGCTCGGGAGAACATTTCTGTTCAAGCGAATCTGTGGATTAAGCCTCTAGGAGACGTCACAAAGACTCTCTGACAAGGATCAATCGCAGATAATTGGTAGTCCCAAAGGGTACCAGCAGACGTGATGGCCAGACTGATCTTTTTAACGTTTTTGTCGGTGCAAAATGCACTCAAATTTTGACAAGCAGGGCTGAGTTCGTCGACTTCAGAGGCAAAATAGATCGGTTGTATCAAGACTTGAGTTAAACTTGAACATTGAAGTATAGATAAATTGAGTATTGAGACTCGGAATTAAACTGCAATGTTAAAATGTGCTGAAACCCAATGGCCATCAGAAGCCCATCCAAAACATACAATGTCGGCGAATTCTGACTCCACCATCTTCTATATAACTGGCTAGGCCTCTCTCGTCATTAGAGCCTCACATCGAACGCCATACAATGCTCGGGGACAGAAATAAACAGCTTATCAGAAGCCTGGCAAAGTAGAATATTGTCCAGAGTCTGAAAATAACCAGCGCACAGTGCTGTGAATGCTGACAAATCACGTAAGGTTGGAGTTACAGTATAAGGTCGAATGCATTATTTCCCATATTGAACAGTATGCATATGGTTTAATGATAGCAATACTGATGTTTTTGAAGAGTAGTGAAGTGTATATTGATGAATTTTCTAATGATAGGTCTGATATTCCAACATATATTTTCAGTATTGGTAAAATAGGAACTTAGGCTTACCTATATCTCCCTCGGGGTGCCCTGTTACCTCAAATGAAACGTTAACACGCGCCCCGCTGGGGGGCAATATTCGCCCCCTTCTGCTTTTCCCCAGATAACGAAAAAACGAAGCGACGCAAAACAATGAAACTTACAGTAACTTATCCCTGATCAATTTTACGCATCTAACCAATTTTTTTAGGTCAGGCCAGGTCAGGTCAAGGAGCTATCCTAGGTCAAGTGACCCAACCTCAAAACCTAAAATCACGAGTTTGAAGCGGCGCCTAAGGAACATCTGCCAACTTATCAGTTTGAAAGGTTCACAATATGATAAAGTCATTAGGGTCTGCTATCTGCTAAATCTGCTTAGGGTCTACTAAATCTGCTATCTCACAATTTCGATATTTTTGACCTAAGGTGGGGTCAATTTTTTGGTCACCCCATTATAAGTCTATGGTGAAAAATTGGAAGGGCTTGTTTTCGGTAAATACAGATAAAGCTCAAAATCCTCACACCGTGTATTCTTACCATGATCTTGACACTAAAGTTGAGTTTTTGACCATCTGACCTCTCAAAGGTCATGTCAGGTCACCAGGAGCATGCAGTGATTGTTTTGACAATAACTTCTCACTGAATTGAGATAAAGCTCCTATTTTTCTTGCGTTGTGCTTATATTGTCACGGGGACTCGATTGATATGCAACATGGCCATACCAGGTCACCCTGTGACCCTGACTTAGCTGAAGGTCAGGTCATTCTTACAATTTGACCTAGCAAGGTCACGTTATACATCATTCGATTCGCCACGATGAGAGGAATCCAATGATGCATAAATATTTGATCTAGCTTTGCTGAGTAAATATCTAAAGGTGGAAACGTACAGCGCGATGTTGTAATCCTATGGGGCCTTCTTTGACCTGTGCTGACCTCAATATTGACCTGACATAAAAATGCTCCGTATGACTTACAGTTTTCTTGTCAAGAGCTTTCGAACGCCGGCCGTAATTTTCCTTGAGCTTCCCTAGGAAATGAGATACGGAAATTCGGCCCCCCCAGCGGGGCACGTCATGCCAGGGACCCCAGCGGGGCGCGTGTTAAGGTAGTGTTAAAGTATCGTTCGGATTGCCATGTGTTAATGAACTTAATCTAATGAATTTAAAATTATTTGTTATGCAATTTTAAGCCTTTCGAGAAGGCAAAACACACGTTATATCAAGACTTTCCTTATGATGTTTTGATTCCTGACATTATTTCAAATTTGGGCAATCGAATCGTTAAAACAATTCCGCATCCCGTGGGAAAGCCCAGATTGGTCTGCGTTTAAAGTGCATTGCCCGAAGATAGGTGAAATATATAAGAAGTTGTGGTGGCTCTTTGCTGATAACTAAGTCCATTTCTCCGGGAAGGTTTCTCAATGTTTAATGACGAGGAGTGAAATGAACGTTATGTGACCACTGGTTTGGCGCTCCTCGAAGCCAAAATATAATTAATCAACCACCCTTGTGGCATTTACATCAATTAGAGAGAACTTTTGGGCAGAAAAGCCAAGCCAGTCAACAACATAATTGCATATTTCAGAGGTTTTATAGACAGCTAGACCTTCATGGCTAGCTTCATAGACATGTCCCATCTCGTAGCGACTCCGGCTGTTGTTTCCGGCGTATTTTAAACCCATCCTGCGTGAACCACGTGGACCCCAGATATCACCGCATTATAGACAGCCTAGAGGCTTAGACTAAACCTCTTTGGACCGCCTCTGGAATTCACAGTTGATTCCTGTCACTCATCGTCCTGGGCTTTGGTTGTTTCAGGTGGTCCGTTTGGAGGAGTGCCAGGTCAGCCAACAGACTCGCTCGCCGAGGACAGCTCGCCGTCTTCGATGCGTCCCCGTGCTTCACTGCTACTGCAGGCTCACAGGTAAGGTCACTGCAAGGTTACATCAACAGCACGGACTGATTGGAGCGACACCAACTTAAAGGGAATGTGGTACATTTATAACGTGATTTTAACTGACAAGCCAAGTTATAAAGCATGCCAGAAAACCTGGGACACTATAAAGCCCGGTACTCTGTCTTGAAACTCAAAATGTCCGTAGAGAAAAGCTAAAAACTACCTGAAATGTATCCTACATGTACCCTCAGCAGCAGGCAACCGTTGTCATGGCTATTGGTGTGACGACATATGCTGACGTCACGGTGAGTGTCAGCCAATCGAAGCTCTTGAAGCGTATTGAATATGGTGGTGGTTGCCAGATCATGACATCATCCACAGGCAGATATTTATTTCTTTTCCTAGAGGAACATTAAAAAAAAAACAAAATATTGAGGTTAGTGTACATCTTTCAGAGAAATCATGAATGATTCCATGATTTTCGGATAATAGCTCTCCTAATTACACTAAATTCCAGGGTTCTACCAAGGTGCCACATTCCCTTTAAAGCGTGGTTTTTGGGCCATACGATGATTCTTACCGTTAAAAAATCGTCTTGCTGGTACTGAGCAAGCAAAAGCAAGACGCAACTTTACCGAAATCCACACATAGCATTAATGAGTGGCGAAACAATTCTGAAATCGGCCAAAACTGTTTTAGTCTTTTGTTTGTCTTTTTAGTTAGTTATTTCTGCCACCTTGGGGCGGTCGTACCAGTTCATCTGCATCGTGGACTAAGTGACGAAGGCATAGCGTAATACAATCGGAAATATATTAGCATCACCTTACATCATGGGTGGAAATCCCGGGGGGTTGGGAGGTCATTGCTCGCCTGGATTTTAGGTCTCACATAGGCTTTGTATAGGGCTTGTATTGCCGTGGCAGCGTTAACCCACCCAGGGCACCCCTGGATCGAGAAGAGATCTCCAGCCATGCCTCACATGATATTCAGGGCCAAGGTCAAAAGGTCTCAGCCCAGTACTATACCGATATTTCCAAGGTCATTGACTTCAGTGTTATCAGTCAGGTGACGTTTATTTATTTATTTATTTATTTATTCAGCAGCATCGCCAACAGATAAATCCAGTTACAAGCAAAGTCTAAGCATTAAAAGCGTATTTACAGTGGAACACATCAGACAGTACCTATGATGCGCATCATGTTCAGACATCATAGCCTAAATCGACAGGACCTCAATCCAGTGCAGGTGTTGTGGCTCCGGTTTTTATAGTTAACCCAAGCCCTGGTGGGGGCGTTTGAACCCCTCTCTCCGAGCCACCTCTCCCCAACAGGGTGAAGGTGGCTCGGAGTCACACCGGGTGTTAAGTCATTTGGGCAAACACTGCAAAAATGATGCTGGCTTGACGATGCCCCACAGTGTCACTTTGCTAAGGATATTGACACAAATACAGATTCCATCCACTATCTTAGGTCAGAGTAGCATACCTCAGCGGTAATAAATAAATAAATAAATAAATATATATATATATATAATAAACCATGGTTTAACAGTACACACACTGTTACATAACCAAGCGGTGAGTCTCCTACTAGGCTAACCTTTCATCTGTGCGTGGTCCATGTTCAATCACCGTCTAATGACTTCAGCTGCAGCCCCGCAGATAAATGCCCCCAAGCCAATTTGCCGACAGTTGTGCGTGGCGCTAATCGTGCTGGAGAACTGTGAAGCCTGTGCTTTGATAAGAATAACGACGCTGAAAATGAAGGCCAATGCTACAGTGTTGTGTTTTTGTTAGGTGATTTAACAATCGAAGGATGCGTAAAATTTGGTAAATCATTATTTTAAAATACTGGATTTCACCCAATCTGAGACGGATTTCATAAACAAGTTACAACCTACATTTTACAGCTAACAGGCCTATGACGAACTTACATTTTACAGTTCAAGCAAATTTCATAAATATGACTGTTCAACAACAGGCGAACGCAGTATCATTTAAAGATGTGTCATATCAATAAGAATAATATGAGCCTGTTTCCGTTCTCCAACGGCTTCTGATTTTTACGTGAGTAGCCTGCAGCTCCTTACGTGAGTAGCCATACGTCAATAGTCTACATGTTACACCCTGATAGTGCACCCGGGTCAAGCAATAACAACCACACTGTCAAAAGTATGCCCATTCTAAATTTGAGACCTTACTGCTGCAATTCAATCACAGAATAGATCTGTGATACTGTTATCTTCAAAGTACGGGAAACCAACGAGCCATCCTTCGAACAAACTTTCCCTACAAGTAAACTTTTCCCGCAATCGGTCCCTTCTCCAAAACCCTCAATCTATCTGAAACTGCAAATACAGCGGTTGAGAAAAACAACATTGCTGACAAATTCCGGCAAAGGAAGCCAATCCTGCGTGCAAATGTAACAAGTCTGAACAATAATCCTATCTTAACACGCGCATTGACGGGGGTCTGAGCCACCTTCGCATTGACGGGGGGTGGGTACCCGCCCCCCTAAGATCTCGAGAACCACGGTAGGTAGCGAAAAACGGTGAACGGCGTTGGGCTGCCCATCTACTTCTCCATCGAAAACATTTGAACCATTTTTTTGTCAGGTCACATTTAAGGTCACGAGAGGTCAAAACATGCCCGTCATAGGGATAACATGTAAAATTCAGTTTTTCGGGCATTACATCTGAACAAGTAAAGATAGAGCAAAACGACTTGAACTTTATGAATCCTCTTAGCAAGCCGAATCGAATGATATATAATTTGACCTTGCTAGGTCAAATCAAGGATGTGACCTGACCTGAGGTCAGGTCAGGGTCAACTTATATAAAATGCATATCATTAGAACCGCAAAGCCCAGGCGAGTCTAATGCAGCTAAAATAAATGCTCTGTCACTATCTGTTACTGAGTTATTCCGTAAAAACCATTTTTCCCATGTATTTCCAATGGAGAGGTCATGCGTCGTACCTGACCTTAGGTCATCGATATCAAAAATACCGGAAAATATTTTAGAGAACTCGGTGGGGCAATTATGTGATATGAGTTTCAATCGGATAAGTTCACCCTGCTCCGACTTATGCTATCTTAAACTTTTTTTGAGGTCGGGTCACTTGACCTGTACTGGTGACCTGATCTGAGATGACCTAACCTTAAAATTTTCACAGAAGTTGTAAAAATGATGAGGGAAAAGGTATACCAAGTACGGCGCCGCTACGCGCCGCCGTTTTTCTACTATCTCCGAAAAACCCGAGGGGGGCGGGTACCCGCCCCCGTCAATGCGCGTGTTAAAGCTTATAAGCATTGACTGACATTGTACCACAGTGACAGCACCACGAGTGTAGATTCATATCACTTTGCGGGTGGCCAGCCCCCTCAATGAAATGTCCAGTTAGCGTTAAGATATTCATTCAACGACAGGTACTGCTTTCATTTTCAGAGTTCATTTTTTTGTTAAATAGTGATCCTATCACATCAAAAAGTAAAGTCAATATGCGAGCAAAACTCCGAAATAACTAATGATTTAACACGCACATTGACCAGGGGCCGTCCTCAGGTTTTCTGGAGGTATAATAAAAACAGAGGTGCGAAGCGCCACCGCACTTATTACACCTTTTTCTGATCATTTTTAATACTTAAGACAAAATCTTAAGGTTGGGTCATCTCAGGTCGGGTCACTAGTGCAGGTCAAGTGACCTCACCTCAAAACAATTTAATATAGCTTAAGTACGAACAGGGTGAACCTATCCGATTTAAACTCATATCACATAGTGGGCCCACTGAATTCTACAAGATATATTCCGGTATTGTTTATATACCTGACCTGAGGTCAGGTACAAGCCATGACCTATTCATTGGAAATACATGAGAAAATGATTTAAACTGAATAACTCAGTATTGGATGGTGATAGAGCGGTTATTTCAACGACATTAGGTTTTCCATTATCTTTGCTGTTCCAATGAGATGCATTTTGACATAACATAACCTTGACCTGACCTCAGGGCAGGTCAAATTCTATGGTGGCATGGATTGACCTCTAGGGACCTTAAATGTGACCTGAAAAAATGGTTAATAAGTCGAAAGGTGTACAATATTAATGTCTCAGGGGAAACTAATACAATTAAATAATTATTGTTCCCTCTTCAGCCTGAACTGCAATGGTTATATAGGTGGGTCTTGACGGGAAGTTTTGGGAAGCAGGCCAGGAAAAAAATATGTGAAAAACGTTGTGTTTCATATAAAAACCCGAAAAGATCTGCTCAAGTTGAATAAGAGAGAGGAGAGAACCTTTATTTACAGACTCGAGGTCCAGTTACTACTTCCAAAAAACAAAACAAAAACACGTTCTCCACTCATATTACACACACACACACAACGCTTCTTCAATACAGGGCACTATTCCAGGCCTTTCTAATTTTTGGGTGAAGGCCAAGTCACTGTGGAACAATCTATTCAGAATTGTGTTATCAGAGTCGCATATCCTTTTACAAAACCCCACACCGCTTTCCTGTAACAGGCATCAAAATTATCAATTCTTTCACTAACAAACATACCAGACACGCTGCAAAATCTTTCGTAACCAAAGAACATTCTGGCAGCATTATTAAAGCAAACCTTGAATTTTTTAGAACCGAGGATCGAAATGAGTGCCAAAGATGCACACAGCTTATAGTTGAGCAGTATGCGTTGTACAGAAACCTCTTGACAGCATATGAACACATGGAGAATTTTCGGATAAGTGAATTGACACGACAGCATAGCTGCCGATACTGATACTGCACCTCGCTGTCATCACATCGGACATGTACATTCATGAGATGAAAACCTAGATATTTATATGAATCCACATACGCTAGAATATTATTACATAGAATGAAATTGGGCAATACCATTTTTTAAACATCATGGGGATAACAGCCATGCATACTGATTTTTCGTGTTAAATAATATATCATGATCATTGGCATACATCTCACATATTTTTAACATTTTTGTAGCCCATACGGGGCTGGACAAAAGAACCATGTCGTCTGCATAATAAAGGTGATTTGCACAGCCTAGATGTGGCAGCCAACCTTGCTTTTGGATAGCTGAGAGGACAGTTCATCAGTGTACACATTAAACAAGTACGGTGATAAAATGCCGCCCTGCCTTACCCCATTGGAGACAGAAAATCCCTCTGAGATGCACTTACCCCAGCGCACGTAGAACTGTTGAGATTTATACCAATTCAGAGCATTCTAACCAGACAAGCGTCCATTCCTCTGTTCAAGAGCTTTTCGTACAATTTCCAATGGTTTACGCGGTCAAAAGCTTTACGGGCGTCAGGAAACACACAAAGACAGGACTACTGTTGCGAATATAATAATCAGTAATTTCCTTCACCGCATAGATTGCCATATCTGTGGAGCGTTTAGACTTAAATCCAAACTGATGATCACCTGTATCGAGACTCAATTTACTCCTGTTTAACACCAACGTTTCCAAAATTTTGAAGCTACGCTAGCAGTGCAATCGGTCTATAATTGTCCTTATCCGAAATGTTCCCAGACTTATCCTTCACAATTGGGGCAGAAGCACTTTGTCAAAGCGGGGGTAGAAAACCGTGCCTAACAGCCATAGTGGACGAGTGATAAGTGAACTGCACAAGATGGACCTGCAAATTTAAAGTGTTCTGCGCTTAGTTGATCGCTTCCATTCGAACGTCCTGATGATAAGGCTTTATTGCTGCACAGTCTCCCGATAAGAGAAGGATTCAAAATCATTCTCATAATTCCCCAGCCGCTCCAGAATCGACGACTTACACGAATCATTTTGAACACTGTTGAGTATACCAGAGAAATGAGTCTTCCACATACCAGCAATATTGTTCTCACCACTAATATTTCCAACACATTTTGCTAATGGGGAGAGCTATTAAGCTTGCGGACCTCTTTCCAAAAAGCAACCGTGTCACATGGATTTCTCACAAGTTTATCCGCAAGAGACTTGGCCCTCAGATCTTTTCATTTCGGAAGCAAAAACGTAAGCATACTTGAATCGCGATTTCGCCAACCGTAACTGATCATAAATATAGCCATGCTTAGGTTTACCAACAAGAGCCCAAATCGAGTAAATGTCCACCATCAATGCATGTCTTTCCTCCACAAACTCATTCCAGCCAGGAATGCAGTTCCTGCCTCTACCGGTAATCTTCATACTGATTGTGGAGCGTGAGGCAAACTGCACGCAATGTATTACTGCATCATAGTATTGAGTAATTGCTGATAGATGTTCGGAACACGAACAATTTTGACAATGCAGGATATGGCATGGAACAACTATGTCCGCAAGCCGTTTCTCAAGATCATCGTTATACTTTCTGAGATCGTCACCCATGAGTGATGCCCAATCAACCATCCATTTATCATTGCTGTTCTCATCAACCATAGAAGTCGAGGAAGGACTCGTCACAGGCACGATTATCTTAGCAAAAATAGGAAAATGATCTGAACTTAATACCGAATGACAAATACCAATTTCACTAAGCAGGGAATGGAAACCATTAGTACATATTACGTGATCAAGCCATCCCTCAGTACCATGACCATTATTTACATGTGTTACTGAGCCAGGTGGTAGATACATTAGATCAGTGATCAGAAGATTAGAGTCAATACAAAACCTCTCGAGTTCTTTGCCAAAATTTGATGCCTTCGCAACATCAGCGTTGAAATCACCCAGTATACAGACATAGGGAGAATCAAATTCATCCACAATAGATTTAAGTTTCGCTAGGTAATAAACATAATGGTCAAAGTTATTTCTGGTGTCGTATGGTAGATAAACACCCAAAAGCAGTAACTTTACACCACAGCAAGAATATTCTAAACCAATAATGCGGTCGTCATCATAAGTCACAGGCCTGACAAAAGGGGACAGGTTATTTTTCCACAAGACCGCTACACCCCCATAAGGTCTACCTACGATCAGATCATTAGAAGGATTCATTGAAGAAATGCCAAAGGACACAAAATCGTTATGAATATTATTTAGACAGGAAAGCTCTGAAGGAAATAACCAGTGTTCCTGAATAATAACAACGTCCGACTCATTACAAAGCTTCTGTATCCCACCAAAATTACGTTTAGCAGATTGACAGTTGTATGTACTAACTTGAATCATTGTTTTACCAGGTAATATGAGAAACAAACGGTTAAGCACTGGAAGTTAACCCAGTGTCAGATTCAGTATTCAACACAGACTGAGTAGCAGGAAGACCTACTGCTGATACCTGATCCCTGTCCGTCTGGCGTTTTGTGAAAAACGCCGCACTACTAACCCACTAGCCCACAATTCTGGATCCAAAATATCACCTCCCTTTGGATTTATGATATCTATGCGATACGATTCATAACTATCAAACTTTGTTTTCAGCTGGGATACGTTTACCTCCTCAGCGCCAGTCTGCTCCTTGGCATACGTCTTGACAGCATCTTCACCAGTGCCGGGTGGCAGCCGCGACATGAACAACGAGAAACGCTTTACAGCAGCAACAGCCTTGATCCTATCAGTCTTCCTGGAGCCAATAACAGCAGCACGAGGAGCCGGGATCCTGGTCGGCGCCGTACCATTACCTGCAGCACTTGCGTTAGACGCAGCTCCGGGGCCTGCTGGTAGCTTTGAATTGGGAAGCGTGCCTCGTTTGCGTCGATTGACTACGCGCCACTCATCTTCTCGGTGTTCCTCAACTACTTCAGCATATGACTTAGGTTTTGACGCCGACGAGGCATCTAAACTATCCGAGACAGTGGAAGTTGTCGGACACGACGATGGTGTAGGTGCAGTCCGTGCAGTCGAAAGGCCGACCTCAACTTTTCTAGCGGTCTCAGCCGTCACCTTCAATACTCCTTGGAGCATATCTTTCATGTTTGCAATTTCAACATCTTGTAGCTGTTGCTTCCGCATCAGCGCACTCACGTCGATACAGTCGATGGATATTGGCGGTAGTTTCGATAGGTCCAGTGGAACAAACTTCGGGAGGCATTCTCTATCGCATGTCACCAACATTTTCACAATGTCATCAAGGTTATGCTTCTTCTTGTTTTGTCCACGTTTGGTACCAGCTCTTATGGACTCATTCACATGTGAGCAGAGCAGGCCTTTTGCAGCATCCACTTCATCCTCAGAAAAATTTTCAGAGACAAGCCTCGTCAGGGTATCGGTAGGCACACTGTCAATTTTTGCAAGTAACACAGCAGTTCATTGATGATCAAGCTCATCACGGCTTCAAAAATCTGCTGACCTTGAAGGTCAGGCTAGATCACTCCAGCAAAGACCGAGTGTCTGATTACTCGAAAAATAACTCACTGAAGCCAACGAGACTTCGGCCCATAGGGAAAAATCACTTGATTAATCGAAAAATCATAACTTTAATGACCATAGAACATTAAAAACTATATAAATCTAACCTTTTAACAGAGCTCACACTTTTGCGACTTTTATCTCCAAACGCACGTGACTTTTTTCACGTGAGACTGCAAATTTTGGGAGAGGCCCTGATCGGATCTTTCTTCACCCTCAGCCTGCCACAAAATTCGAAATTCTACACGGTAGAATACCCTCCATTTCCTTGCAATATTAAAATAATAGCAAAGATCAGACGTCAGAAACGATCAACAACAGCGCCAGCTTTCAAAACATGGTTAGTAACGATAAAGTCCCCAGCATAATCGACAGGGACAGAAACTACATGTTGACAGGGCATATAACTTCACATTGTCTGTTTAAGCCCGCGGGCATTTTCAGGCGTTGAAAAAAAACAGTCCATTAGTTGTCTCCCTCAGCACCGCGCATCATTTCCGCTGCGTTGAGCCTGCACTCAAGAACTTTAAAAAGAAACGCATTTAGCTGAAAAGATCGCCTGAGCGAAAACATCCCATATTGTACAGCTGCGAAAAAGAGCTCCAGTTTCCTTGTTCACGGAACATTTCGTTGGAAGAGAACATTGGCGCGTCGTAGACAGCACAATCATTTAAACTCTACAGGCAAGAAGGGATGGGGAGCTACCTCTGTATCCTTTCTCGAATATGCTGTTTACCAACTCCTGCTGCTTGATACTCCCCAGTCTTTTTTCGCTCCTGCAACTGTGAGATTTAATTTGAGGCGAAGAGTCAGGCTAGGAATTACTCACTGACGTTGGAGAAAATACATCAACACAATATCCTTCAAGCTAGGACGTGTAATTACTTTGAGAATTCGCCAGATGGCTACCAGAACACCAGACTCTTGATCTAATGCCTAGGGAAAACATTTTCATCAAACGAATATGTGAAAATCGGCTCAGTTGTGTATGATAAAGTTTGTGTGTGTCTTCCTTCTTGCGACAGCATGAAAAATCTTCATTGACATAGGAATATGATTTAGGCAAACCCACGATAGCCAAATAAAGAATATACTTTGGAAATAGTCTGGACGACGGAAACAGTTACAAGCATAGGCGGATCCAGGGGAGCAAAGGGGGCACCTGACCCCCCCCGATCGACCCTCGGCGCCCCCTGAAATGGTCACGGCGCCCTCCTGAAAAGTTGATGGCGCCCCCTGAAATGTCGCTTCCTACCCCCTCCCAGGATGTGAAAATCAGCGCCACCGAAAGGATTTGGCACCCACCTGATAGGTTTTTCTGGTCAAAAGTGGCGCCCCCTGATCCGGATGGCGCCCCCCATCCTCCCAGGAAGGTGCCCGCCCCGATCGGCAATCCTGGATTCGCCTATGGTTAAAAGGACGTTCCGCCACTGAGTATGGTAAAGCCACTCAATTCAGAAACTTATTGCAGGGGTGAAAGACAGCTATGATTAAATTTGATAACCCAAATGATATCTGATATCACTAATAACCCAGCCGGAAACCAACTTTAAACCCGATAATTTATTACGTAGTGCGCACAGACGATTTATACCCGATCATTAATTACGCTGTGCAAAAACAGATAATAGTGCAATCACGCATGGAACTTGGTGACCAACGTTGCTATGGCAACCAATGTTGGCGACCAAAGTTACTAATCAAGGAGTGTTCTGAATATTCATAGATTAATACCGGTAGAATACTGCCCAACTTGCCCAAGGCGGATATTGTTAATGTTGAATGGCCGTAACTGGCCCCCCGCGTAGCGAGCAAATAGTCTTAGAGACAAGTGACCATATTCAAAATGATTCTAGACATTAACATCAGCATCTCTCTTCACCATCACGAAAAGTCTTGCTCTGGGGCACACCCTTATAGAATCGAGGGTAAAAGTTTTATATTGAATGTGGACAGTTCATCAGACATCGGCACCGTATTCCAAGCCAGCTTCTGAAGCTTGATAATTGGAGTTTAACCCTCGCCCCACCGGGGGCCATCGATGGCCCCCTAAGGTTTTTCCGGAATAGCAGAAAAACGACGAGGCGCAGCACCGCGGTTGAGGGCTCTACCTCTCACTGCATCATTTTCCCATCATCCCCGAAATTTTCTACCCCGGGTCACCCAAGGTCAGGTCACCAGACGAGGTCAACCAAGGTCACCTCACTTCAACTTTAGAGCTCTGTAAGAGCTACATTTCAAAGTCGATCGATTTGAAACTTCCTACACTTCATGACCCCTCCAGGGTCTACAAGGTGTATATCCGGGATTTTTCGATTTCGTGCCCTGAGGTCAGGTCACGAGGCGACCTCTCCCATTGGAAAAGCATGGGGAAAAGCTGTTTCATGATATAAAAGCCACAAAAAGGATTGCAAATACTCAGACTGCGCAGAACAGTGTTTTTGGACACCCTTTCACGGATCTCAGGGGTCATATTTGCCCTTTGACTTTTCCAAGGTCATCCAAGGTCACCAGAGGTCAAAAACAGTATTTTGACAATAACTTTTGCCCTAATTAAGCTAGAGCAATGAAACAAACACCATCGTGTTTGTCTTGTCACTGGCTTTCATTTGATACACGACAAGGTCACTTTGTGACCTTTTGTGACCTCAGGTCATATTAGGTCACGAGGTGACCTCTGGAGGTCAAACCACTGGCGAGAGGTATTTACGTTCCACATAGCGGAAAAAGTACTGGCAATTTGCTATCAAATGTACTTTACTAGGCCTCAATAGCTCTAATGACATAAGAGTTATGCCCAGTTTGCTTAATCATTGCATATTTGAGTGAAAATAGCCGATCTTGACCTAATTTGACCTCTGGAGGTCAAACCATTGACCTGAGCACTAAAACATGCGAAGTAATTTCTTCCTGAATTCACGCGAGCTTTCTATTGCACTTTGCAGATTTGCGCTAACGCCCATATTTTCGGAGTTAGAGGGGGGCCATCGATGGCCCCCGGTGGGGCGAAGGTGGCGCCGGACCCCGGTGGGGCGCGGGTTAAGGCGTGTCAGCTGTTGCGATGCAACTTCTGAAGCTAGTGCGGCACTAGAAATCCTACAATTCGCGGAAAACTCAAATTGTTCACGCTTAGTCAGGAAACTAAACATCTATCGGACGGAATGTAATTATAACACGAAACTCGAAGGTAACTGAATTGCGCTGAGTCCACATAACATCTGGTGAGGCCCAAGCCGTGTAGCTGATGAAGTTGGAACTCCGCCTATAAATTTGGAGACTTTTTCCGACTGCATTCAGCTGATGATGCTGCTGAAGTCGAGACTGGGCTGGTTGCCAGGTCCTGAGAGCCTCAACTTTCCGAGAAGAAAGCTCACTTGTTCATAATTATCTGCAGCATTACAGTGCGAATGTCTGAAAAGTTTGTTGCTTCAGGTCGTTCCCACAACACTGACTGATAGCACCTTGCCTCCAGTTAACCTTCCGAGAACGAATAATTCTCCGCATAAACAAAATTCCTGTCCATCACTAGCTGTAACAACCAATCACGGAAATAGGAATGTGATCATAACGATGCGATTAGGCGTGCCAAAATGTGATTAGCTCTGTACCTAGGGTTGGGAATCCTGCCCCCGCGGAAAATATACATCACATATGGCATGTACAATCGTTTTGTCCCACTCAAGAATGTTTTCAACTTTTCGTATTTTTCCGTATATTTCAATGACTTATTCCCTGTTTTTACCGGTGTTCAATTACGCTTGAATTTCACTAGGGGAATTAGGTATACGTTCTCCGGTTAACGGAGCTACCAGATTTGAATGAAATTACCAACCATCCGATCCATACAGCGTTCCATTAGGGCTACCAAACATGGTCTCAATATCATTTTTCAGACAGACGTGGTATTAATCTGTTTTGGAAGTGACGTCATCCGACCTGTCCCCGTTACAGAACCTAAAGCAGCCCGAGAACGGCCCCAACATTTTGGGAACATTACCAAAGGGACCGGGCATAAGGAGTATTAAGTACGGCAGCGCGCACAATGATGTTTCCCTCCACCTGAGATTAAAAACCCGGAGGGAATTTCGAAACTTCCTCCCAGCCATAGGCGTGAGAACAGGGGGAACCCAAGAGGCTAAGTCCCCCCCGCCCAAGACAAAATTCAAAATGCTTTACCATTAACACAGTGGCATTGACTGATAAGGAAAGACATCAAAGAAGCCTTGCCTGCAGTGGCGGATACAAGCGGGGGGCTAGGGGGCTCAAGCCGCCCGAAATCTCCGAGTGCCTATAGCTAATATATAGGCGGAGGCCAATCCGACGCAATGTCGAAGGGGGAAGGGCTCGAGCCCCTAGCCCCGAAATGAAGTTCTGGTTCCGTCAGTGCTTGTTTTCCTACGTTTTAAGCCTTCCTACGCCTGTGCACCCAGCTGAATATGCATTAACTTGTTTCCGAATTGTGCCTCTATTGTTCTCACGAGACAAGGCGGAGCCAACGCGCTGCCCGCTGGAAATTTAGCGGAAGGTCCAGTCGGCCGACGTGGTGAACTCATCGACCGTCGACGTCGACGCGTCGACGCTGCCAGGACAGATTCCGACGCGCGTGGACGCCCGGAGCGTCATCAGAGTTCAAACGACGTGCTGAGAGGTATTGCATGAAATACGTTGACAATATGTTCCGGTTGCATATGTATTCAGAGACTGGAAAATCCCGATTCCGCCAGCTTAGCGGGGGAAAATATCGGGGAACCAGAAGATTGAATATCAATAAAACAAATGAGGGTGCTGTCCCATGAGATGCAAACTATCTATATAAATATTTGGCAATGTGTCACAATCTGGTATTTAAACTACTTATTCTGTGCGTTGGAGATGAATATTTTCTTTACTACAAGACCTTCTAATGTCATTCTTGTCTGGGGAAGCATTCCTATGACTGAAAATACGCCTCTATTGGGGAAAATAGATAATCATTCTGATCTCTTTCTGCGGCGTCATTGAAGCCTCAACGACTAAATCGATTTTTTTGTCTGAAAGATATCGAAAAAATGTAACAGTCAAATATGTGTGCTCAAAATTGGTTGGTCGCTTCATTTCTGTAATATGCGAGCGAGACAGTATAGCCAGTAAAGTACAGTAGCTGCAAATGGAGCAAAGACGTAATGATACTCCGAAATGCGGGTGTTGATACCAAAACATATCTAAAAATCCCAAATGGCATGAAAAACAATGAACAATAAGTGTATATCAGGAATTGTATATTTTAATTGGTATCCTATCTGATTCAATCCAAGGACCCGGCACAGAATTTCGGTAGTTTTGTAGCTGTGTGCGTGTGCATGTGCATGCGTGTGTGTGTGTGTGTGTGTGTGTGTGTGTGTGTGTGTGTGTGTGTGTGTGTGTGTGTGTGTGTGTGTGTGTGTGTGTGTGTGTGTGTGTGTGTGTGTGTGTGTGTGTGTGTGTGTGTGTGTGTGTGTGTGTGTGTGTGTGTGTGTGTGTGTGTGTGTGTGTGTGTGTGTGTGTGTGTGCAACATAAGTCGCATACTTTCGACTTGTTAACTGTTTCAAGGTTAACCATTTCAGAAGATGTAAAAAAGTTGTTGAGAGGGGGAAGGGGGAAACGATGTACAAACTGCTGAGGTCATATGGCGTCGGGGAGGGGAAGGGGGAGTGAGCTAGGCTTAAGCTGTAGCAGGGCGCCAAATCCTGCCTCTGGGTGGGCTCGAACCCATGACACCCTGCACATACTGAAGGTCATAGGCCAAGCCAAGCGCGCGCTCACCGACTAAGACAACCAGACGCTCAGAAATTGTAGTTGAGCTTAACCAAACTCAGGTGGTAGATTATAATCAGGGGATTTAAATCGCAACAACTGCCAACGCTACAGCGTTGCCAACTCTCATTATGCTGGACAAAATCTTACAACCGACTACGACGGGATTCGAACACTGGCTCTGCTTAGTGAGCATTCAATATTTCTTGGGACGACCAAGAAATATTGAATACGACCAATACGACCAGGCCCCCTCCCGATTCGTGGATATGTGTGTGGCTCACAATACTGAATGATTGAAGTGGTCTGGAACGTTCCTTGTGGCCTGACGCCTTACAAAAACGCTCTCAGAGTTCTAAAGACCACAACCATGGTGCCATACATGCACAAAAAACAGCTGACGTCTTTCTGTATTTTGTATTTATGTTCGCTGTCTTGAGCTGTATTTTTAGAATTTCCCCGTATTTTGCGCACTCTGCCCAGAGGTTCGCGTGGATGACGCCCAGAAAATGTTTACCTGTTTGTGGAGTCCACACACGGCACAAACTTTACTTTATATTCCTGACCTGTCTGAGTGGACTAGATATTGCCACCGGAGGAGAATTTACGGTGTCGTTAACTTTTCTTCCAATTCAGCAGGCATAGGGTGTTTTTGCAGAAGCCTGGCTCTGAAATTACCCAATTATCGTTAGGGCTGCACCTTTTAAAGGTGGTTCCATCTTGTAGAACTACTGTTGCCCCCGCTAAGAGACACCTCAAGTGGCAGCTAGCTAAGCACTGAGACATGAAAAACACGAGTATTTCTGGAAAATGAAGTAAGAGTCAATGTTTCCTAAAAACAGTCTTTGTTTCCGCATGTGATATGCTGACAATACTTGAAATTCAAATCCCAGTTTTGCAATAGGCAGAGTTAGGACTTAAAGCTGCAATTTTGTCATTTTAACACGCGCATCGACGGGGGCGGGTTACTGCCCCCCCGGTTTTTTTGAAGATAGAATGAAAAAGGCGGCGCTTAGCGCCGCTGTACTTGGCATGCCTTTTTATTATTTTTACAATTTTGTCCCAAAATTTGAAGGTTAGGTCATCTCAGGTCTGGTCACCAGTGCAGGTCAAGTGACCTCACTTAAAAAAAATGTTTAAGATAGAATACAAAAAAACAGCAGGGTGAACCTATTCGATTGAAACTCATCATATAATGGGCCCGCCTAGTTCTACAAAAATTAATTCAGTATTTATTATTTCGATGACCTAATGCCAGGTACGAGCCATAATCTCTCCATTGGAAATACATGGGGAAAATCACTTAAGCTGAATAACTTAGTAATGGATGGTGATAGAGCGATTATTTCAACGTCGTTAGATTTGCCTTATCCTTGCAGTTCTGATGATATGTATTTTGACATCATCTGGCCTTGATATGACCTCCGTTCAGGTCGAATCACATATTTGGCCTGGTTTGACCTAGCAAGGTCATATAATGTATCACTAGATTCGGCTTGCTGCGAGGATTCAATTAGTCTAGATTGTTTTGCTCTATATTGACTAGTTCAGACTGACCTGTAATGACTGCAAACATCATTCACATGCTATCCCTATGGTGGCATGCCTTGACCTCTAGTGACCTTAAATGTGACCAGGCAAAATAAATGGTTCTAATGTTTTCTATAGACATCTGGATGAGCTATCCAACGCCGTTTACTGTTATTCGCTATCTAGGGTGGTTCTCGAGATCGTAGGGAGGAGGGGGGGTGTAACCGCCCCTCCCCTCCTGCCCCGTGAAACCAAAGGTGGCTAAGACCCCCGTCAATGCGCGTGTTTAATAAGAATGCCGTTTGTTTCGATATTGTGGAAGAGATGGCCATGGTCAAGATACGGGGAGGAGTCTAATGGGAGACGCACATCTGCTGTAGCTCTGCGCGATCAAACGCTGTGAATAAATACCTAGATTTCTATTGTATCCTACACGGAGAGAAATTTTCTCACCCCCGTCATCTGTATATTCCAGAATCACGAAGTTGAAAGGAGCAATTCGATTCCACGACGCCGAAATCTGATCTCAAATGAAACTATGTGATGTATTTGTACGCTCTTGCGTAATTTAACGAGCGCTCAAAAGTGATGAAATAACTCTGTAGGTATAATTTGTCTCCTTTTCATTCTACCTGGCGTATCTCGACGCTCTTTTTGGTGTTGAATAGCACCAATGCTAAAAATGACACCAGCCGTTGAATGGAATGACTCCATTCGCTTCCGGTGCGTTGCGTTTTTAGACACGATTATGTGGAGTCAGAATATACTATGATCAACTGAAAAGACATGTAGCTTAAAATGACAATTCCAAAACGTAAATAAACGCAGCGATTAAATCTACGCCAGGAGAGCGTGTAATACGGATTAACTGACGGCACGTGCTGGGGTCATTTGATGGTATTTGAGTGAAAAGATTCCGGAAGTGCTGGCGCGTGCATTTTATTTTTCCAGTTCAGTATCGCTTCACTTCTCGACGCGGCAGTACGTGGGGAATCGGTGTTCTTGGCGTTGAAGTACGTGATACTGGTGAAGAAGGGAACATGTTTTATTAGGCAGTGACTTACACCGTCTGCGCAACGCCTGGAAAAGGGAGGTGAGTCATCCAAAACTGCATACACATACTAAATTGCTTTGGTGACTGCTTGTCAGATATTAGGGGTGACCCGGGCGAACCAGTGACCATACGTTAAATAATTACAGAAACTTATCGTAGCCTTGTAAAATGAGTCTGGTCGCGTTAAACCACACTTCTCTTAGCGTTAGCGGTTCCTAAGCCATCGATAATGTGCGTTGGCGGACCCAGAAGCAACGTTGGGGGAGGGGGGCTAAGCAGCCTTTTGAGCAGAATCGGCGAAAAATTGCAAAAACAGTGTTTTTAAAGAAAATTGCTAAAGCCCGGTTCTTAGGGGGAGCGGGGCGGGGTGAGAGCACAAATGCTAATTTAGACTTTGAGAGTCACGGTCCCATTGCCCCCTGGATCCACCAGTGATGATGTTGTGTAGCATATACGTTTGCTATACTCTTCAGCGTAGCCGTCAAAATAGAGGACAAACAGGTAGTGCTAGTTTGCCTAACATCTGTGCTTGCTGCACCTCCCTTTAATTCGACTGCCAATCTTCAACTTGCTGCTGGCAAAAAAACGGCCCATCCTAGGACCAAAAACTGCGATTTGAGCTCCCTGTTGCCCTCCAGACCGACCGGTCATAAAGTTTTACGGTTTACTCCTAATTGGGCTGAGATCAGAGAAGTTTCGGGCGAAAAGTGGGGGTCTGGCCCGTTCTTTTCCGACGGGCATGCCCCACCCCGTCCCAGGTCATCACCAGACCAAGGTCCGTGTGGCAACGCCCTTGCGTCCTTTAAGGCTGACAGCATAGGAGCAGGAACTTTAAGTTGTGTGGGGGCAAACTGGTTTCTGGTCTCTCTCTCTCTCTCTCTCTCTCTGTTGTGAAAATAATGTGCTCCAGCCATGTAAATATTTATATGTTAAATATTTCCTAAATAGAAGTATTTTTCTTGGTCAAACCATATATATATATATATATATATATATATATATATATTAGCCTATTAATTTGATATGTTTTGCTTGACCTCCGCATACATTACAATTCACTGCAAGTGTTTTCAAACGGTAACAAGTGTTATAGTTATGCAAGGCGATCGCAACACCTGCTTTTGTTGTTTTGCATACTGCTCTGATGTCTTTTGGGAAAGGTTAAGGGCGGGTTTTTGCCCTCTGTACGGAAACTCCTGTAGGAAACTACGGGTTGAAAGCGGAAAGTCACTGTGGGCGGAGATTGCTGAGCGTATCCCGGACCTGGGCGGAAAACAGTTCGAAGTCAGCTATTTTGACAGCGAGCTAAACCACTACATCGACGTAGAGCACGATGACGAGTGCAGTGTTCCATCAGGAGCCAAGATACTTGTACCTGAGACCTCAGTTAGGCCAAATGCCATGATCCCGATAGAAGAGGCCTTCTCCGAGCATTCATGTATCTCGACTGACGTTATGACTGTCACAAGTCTGGATGATTCGAACAAAACTGTGATTTTATCTCCAAGGGACGGTTGCGCGCCGGCGACGTACCCTCAACAGATAGTGAACGTCAACCCGATGTACTCTCAATCGGCAGGGTGCTCACAGTCCCCGCAGCCTACGGTGAGTACCCCCAGTCGGGGTACTCACAGCCGGGAGTGGCACCCCAGCTAGCTGTCCTCCCCGCGGGGCCCATTCAACCGGAGCTGATCCCCCAGCCGGGGAACCCTGAGTATACTGAGATCGCCCAACCGACGAGGGATCCCAACGGTGGAACAGGCCCGAGGCTGGGGACCAGGAGAGTGGATTCATTCGACATCCAAGCGCTCCCACTAACTCTCAGAAGAGATGTAGATGTACCAGAGTACAAACTGACAGATGGCGACCGCAGGACGCTCGTTAACTCCGCATACGCCTTCTACTCTGAGAGATCATTCTACCCAGAGGAAGAAGGCTACACGCTGATAACGGAAGCTCTTCTTACTCGGGTTCCCAAGCTTCTAGACGATGCCAGAAGTCCTGAGGACATTCTAAAATCCAAGAAAAAACTAAGAACTCAAGTGAAGAACACGTTTAAGAACCGCAGGCACCGAGACAAGACTGATACCATGGAGGAGCAATACAAGGAGAGAGGACGAGCAGGGTTGCGGAAGCGAACAGAGGAGTTTGAGGGGTTCTTACCCACCCTGAAAAAAACCGTTCTGGAAAAAAATATCATGGCAGCACAGCTGTGTTCGGAGATGAAAGGGCCCCAATCGTGGCAAGACATTGAAACGACCCTGCGGAAGTCGTTCAATCTCAGACGTCACCTGTTGTTTGGAAAAAGTCGCCGCAGTCTGAGGACCCTAAGGGCGCTGTACCCACACTGGTTTACCGAAAAAGCCCTCTGGTTGGACTTGAGCCTTATAATGGGAGAGAACGACGGCGATCTGAAGAAACGCCTCAGTGACAGCATGGAAGAAACCTTGCAGAGAGTTTCGTGTCGCACGGGATGCACACAAGACGAAAGGGTCAATCAGCTCTTGGTCCTCTGTGGAGAAGAAGGGCTTCTGGTCACAGAGCACCAGTCTGGGGTACACTCGCTGAGTCAGCACCAGGACCTCTATGCCGGCCAGGAAAAGCTGGTCGAAGTCGATGACCACGGAGCTGCGCACTTTTTGCTCGCTGCTACGGCTGCTCATGCTGTTTTCGGCTTAAGGTTTGGGCCGCCATGCGCCAGAACGCTTAAGTACCTGTACAAGTACGTCTTCGGGTTTCAGGTGGCCGAGGGAGAATACTACCGTAAGTTGCATATGACACTTGTCGGACATAAGTAAGTTTTGAACGAGTGTTCGGAAGCATTTTGGACACCTTTGTCACCCTATTTTTAAGCAGCCCAGGTTGGGATTAGTTGTTCTTGTTCAATGTTCTCGCTATTTCACTTCCAATGGTTTTTTCTAAGTCCGTTGGGGTAGGAAGTGATATTGGCCAAGCACAACAATGATCTCAAATATCGTTGATGAATAGATGATTACTGATATGATAATATATTTTGTTTCACCTCATCGCTAAGCAACCCAGGCTGGGATGCGCTGGTGATATTCAACGTTGCCAGTATTTCGCATCGAATGTTATTATCTTCTTAGCCACTCGGCTTAGGGATTTGTCAGTGTCATCTCTAGTACTTTTGGTTAATCTTAACCGTTAAACTCTGAGTTTTGATGTCCAGGACATCAGTCTAGATGCAATAAGTGATTTTGTGTGATTTAGCCACACTCGAGTGCCAAATAAACACTGAGTGTCACGACCGTTGAAGCAGCAATTTTGTGAAATACATGTTCTTAAGCCAGATTATTCTTTTGGAACAGGAAAAGGTGGAATTGGTAATTTAGGGAGAAACACACCAGATATTTTGCATTGATACAATTATCAATAGCCTGATGATAAAATGGCATAAATGGCAAGTGTATAATTCAGATCCATCCTAAAACACCATGAACAGGGCCTGAACGCAGAAGATTACACATTGACTAGTTCAGAAATTGTCCTGTAAAATCATTTTCATCTCAATGAAGTACATGCGATTCTCGGTTGGGACTTTAATTAGCATAAAAAAATAACAGAGTATAATTTCACCGTACTACTTTTTCTCAATGGAGTAGTTTTACTCTTTAGGTTGAGTTTAATATCCCCGTGCTATTTCACCCCCGATACAAAAATTCAGCCCCACAGAAAAGGAAAGTGAAAAGAAACTTACTCTGTGTGCAAATAATAATAAGGAGCCAAACTAACACAGCCGGTAGGCATTTACACCCCAACTTGTTTAATGACTTCAAGGACGCGTACAATAATCGTGGCAATAGAACATAATAACACTTAGGGGTAATAATGTTCTGAGCAGGAATCAGAATACACTTATATCTAGCGTCAAATAATTCTTAACGCTAGGACAAGCATAAAATGACGATTGACTCCATGGCCTTACACCCCCTGTTTATTCCAGAAAGGGTTGGCGTTTTAGGCACGTTCTAAAATTACATATCTGGAGTTACTTTTTCTCTCCGTGTAATGAGAGCTTTGTTTGACCTCTGGTGACTGAAATTGAACAGAAAAAACAGCATGTTCGTTAAAAATTACGCTACACCACCTAACGCCACTTTTGACTATACCTAATGCGACTGAGGGTGAATTGAAAGGGTGGGGGAGGCAGACCAAACCCCTCCCTCCGTCAAGGTAAAGGTAGCTCAGAACATGTCGATGCGCGTGTTGTCTGGTGAAACAAAATGGAAGAGGATGGGACCACTTGTCGTGGGTTCATTTACCAGAATACGATGGAAGGTTTATAAGGCAAGAAGAGGTGATCAAATGTTGTCCAATGTTAACATGTATCACTTACAAAAAAGCTAGCTCGAGCATTCACGATTGCAAGCGCTCCTATTATAAAGAAATACTTTTCGCGTTCCATGTACACAGCACTTCCGTTTTCCAAGCGTATTGCTCTCCAAGCCTTTGGTGAAGCCCGTCACTGAAGAGCATTTCTTCCATCGTCAGTCGCTGCCCTTAGCGTGCTCTGCAGAGAGATGGGAATCTGACGACTCTGCCCCGGGCGCCTTCCACTCAGCTGCTCTGCTCTAATCTCCACTAGAGAGTGGCATGGACTGGATATGTAAGTGGCTACTGAATCCAATCCAGTCCATTGATGGATTGGATTGGATTGTTCAGATGCATGGGGCAGTTTCGATTCTCTATATGGATTT
Organism: Lepas anatifera; assembly: GCA_034440635.1. Lineage (NCBI taxonomy): Eukaryota > Metazoa > Arthropoda > Thecostraca > Lepadidae > Lepas > Lepas anatifera. The sequence goes on along the minus strand of JAOTON010001929.1, from coordinate 1,790,786 downwards.
GGATTCCGATTATCGTCGATTTTACAGTATTTTTGGGATACAAATACATTGTTACAGTGTGTTTACTGATTGGCCTAGACTTCCCGGACAAGCTTTGGACACGGATCGGGATGGATCTGAGTATTTTTGGCCATATCATTCTCTGTTGAAGCCTCATCTACTTGGCTATTTTAGGCTGTGATCGGAAAGGCTCAGCTGTCTCCGCGGTCTGGTGGCGTGCGGTTCTCCCGTCCTCAGCGCTGTCCAAGACAAACTCCACACATAAGGCTCAGGCTGAGCCAGTTTAGAGAAAGCTGCGAACAATATTACTGTTCCGGATGTGTTCAACTAGGGGTAAACATTGGAAAAACTCCAGTTAAACTTTAGTGCATGGAGGATTTAGAGGAATGAAGACAAGGGAATGATTTCGTAAATATATGATAGCATTTTTACATTTCGTGGGTGATCATATCTTACCGCGATTGTAATACCTTTGGTTACTTCCGTAATGAGACAAAAATAATTTGTGATACAAACTGTAGTAAACTGGCCAAAAGCATAAATGAGAATGAATTTTAATGACAGGTAACTATTTGATTTGTACCGAGCTGAATAAAAAACATCGCTCCATCCGTTTTTTCATCATTTCTGAATGAGACACTAAATATTTACGGACCTGCTTTTCACGACTGATCTGACATAGGTTGCATCATACTGAGCTGAAGAGCTGACGGTGAAAGCTAACACGATCGGCGCTTTAGCAGAACAAGTTAACACAACTGTTGAAAGATGGCAAGATTCCCAACTCGGCCCGTCTGTCGTCTGCCAAGGTTAGTGGGCTCGGTCCGCGAGTTTATGAAATGTCCGATACAAGAACTTTGGCGTTGATACTCGTCGATCGCTCGTGCTAGCTTAAGATAAGTGGGCTGACCCGGATCCTCCATAGACTCGGACATCGAATATAGACAACACTATAGACACATTATTATGCATTACAAATTGTTATTATATTACTTTATTATATGCAGGGGCAGATGCATGGAGTTGTTTGTGGGAGCAGCCGCAACCACTCTCCGGAGTAGAAAGAGTGGCACCGGAAGAATCACGAATTGTATCTATTGTAACGCATAAGGCAGTTTTCCAGGGAAACAGCACCCAGCGAGTTATTAGCTGAACAGATAGGATACCTGTCAAGGCATAGGTATCACACCTGTTAAGTCTGGGATTAAATAGAGCTGCATATAAGTAACGCCCAAAAACAAATTAAAATGGCCTTAAAAGAAAATAAGGGGTCCCATGTATGTATGCCCTATTTTTCCCTAAAACTGCACCCTTAGTGACAGCCGGCCCTTTTGAGAGAGAAACAAAACTCTTTCTCCTTCCTTGAAATATGGGGTGGGAGTGCGGCGAACACACATCGTTTGCTTCTTGTACATTTCCCAAAACGGTTTCTTACATTGAAATAGGCATATTTGCCAGATTCGAAGCCAATTGTTTTCTTTTGAAAACTTGTTTTGGACGACAATATTTCCTTTTGATACTTGATGATGATCTAGACGAAAATGTTTCCTTTTAATGATCATTTTTATGGTTTTAAGTCAGTTCACTACAACGCAAACCTTGAATGAGGGTATTGCATCCCTATTCCGGATATGTCACCACAAATGGGATCGATCCTTGCTAATCATTACAAAAATTCATGATTTCAAACAGCTTTTGACGGACTTTAAATGTATCCGAAGCAAGAGAGCAAGACAACAAGCAGTTAAAACTTCGGAGTATTTTTTGCTTTGACAGGTACCTAGTTCTCCGTTAGGGAGGAGCTGAATTTTAAATACCGCATGCCACTTGTTGTAGAGTGGCAATGCTCCTTAACACGCTCCCCGCTGGGGGGGCGATATTCGCCCCCCTCCTGGTTTTCCCCAGATAACGCAAAAAACGAAGAGACGCAGAACAAAAAAACTTATAGTACCTTATTCCTGATCAATTCTACACATCTAACCAAATTTTCTAGGTAAGGTCATTTCAGGTCGAGGAGCTATTCAAGGTCAAGTGACCCGACCTCAAAACCTAAAAAATCACGGGTTTGAAGCGGCGCCCAAGAAACATCAGCGAACCGATCAGTTTGAAACTTTCACAATATGCTAAGGTCATTAGGGTCTAAAAATCTGCTTCTCGGAATTTTGATATTTTTGACCTAAGGTAGGGTCAATTTTTTGTCACCCGATTATAAAACTATGGTGAAAAATATAATGGGATCGTTTTCAGTAAATACTGGATAAATAAAGCTGAAAATCCTCAAACCGTCTATTCTTCCCACGATCTTGACCATCAAGTTGAGTTTTTGAGCATCTGACCTCTCAAAGGTCCTGTCAGGTCACAGGAGCAAAGAGTGATTGTTTTACCAATAACTTCTCACTTAATTGAGATAAAGCTCCAATTTTGCTTGCATTGTGCTTATATTGTCACGGGGAGTCGATTGATATGCAACATGACCATACCAGGTCACTCTGTGGCCCTGACCTAGCTCGAGATAAGGTCATTTTCACTATTTGACCCAGAAAGGTCATATTATACATCATTCGATTTGCCGCGATGAGAGGAATCCAATGATGCATAAATATTTGCTCTAGCTCCCCTGAAGACAGATCTAGAGAGAGAAACGTACACTGCTCCGTTGTAAGTCTATGGGACCTACTTTGACTTGTGCTGACCTCAATATTGACCTGACATAAAAATGCTTCGTATGATTTCTCCTCATCTTGTCAAGAGCTTTCGAACGCCGCCCGTAATTTTTATTTAGCTTTCGTGGGAAATGAGATACGAAGGGGGAGGGGCGAAAAACGCCCCCAGTGGGGTGCGTCATGCCAGGGACCCCAGCGGGGCGTGTGTTAAGCCCCCCCGCCTCTCCCATATCAAGATGTTGCTTGTTCGGGTGGTGGGGTCAGGGTCTGCGTGACAAGTCCCTTGATTACTTTAGTGATACTCCGACTTCAAAAACCGAACTAGGAACAACATGGACACAATTTATAAATAACAAGTTAAAACGGCGATTGCCCTCCCGTTGTGAAAATTTACAATTTTGGGTCATTAACGTTCCGAGCTGATGTATTCTGCGTTATCTTTCAAAGCAGTATCAAGCTTCTGATTGCCCCGAACAATTTTTGGACCCCCGCCACCTTCGTTGTCGCAATTGTCTCAGCACTATTCACTTTTCAGCACTATCCAGTCCGGCTAACATCGGTAATATATGTTATGTTTCGCCTGTCAATTCTGTTTTGTATTTTCCTGTGAGTTTGAATGTTTTCAGCTGCTGGGGGCGGTCATGCGCAGGACAAACGGCGCATCCCAGTTTGGAAATTACGAACCAAGTACAAATGTGTTGCTTTGATGCTTTCATTGGTTCCTTGTTCCGGTCTGGTACGCCTTTCTTCTTTATTTTGGGTGACTTGGAGCAATATCACGACGAAACAGGTGGGAAAAGTCAGCCTTGATGTATGAGATATGAGGTCAAAAAGCTCGAATAACTATCAAGCAAAGTGTCATAATATTATAAAGCCGAAAATATTAAGGCTGTGCTTGGGAATCACTAGTTTAGAGATTAGTCACCCGATGGGTACGTTTTCTGGTTCTTTAAAAATATTGGTGCAACATTGTCAGTTGAGCTTAGCTTGGCCATATTCTCGGGAAAGCATACAACACGACGCTGGCTCAAGGTCAAAGTTTACGTCGCACGTACTGAACCCGCCTCGGGCGCTAGTGACGTAACGGGAATGCTGCACTCTGATTGGCTGGTGTTTGACCTGCCTTGATGTGAACGTTAAGCTCAAGGTCGGTGTTTGCGAGGCTGGTCGTTCAAGTGAGGAACTGGGCACTGTGGCAGTGGACGAGCAGACGCTTCTAAAGATTTCGAAGCCAGTTATCTCAAGCTGTTAAAGGTTTTGGGTGAACTACTTTGATTCAATCACAATAGCTGAAATGCTGAAGTTGACTGGTATGTAAAAACCAAGTAAGATGAAGAGCCTCCGACGTTAATCATCCCATGCATCGGAAAAGTCCATGTCTCGTTCTCTTTGGTTCGATGTGATCTCTTCCTAACGATACATTTATTGCGCACCGTTGCCACAGTTGGCACTAGTTAAAACATTAGTTTTGGTTCAACAAATATTATCTTTGGAAAAATAGTGCAATAAGTAGCTTGAGAAGCTAATACTGTGGCCCATTAGTTTTCTGCACTGCATTTTAAATAACCTACAACTACCTAAATTTCATTAGAAACATCTACCCCTTCCGCGGTCTCAAAAGCTGAAATCAACGGCACGTCTCATACCGGCAGACCCAAAATACTGGCGTGAAGTATCGTAAGTATCGCAACACCCTCCAGGAGTGTAGGTAAATAGCGCAGAACCTTGTGCTGCCTAACAGGGGTGTCGCCATGGAAGGTAGAATTAGCAGGGAAAATGAAGCAGGGTCCCCTGCAAGTTTAAGCTGCCAGTTGTGTTTTTTAAGTAATTCATTCGAAATATATATCAATCACAGACTTGGCAAGAATATACTATTTTTTTGCTGGTAGAGTAATTACATCTTAATATTATCAAATTTTAATTTATTCTAACTTATTTGTCTCAATATTGTCACTTCTTGCAATATCTATGGCAGGTTTTTACGTCTCTTGGGCGGCACGACTAAGTATGAGAGTAACATGAAGTTCCTGCCCTCGCGCACAATTTATCCAGTTCCATTCCAAATCTAGCCAAGCCAGGCTTGAAAGAATTCCTTCCTGTATTTATAGCGCCTTGAAGTTCCCTGAAATGTCGCAGAAACAGCAGACACAATCAACGTTTAATATATCTCACAAAAAACTTCCGGAAATTACCGGCTTAGCAATTATCTTGCTTCCTCGATCGATTTAAGCTGCTGGCGAGTGCCACCTGTTGTTAATAAAGATAAATAAACAGATACACAGATAGTATGGGTGGAATACAAATATATTGGATCTCATCTGTCCACGCCACACCATCCCTGGCTTCACAACATCCCATCTCCTGCCCTCCACTAAAAACCCCTAGTGACGCCCCTACTGCCTACGCAACCAAAGTCATTGTCGCCAAATAGAAGCCTCACCTTCGACAAAGTCATTCAAACGTGATCGTCTCGATATCAGATTACTCCGGATGGGGAGGAGTAGTGGTATACTAAACTTCTGTCACTGGCTTTTGAACCGGTTGTTGATTATTTGTGATGATGACTATGTATTTATCTGCTGAACCTGTGTTGTCTGTTAATGCTTGTTTTTTATGCGACTGCGATGAATTGAATGAGAAAGCTGTCTGTACTTTATTTTACACAGCGCTTTATTGCTAAGATTTTGGTTGACGCTCTACACATGAGACAGAAAATGAAAGGTGACCCAAACCCAAAACTGAACAAGGCCAAGCCGAGCCAAAATGTAAGGCATGAACCTTGGAGCTTCCAGGATACGAAAAAGGAAAGGATTGAGCGCTGAGCTTAAACATTGAAATATTTAGCAAGCACATCGAGAGATTCCCCATGAGAAGCTGATGCAATTTCCGAGACCAACGAGTTGCCCGTGCGACACCGTTTTTCAAGAGAGGCGATGATCAAAACGAGGTCGAGCAACCGTTTGAACCAAAAGAGATATTTTGTGCACATATTGTCGGCAGCGAGTCCCAAAATTAGCCCTCGCCCCGGTGGGGAGTGTTTCAACACTCTCCCTCTCGGGGTTTTCCGGCGGCACGAAAAAACGGAATCGCGAAGCGCTGCCGTACTTAGTACACCTGATCCCTGATCAATTCCGCAACTTTCCTCAAAATTTTAAAGTTGGCTCATCTCAGTTCTAGTCACCAGTGCAGGTCAAGTGACCTCACCTAAAAAAATGTTGAAGGTGGCATAAGTAAGAAATGGGTGAATCTATCGGATTGAAACTTATGCCCCTATCCAGGTTCGTGTTGCAATCTTTGACCTGTGACATCTGAGAGGTCATCTGGGGCTATTTAAGCAGTCTTCAGACTTAGGTAAATAACTTTGCATGACATGGTGATACAGCTTTTATTTTGATATCATTGCATTTGGATTGCTATTTCGAGTCTACTGATATGCATATTGACTATGTTAGGTTAAAAGGTGGCCTTGACCTGACCTGAGGTCAGGCGATTTTTGTGTTTTAGCCTAGTATGATCATATTATACATCATGCGATTTTCCGTGACGAGAGGAAGCGAATAGGGCCTAAAAATGATTCAGGATTACTTTGTTTGTTGGATAAATAGAAATACGGAAACCTTATGAATTGATTTAGGTCTAACTTGAATTTGAAATAGGCTTCTTGATAGTTCGATATTTTTCTTAGTTGTCTGAAAGCTTCGTGACAAACTCTGATTGCAACACTCAACTCATCACATTTGGGTGGTGAGTCAGCTCTGACTAAGCAAAAATCCAGAATCAAGTCACCTCAACTGTGCCTAAAACAATGTTTGGACCGAATTCGATTCAGTTTCATGCTCGACAACAAGGTCTGCATTAAAAAAAAACGCATGGGTCCTTCAATAGGGTGCAAATGGCAATGCACGTACAAAAGCATAGGTACTTCTAAGTCCTCATCTCAAAGTCCGGATCCGATACCCCTATTTCCCATACGTCAGGTATGTATCTTCATAATATCACGTGCGGTTTGGTAAAAATCCAGGGCCGGGACCAGTATTGAAAATACCCGCGCTCCTGTACCCAAGGCCCCTGCACCTACAAGCTGTAATGATTTTAGTGACGCCAGGCTAGATACAAATGATAAAAGTTGATAAATTTCATTTTCTGGAGATTACTTTTCTCCAGAGCAAAACAAATAAGAAACGCACCGGCCAATAGATGGTTACCTGCAAAAGCCGTTTGTGGATAGCAGCACACGATGCTCGCGGTATGGCGCAGTGCGTGTCCCCAATTACATATGTGGCACCCACGGAGCGAAGCCGCAGCACGCAACACTCCTACTTAGCAACCCCCCCACCACCTCCCCCTCCCCGTCGCCTCGCTAGCTACGCATTATCCGCCGTCTCATTCGCTGATGTACTTGTTCGTTGGTGTGATCGGTGTTATGATGGAATGATCTGTCCATTTTGGCAAGAAGAGCCAATCACTACCAACATGCAAACGCTAAAATTTCATAACTGGATGAGAAAAGCAACGTTACAAATGCATAAGTCAAGTAGACTCCGCGGCTATCATTGGAAGATATTGCGCGTTTGGCGAAAACAAGAGGACAAACTACACCAGTAGCTGATATTATTTTAGTTTTTGGCTTGGTGCTCCGTGAAACCTCTGATTTTCCCCGGGTCGGTTTTTTGACAGGATACCAGATAAAATATAAATAAACACCCAGCCTTGGGCGGATATCCCTACCTATAAGCCCCATAAATGCTTCCTTGAGCTTTGTTTTTCAAAGAAGGAAATTTACGCCTGTGGAGTGAGAGTGAGGTCATCATGTGGTCAACTGACTCTCACTCTCCAAGTTTAGGGGCGGGTTTCGTTTCGCCCAATCCTCATCTTCCCATCTCAACAATTAAAGTATGACAGCTCTTATTCAAATTCTGGTGTTATCTGTTGCATGGACGGATCCAGCAGTCATGTGCAGGCAGGTATCCCTCTGCGATGGAGCAGTCGGCACCCCCTCGATGGATCCTGGCACCCCTGAAATGTCGTTTCCCTCAAGACGCAGGCGTGCTCCATATAGTTCGCGCCGTACCAAATAGGGTCACCTTGACCCAAATGGTGACTCTGGTTGATGTCGTCCCTGCTCCACCCTGGATCGGATATCCTAGATCCATGTATAATCTGTTGGCAGAAATCGATGAGTTACTTATTAGCAGTAGTTTCCGAAGAGACAATGTGCCCACCTGAAATTCGCTCAAAATTACTATTCTCTCCCCGTGAGAATGAGCCTGATGAGCATGGATTTTTCCCCTGGGAGAAGGTCTGGAGATCTCAGTGAGGTTCAAACTACTAACTGAGACAAAACTATTCCCTCTAGACTTAAAACTGTTGGCAGTTTGGCTCGCACCCTTCCGCTCATGTTCTCGATAAAGTTTCCGAGTCTCCTCAGAACTCAGCTGAGATAGGACATCTTCGGATGCAAGTTAGGGGTTCCAGACCGCCTGGTCTTCATGACCGCAGCGCCTATGCTTACAACTCAATGAACCCGCAATCTTCTAACAGCATTTGTTCGAAATGATCCAGTATCGAAAGTTGTTCAGCGTGTCATGCAATGTATCGTAAAACTTCAAGTTACAAGCAACATTTCTTTGAACAGGGCGGCCCAAACCATGAGTTGACTGACTTTTAATCCGGTCTTGGCATCAAATAGCATCTTTCCGGGGTTGCTTCTCAGAACGGACACACGAATTGAAAGTGCCCCGGGATATCATGTCACGAGCCGTGCAGCCTCCGGCCGAAATTGCTGTCATGTTCGGCAGCAGCAGACGCAATCAACAGTTTCCGCCTAAAATCACGTCATGGAATGTTGACTGGAAGAACTACTGGACAGTTTTTTGGTGGTTGGAAACATATCTGGCCCACTGATTTTATTTTCTGGCCGGGTAAGGTTGATGTGTGTGTCGTGCTAGCCCTAACGCTGATGGGAAGATGCTCTAGACCAAACTATACATTAAAACGAGACCGATCTGTGGTGCACCACAGATTGCCTTGGTTGCAAGGTGAAACAAGTTTGCATCTAAAGCACGTTATGATTAACACGCACATTGACGGGGGGCAGGTACCCGCCCCCCTCGGGTTTTTCGGAGAGATCATGAAAACAGCGGCGCGTAGCGCCGCTGTACTTGGCATACCTTTTCTCTCCTTGTGAACATTTTAAGGTTAGGTCATCTCATGTCAGGTCACCAGTACAGGTCGTGACCTGACTTCAAAAAAAAGTTTAAGATAGCATAAATTGGAACAGGGTGAACTTATCCGATTGAAACTCATATCCAAAAATGGGCCTACCGAGTTCTCTAAGATACGTTCCGGTATTTTTGATATCGATGACCTAAGGTCAGGTACGAGCCATAACCTCTTTATAAGAAATACATGGCAACAATTGTTTTAACTAGATAACTTAGTAATGGATAGCGAGGGAGCGTTTATTTTAATTGCATTACATTTGCCTTGGCATTGCAGTTCTATTGATATGAATTTTACCTAATTTGACCTTGACCTGACCTCAGGTCAGTTCAAATCCTTGATTTGACCTAGCAAAGTCATATTATATATCATTCGATTCACCTTGCTGCGAGGATTCATATGGTTTAATTGTTTTGCTCTATCTTTACTTGTTTAGATGTAATGACCGAAAACTTTCATTTACATGCTATCCCTATGACGGCATGTTTTGACCTCTAGTGACCTTAAATATGACCTGACAAAAAGGGTTCAAATATACTTGATGCAAAAGTGAACGGGCTACCCAACGCCGTTTACCGTTTTTCGCTACCTAATGTGGTTCTCGAGATCTTAGAGGGGCGGGTACCCGCCCCCGTCAAGGCGACGGTAGCTCAGACCTCCGTCAATGCGCGTGTTAAAACCTTTCAACTTCAATCTGTCCCATATTTGAAGTTTCTCCAACAGATATGGGCTAATCCATTTTTTCACGCCACGATTTTTACTCATATTCTGGAACGAATATAATTTGACATCATCTACGAAGGATGCTAGTGAAGTGACATAAAATGGTGTATGGATCGAGCTTTCAGTACTATTTTGTATGTTTTTTGTTTGTTTTATTGGCACCAGTGCTTTCCTTCTCCAAATATAATCATCCCACCAACTCAAATTTGACCTAAACAAATTGTTCAAATGTTTTCGAGAGAGATTTGGATGGGTCATCCGACGCAGTTTACTTTTTTCTATTTAGCGTAGTACTCGAGATCTTAGGTGAGGGACGGTACCCCCCCTCCGTCAAAGGGAAGGCGGCTCAGGCTCCCGTCCATGTACGTGTTAACCCACATCCATATCCGAAAATGTGACTTAGTTGACCAAAATGGAACCTTAACGCGTATCTAGGTCCGAAGCTTCCCACATTTTCAGTCCAATGTAATATAATATAATCCGGTTTGCGGACAGCTCCGCTATCCGCTATTCATAAATTGGCGGATGCAAGGGGGTGACATTCCGGCCATGCCCCCTTTCCCAAAGCGATGGAGGAGGGGGGCAAACTATCTTCTGGCCCCCAAAGACCGGATAATTTTTAAAAAAAGGTGTTCACACTATATCTGTCGAGCAAAAAATATTCGCTCCCACCCTCCCCCCCGAGAGCAGTCATGCACTTGCAGAGGTAGCTTATACTAGGTCTGTCGAGCAACCAAATCGCACGTCCCACCCCCCTCCCTCCAGGGGGAGAGCCAGACATGGGTTTGCCCCCCCCTAAACTCGGGTCTGCGTCCGCCCCTGATCCATATCCCAGCCATGTCGCTATTCAACAATGCACACCCTTGTAAGGGACCAAGGGCCGATTCAGTGGACGTCACTAACATTGCCACTAGTGATTCATCCCTTTTTGCATGGTGAAAAATCGATGCCTGCATTGGTTTCGCGCAGCTGTGTAAATGCCCTCACGCAAACTCCAAGCGGCAGTGTGGCATGCACAACCGAACTAAGTGACGCCCGATGGCTGCCACGTATTTCAGCCTGTACCTTAGGTGGATCCAGGATTTACAACCAGGGGGAAACATGGGGGCGTCATCCTGACAAGCGAGCGCCCCTTTTGGGCGGTGAAACGTATCAGGTGGGCGCCAAATCTCATCGCGGGGGTGCCAATGCTAGCATCCTGGGGGAGGTTTGTGGAAGGGTAGCAGAAAACGACATCGACCTCTCAGGGGGCGATGATGATCGATGAGTTGAGCAAACCCCCTTAGCCCGCCTGGATCAGCCTATGGTGTATTCCAAGAGAATGTCGCTTGGAAAAAGTGTTAGCACGCAAATCATATCAATTTGCATCACACAAAGAAAATGTGTCACGTTTTTTTCAGATGAATGCGAGAGCCACAGGGCTGACGACATATCATAATTTGAATGAGGAGTCCCGCTAGAGCTGCAAATTTCGACTTTTAAGTGTCTTACGTTTGGTGTGTTAGCTCTGCATGGAGAAAACCAAGACGCAGAAAGGTTCTGCGTTCTTTTCTCACCGGTTCGTAAGGCAGACATTGTTGAGTCCGCCTTGCATGCCTTCTACCGTCTGTGTCCATAAATCCATACCATAGATCCATCTGGTCCGCGGATAAGTGCAGTCCAATTAGGCTTAGGTGGCTTATAGGTTAAGTGTTATCCTCTAAGTTTAGCCATAGATGACTGTATCAAAGTTCTACTCCCTAACAGACTGGAATCGAAGGCTCAAAGTTATATTTTATTTTAGTTTTCTGTTAAAGAATTAGATAGAGTAGGGTACCTTTATAATGGGGTTTAAACAGAGCCATCCATTTGATAAAGCATAGAACAAAATATCAGGTTCGATTTAATATTTGAAAACCCCCTCGCCCCACAGCAAACGCATTGGCTGCTAGCCTACAGGCCCATGGAGGGGCGGGCTTAGCAGGAAATATCAGAACTCTGAAAAGTAGTACGCTTTGAAACGCTGTTTTTTTTTCAAAAAGCGTGAGTCTGCTGGAGACGAAATGTGAAACCAGGGTTTTTCCGCATCAGTTAGTTGAAGTTCGTTCGTTCAAGTTAGTTTCAGTTCAAATATCATGACGGTTCGATATTCCCTTTAAACTAAAGGGACGTTAGCGGTGTTAAGCTGATTGTTGGGAAACGTTCAGTGTTTCATGATGTGAGGCTTATTAGCCCCAAAAACACGGATTTTTAAACACTTTTTTCTATGTTTTTCCTGCGTACTGGTCTGTAAAGAGAGATAGTTGAGAGCCGCCACTCAAAATAACATTGATAACTGGTTTCTGTGTTGGCAAACTCACCAGGCTTATTTTAATGCAAAGACCATAATGTACCATACCAAAGCGTTTGTTTCTTCTAGGATGCCCTATAATTCAACTATAATTATAATTTTCCGAACTTAAACCGCACAACAATCATAAACTTCTTGAACGGTCTGTGTAAGGCTAGAATGTGATCAAACACATACATTTGGCGAACTTAAACCAGACAAAAATTACTGTGACCAGACTCCACTAAACTTATGACTGCCGTTTTGGTACGCCCCAGACATAATCCATCTAACTGTAGCCAACATCTACCACAGCCACAAGAGGATGATGGACGTCACTTCAGGTCTGCACCCGACGCCCCGACAACTTTTAGAAACAACTAATGTCATCTTGTGGTGCAGTGCTTTGACAAGTCGCCGATCTTACTGGGGATAAACTTCCCGACAAATTGTGCCGCTTAGCTTTAGAAAGGCACCCGCGACATTGTCTGGACAGTTTCTATGACATGGACTCAGTTGAACCGTCTACGGCTGCTGTTCAAATTTTGTTCACCGAAAGAAGATAGTTAGCAAATTTCATTGCAATAAAGTGTGAGGCAGACGAGAGGGCATACAGGTCTCTGGTCCCCAAAGTTCAATTATGTTTGTAGTAGACACCTATCCAGACACCTGTTCTGCCATTGCCTTGCGGTCTGTATGTTTCCAGCCGATTTTTCGTTGATTGTTTTAGCTTGAATGTATCATGCATGGGTGGAAATCCCGGGGGGTTGGGGGATCAGGACCCCCCCTGGATTTTGGGTCTCCCATAGGCTTTGCATGGGGTTTGTATGGCTGTGCCAGCCTGAACCCACCCAGGACCCCCTGGATCGAGAAGAGATATCCAGCCATGGTATAATGTCAATCATAATCATTTTCAAGTCATAAGTAAACTGATGTTTCATTACGCACGTTTCAATCGAAGTCCCCATGCCAGGGAAGAGTTCCCTGTGAATGTATGGATGCGGACATATACTTGTAAATGTAATAATTGATACATTAAATAGGTAAAGGCGCTTTAACCCTCGCCCCACCGGGGCACCTATGGCCCCTTACAGTTTTTTCACAATAGCAGAAAATTCCGAGGGGCAGCACTGCGATTGAGAATTCTACCTCTCCCTTCATCATTTTCACACCATCCATGAAATATATTTTACCCCGGGGAAATTGTAAGTCAGGTCCCCAGGTGAGGTCAAACAAGGTCACCTCACTTCAACTTTTGAGTTCTACCATAGCTACATTTCTGAGCTGATCAATTTGAAACTTTCTACATTTGATGACTCCTCTAGGGTCTAAAATACATATCCGGAATTGCTCGATTTGGTGACCCGAAGTCATTTCACGAATTGACCTCACCCGTAGAAAAAAACATGGGAAAAGCTGTTTTATTATATTAAAGTCACAACAAATGATTGCAAATACTCGGATTTCTCAAAAAACCATTCTTGGTCACCTTTTCACGGATTCCAAGAACAATTTTTTCCCTTTGACTTAGCTGAGGTCATCGCAGGTCACCAGGGATCAGGAAACAGTATTTTGAGGATACTTTTGACCTAATCAAGCTAGAGGCCTGAAATAAAGGTGATCGTGTGTGTCGTGTCACTATATTTCATTTGTTATACGGCAAGATTACTTGATGACCTTCCGTAACCACAGGCCATTTTAGGTCAAGAGGTGACCTCTAGAGGTCAAAGCACTGGAAGAAGGTCATTATTTTTGAATAGCAAAGAAAACCCTGGAATTTTTCTATAAAATCTACTTTACCCAGAACTGAATAGTTTTTATGACATGAGAGCTATGCCCAGATTTCTTAACCCTATTTCCTGCAGGGGGCAATATGCCCCTCCTTCAGGTTTTTCAAGAATATCTCCGAAGTGGCTCCGATAGAACTTCGAAACTTCCTGACTTTTCCTAAAACTAGCACAGGCAGGCTTTCTGAAATTTTCAAGATTATATATTTACCAGAGGCGGAGCTATGGCTGGGTTTTTTGGAGGTTCTATCCACAAACCAAGCATTATCGTATGCGGTGGGTTCTTTGTAAATGGAAGTCGTCTCTGCTGATCTTGATACCAGTTATATGGTTTTATTATATTATTTGATATGTGAGATGATAGTACATTTAAAATTGTCACTATTTGTATTCAACAGGGGCGGTTACAGCAGTTCAAAATGGGGAATGTAATCAAGAAGGACTAAACGTTAGTAAGAGGGAGACTGCTTACAGCCGTGCCAGGGCGAATAAAATTGGGTATATGAAAATGCAGAATAGTTATAACCCAATTTTAGATTTCCAGAGGCGTGTCCAGACACTATAATGTAGAGTAAATCACAAAATAAAAGCATATGTTTGTTCACTTAGAGCTTTGCGAGATACTAGCATGTTCTGTATGTATTCAGTTTCAGGAACGACTAAGGAAATATTTCGTCCATAGGCGATCACGGAGACAAGAGCATACGGAACGTGTTACCAATGGCGGAAAAGTTTCAGTATTTGAGGGAGTAACATTACATTTTCAAAATATATCTTCCCAGCCAGTATCATCGCCGCGACTCAATATCGTCGTATATTGAAAATGTGTTTCCAATCACCCCCACCCCCACGACGAGAGTCCCTGATCCGCCTATGCCACCCCTTTTCCCAAAGCTGCCATGGGAGGGTAAAAATTATCAGAAATAAATTTCGAATAGCCAAGGGACTAATATACTCATGCATACCACTCGCATATTGTTGGTATGTATTTCACCCCAGTATTTTACCTTACTGCATCCGTCCCTGATGAGTTTTTGTTTTTTCATTTATTTAAGTATCAAAGATGCCAAGCAGTATATGACGGTTTCTAATCCGCGTAACAAAAACTTTTTAGATCGTATATATTTCACCTCATAGTCCTGGTCCTGGAACTGCCAATGAATTTCGAATTTTTGCGTAACTCGAGTAAATGAAAATGTTGAGTCAATTATTCGTAAATCCGAACTAGTTTTGTGAAAATCTTACAACAGAGACAAGGGTTATGGACAATCTAAAAACACACAAAAATTGTATATTTTGCACGAGCTTCCCCTTAAAAATCCAAATTTTGAAATTTTCTTTTGAAAATAGAGTATAGCGTCAGGGAAATCTGCAGCACTTCGAATTTTCAAAATCGGCCGGATAGATTACGAGATCTTGGGGCCGATATTGCCCCTTGCCGGAAATAGGGGTAGCCGGGAGCCTGACGGAAATAGGGTTAAGAATTTCTTATTTTTAGTGAAAATAGCCAATCAAGGCCAGTCTTGACCTCTGGAGGTCAGTCATTGACCTGAATACTTCAAAATATCAAGTTAAATCATACTGAATTTAAACGTTGATAAGTTTTTAAGTGCTGCGGCGAGGAATGATGATGAGTTGTTAAGATGTCCTGGCCTCTCCCCGAATCCGGAAATGTAAAAAACACTGAAGATTACAAAACAAGATTAAAAAAGATTAAAGATTAAAAACACTGAAGAAGATAATCTTCAGTGTTTTTACATTTCCGGATTCGAGGGGAGAGGCCAGGGAACATCTTAACAACCCATACTGAATTTACGCGACCTTTCCAACGTTTTTTGTAGATTTACGCTTACCCCCATATTTTCCGAGTTTGAGGGGGCCATCGATGGCCCCGGTCCATCGGCTCATGGCGGTGGGGCGAAGGTGGCGCCAGACCCCCGGTGGGGCGTCGGCTAATTGCCTCCTGACAACGATAAAATATCAAAAGGCAGCAGACTTATTGGTTGAAATCGATTATGTTTTGAGTAGGACACCTCATTAGGTGAAATAATTTCAATAAAAGATAAGTAAGAGGTTGACAAATAATAGTTAAAGTTTCCAGCTATAACATCGACTCGTTACTATTTACTGCTCATACCCTATAGAATTTTTCAGCCTGATGATGAGTGGTAGTCGATGTGTAATAAATTTAAACACTGAAGTATTTCCATGTTTCATGTTATGTTTGAGTAGGGACGCTGTTGATAGAATATTTACTAACATAAACATGCCACATTATTCAAACAATGTTAGAATGGTACGAGAAACATCACAAGTTTATTTATCTAAATATCACCGCGAGCTGAAGCCGTATGGGCATCTCCGGGCGCTCAGTCTTATCTTGTCAAGCTTGCATGCGTCATTTAACATCAAACATACATATCCACATATCAGCTTGTTATTTTCACAGGGATACTTCATTACATTACGGGCTCAAAGCAAAAAGACTGGCATCCAACGTCATCAACCTGAATGCCAACCCGATGACTTCCGCGGACCTTCAAAGCGTGGGTCTCAAGCAAAGCAATGTACGACGTATGTCCCCGCCTTTAGTGTCACAGTCCAGCCGACCTCAAAGGCACAGCTTAGGTGGGCAACGACGACTCAAACATGCCTGTTATCCATCACCACCCAGGCGAGTCATTTCCCCGCCCCCTCCCACCTCAGCTATTGCGAAAATCTTTGCCCGATGTGACAAAAAAATTGATAGAATCAGCTAACAATTTACATAGGATAAAATGAAGTCGACCAGAGCAGGGTGCAGCTTGGCTTCTAAAAGAGCTAGACCAAGTTTCTAAAGATGATAATCTCCAACTGTTTCGATTTCGGTCCAATGTCAAGGTCATCAGTGGTCACAAAAGGTACACTTTTCACATACGTTTGTGTCTATAACTTTTGAACGAAACAAAACACGATACTAAGTTTGGCCCTGTTTTGTTTGGTTCAGTTCGTTTTATTTTCTTGTCATCAACAGGCATGTGCATCCCAAGGAAAGATGGAGTCATTTCAGTAAAACAGTCATATATGTCTCATTAACTATATACCATTATTGAATCAGCAATAAACATTTCTAGACAAATGGACAGTAAGACAAGGTGCTGTAAGCGAAGGTGGCTCAGTCGTCCATGACATGCTTACGAAATTATGCAGCCGTATTGTGTCACGCATCAGCTTGTCTAGAAGCGTGCAGGAATGCATTGCACGTTTTTGGAATTCTGTGAAATGGCTCAATTTTACCGTGGTTACTTTCGCATACGCTACGTGATAAAGACTCCTGTTCCGAGGTGGGTGGGGAAGAGCTGTCAAAGGAAAACATTCCAAAGAAAATAGTGCGTCAGCTCTTTAGCTATACATATTTCTCGAGAACATGACGTCATGTGGAATGCTTTTCAGGCCAATCGTCTCGGTTCCTGTGCAATTTTAATCACAATCGGCCGGTGTGTCTGGATAAAATTACGATACGGATAGAGCTTTTGGCGATAGAAACCGGGTTTCGATCCGATTATCATTCAACTGCATCCAACAAGATCCAGCAGGCCTTGGCAGCGTGATGGAAAATATTAACCTTACATACTGTGCAAAGGGTAAAGGAGACTCTGCAGAGTGTAAAGCTTTCTTTGTAAGTTTGAGTGAAGGGAAAGTGAAGGGAGTGAAAACAAATGTCACCAGTGCGGTAAAAATATACACGAAATTGAGATTGAAGACATTTCTATCCGTTACAGCTCTATTCTCATCCAAGCTAACGTGTCATGGAAACTGATCGCTGTATCCAGATTCTCAGTTCTATCCTAATCGCCTCTTACCCATGGAAACCAAGCCAATGAGGATACTCCTAAATCACGAAGGAGGATTTTTCACTTGAATGGAATGCCACTGATACCACATTGTCCACGAAGGAACGGTGTTGTCGGGCAACTCTTGGACGAACAGGATGAAACGAGGATGAGGCGAGTTCACTCATCTCAAGCCCTGCTCATCCGCACTATCGGTCCCAGATGATAGGGGGAGGGGGAAGCATCTGGGCCATGCCCCATGTAGCCCTGATGAATCGCTGAATTCGCAATTTTTGTGAAAGCATGATGATTCTTGCGGATATTTTATCAGTTTGCAGCCCCCCCCACCAGGGCTGGTGTCTTGGACCATACCTTTGCTGATCTAAGTATTTTGAGGAGAAAACTTAAATGGTTCATGTGACGAAAACGACATTAGGCTTTGAAAGGATTTGGTCGCATTGCTGTAGAGAAAAACTCAATACATTGGGAGGGAAATCGCGTAAAACATTCCAGGCCACGTACTATTTTGGCTCCCACGCAGCCGCAGCAGCCCTGACCACCTCGTTAATCTTCGTGTATAACCATCACAATCATACCGCAGGCTCGTGGAGTAGGAAATCAATTTCCGCTGGTCCTCTTGAAAAATGAGTTTTCCCTTTACAATATAAGCAATATACACCCGCAATATATCCTTGCCACTTCATAAAGCAGCCTGCCCAGAGAATGAAATACTTGGAGCAGGCACAGAAATCGTGTGGTTTAGCCACGCATTTGTCCTGGAATGTCAACGGGTTTAACCATATTACCACGTCGAATCCCCAGAGTGCCCTTAGAGAGGCCGCAGTCAGTCTCCAGAGTGCCCTCAGAGAGGCGGCAGATTCAGTGCCGCCGGCGTCGCGTGGACTGTCCGGCGGGAGACCACAAGGCTGCCCGCCGCGCGTGGATCCCACCCCTGTCACCAGAATTCCCGGCGCGTGGGCTGGTGAGGCTGGTTGCATGAGTTGGAGCGATGGAAGAGGGTTGGATTTTGTTACGATGGTATGAGAAGATAAACATTTTGTTGCGGGACAGGCTATCATTCTGTAGGCCTCTGAGCATCAGTTAATTTCACTGAGGCTTAGTTCAGGTCTTTATTCGCTGGTCTGTACCATAGAAAAAGAAGGACTCAAAGTTCCCCAAGATGGTGGACTTGAAGCTTGTCCAATTTGTCTATGTTTCAGTAACTTAAGAATATTGTCAACTAAGTGACGTTTAGTGGCAATTGAGGGACAATATGGAGAGCTCACTTGTACGTTTGAAACATATCTTAAAATCAGATTTTATTTCGGGTTATTTGATTCATTTGTATGTTCAGTTCGTATCGAAAAATGTTTCAGATTGCAGGGCAACCAGGCAGTCTGTATTCCATGGAAAAGTTCCGTGCGCATCAAGTCGATTTTATGGAACATCTGGAAAAGATGTGCGTGCAATTGCAAGATTACTGGGGATCTGTTACGCCTCTTCTCAACATAACAGATACCTGCGCCCCGACTAATTCAGGATTTGAACTAATTTCTTCATCTGAACTGATAACTTAAAAGGCTAAACCATAAAAGTAGTAGTTTTTCGTAGATGGGCAAAATGGAGTTTTGCTGCAGTAAAATTGTACATTGTAATGTTGCAGACAGTGGTATATACACACAGGGTTAGAGGGGCTTAACACGCGCATTGACGGGGGGCGGGTACCCACACCCCTCGGCTTTGTCGGAAATAACGTACAAACGGCGGCGCGTAGCTCCGCCGTACTTGGCATACCTTTGCTCTCATCATTTCTACAACTTTTTTGAAAATTTCAAGGTTATCTCATCTCAGGTCAGGTCACCAGCACAGGTCAAAGGACCTGACCTCAAAAAAAGTTTAAGATAGTATAAGTCAGAATAGGGTGAACTTATCCGATTGAAACGCATATCACATAATGGACCCACCGAGTTCTCTAAGATATGTTCCGGCATTTTTGATATCGATGACCTAAGATCAGGTACGAGCCATGACCTCTCCATTGGAAATACATGGGAAAAATGGTTTGAAGTACAAAACTTAGTAACGGATGGTGATACAGCGTTTATTTTACCTTCACTAGACTGGCCTTGTTTTTGCGGTTCTAATGATATGCATGTTATCTAATATGACCTTGAACTGATCTCAGGTTGGGTAAAATCTTTGATTTGACCTAGCAAGGTCATATTATTCATCATTTGATTTGGCTTGCTGCGAGGATTCATACAAATCAAACCAGGTTATCCCTATGACAGCATGTTTTGACCTCTAGTGACCTTAAATGTGACCCGAAAAAATGGTTCAAATATTTTCGATGGAGAAGTGGATGGGCTACCCTATGCCGTTTACCGTTTTTCGCTACCTAGCGTGGTTCTCGAGATCTTAGGGGGGGCGGGTACCCACCACCCCCCCGTCAAAGCGAAGGTGGCTCAGACCCCCGTCAATGCGTGTGTTAAGCCTCCGCCACGAAACATCAATGCTAATAGCAACTGCACGACCGGAGGCTATCCCGAGGTCATGGTGAGTGAGGCTCGAGTCCCCTAGCTCCCCCCCCCAAAAGGAAGTCCTGGATCCGCCACTTGTTCTAGACAGCCTTTTACCTCCCCCTTGATCCGCCCCTGTCATTTACTCACTGCGTGAACGTGATGATGCCGACGGTTGTCGGATCTGCCTCCAGGGTGCTCCACGTGCTCCTCAAATAAGTCTTATCCCTGTCCGTGAGGTAAGGCGCTTCCGGCAGCGTCTCAAGGTCGCAGGTACCACTAACCGAGCCCCGCTTCGGCTCTGCGATACCCTCGTCCTTCCCGCCATCTTCTGCTTTGATCTTCTCTTCTTTGCTTCGCAGTCGTGCTATGAAGGAGCCTGTTCGGGAAGAGGGCTGGGAATCGCTCTGCGATTTCTGGCGTCTCAAAGATCCGTTGCCATGGGTACGGAAACTCACCATGCACTCCTTCGTTTGTGTCGCTCCCATCCTGATAGGTTTCAGGGGTACTCCCTGATTCAGAGGGGGTGAATAAGGGGGGGTACACCTGAATATTGAGGTGTTCAAAGATGCCACCACTGTTTTAAATGAGTCGAACTCCACTCTTTAGGCGTTGGAGCAATTGCGTTCGTCTCGGTCTGGATTGAATATACTCGTCCGATGTATGTCTAGCGCTTTTCAAGCCGTGTAGAGCGTGACACCAGGATTAAATCTGTTAAATGTCGCCCGCTTAATATGTTTAGAAACGACTGAAGCCCTCCGAGCTTAGGAGCCTTAGGCAATGACTTATGTCCATACTTGTTTAATCAGAACTCGAAGATGCGTGGAATTATAACGGGCATCTGCAGTTTCATCACGTTGCAGAAATAAGATATTTCAACTTGCTAGACTAGACTATAATAAGTTAACTTCCTAGAGGTAACGGCACGTCTGGTTGTGATACGATGCGAGATATCGGACGCCTTCTACACCAATTCAAACTTAACTCTCACTGCTCTTAAAACACCGCAAACTCTTCAGTCCGCTCCCAAACTCAAAGCACATTCCTAGAGATAACACTCATGCATCCGCCAGAAGTTGTCGCGCCGAACCATCTCGCGCGCCGGCACGCCCGCCCTCCACCGTCGTCCGCAGCACACTGAACGTCGATGTCGACGAAGCAGCGTCGATTTCGACGGGACCGTGACCTCGACGGCCGCAGGCGCGTCGTTCGCGTCACTAGTGCTACACGGCTCTCGTCCGTCGGCACAATGTCCGTGCCAAAGTTCCGTTATCTTTCCAGGAACTTTTTTGTGAAGAAGGTGCAACGCGACGCGGAGGATAGCAACGGCGTAGGTGTCGTCGGAGCGAATGGACGAAGCGGTTTTCGGGAATGTATCAGGCTTTCTGACGGCCTTCCAACTTTTGCGAAGAGATGTAAATCGGGATCATATTAATGATAGAAATATCGGGAAGATGAAAGAGGTCAGATAATTGAATACGAATCGCACGCTTGCCGGAGGAAGTAAGCCTCTGAATCTAAGCGTATCCAATTTTTAAATCAAAGCCTTCAGTAGGCCATCAAAGTCTTTAGCTACTGCTGATTTTTTTCTGAGATCACGTCACTATTTCATCAACATGCTGCTTTAAGCTTTTAGAAAACTTTGAGCTGCGAGCTTTTACGGCTGCGAATCCTGATCTCCAGCCCAAACAACAACAAAACCGATTTCAGGTATTTTTAAATTCTTCGTGTGCTGAGATTGTAGAATGTGATGGTGAAGCCTGCCCTTCCAAGCAGGATATTTCTAGACCTCTCTCCAAGTTGGGGTTAAGCCTTAACCCTCGCGGGGGATCGATGGCCCCCTAAGGTTTTTCGGGATAGCAGAAAAACGACGGGGCGCAGCACCGCGGTTGAGAGCTCTACCTCTCACTGCATCATTTTACCATCATCCCGAAATTTTTACCCCGGGTCACCCAAGGTCAGGTCACCAGACGAGGTCAACCAAGGTCACCTCACTTCACCTTTAGAGCTCTGTAAGAGCTACATTTCAAAGTCGATCAATTTGAAACTTCCTACACTTCATAACCTCTCCAGGGTCTACAAGGTGTATATCCGGGATTTTTCGATTTCGTGCCCTGAGGTCAGGTCACGAGGCGACCTCTCCCATTGGAAAAGCATGGGAAAAGTTGTTTCATGATATAAAAGCCACAAAAATGATTGCAAATACTCAGACTGCTTAGAACAACGTTTTGGACACCCTTTCACGGATCCCAGGGGTCATATTTGCCCTTTGACTTTTCCAAGGTCATCCAAGGTCACCAGAGGTCAAAAACAGTATTTTGACAATAACTTTTGACCTAATTAAGCTAGAGCGGTGAAACAAACATCATCGTGTTTGTCTTGTCACTGGCTTTCATTTGATATACAGCAAGGTCACTTTTTGACCTTTGTGACCTCAGGTCATATTAGGTCACGAGGTGACCTCTGGAGGTCAAACCACTGGCGGGAGGTCTTAACGTTCCACATAGCGGAAAAAGTACTGGCAATTTGCTATCAAATGTACTTTACCAGGCCTCAATAGCTCTAATGACATAAGAGTTATGCCCAGTTTGCTTAATCATTGCATATTTGAGTGAAAATAGCCGATCTTGACCTAATTTGACCTCTGGAGGTCAAACCATTGACCTGAGCACTAAAACATGCGAAGTAATTTCTTACTGAATTCACGCGAGCTTTCTATTGCACTTTGCAGATTTGCGCTAACGCCCATATTTTCGGAGTTAGAGGGGGCCATCGATGGCCCCGGTGGGGCGAAGGTGGCGCCGGACCCCGGTGGGGCGCGGGTTAATGCATAGCTGGGGTGTTAGCCAAATAAAGCAAAATTCACAAAACCACATCAGAAACCATAAGCGTCGCCACCGGCAAAAAAGTGAGGAGGGGGCGGCAGCCAAACTTTAAGCTGATGCTGACAAAAACAATTTCCACGTTAGGACCAAAAACTGTTCGAATTTGGGCTCCTTGCTGCCTTCCGCAGCGGCTGGTTATAATAATGTCTGATTTTCTCCCATATTGACTGAGATCAGGAAATTGTTTTGCCAAAGAGAGGGGGACAGGCCCTCCTGGCCCTTTTCCGACGCTTATGTCAGAAACGTTCCCCTGAGACGTTCTTCTCTCCTCCAGGGCGGAGAAGCGCTGAGTTAACCTCCAACTCTATCACCCTATCAGGAGCGAACTAACAAACTAGCAGGACAGAGGTAAAAAAGTTACCAGTCTGTCACCAAAACCGAGAACAGCGAGACGGCCAATGAACCAATAATAATGATAATTGTTTGGGTTTAACGATGCACCAACTTCCAGGGTTACACGGCGTCGCCAGCTATCGCCCTGTTGGAAGGGATTAGAGGGATAAGATCAATTTATTCCGAAGCTTTGCCGGGCCTTGATTCCGGGACCTGTGGCTTAGGCGCTCTACTACTGAGCCACGCATCGGCCAATGAAGCAGAGGTGTCGTTCTATACCTTATGTCCAGCTGCGAAATTAGAAAAAAATATTGGGATATCGACATATTTATCACACTGCCCCCCATCTCCCCTACCCTGCTTGTTTCCGATGGTATCTAATCATTCTTATCATAATTGGGATTCGTCAGGCTTTTCATTGTTTCAAAGACTCCTATTTTTCCGGGTCACATGGTCGAAAATTGGCAAGCGCCGACCTCAAAACATGTTTCTCTGACCTCTAGCGTAGGCCTATCACGCAAATTCCGGAAACACTGCGCTGTTCAAACCTGGCGTTTCTTGATTTACGTGGCGTGCGTACCCAATCCGAAGGACAGCTGACGCTGATTAAATTCAACACCGGCGAGGATCGATCAGCTGGGACTGATGTGTTTCAATGCACTCTACAGCGACGCATCGAATACGGGGAGGGTCAAAGGTCAAATAATGACCTTGAAAGGTTATTATTCGTCATGGTCACTATCTGACCTTACCAGGTCATGTTCCGTATTATTTGAAACATTGGTCAAGAGGAGCACATTAATGTATTTTCTTTTGTTTTAGGTCCCATGGTTCCCGAGATAGGGGATTTTCTAAATAGGTCTAAAATTGTCCCATTTTGGTGCAATGCTGCGTTACAGGTAAACAAATATGTTTGAAATCTGCTCCAGAGTAGAAGGCGGCAAGGCGATTCCAACACCATTTCAACTTTTTTCCAAATCATTTCCGGTTCCCGGATCGTAGGGAACGTATCGTAGAACTTGACTTGAAAATAGAGAGCATAGACACTGCATAATAATGATGCCGTCCATTTTCATTATGATATCAACTGATTTGTGAGACAAAAACATCTGGAAAGTTTTTTTATTTCCTTAGTGAGAATGGCCTTAGAAAATCTAAAATTTTCTCCCTCGAGTTGTTTACTAGAAAATTTAACTCGCGTCTTTTGATACGGTACATTATATTCTGCTGCATCTCAGGCAACTGAGCCAAAAGCAACTTACGTTAAATGGAGTTTACTCTCAGTAGGTATGAATTAAGCAGGGTTGATATAATTCATTTCAATTTTACTGATAGGCTAGACTAGTGGTGGATACAATGGTGGATAGGTGGTTCAAGCCCCCCTTCCCCCAAATTTCCGAGTGCCTATAGTTAAGGCTGTTCTGAAGCAATGACAGGGGAAGTTTGAGCCCCTTAGCCCCCTCCCCCGAAATCTAGTCCTGGACCCGCCACTGGGCTAAAACATTGGTGCCGAAAGCGGGGGACGGGGGGATGCGTCCCCCCATGTTGGCCAACCAGGGTGGACGTCCCCCCAAAATTGTTTGGGTCAATGGTCATTAATGCTGTCAGGTACCGAATATGCTCAAGACTCGCCTCCCCCGGTCAGCACCAGCTCGGGTCCGTCCCCCCTGCGAAAATTCCGTGGCAGCGCCCCTGGGCTAAACCCATTTCTCTCCCATACCGGGTTCTTAGTTTTGGGCATATGCAGCTTAGTGAGAACCACGCTAAATGCATAAAGCTTTCGTTAGACTTAAAGAAAGTTTAATTTCCGTGGATCGAAAATGGTTTTTACGTTATTAGACAAACCAACAACATTATCACATGAACAACAACATATTGTGATGTGAAGTGAGGTGAGCTGACCGAGCTGGCCTATGGGTAGCCTCCTCTTTGTCTGAAAATAGACAAAGTATTAAAAATTATAATATCCAAGTGCGTTTTTGTGTGTCCATTCATTTTAATCAAATCACTTAACTACCGATGGCGACAATAGCAGGACAAAAACTTGGGATGAACGCAGAGGCATCCTCCGTCCAGCCTGCTGTTTTCGTATTTCAGTCAGATCTCAGACTTCTCACTACTGCTGAAGTTCTGTAACAACTTTTCCGACAACATCAGCCGGATTCCACCAAAACAGGGGATGGCATTCAGCACAGTTCCGGCTTAGCATTACGCCAATGCAACGGTACGGAACCTTCACGACCGCATTCCGGCGACGTTTGGTGAATTTAATTGGTCTAAATGCAGCGCTCAGTGTTGTTAAACTGTTGGATGGAAGCCAAAATTCGTCCGGAAGGAATCTATCCCGGCGTGCGTTGTTCTGCGAGTCTTTGGGATCAGCTAGCTTAAAGCAGTGGTATAAAATTCATTGAACTTTACACGTGCATTGACGGGGGCGGTTACCCGCCTCTCTCGGGTTTTTCCAAGATAGCATAAAAACGGTGGCACGTAGCGCCGCCGTACTCCGCATACCTTTTTCTCATCATTTTTACAACTTAGGTCAAAATTTTAAGGTCAGGTCATCTCAGGTCAGGTCACCAGTACAGGTCAAGTGACCCGACCTCAAACAAGTTTAAGATAGCATAAGTCGGAACAGGGTGAACTTATCCGATTGAATCCATAGCATATAATGGGCCCACCGATTTCTCTAAAATATGTTCCGGTGTTTTTGATATCGATGACCTAAGGTCAGGTACGAGCCATGACCTTTCCATTGGAAATACATGGGAAAAATGGTTTAAGTGAATAACTTAGTAACGGATGGTGATAGAGCGTTTATTTTAGCTGCATTAGATTTGCCTTGTCTCTGCGGTTCTAATGATATGCATTTTTATCTAAATTGACCTTGACTTGAACTCAGGTCAGGTCAAATCCTTGATTTCACCAAGCAAGGCTATATTATAGATCATTCGATTTGGCTTGCTGGGAGGATTCATTTAGTTTGAGTTGTTTTGCTCTATCTTTACTTGTTCAGATGTAATGACCAAAAACCTTCATTTACATGTTATCCCTATGAAGGCATGTTTTGACCCCAAGTGACCTTAAATGTAACCCGACAAAAAATGGTTCAAATTGAGAAGGGGATGGGATATCTATTGCTGTTTACCGTTTTTCGCTACCTAGCGTGGTTCTCGAGATCTCAGGGAGGGGGTGGGGGCAGGTACCCGCCAACCCCCGTCAAAGCGAAGGTGGCTCAGACCGCCGTCAATGCGCATGTTAATTGGCGGAGTTTTTTGTTCTAGTCCTGCATTTAGAAAAGCGTATGATTTCATCGAGCGAAGACCTATGTCTCGTGACCAGCAGCACTGTGCTGTTTTCCAGCCCTTCTCTGAACTGGAGGAGCCAGACACATTAAGCACGCGACAGTCAACACAATGCTTGACTTCATCTGTAAATGGGCACCACGTCCGTTGATGATTCGCATGCAGTAAACAAATAAACAAATCCATGAAACAACTAACGCTACAGAAGTGACGTCATCTAGAGTGTGTCACCGTCAGTACAATTCCGACCCAATCCAAGTCACATTCCAAATCTCCCGCGCAAACCAAGCGAAATCCGATAACACCCCGTGGTTATCAATACAAATATAATGCATTCGATGATATAAATACATCAGCCAAAATTGGAATATAAATCCCTGTCTAGATTCAAACTACCCGGATACGCTGATCAATCATATCCGGCCATGGTTTGGAATGGGTCGTATATCGATTTAGATATCTAATCCATGATAAACCCTTCGTAATGTGCAATCACTCTCCGTTGGTGATCTAGCACTTACGGTGATTTCCATGGTAGAACAGTGCAGTTACTAGGTTGTGGCATCAAGTGTGCGTTTTAATCGGCTCATTATCTTGTGTCGCTATTAAATCACGTCCGGCAAACTTTGCAATGTTTGGCGTTCAAACACCGGCGGTGGATCGTGGCTAAATCTGTGCCGGCTAGCAGAAGCCACATATCAGGATTTGTGGTGGAGACGCGAGTGTCGACAACACTACATCACTATCCTGCATCGTACATCAACACATTCAGCGTCACAAATTGTGCCGGGTGTGACCTGGAAACAAATGAGGATCTCTCCAGCAAACAACCGTCATCGCTGGCCTAAGGCGCGTATTTCTGGAGCGCTGATGGGGTCTGACAGTCATCATCGGCGGGCTCACCGTACTATCCAGATAATGGCCAAGTGGCGTGACGTCATAGTAAGTGCCTCGCACGCTCGTTGCTAATTACGACCTCATTAAGCTCAGTGTTTGCCGGTGTTAGGATGGCTTTGCATTTGGCTACACTAAAAGGCATACGTGTGAGTAGAGGTATCGGTCATTTTTACGAGCTCTTGAGGAACATTATCCAAGCCTCTTGACAGTGACATATTCGCGGATGATGCTGCCTAATTAACCGAATAATCATCTTTCCGCGGCACACACGGAAACATGCAAGGCTCCTAGATGTATTATTGTATTGTTCTTTTCCCTAGCGAGTTCGTAACAGCCAGGAAAATTCCGATACAGCTCAAACCACAGCCCAGAATCCTCTAGGAATTCCAGGAATTCCTGAAGGGCTCAAACATACAATTTCTGAACCCAATTCCATGAAAATCTAAAAAATACCGCTATTCAATCAGTATACACCTACATGATCACACCTTGCAAATATACGGCCAGCTAGTCGCCAATGCAGAGTTATATTGAATACAAATATTAAATAACGAATACAAATTTAACTCGCAAATTCCGTTTCTGGTTTACTCACAAAAGTGTTCAGTGCGTTTACTTCCTCTCCCACTGTCATGTTTTTTTCATTGTATTATTTTGCTCAATATTTTTTCGCTGAAGCCCGTTCATGAATAACGTAACGCATATTTGTAATCTATTTTTATCCCCTCTCCATGTGTAACGTTTCGTAACGTTTGATCAACCCCGTCAGAAATTACGCAACCCTAGATTTGGACTCCCACCTTCCCCCTGGACAGATAGAATAGGGAATTTCCGCAGCAATTCCATAAATATCGGCTTAAACCCGAACTTTGTGGGTAGTGTCTGCCTAAGATATGCGATTCATGGGTCATATTAACCCGGCAACTCCTGGGCTCTTTTCGTACACACTTTCACACACTTCTCGCGCTTTTCGTCTAAAGGATCCGACCGGATCTATCCCCCCCCTCTACGATCTCGGAAACCGGAGGTGATACGGAAAAATTGAAACGGCGCTGGAAGCTCCTTACCGTCTTACAATGTACAAGGTCCTTACCTTATAAGGTGTACGGCGGACGGCCACAGCGGCAGTCAATTGAGGGCTTATAAAGGTGCATCTAGGAAGGAATTTGAAGGATTAAACATACAATTTGGCGAATCTCATCAAAATAAAAACTTTAATCAATAAATATAATCACCACAGATATAGGGCGCAGTCGTCTGTAGGAGAGTACCCAGTTGTTAGTAAGGATAAGGGAAAACCCGCCCTAGTAGCACTCGACATGCGCTAGGATTAGCTGGTGGTTCCAGTGAGAGTTGTATTCTTATATCTTAAATATATTTAATATACCAAAAAGGGACTACATTAAATCAAAGCGTGAATGTGTATGAAAAAAACTATTTTTTACAACGGAGTGGCAAAAAAGCAAAAAACGACTGAAATACCATGAAATAAAAACTTTCACTTCATAGGCACTCAGGTTTACATGAAGGATCCACAAGACTCAAAAAACATAAACTTAAGCTTCCCCAGGACATCACCTGCATCAACCTGCAAGTCAGCCTCTCTATAACCTAAACGACAAATCTTTGGTAGACATGATTTTCACGTTCGAATTCAGGAACTCTTCGTCAAAGAGGTCAACAACATGCAGCTGCCGACCTTGACGTTTGTCACAGCCGCCCCAGACTCCCGCGATGAGCTCGCCTTGGTCTCGGCAGGGATGCGTCGCGCCTCCAAGAAAAGTGGCCAACTTTTATTTTGTCTGCGGCGTTTGCAGATACATAAAAACGATTATTTTTACTTTAAAGAATTGTAGTCGTTTTGTCCTCGACAAACCATTAACGTAGGTAATTCCCAAGTCAACTTAATCCACCCATGAAAGAGCTAAAAATGCTGAGCGCAGGCCGCGATCAGAATGCTGCTGTCGGTGCTTCTTCTGATCGACGCAGAGGCTGATAAACATTTTTTACGGAGCTAGGAACAGTGGCGGATCCAGGAATTCATATCGGGGGATTGATTGAGCCCCCTAGCCCCCTCTTGGATTCGGAGGTGCCGAAGCGGTGTTATTTGTGTTGCTAGTCGCTAGTCGACGAGGCCTCAGGATTAGATTTCGAATAGGACTCAGATTTCCTCACTGTGAGACAAAGTACACGATGGAAAATATATAATTGAAAACAATGCCATATGCAACCTGAGAGAGACTTCCTTATTACAGTTTTGGCTTCGCTCGGTGATAAGCACTTCAATTGAATATCATCTCTTAAAGATCGTAATTAAGTACAACTGGCCTTTTCAATTATTATGAGCTAAAGTAATTTTTGTTAACATGTTTTTCATGTGCACAGGATGTGATGAATCGTCTTCTCTGAGATGGTCCTAGCCGGCGGCGGATCCAAGAGGGGGGCTAGGGGGCTCAAGCCATCCCCAAAATGAATTCCTGGATCCGCCACTGTTCCTAGCTCGTAAAAAATGTTTATCAGCCTCTGCGTCGATCAGAAGAAGCTCCGACAGCAACATTCTGATTGCGGCCTGCGCTCAGCATTTTTAGCTCTTTCATGGGTGGATTAAGTTGACTTGGGAATTACCTACGTTAACGGTTTGTCGAGGACAAAACGACCACAATTCTGTAAAATAAAAAAATCGCTTTTATGTTTAAGAAATCATCATCCATATACGTTTATATCATAGTGAAAGTAGGAACAGCTACATTTGACCCCTCCCTCACAAGACGCCACACTCAAAACCGCTCAGGAGAACTTTGCCACAAACTTCTCCCATTAGAAGCCAGTGGTGTCTCCCTGTTCTATCCCAATACCTCATTGAGTTCTTTGCATTTTGGGGAAAGTGTAAGAAGCCCCACGTATCTTTCGGATGAGAGCCCATTGGGACCGTTCTCATGCAAGAGAACAGGCGAGCACCGGCACTCAAATAGATCAATTTTAGTTTCTTCGTAAAGAACGCAAAGAAGGGATAGCGTTCTCGAACTACTTCTCGGGAATGGTCTCAGCTGATTGTGCGCGTGCGTACGCTGCGGGGCTGCGTCGCCATGGCAACACAACGACGCGACAGCGGATGGTTCATTGCAGTGGGAAGCTCCGGGAGTTGAGAAGTGGAGCATCTGGCGCCTGTTTTGTTAAGGTAAGTGTGACGGCACTTTGTTAATTGGTAACAACTGTCGTGTATGGTAACTAAATGTGGCTACTGGCCTATGGAAAATTTGCATATTTGTACAAAACTGTGATACCACCGACACTTTGTGGCAGACCTGGCAAAACGTTTGGATGGGGCCAGCCCTGGAGAAAAATTCAAACATTAGTGTTTCTGAAAAAAACGCTTTGCGCTTTGAAGAAGGGTCACGGGATCCACTGGCGATGTGCAGTTAGGTTGATTTTACCGTCTTCCTGTGAGAGGCGAGGTTTGGGAAGGAGGGGAGGTTGGTTTTGTCCATCCGTCCATAGGCAGATCTTGAATTGCCGATCAGGGAGAGACACATGTTCAGGGCGTCATCCAGACCTGGGGGACGCCAATACTAGGGCGGCACAAATATATCCGTTGGGCGCCAAATCCGATCGCGATAGCGCTTATTCTTGCTTCCCGGGAAGGAAGCGACATTTATGGGGGCCCCATTGACCTTTCAGAAAGTGTCATTGATCTCTCAGGGGCATCGATAATCGGTTGGGCGAAGTGGTGGCAAAAGTCTTTAAAAAGTATCTTTGTCCCATAGATCGGTCTATGCATCCCTCATATTCCTCTGATATATCTTTAAAATAAAGCTGGTAAAATATAGCTTATGAACCGGCATCTTAATGCTCAAATAGAACAGACCAGTGGCGGATCCAAGAGGCCTGCCCCTTAGAAATGTCCGAACCCCAATAGTAAATGCATAGCTGGATGCTGTCCGAGGTGCTGGCGGGGCAGGCTCCAAGCCCCCACTCCCCCTCAAATGAAGTCTTGGATCTGCCACATTAACTCAAACGTTTGGGGGTTTTTGGTCCATTTTTCGCGTGTTTTGAGCAGACTCATTTCCTTTTTCAGGCAGAAGAAGTGGCGGCCATCAAAAGCCTGCTCGGGAGTGCTGGGTTGGTGGTTCGTCAAAGCTGAAAATCGAGGAGGTCAGCCTAGTCCTCAGAGATCAGCAGCTTTTAGAGGAGATGCTGGACGTGAGTGGGCCTCACGCAAAGCCCTGTGCGTTTGTGAACAGATATCTTCTTTATCTGCAGACATAAGGGCCTGATCATTAGTTATGCTCCCTTTATAGGGGCGTTCGACCTCCCTACTGACGTCATGTGCCTTCACTGTTTGCAGGCCACATCATAAAATTTTGATCCGTTTGTGTTACAATATAAAGAAAACGCATTGTGTTGTTTTGTCGCCAAGTGAATCTTTAAGAGTCTATAAATATTTGATTGAACACCAGTGCATTGTATTAACTTTGGCGTGATTTTCCATGCCTCACCACACCAGTTTCACTTCTTTGGCATCCCATTCTTTTGGAGAAGTCACGGTTACGTATGCCCATTTTCAGCTGCAGTTCTGTGTGAATTATCCGCTTTTTTCTAAGTGCTTAACAATTTGGCTGAGACTCAAACACGAGGTCATGTTTCTGATTAGCTCCACCACAACAGTGGAGCTTATCAAAAATGTGACTTGGCATCCGGCCTTAGACCTAATTGCTAAGTGCTACGAATAAGCGAATAATTTACGTGAAGCTAGCGGCATTCCTCCTTTAAGCACCATATGAAAGAATTTTAGCACGTCTTCAAGAAGAAAGGTAGTCGTTCTCAGAGTAGACGCAGCGTGAAAATTTCGAGAATCTATTACTTCTTGAAAGATGGATACGGCTTCTTCTAGAAAACTCTAAAAACCGGAAAGGGTACTCACAGAACATTCTTAAGTCAGCTGAGAACTGTTTGAGTTCTCCTGAAAGAAATGAAATACGTTTCACCGAAGAACATAAAGAAGCGCATCACGTCTCGATATGAGAACCCCTATCAGTCTCGTTGAGAACCCTGACAGGTCTTAAAATTTGCTGTCCGATTATTGATATGGTGCAAGTTAAGTGCAAGAACTCTACGGGTTCTCCACCGGTTTTCAGTGCAAGGGGTAAACATGTAGGTCGATATCGCTACGGCGACCGTGCGCTGTGTGCTTCAAGGTGCATGTTTGAGATCCATATTTGGAGTGGGTATGCTTCAAGTTAGCACTTGCAGAAATACCTGTGACGTCACGTTGTTCTACCGTTTTATCGCCGTCGTATCGTGAGTGATGTAATTGTGATATCATGAGTGGGGTGAGTAATCATTATATCGTGAGTGACGTGAGTAATTTATATATAGTAATGACGTTAGAAATGGTATGCCGTGAGTGACGTGATTAATTGTTATATTGTGTGTGACGTGATCAATTATTATTATTGTGTTTTTATCAACCCCCAAGGGGCAGGTGTTTTGTGTTTCCCTCTCCTTCTCTTGTTGTTTTTTTTTGGGGGGGGGTTTTTTTTTTTTTGGGGAGGGGGCGGGGCTAGAACCCGGGCGGGCGGGGGGGAGGCCAGCCCGCGGGCCCCCCCCCCCCCCGCCCCCCGTGACGTGATAAATTGTTATATTGTGTGTGACGTGATAAGTTGTTATATTGTGTGTGACGTGAGTAATTGTTATGTGGTGAGTGACGTGAGTAATTGTTATATCGTGAGTGATGTCTCTGTCTTAATACGTCCTGCTGTTTCCTTCGTTTGCAAGCTTTCTTTCCCCCATTTGCACGGTTCATGTTCAGTGGGTCGTGGCTTTGTCCATGCAATCGGGCCATATCCGAAAGTGCCAGCAGCATTGTCCACGCACAACATTTTGCCCTGTTTTTACCTTGACGCTATTGACCAGATGTCAATAAACATTAGCTGCAATGCTGATCACCAAAGTCTGTACCAAACCCAGAGTCAGCCTTTGCTTAAACCTCCCGACTTTGAGATTGAATGGCGGGGGGTGGGGGGGGAGTTTGCGGCTCACTGTCTCTAGTACACTTTGGTGTTAGCAGGGGCGTCACCACCATGGGCGCGATGGCCCTTATGCATGTTTTGGAGGCTCTGCACCTAACTCAGGAGGCCCCCTTTGATACTTAGTGTCTGGATAGCCCCTTGAGTATCAAAGACTCTAGCCTCCCTGCTTATAAAGGCGACCTCATAATTGGCTTACGCACGAGGTCCCATAATGGCCTACCTAGTAGACACCTTTACTTGAAAGGAAGGTTTCCTAAATGACCCAAATAGGTGGACCCTTTGCTTATAAATCAAGTTCCCCAAACGGCTTATCCAGAAGCACCTTTACTTATAAAGGAGGCCCACTAACTTTTATACTTATAGGCCCCTTTACTTATAAAGCAGGCGCCTAAACGGCAAACATAGGAGGCCACTTGTAAAGAAAGCCCTTCAGTGACCTAAAATATGGAAGAAGACGCCCTCAAAAGCTAGAAGCCTCCCCCTCTCAGGATCAAGGATAGGAGGCTCTCCTTCAACCCTGGCCCCTATAGAAAGAAATTCGTGACGACGCCCCTGAGTGTGAAGCACCTATTCAGATCGAGCACCAAATCGTACCCTGACATTAGTGTTGAGTTTTGCTGTGGCCCCAGCACATCACTGCTAAGGCATAGGCATCCAGTGTGTGTGTGTGTGTGTGTGTGTACAATGTAAATGCATAGATCAAGTAGTAAGTACAATGTATGTATATATATATATATATATATATATATATATATATATATATATATATATATATATATATATATATATATATATATATATATAGCTGCCCCCGATGGTCATCCTGCCTTCTTTAACCCCCCCTCTTGGTTTTCTCAATATAACGCACAAACGAAGAGACGCAGAACAACGAAACTTGCAGTACCTTATTCCTGATCAATTTTGCATATCTGAGAATTTTTTTAGGGCAGGTCATGTCGGGTCAGTGAGAAATCCAAGGTCAAACGACCCAACCTCAAAACCTAAAATCACGAGTTTGAAGCGGTGCCTAAGGAACACCAGCCAACTGATCAGTTTGAAAATTTCACAATATGATAAAATCATTAGGATCTAAAAATATATTATCTCGGAATTTTCATATTGCTGACCTAAGGTGGGGTCAATTTTTGGGTTTCCCCATTATAAGTCTATGGTGAAAAATAGAAAGGTCTCGTTTTCAGTAAATAATACATGGATAAGCTGAAAATCATCAAATGATGTATTCTTACCACGATCTTGACCGTAAAGCTGATTTTTGACCATCTGACCTCTTAAAGGTCATCTTAGGTCACAGGAGCATACCGTAATTGTTTTGCCAATAACTTCTTACTGAATTGAGATAAAGCTCCCATTTTGCTTGCATTGTGCTTGTATTGTCACGGGGAGTCGATTGATGTGCAACAAGGTCATACCAGGTCACCCTGTATTCTTGACCTAGCTCCATGCCAGGTCATTTTGACAATTTAACCTAGCAAGGTCATATTATACATCAATCGATTTGCCACGATGAGAGGAATCCAATGATGCATACATATTTGACATAAATCCACTAAGTAAAAATCTAGAGGGTAAAACGTGCAATGCCCAGTTGTAAGCCTGTGTAACCTTCTTTGACCTATGCTGACCTCAATACTGACCTGACATAAAAACACTGTATAATTTCCATTCGTGTAGACAAGAGCTTTCAAACGCCGTCCGTAATTTTCCCTTAGCTTTCCTGGGAAATGAGACACGAAGGGGAGCGCGAAATTCGCCCCCACCCTAGCGGGGCGCGTCATGCCAGGGACTCCAGCGGGGCGCGTGTTAATAAGCGAGACAGAGCCAACCAATATCTGCATCCTGCCTTTTGTCGCGGTTCTCGTCCGAGTGCGTGACGAATTGAACAGACCCGGTAACCTCCAACGCCGGGACGCCGTCCAAACCTCCGGCCTGGAGGTGCCACAGAGCGGATACTCACGTGGACAATTTCATTTATTACACACCTCCACAGAAGTTTCATTCACTTCCATGATCCTTTTATCTAGTTACCTTTTAATTCAATTCAATTCGATGTAACGAATCAACCAGCTGATGGGAAGGAAGGACTGGATTTGATTGGACTAGATTGTCCAAAGAATCTGGCAGGTTCACATCAGAGCATAAATATGGAATCCTATTTTTCTTAACTTGAAACCATGTTTCGGGTAAGGATTGGTTCTGGACGGATAACTATGTCAGGAAAACGGACTGGCCTGGATCTGTCGGGAAAACTGAATGCCCATCGGCCTGGATCAGAATTTTCTTAGCCATGATAAGCTCCACTGGGGAGTGGACGGGAGCGTTATCCTCTGCATCGCGCGCTGAGCACGTCAGCGTCGATGGTTCGCCGCTATCGTTGATTTCGACGCCAAGAATCGGAGGCTTGCCACCTGCGACTGAAAGCGTCCTGGCCGAGCGATTCCACGAGTCACGCAGTGAGAATCGATACTGCTGATTTCGTTCGGTGAAACTTTTACGTGATGGAATTAAGCATGTTCCGTCGTAATCCGTGCCAGGGATCAAATGGAGAAGGGTTCTGAACAATGTCCTCGAAATGGACGGGTATTACCAATGCTGTTGGGGGAAGTAGTATAAGGGCATATGGACAGGAGATTACCTGTCCCAGACAGTTCGAACACTCATGCATCTAATTTACCTTTCTACAATGCTGCTGCTTGAATCCAGAGCCATTCGAGTCGTGTAATGTTCGGAAAATGCTATGATAATGCATTACCTCTTGAAATGGCCCCAAAGGTCACACAGGGCTAAAATCACTACAATATGCATAACTCCAGGGACTGCGTAAGCGTTATAAACTTCAACGAAATCGAAGTTGCGAGGGAAGCTGTGTGCGATTTCGCCTGAAATGACCCAGATGCAAGTTGTATGACAGGTTGAATTAAAAGTTAAAAGTAATTAGCTGGATGAGTTTATTTATCGACATTTCACTAAAGTCATCAAAAGACATGCCAGGAAACCAACCCCCCATCCAAACAAGCAATTTCCAATGACGGGTTAATTTAAAAGCCAAAGTTTAACGAGTGAGTTTAGTTACTTCTTGCAGTTTGTTGGCCATGCATCTTCCAAATCAAGACCAGTGATCATCAGTCGGATCTGCAGCTTCGGATATATCTTCTGGGTAGTCTGGTTACTAATGATTTTGCAAAGATGTACAGGGCCAGAGGCCAGATTATTTATTTGTTTTCCCAACAGAGACCATTGCTTAGATAGACCGCCGTCTCAATAGATAAGGAAGTTACCTCCAACACATTTTTTAGTCGTTCAAGTGGAAATTATTATCCTCAACACGCTGAATGAGTAGATTAGACACCAGGCTGTAGTGCTTTGCCATATCGAGGGGGTTGTTTACACCTATTAATTAATTTTTGGGGCTTATCGACACACCAACTGCCAGGGTCATATGGCGTCGCCAACTCTTTCCCTGTTGGAAGAGTTTCTCGGGATCCAGCTTGCTCCTTGTTCAAGAAAGCCGCTGGGCCTTGAACCCGGGCCGGCTGCGTGGAAGCCAGCCTTATGCTGTTATGTTGTTTACATCCAAATTGGTGCCAATGTTAGTTGTGAAAACACCCAATCTTCTATTTCGCCGAGATTTCCCCAAGCAAGCTGCCAAGATGACACTAGCTGAGATGCGGAGGATGCAAATATTTACGTGCGGTTCTATTTAGCTGCTTAAATAGATCTTTGTTGAACTTGAAATTAATGCTAGGCCCATAAACTCTCTTGGCGTTAAACTAGCCTTACGCAGACAGATTCCCAAAATCAGAAATGTGTTAAAGACGCTATGCATAGGGACTTGTAGCCAGCTGTGTTTTTTCAGCTGGCAGAGCGCTGGGCTCCGGCCCGCACACAAAAACCGGACCGTGGGAGTGCGCCGGTGAAATCTTACGATCGATTCTCCTGAGACGCTTCAGAGCTCAATATTTACCCGACGTAGGTCGACTGGCAACTGACTGGCGAGAGGGTGACCTAAGCAAGGCGGCCGTCCCTGTGCTTTGCGGGACGTTAAACTTTGGCTTTTAAATTAACCCGTCATTGCAGAAATTGCTCGTTTGGATGGCGGGGTTGGAGTTTCCGTGGCATGTCCTTTGATGACTTTAGTGAAATGCCAATCCTAAAAGTCGAACCTGCAATAACTTGGCAACAAAATTTAAAAGTTATGCGCGTTAAAAGCTGTCTTCATATAAGTTTAACCCGAACTAAAGGCGGTCGAAATGAAAAAGAAAAGTAATTACATTGCAGTTGACACCTAGGTAAATTCATTTGGTTTCATTCATTAGCACATTATTTACCCTCGTTCAATCGCTGTTAACCCACTTCTTCCAAGCTGAGTGAAAACGCGCTATATTTTTGGTCTGAATTGCACCATCAAATGTGATCAAATCTGCCAACTTGCCAACAATGTTGGTGCCAAAATCAGATCAAGTCGGTGACAACACAGACATGATTGTGCATGCCTCAGTGTGACAAGCGGCACTCAGTCTTCTGATACGTTGTTGAAGATTTGACAAGACTCAGAAGGTCTTGTACTAAAAAACACCAACACCCAACCACCACCCCAGCGTCAAAAGCAAGGCCCCCACTATCCCCTAGACCAAATACAAGTATTTAATAAACAAACACAATAAGTAAAAACAGCAAAACCGGACAAACAAACAATCATTCCACCAGGGAATAAACATAGTACAACAACCCAGGCTATTAAAAACACAAATAAAGCGTGGTGGGATAAAATGTTGACACGAAACGTCTGACAATGTTCCCCTTTTGGTGTGCGAAACTCGATGTCCTTGACTTCCATATTTTGTTTGATATTTCGTTGGAGACACTTCGACACTTTCCCCGGCCTCTGGGCACTGTGTCGAGACGAAACGGACGTGCTTGTATGGCTGTTGCATTTGTAGGTATTAAGTCCACCGTCAGCTCTGTTTCTTGTCGTTGGTTTGTGACGTCATCTCCGACTGGCTCGGCAATAAGGTAGCTTCGTCGTCCGGCTGGGAGGGGTTGATGGGATTAAATGGAGTTAACATGCGCATAGGCGGATCCAGGGGGGCAAAGGGGAGCACGTGCCCCCCCCGATCGACCCTCGACGCCCCCTGAAATGGTCATGCCATGGCGCCCCCTGAAATGTCGCTTCCCACCTCCCCCCAGGATGCGAAAATCGGCGCCCACCGATAGGATTTTGCGCCCAAAATAATACGTTTTGCCGGTCAAAAGTGGCGCCCCCAGGACTGGATGGCGACTCCCCGGGAAGGTGCCCCCCCGATCGGCAATCCTGGATCCGCCTATGAACACGTGCAGTAGAGAGGGATCTGACGTCAACGCGCAGTGAAGGGGGTCCTAAATTGCCCCCCGTGATCTCAAAACCAAGATGGTTAGAAGAAGGTCCGTTGGGGGGGGTTGTCAGGGTGATGCTGATCTACATTAAATCCAAGTTTCATTGAGCTTAGGTCAATATCTTCAATATCAAACGAAGTTGTAAAATTGAAATCTGGACCTTGCTGAAAACCTGTTGGGAAATGCATGTGCTTATGGGAAAAAAGAAGGGAATACACTGAAAGCAGATCGAGGGCATACAGGGAAGATCTCTCACGATGTTATCTGAAAGTTTAAGGTCATTCAAGGTCACTGACGTATGACGTAGGAGTATGAAGTTCCCAATAATGTATAATATAGCTGGCACTATAGCTGCCTTTGGACAGTAAATGAGGATATGGCTTTGAAAAAAGACATGCCCTGTGACTCAAACCTTGATATTGCTAGCCTTAAATATGAAGTCATACCAAAAGATACGGCATACTAAATAACGTTATCTATCGGGAACACTAGGGTCAATGACTTTGACCGGTGACCTTGACCTTGAGCTGTATTTGGGGTGAGCTTGACATATAATCCGGATTATATGATGTTATTGTGTCAACACTCGGTCTACAGCGCAGGTGCGACTGCGCGAGTACGACGTTCCCAAATATAGGTATGTCTTGCAAGCATATAAGTAAAATGATATTGACCGATTTTCAAAAATTATTTCACCGATCGAGCGCTCATAAGTTTTCTCAAATGTGCAAAAGTAACGTTTTCTGACTGCAAACGGTTATCTGGCCAACTTTGAAAACTAGATGGGGCACATTAGAACCCCTCCACTGCGCGTGTTAACCTTCACCACCCAGTGGAAGCTTCAATCGGACCTCCCCCACCCCCTCCCCTCCCCCCCACCCACCCACCGCAGGCTTTTTCTCTGATGACGCAAAACTTATTTAAATGAGAGAGACATCGGTTTCATGCCTCTAGGGTGGTCTACTTTGACAACTTATGACAAAAAGTGGCATCAGGTCAGGTCATGTCAATGGGTTATGGCGTCATTGCCAAACCCAACCAGCACGATGATTATTAAAAATATCTAGATCTTGTCAAAATCCAAGGCAAAGGCCAAAATTGTTCAGATGTAAGGGTAGAGTCCCTTACACTGGGCAACAAAATTTAACTTTTGTCGTGAATCCAATGTAAAATAATCCGTTTCTAGCGTAATTTGTGGCGCTGAACTTGAATCTGGTAGCAGAAATGCCGTATCAGATCAGAATTTTGAGATCCAGTATGTTTGTGTGTCGTCTTTGTGCAAGCCTTCTTGGCATCAGTGACATTGACAGTGCAAAACCCAAGAGGTCTAGGAAAATAAACGTTTAGGTGTTTGTGGAGGCTAGGGTATTCTACCTAAAACCCGATTTTCATAGACCTAGCTTAATATATTCAAGGTAAAATGAGGCCATATGGGTCAAATTCTGTATGTGCAGGGTAGCCATTGGGAAATGCCATGATTTTGCGATGAGAAGCCGGATATGGAGAGAAAGTGGCCTGAAGTAACAGAGAAAGGTCTGAGGCATTGTTCTCTGAAACTTTTAGGCCAAGGTCGTTCAAGGCCATTGACCTTTGACGTCAAAATATTGCATTTTGCCTATAACGTGTACTGCAACTAGCACTATGGCAACCATCGGGCGGAAAATAAGGTTTGACCTTGACCCATGACCTTTGTCTTGAACCTGCCACTTTGAGCTCAAGATTGAGTGAACTAGCGTATAACGTCATAGCATGATATACGTCATATTAGGCGGCATCATCCGACCAAAGGCACTAGGATCAATGACCTTGAAATGGTGGTATGACTTTGACTTGTGACTTTTTACTTAGACTCGACCTTCAAGGGAGGTAACTCTGACGTAAAATGCTCATCATATAATGTTGCGACGTCACTTCTCGGTCTACAATACCGGCGAGCTTGTGCGATCGAGCGCAAACCTTGTTCAGTGTACAATGTTCATGCACTTGAATGCGAGGTAGTCTTTCGTTGCAATAA
This sequence comes from Lepas anatifera, assembly GCA_034440635.1. Taxonomy (NCBI): domain Eukaryota; kingdom Metazoa; phylum Arthropoda; class Thecostraca; family Lepadidae; genus Lepas; species Lepas anatifera. Next base: position 1,749,901 of record JAOTON010001929.1, on the reverse strand, counting down.
ATTCCCATGTATATTGATAAGCTGCATTGTCTGGGTGCAGATAATCCGGATTCTCGACATCCTTGATCTATCTCTTTCCACAAAAGGCTAAGCTGATGGCAGTGAGTGGAAAATGTAGGGGCTATACACCAGGTATGCTCTGGAGAAGAAACCAGGTACGGTGGCAAAAAACGGTTACTAAATTTGAAATCAGCAGTATCGAAATAGGCAGAAACAGGTGTTCACGTGCCGGATCCATTTTGGCTGTTGACCAGCTGGGCCAATGAATACGCGTGGAAATGGTAAAATGGCTATACACAGGGTATACCCTGGGCAGAAAACTGGGTCCGATGGAGCAAAACGATTATCAGACTCGGAATCAGCGGTACCGAAACAGGTAGGAACAGGTACTCCCATGCTGGATCCATTTTGGCTGTTGACCAGTGTTATTACCAGCCAAGGTTTCATAGTTTACTTTCTTCCTACAAGTCAGCGTTTGTCGCTCAACATTTCTTCACTTCCCCCCAAACACTCAGACCCAACTTTTGAACATAACTATTGAAGCCCACATCAAGATCAATGGAGGAGCGTTGAAGAAGGGTAAACAATCTGCCAACACAATACAATACTGGTGGCAAAAACAGATTCCGTCAGCTAGAGCTATTGGGTCTCAAACCTCCCATTTGTGTACATTGGATGATATTTCGCACTATCTATCATAATTACTAGCAATGCTGTCGTTTTTCATTATCTTTTCGCGCCCCGCGCTCACCTCAGGGTGCAGAATTAACGCTCAGTCCTTCAATACACATTTTAAGATTCATAAGTTTTCGGAACGTCTGGTGATTGCTTCTTTTTTGTGCCTAGTCCTCAATATTTTTGATGACATGCTTATAGTTTGCAATTCTGTCGGAAGCTCTCAGACACCTTTCCAGCCTATGGCATTGAATTCAACTGGGAATTAATGTCGCTTGGTTGAGAATTCCTCAACTTCTTGAAGCGTTCTAGCGATGGCGCACTCGTCTTCACCAATTTTTCGCCGTCGTCAGTCGCCCACATTGTTGACGCACGCCCGAGTGGGAGATCGGAGATTAGATTTCCTCTAAAGAAGAAGAGCTCAATGCCTCATCAGCAACTAAAAAAAACTTATCTGCTGACTAGCGTGGCTCAAAGGTCGCAAGTGCCTCGTTCACTAAAGCCTTAATTGAACTTCCCTCTCAGCATCACCCGAGTGGCAGTCTGGAGATGCGCGGTACGGGAGTTCACAGGATGTGAACCGGGAGTTCGCGGTCGTATGTGGTTCACAGGATTGCCGCTGTTGGTATATTTAATTTCACCCAAAGCTCTCGGTGTAAAAAGGTCCGCCAGGTTTAAAGTTCAATGTAATGGGGCTTGTTTTTTATAAATTTTGTCCAAGTTGTTCTCAGTTCGACTGTTAGGGTCGGAGTCTCACTAAAGTCATCAAGGGACTTGTCACGGAGACCCCGACCCCACCACTCGAACGAGCAACTCCCACAATGAAGGGTTGATTTAGAATTCAAAGTTTAACGTCCCTCAAAGCACAGGGACGGCCGCCCCGCTCAGGTCACCCTCTCACCAGTCAGTTGCCAGCCGACCTGTACGTCGGGTAAACTTTTGAGCGCCGGAGCGTCTCAGGGGATCCGATCCCAAGCCTGGACATGCACTGCCACTGCATGCTTCTGAGCAGCGGGCCGGAGCCCAACGCTCTACCAACTGAGCTACCGGGGCGGCTTAGTAGTTTTGGACAGGTATTGATTCACACGGACAATATAGCTTATTGAATATATATTATGCTTTTCTGAACATGCAATATAAAACTGTACATGCAAAGTAAGTGCAAATAAAGGGGTTAGTTGCCCTATTTCAAACCCTGAAGGAATACTTTCCATATGGTTGCATAAATTTGATTGGTTGTTGGCCCTAACCCTCACCCACTTGCTGAAAATACTATGCGAGCGAGTGAACCAGCATGCATCTGCCTGTGTGCCGACTACCTCGGGCGAGTTAATGTCCGTTATAGAGCGCCATTGGGCGCTCTAATGCGGACATCTAAGCCCAACGGCCGGAACACACATTGCATTCTCCCTGCTCCGTACTTGCCAAAACAAGCATCAATTGTGTTTTTTTTTCAAAGTCCAACTCCGATTTTTTTATTTACATCAGGCATATGCATTATCTTTCCACCACTGAACAAACACGGCCGCTGTAACGACATCTGTTGCTCGGTTTTTGTAACAGTGTTTCTTGTACTGCACGCGATTTTTGCCTCCTTGTGGAAACGCTGTGAGTGGGCCTTTACAGCAAGTCTATGCTCAATATTTGGGATCTCACTGATTACTTAAACTCTTATTTTGATGACGTCATTTATTGTTAGAAAAGAGGAGCTGTTTCTATGTTTAGTGTGTGGAAGTGGGGAAAGTGCTGTTTCCTGATTTGCAGACCTCTCTTGATACTAAATTGTTCATTTTAGAATTTCAACAAAGTGTTCCATTCCCTTAAATGGATTCAAACTGATCAGTCAAAGGACAACAATGCTGCCGCCTTGTCTTGGCCAACTCGGCCGCCATTGCCGTCTTATCCCTGCCAACTTGGCCACCACTGCAGCCTTGTCCCTGCCAACTTGGCCACCACTGCAGCCCTATTCCTACCAGTTTGCCACCACTGCAGCCTTGTCCCTGCCAACTTGGCCACCACTGCAGCCTTGTCCCTGCCAACTCAACTACCACTGCAGACCTATTCCTACCAGTTTGGCCACCACTGCAGGCTTGTCCCTGCTAACTCCACCACCTTCCCCCAACCCCACCAGCCTTATCCCGCCAACCAGCTACTACCGCCCATATCCCTAGCAGCTTCACCACTGCAGCCTTGTCCCTGCCAACTCGGCTACCACTGCAGCCCTATTTCTACCAGTTTGGCCGCCGCCCTATCCTTACCAGTTCAGCAACCACTGCAGCCGCACTCAGTGTCCTCGAGGAGCGGTTTATAGGGACAGCTGCAGCGCCCCGACAGGCACCGGCTGTCACAATCAATCGCACTAACCTCCGAACGGCAGCACATTTCGTCTCGCATCACCGTTTTATAGTATGAAATAATAAATAAGACCAGACGTGACAAGTTAAAAGCACGAAGCACTTGTTTTACCCTGACCAGGGGCGGAATCCAGGAGGAGGACGGAAAAGGCATTTGGACAAACCGGCTGCCAATTTGCCCCGATTTCATTAACAAGTCATGTTTTTTTCACGGCTTGGACCTATTTAGTAATGGCTTCACACAGATGTTAGTGGACTGGATATGTGAATGCAAACTTATTAGATATACATATTAATTATAAATATGTTTGTTATGCTATTGATCTTGGTGTTAGGGGACCAATTTAGATAAGCCATTCGTGGTAAATTAACGTTTCTGTACACATAACCACTGTGTTTTGAAATTCAACCAGAACTTGATTTTCATATTGCTGGTCACTTCTTTAAAGACTAAAACATATAAGTGAATAGGTAAGAACGTAAGAAGCTTAACTTTAAGCCTAACTTTTAACCCGCGCCCCACCGGGGCCACCTCGCCCCACCTTGGCCATCGATGGCCCCTTCCCTAACTCCGAAAATATGGGGGTTAGCGCAACTCTGCAAAGTGCTTTAGAAAGCTCACGTGATTTCAGCAAGAACTAAATTCACATCTTTAAGCGCGCAGTCAATGGTGTGACCTCCAGAGGTCACCTCGTGACCTAATTTAATCTGAGGTAACGAAAGGTCAGATTGTGACAATGCTGTGTATTAAATGAAAGCCAGTGACGATACATACATACTGATGTTTGATTCAGCGCTCTAGCATTATTAGACCAATAGCTATTGTCAAAATACTGTTTTTGACTCCTGGTGACCTTGGATGACTTCTGAGAGGTCAAACGGCAAATATCTCCCATGGGATCCGTGAAAGGGTGTCCAAGAACGTTTTTTTCTGAGCAAGCTGAGCATTTGCAACCGTTTTTGTGACTTTTAGATCATAACACAGCTTTTCCCATGCCTTTTCAAGGGAGAGGTCACCTCGTGATCACACCTCATGTCACGAAATTGAAACATCCCAGATCTACATCTTGTAGATCTGAAGTGTAGGAAGTTTCGAACTGATCGACTAAGAAATTTAGCTCTTGTAGAGGTCAAAAGTTGAAGTGAGGTGACCTTGGTTGACCTCGCCTAGTAATCTTACCTTGGGTGACCCGGGTTAAAACATATCAGGGATGGTGGGAAATTGATGGGGTGAGAGATAGAGCCCTCAACCACGGTGCTGTGTCTGAGGGTAAATAAGTTTTTTTGTAAATCCTTCATACCACGTCGTTGCATAGGCCAAACTTGAAATGTAATGTGTAACCAAAGCCAGGAGAGGGATGGGAATCAGATCAAATGACCCTATCTTTTTATCCGGAATTGTCATATATTAGCCAAACTAGAAGCTTTTGCAAATTTTGTGAAAGCTATTCGGTGGAAGAAGACTATTTGTGTTTTGTATGCGTAATGCATCGACAACAGGTAATCTAAAACCAAATAACAGGTAAGTAAAGTCGATCGAGATAACAACACACCAGGACCTAAACATCAAAAGCTGCAACACATCACACCAATAGATTCACCACTATCACATCACACCAATCGACTGTGTGGCCGCCAACATCGCTAACTCTGTCTTAAATTTTCTTAAAGTGTCACATAATCAATTGCTGTGGGATGAAACATTTAAAAGTATCACAGTTATAGACAGATTTTCACATTTGAACCATTTACTTATGGAATGGAGTTACGTCGCGCAGTGGAGAGAAGTCTAAGGTCAACACGCGGTGGAGGGGGATCAATCCCTCATCCTATTATTAGATGTTGATAGAGACTTCGGTAGAAACGCGTTCATCTGATGTGTTGGTTCAAATGTATATGTCTAAAAGTATGATGACCAGGCAAGGAATGCTTGTAAAACATGGAATATTTATTGCCTTTACAACGGAAAGGTCTTGGCATACGTTCAGCCGGTATTACTCAGTCTACATGGTGAATCAGGAGCCATCTCTGTCTCTGCGAGGCAAACGTGGCAAGTATGGCTGCTACACGTGATGTTAACCTTAAAAGGAATGTGGCACATTGGTCGAATCTTGGAATTTAATGTAATTAGGGGAGCTTTTAGCCGAAAATCAAGGAGGCGTCCATGATTTCTCTGCAAAATGTACAATAAGTGCAATATTTTTATTTTTAAAATGCTCCTCTAGGGAAACAAAGAAATATCTGCCTGTGTATGATGTCATGATATGGCAGCCACTACCATCTTCAATACGCTTCAAGGGCTTCGATTGGCTAATACTCACCGTGATGTCAGCATATGTCGTCACACCAACAGCCATGACAACTGTTGCCTGCTGCTAAGGGTACATGAGGGTTACCCCTTCTAGGTAGGGTAGCTTTCAGGTAGATTTTAGTCTTTTTCTACGAAAACGTCGAGTTCCAAGACAAATTATTTATTGAGAACCGGGTTTTCCGACTTGCTTCTCCAACTTGGCTATTTCAGTTAAAATCACGTTATAAACGTGCCACATTCCCTTTAACATCATTCCGCAGACAATGTTGCCTTGATAATGCCCTACAACTAAAAACTTCCATTATCTCACCGATGAGGTTGCAGCTGGGATCCCCAGCCAACGTGAAGGGGTTATTTTCGGTTGGGAAATGGATCCAATGGCAGGTAGCTAGCGAACTGGTCGGTCAAATGTGGTATCAAGAGCTGGGCCGATGTCAGGAGTGGTGTAAACTGATCAAGCTGATCAATCTGTTAAGTTTGATCTGATCTTGATCAAGCTAATGAAGCTGGTCAGCCTCTTCTGGACACTGAAAGCTTAGAATAATTTAAACACAGCCTTTAACTGTTCAATATTCATGAAAAATTTACACCCTAGCGATATTGTGCGTATTGCTTTGAAATGGTATCAGTTAACATTTACCATCACGCCTCTAATCCTCTGCATATTTATCTGTACACAAATACACTAGTATGAGACAGGTACAATACAGAGAGAGAGAGAGAGAGAGAGAGAGAGAGAGAGAGAAAGAAAGAGAAGAGAGAGAGAAAGAGAGAGGGGGTCTTCGCAGTAATAAACTACCACAAAGGCTTCCGAGGACGGCACAAAGTCCGTCGGGGGAGGTTAGGAAGCGGGGGAAACAGAGATTCTGCTCAGGGGAAGCCCCTAGATTTTTGGTGTCCCATTGGGTTTGTATGGGCACGTACTTTCTAACTCATCCAAGACCCTGCCCCAGATCGGGAAGTGATATCCAGTATCATGTATTACCAGAGACAAATATTTGCATATAATTTTAACATGCCTAGTGGAGATAGCTTGTGTCACTTGTGTCTCTCTCAACTCGCCAAGCTGCCAACAATGTTGGTGAGAAAAGTATACCAGGTTGGTGACAAAATAGGCAAGGTTGTGCACGCCTTAGCGTGAGAGGTTGACGCTCAGTCTGACAATACATTATTTAAGATTCACAAGGATTCAGAGGGTCTCACAGATAATCCTCCTTTGGTGCCAGGCCTCAATAGTCCTAGCTGGCTAGGTTTGGTTTGAAATTGCGTGGGTGACCCAAACCCTTTTTCCGATCTCTGCTCTCTCTGGTGAATTTTGATTTCTTTGGACATGAAATACGAACGGTATGTCACAGCCAACAGAAATTCGAGTTCTGGTTTAGGCTCACTATAACTGAAATCGCCAATAACACATAGCTAAATTAGTGTAACATGTTTACAACAAATATACCAGACACCCGGATGTTACGTTCTGAAGCTGATCATGTTTCCAGGTGACATTAAACATGCTAGCCCAGTTCAAATCCTGAAACCGGAACCGAGTAATTCGTGGTAAGCCCAACTCCATCGATTACCGGATCCAGAATTCCTTCGAAGATCGGATTAGTAACAGACTTGGCTCCGGCCTGTGCCATCCTCTGATTGCTTACTGATTGATTCATATGTCCTGGTGCTAAGCAGAGGCTTCATCTATTCTGGTGCTAAGCAGAGGCTGCATCTATCCTAGTGCTCAGCATATAATGTACTCTCCTGTCCTGGTACTGAACAGATAGCACCTGAACTTGTTGCGGAGGAAAAGTTGGCCGTGACCTTTCAGATCAATGATTGCTCCGTTCTTGATCGGCAACGAAAGGAAGCCTGGTCTCTGCTAAAAGCTGTCCGAAATGTATGAGGCGGACGTAGATACTGGCCCTGTGCTATACAAGAGCGCGTTTCGCTGCTCAAATTATCGATATTTCGCATTTCAACAGGACAAGTGTGTGACCTAGCAGCAACAGGACGGCTTAAGAGTAGTCTGTTGCTTGCTCAGAAGGCTATGATGCTCCGTAATATGTGAACTTGGAGACAAAATACAGATTTCGCCACCCATTTTTCTGTATGGTTTATGCAATTGTTAGCTTAGTTTAGAAACCACAAAGGTGCCATTTTCCCTCCAAAGCACGAGAAAATAATTTGATGAGTTAGTCAAAGTTAGACACCCCCACTTCCCCCCCCACCACCCCCCCACCCCAACCCACGAGGCCTTAACAAGTAGTTCTCAAAGTTAGTTAGATGATTTAGTCATTCACCCAGACGCCGTCCATTGACGTATATGACCATCCATCGATGCTTACTTGCTTCAATCTACTTAACTAATTAAATTAAAAATACAACATGATGTAGCGAACTTCTCAGTTCTCCCATGGCATGCCGGCGCTCTCCACACTTCTTCCAGTACATGACGTTGCACTGCTCTGAGAGAGTGGGAAGCATCGATCCAACCGGTCGATCTGGGCGCCACCACTTTGCGCTAATTAGTGGAGCCGCCACTTCACGCCGCGAAGAAACTCAAACTGCAAGGTCACCTTCTTGCGACGCACCCATGGGATGAGGCGTTCGAAAACATGTGCCAATTTTCCGCTATTGTGACACGGCGGAGGGAGGCAATTAAAAACTTCAGAGTGCATGGTCGTGTTGTCATTTATCAAACATTTGGAGAGCTTTGGCGCAGAATTGGGCGCTAAATTGGAGCTGGCTCTGGTCACAACTAGAAACTTTCAAATAATAGATATCATAAAACTCTGAAATACAAATTAAGTTTCATGTCATGGAAAGCTATATTATTTGTTGTCTGCACACGTATGTAGATATATAAATATCATGTAATCAGTTGATAAGTTTGGTGAATTATTTTTGGTGAATTATTGCTTAAGCTTAACCTTGAACGGCTCGGGTATAGCCCGCGGCGTTTTGGTTGGCAGATGTGGATAGGCTTGTCACGTGCTTGCTTCATGGGTAGCGGGGCACTGGGTTCTAGCTGTTTGTCTGGGGCAGCGCATGCTTTTCGAGGCTTCAGAAAACAGCAATAGTGAGCTTTGCGTCGCATAAAACCAAGCAAACTCCATCGACACCAACGCTTTTTGCATTCACAGTGGAATTGGGTCGAGCCACAAATCTGGAGCAGGGCGTTTGGTGAATTATCTTTCATGCAGAAGCAAGTTTTAGTAGAAAAAATCGAGCCCATTTTATTATTTCAGATATCTTAGAACTAGACACTTGGGTAGCTCACACCAATCCATTTGGAGACCAAATATTTTCAACCCACGTCCGGGCCGTTTCTTTTACAACAAAATGGCTAGGCGCAGGCTGTTTATAGTGAACTTGTTTAAACATCAATTTTTCTTATCCGTATCCAATCAGTTTTATTCCCGGAGTTTAGTTATGTACCCAGCTATTGGAAAAAAATTAAAAAGGTGAGTAATTATTTCCGAAAACCATTTGCCGAAGAAATTAAAATTTATGTTAAGTGAGAGCCCGCCTCCGTGTGGGAAATTTCCCCGTTTTTTGCCATTTCGTGCTAATCTATCGCCGGTTTCGGCTGGCTATGAATTGGGGCGAATATTTTCATAAAAATATGTGTCGTGTATCGTCTTTTATCGGTTGATTTTTTGAATCCTCGGTGTTTCCCTTTCCTCCATGTCGATATCCGATCAGTGTCATACTTTCTTGGAATACACATCGCTTGTTGTGTAAGTTACCTTGCCTATAGTTCCAGCCATGTCGTGTAATCACATGTGTCCACATTGACAAACTTTGCTCAAGGGCTGTCTGAGATTAAGCATAATCAGGATATGGTTAATGTATTCTGCAGAATGCCGACTGCGTTGCGGGAAAGTTAGTTTCTGAAGCCTGCTGCAAATCCCAACGACAAATAGAGTCGGCAAGGAAATTTTAATTGAGCATGCAATCCATCTTCAGGTTAGTTATTGTTCTGCGCTCATAACGTGGCTGCTTAAAGGGAATGTGGCACCTTCATAACGTGACTTTAACTGAGATAGCCAAGTTGTAAAGCAAGTCGGAAAACCCGGTACTCCATATATCATTTGTCTTGGAACTCGATATTTCCGTAGAAAAAAACTAAAACCTACCTGACACTAACTCCCTCATCAGCCCCTCGCCGGGCGGCCATTGTTGTGAGCTGCTGGTGTGACGACATATACTGACGTCACGGTGAGCATCAGCCAATCAAAGCCCTTGAAGCGTTTCAAGTATGGTAGTAGTTGCCAGATCGTGACATCATCCATAGGCTGATATTTATTTCTTTTTCTAGGGGAGTATTTTAAAACTAAAATATTGAGCTTTTTGTACATTTTTTCAGCGAAATCATGAGTGGTTTCATTATTTTCGGCTCAAAGTGCGCCTAATTGCACTAAATTCCATGATTCGACCAAGGTGCCACATTCCCTTTAAGCACAATAGGGACTAATACCTTCATCAAGCTTCGATGTTGTTTTTGTCACTGGGTTTCATCAAGGGGCTTGTTGCTATGGCTTACGATTCAAAGAATAAAAACTTGTGTCGTAAATCAGTATTTGGGGGGGGCGGGGGCTCGCCTATAAAACTTGGATACTTGAAGTGGGCTAATTCACTCTCCATGGGTGCGATTCCCAGAGGAAGAGGACAAACTAAAATAAGAAGTTTAGAGGGTGCAAAAACAGTATTCCTCAAACTTGTCTTGACATAAAGTATTTATAGTAGGCATTCAGGGTCTTCCTTGCTTGCCAGACCTTCTTCTTCCTTATTTGGCCCCTCCTTCCTTGTCTAACTTCTTCATTCCTTGTCTAACATCCCTCTTCTCAGTCTGATCTTCTCCTTTACCTTGCGAGTTAGTGGTCGGTTGAGCGGGAACCGGAGCAGGTAAGGGAGAGTTTCATCCAAAATCAAAGCTCTGTCCATAAAAAGGGTATTTTTAGACAAAAAAGAATCCGGAAGCAGCAACCTTTTCTCGTATCTTCTACAAACACTTCTATATGTATTACAAATCACATTGCAAAGATGTCACATTTCGTGCGATCTGTTTGTGCGACTGATATCAGAAATTAGATTTAAATATCCAAGGGATCGTTTGAGAAAATGTCTCGTACCGAGCGGTCAGAAATGTCGGCGACCGAGCGGTCAGAGCCGAGCTGACGCGATTTATTCCTGCCAGTGCACTGTCAAAGGAAGCGGAGCGCTTCCTGTTGTATTGGAAACCAGCCTGAAACACTTCCGCCAAAATTGTAAAATAAATCTGCTAAGTTGTCGTCTCTGATTAATTGACGCTCTATATCAGTGAGGATGACGACGCCGTACATCAGAACAAGCCTCATAATTGAAACGCCCGACAGCTTGCCCGAAAGCGACCAGATTCATCACCTTCTCAGTGTTTTATGCGCCTGTTTCGGTATAAACAAGCAAGCACGACAGCGGAACACTGCGTCCAATTTGGGGCCGTGAGTTTACGCTCATTTCGTCTACTTCATTAAGTGTATGATGGTGTGCTGTAGCATAAATCACTTCCGTGATAAAATCTCACCAAAGACGACCGTCGAAGACATTATTGTCTCTGATATCTGCCAATGACACTTTTAGCACGTGCATTGACAGGGTTGGTATCTAGCCCACGGAGTTTTTGCAAATGGCCTAAAAACAGCGCCATTTATGGCCACTGTCTTTGTTGTACCTTCTCTGGCGCTTTTTGCAACTTTTGTCAATCTTTTGGGTCACGATCATTTCAAGACAGGTCCCCTGTTCAAGTCAAGTGACCTCACCTGCAAAAGAGTTTAATATAGCATAGGTAAGAACTGAATTACCCTGTCGATTTTAAATTCATATCACATATCGGGACCTCCGGGTACTTCAAAAATTTGTTCTGATCTTAGAACATCGGTGATGTAAGGTCAGGCTCATACCATGACCTTCCCGTTTGGAATGCATGAGTCAAATCGCTTAAGCTCAATAACTTCGAGACGAATAGAGATACAAAGTTTATTTTGACGTCAATTTATTTCATTTCTTATAACTATTATTATTAAGTTTATTTGGGTTTGTCTTATGTCTGCAGCGTGCATGATTTGCGATTTGACTCAAATTGATATTGACCTTACTCTAGGTTAGGTCAAATCTTGTATTTGTCTTATTTTATTTGTCTAATATTCTCTTCTATGTCTCATTCGGCGCCAATTGCAGCGAATATTAAAAAGGTAGATAGTTTTTCTGCACCTCCCCTGCATTAGGTGCGATGACTGCAAATCTTGCATTACAGCTACAACCCATTATATTCCAATGGTGACATGTATTGGCCTCTTGTTACCTTGGATTTGACTTGACAAAATGATCGTCAGTTTCCATCTACTTATCATTTTACCCATCTACGTATCATGGCTCTCATTTACTTATCATGTTTCCCATCTACTTATAATGTTCACTTCCACTTATCGTATTTCAAATCTTCTTATAATATTTCCCATCTACTTATCATAGCTCCCATCTTCTTATCATGGCTCCCATCTACTTATCATGTGTTCCCATCTACTTATCAGGATTCCCATCTAGTTATCATGGCTTCCATCTACGTATCATGTTTTCAATCTACTTATCATGGTTCCCATCTACTTATCATGATTCACATCTACTTATCATGGCTTCCATCTATTTATCATGATTCCCATCTAGTTATCACATTTCCTATCTACGTATCATGTTTCCAATCTACTTATCATGGCTACCATCTACTTATCATGATTCACATCTACTTATCATGGCTTCCATCTATTTATCATGATTCCCATCTAGTTATCACATTTCCTATCTACGTATCATGTTTCCAATCTACTTATCATGGTTCCCATCTACTTATCATGATTCACATCTACTTATCATGGCTTCCATCTATTTATCATGATTCCCATCTAGTTATCACATTTCCTATCTACTTATCATGTTTTCAATCTACTTATCATGGTTCCCATCTACTTATCATGATTCACATCTACTTATCATGGCTTCCATCTATTTATCATGATTCCCATCTAGTTATCACATTTCCTATCTACGTATCATGCTTCCAATCTACTTATCATGGTTCCCATCTACTTATCATGATTCACATCTACTTATCATGGCTTCCATCTACTATCATGATTCCCATCTAGTTATCACATTTCCTATCTACGTATCATGTTTTCAATCTACTTATCATGGTTCCCATCTACTTATCATGATTCACATCTACTTATCATGGCTTCCATCTACTATCATGATTCCCATCTAGTTATCACATTTCCTATCTACTTATCATGTTTCAATCTACTTATCATGGGTCCCATCTAGTTATCATGATTCCCATCTAGTTATCACATTTCCTATCTACGTATCATGTTTTCAATCTACTTATCATGGTTCCCATCTACTTATCATGTTTCCAATCTACTTATCATGGCTTCAATCTATTTATCCTGATTCCCATCTAGTTATCACATTTCCTATCTACGTATCATGTTACCAATCTATTTATCATGGCTTCCATCTATTTATCATTATTCCCATCTATTTATCACATTTCCTATCTACGTATCATGTTTTCAATCTACTTATCATGATTCCCATCTACTTATCATGATTCCCATCTAGTCATCACATTTCCTATCTACGTATCATGTTTTCAATCTACTTATCATGGTTCCCATCTACTTATCAAGATTAACATCTACTTATCATGTTTCAATCTACTTATCATGGTTCCCATTTAGTTATCACATTTCCTATCTACGTATCATGTTTCAATCTACTTATCATGGTTCCCATCTACTTATCATTTTTCACATCTACTTATCATGGCTTCCATCTATTTATCATGATTCCCATCTAGTTATCACATTTTCTATCTACGTATCATGTTTTCAATCTACTTATCATGGCTTCCATCTACTTATCATGATTCCCATCTAGTTATCACATTTCCTATCTACGTATCATGTTTTCAATCTACTTATCATGATTCACATCTACTTATCATGGCTTCCATCTATTTATCATGATTCCCATCTAGTTATCACATTTCCTATCTACGTATCATGTTTTCAATCTACTTATCATGATTCCCATCTACTTATCATGATTCACATCTACTTATCATGATTCCCATCTAGTTATCACATTTCCTATCTAATTATCATGTTTCAATCTACTTATCATGATTCCCATCTACTTATCATGATTCCCATCTAGTTATCACATTTCCTATCTACGTATCATGTTTCAATCTACTTATCATGGTTCCCATCTACTTATCATTATTCACATCTACTTATCATGGCTTCCATCTATTCATCATGATTCCCATCTAGTTATCACATTTCCTATCTACGTATCATGTTTTCAATCTACTTATCATGATTCCCATCTACTTATCATGATTCACATCTACTTATCATGATTCCCATCTAGTTATCACATTTCCTATCTAATTATCATGTTTCAATCTACTTATCATGATTCCCATCTACTTATCATGATTCCCATCTAGTTATCACATTTCCTATCTACGTATAATGTTTTCAATCTACTTATCATGGTTCCCATCTACTTATCATGATTCACATCTACTTATCATGTTTCAATCTACTTATCATGGTTCCCATCTAGTTATCACATTTCCTATCTACGTATCATGTTTCAATCTACTTATCATGGTTCCCATCTACTTATCATTATTCACATCTACTTATCATGGCTTCCATCTATTTATCATGATTCCCATCTAGTTATCACATTTCCTATCTACGTATCATGTTTTCAATCTACTTATCGTGGCTTCCATCTACTTATCATGATTCCCATCTAGTTATCACATTTCCTATCTACGTATCATGTTTTCAATCTAGTTATCATGATTCACATCTACTTATCATGATTCCCATCTAGTTATCACATTTCCTATCTACTTATCAGGTTTCAACCTACTTATCATGTTTCAATCTACTTATCATGGTTCCCATCTAGTTATCACATTTCCTATCTACGTATCATGTTTCAATCTACTTATCATGGTTCCCATTTACTTATCATGATTCACATCTACTTATCATGGCTTCCATCTATTTATCATGATTCCCATCTAGTTATCACATTTCCTATCTACGTATCATGTTTTAATCTACTTATCATGGTTCCCGTCTACTTATCATTATTCACATCTACTTATCATGGCTTCCATCTATTTATCATGATTCCCACCTAATTATCACATTTCCTATTTACGTATCATGTTTCAATCTACTTATCATGGCTTCCATCTACCTATCATGATTCCCATCTAGTTATCACATTTCCTATCTACGTATCATGTTTTCCATCTATTTATCATGATTCCCATCTAGTTATCACATTTCCTATCTACGTATCATGTTTTCAATCTACTTATCATGATTCACATCCACTTATCATGATTCCCATCTAGTTTTCACATTTCCTATCTACGTATCATGTTTCAATCTACTTATCATGGTTCCCATCTACTTATCATGATTCATATGTACTCATCATAGCTTCCATCTATTTATCATGATTCACATCTAGTTATCACATTTCCTATCTACGTATCATGTTTCAATCTACTTATCATGGTTCCCATCTACTTATCATGATTCACATATACTCATCATGGCTTCCATCTATTTATCATGATTCCCATCTAGTTATCACATTTCCTATCTACGTATCATGTCTTCAATCTACTTATCATGATTCACATCTACTTATCATGATTTCCATCAAGTTATCACATTTCCTATCTACGTTTCATGTTTCAATCTGCTTATCATGGTTCTCATCTACTTATCATGATTCCCATCTAGTTATCACATTTCCTATCTACGTATCATGTTTCCAATCTACTTATCATGGCTACCATCTACTATCATGATTCCCATCTACGGATTATGGCTCTCATGTACTTATATTGGCGGTCATCTATTTATCATGATTCCCATCTACTTATCATGACTTCCATCTAATTATCGGGATTCACATATACTTATCATGGTTTCCATCCACTTATCATTATTCCCATCTACTTATCATGTGTTCCCATCTACTCATCATGTGTTCTCATCCTCATCTACTTGTCTGCGGTCTTTACCGGACCCGTATCCAGCTGAGGTGATCAGAGAGTAGGTGGGCGCTGAAAAACGTTAAAACAACATGTTGGGATACGATCGCCATTCTCTCGGTCTATCAGGGGTCGGTGCCAAGAAGCCTCCATGATTCAATATGCATCGGTTTGGCACGTTGTCAGCTAGACGCCACAGATCCAAACAAATGTTTATTGATTCACTAAAGATATCAAACGTCAAAGCAACATACATTCTGGAATTGGTGTGTATACATCCCGAACCAGGATTATGCAGTGTCGTTTTAACATTAGGCAAATAAAATTAAAACCAGCGGTTCTTAGTGGCTTATCTTAACTATCAAAATAATAGCTAGCTTCCTTATTCCCAAGTAAATAGTATCCAGGTGACCAACTTTCAGCACACTCCTGCCATGGAAAGCCAGGACTCAGAGCTTTATTTTACTGCATTAAAAAATATCTGACCTGAGCTGGAACCGGGGTCTTCCGATGCCAGCCCGATTTGGTTCACACCCGCACAGCTCAGGAATTCACGTTTGGTTTGCGTTTGGTTCCTTCGTATCTCATTTCCCAGGGCAGCTTGAGAAAAATTACGGACAGCGTTTGAAAGCCCTCGATAAGACGAAAAGAAGTTATGCGAAGTATTTTTATTTCAGGTCAATATTAAGATCAGCATAGGTCAATTAATGTTCTATAGGCTTACAACAGAGTGTTGTGGGAATGACCTAGGACCCTAAAAAGATGATACAGATGACAGTAAAAGCGCTAAAAGACTGGCAGCCTAAAACGCCAAAGTCCAGAAACTAAAACGTCTCAACCCTAAAAAGCCCAAAAGGCTACGTCAAGGTAAAGATAAGAAGAAAAAAACGTGGGGTGAGGTAAATACAACGTTTCGGTCTTGGACCGTCGTTAGGCGAGGGGTGAAAGATGGAGGTGGCTAGAGGCCTGAGGTAACCTTTTTCCAAATACCGAGTGACTGGAGGCCTAAGGTAAACTTTTGGTCGAAACAAAAAGTGTCGGCAGTCCCAATACCCTCTTGCCGAAGGTGAAATGGAACAATGTGTATGGTGTGTTATGTCTGAGCATGCGTCTGAAAGTATCCCCGTATGTCGAATTTACCGCAAGAGTGGCCAGGAAGATGTTTGCGTGTTGAGAGTAGGTCTGTAGCGCCGAATGAGGAATGATTCTGCGATTTTTCTGTTTGGGCCATCACTGGCGTATTTTAGAATTTTGATGCTCAAGTTGTCTGCTGTCAGCTCATCATTCGGATGCATGGTTAATCTGTGTTGGCCGAAAGGTGTTTCCTGCCTCTTATTTCTAGCATCACCTAAGTGTTCGTTAAATCTTAGTCTAACGGCCCTCTGGCTCTCACCGATATAAAATGACCTGCCTGGTTCGCAAAGCTTACAATCTATCCTATAAATTACATTTTACATTATATACATTACATACGCGCTGGAACCAGTGCAGTGCCCTGGGGGAGGCCGTTTCTGCCACGCCTGTCATGCAGGTATCCATGGGAAATGTCATGCCAAAAATGTAATTTATAGGATAGATTGTAAGCTTTGCGAACCAGGCAGGTCATTTTATATCGGTGAGAGCCAGAGGGCCGTTAGACTAAGATTTAACGAACACTTAGGTGATGCTAGAAATAAGAGGCAGGAAACACCTTTCGGCCAACACAGATTAACCATGCATCCGAATGATGAGCTGACAGCAGACAACTTGAGCATCAAAATTCTAAAATACGCCAGTGATGGCCCAAACAGAAAAATCGCAGAATCATTCCTCATTCGGCGCTACAGACCTACTCTCAACACGCAAACATCTTCCTGGCCACTCTTGCGGTAAATTCGACATACGGGGATACTTTCAGACGCATGCTCAGACATAACACACCATACACATTGTTCCATTTCACCTTCGGCAAGAGGGTATTGGGACTGCCGACACTTTTGTTTCGACCAAAAGTTTACCTTAGGCCTCCAGTCACTCGGTATTTGGAAAAAGGTTACCTCAGGCCTCTAGCCACCTCCATCTTTCACCCCTCGCCTGACGACGGTCCAAGACCGAAACGTTGTATTTACCTCACCCCACGTTTTTTTCTTCTTATCTTTACCTTGACGTAGCCTTTTTGGGCTTTTTAGGGTTGAGACGTTTTAGTTTCTGGACTTTGGCGTTTTAGGCTGCCAGTCTTTTAGCGCTTTTACTGTCATCTGTATCATCTTTTTAGGGTCCTAGGTCATTCCCACAACACTCTGCGGTTTATGGCACCCTATCTTCAGCAGGCCTTCCGAGAACTTATGGCTTACAACAGGACAGTGTATGTACATTTCCCCCTCTATATTTTTATTCAGCGGAGCTAGAGCAAATATTCATGAATCATTGGATTCCTCATATCGTGGCAAATCGAATGATGTATAATATGACCTTACTAGGTCAAATTGTGAAAACAACCTGACCTCGAGCTAGGTCAGGGTCACAGAGTGACCTGGTATGGTCATGTTGCATATTGATCGACTCCTCGTGACAATATAAGCACAATGCAAGCAAAATAGGAGCTTTATCTCAATTCAGTGAGAAGTTATTGGCAAAAGAATCACTGTATGCATCTAACATGACCATTGGGAAATCAGGTGGTCAAAAACTCTACTTAATGGTCAAGATCGTGGTAAGAATAGACGGTTTGAGGATTTTAAACCTTATCTATCGAGTATTCACTGAAAACGAGCCCATTCTATCTTTCACCATAGACTTATAATGGGTGACCAAAAAATTGACCCCACCTTAGGTCAACAATATCAACATTCTGAGATAGCAGATTTGCAGACCCTATAGCCTCATTATATTGTGAAAGTGTTCAGCTGATCGGTTGGCTGCTGTTCCTTAGGCGCCGCTTCAAACTCGTGATTTTAGGTTTTGAGGTCGTGTCACTTGACCTTGGATAGCTCCTTGACCTGAAAGGACCTGACCTAACAAATTGGTCAGATGCGTAAAATTGAGCAGGGATAAGGTGCTATAGGTTTCATTGTTCTGCGTCAATTTGTTTTGGCGTCATCTGGGAAAAACCAGGAGGGGCTTATTTCACCTCCCAGCGGGGTGCGTGTTAAAACGGCCATCGAATTGATAAAGTCCTTGTTCGAGTCCAAGTATAGGATACATTTTTTAAATGCAGCTCAGCAGGTGCCGACTAGCCTACAGTTGCTGAAGGTGTACCACGGGTTTCGCTAATGACCTTTGTACCTACTATATATATATGTACTATTATATTATTTTTATTGTGCTGTTATATATATATATATATATATATATATATATATATATATATATCAACTATTGCTATTATTAGTAGTATCATTATGATCATTATTATTACTATTATTATTATTATTATCATTACTAGATATTTACACTTATCTGTGTACTATAGATGGACCACGCTGTGACCGTAGATCTAAGACAAAACCAAAACTTAAACGCTGGAGGAAAAGAGGCTATCCATGCATCTCATCCATAATAATTAGCGTTGAAAGGTAAACGTTCAAGTTCGGCTTGATAAGCGGGGGAGGGTCTGAATCAATACGATAAGCACCGTATTTTCGGGACATCCTCCTGGTTCAGCGGTCACTTGTTTCACCTGGTTTACCTGGCACCTGGTTCACTGGTCACCTGACTCACCTAGTTTACCGGTCACCTGGTTCACCGGTCACCTGGTTTACCGGTCACCTGGTTCACCGGTCACCTGGTTCACCGGTCACCTGGTTCACCTGGTTTATATGTCACCTGGTTCACCTGGTTTACTGGTTAATTGGTTCACCTGGTTCACCGGTCACCTGGTTTACCGTTCACCCGGTTCACATGATTTAGCTGTCATCTGGTTCACCTGGCTTAGCGGTCACTTGGTTCACCTGGTTTACCAGTCACCTGGCTCACCTAGTTTACCGGTCACCTGGTTCACCGGTCACCTGGTTCAACGGTCACCTGGTTCACCTGGTTTATATGCCACCTGGTTTACCTGTTTAACTTGTCACCTGGTTCACGTGGTTTACGGTCACTTGGTTCACCTGGCTTACAGCTCAGGGCAACATTTACCACCCACGCCCCACTCCCTGTTGAAGCCCGTCAGGTGCATCAGAACCCTTAGACACGATATCTGTCCCAGCGAAGCAAGCGGCAAAATTAATGCCTTCTCTTGCAAGCGTGAAAGCGCCTCTCATAGATTTGATACTGACAGATAAAGCGAAGTCCGGCAAAAGACTGTCCCGTTGGCTTTACTGCCCAGAAGCCATCTGTGTGAAAAAGGGTAACAGAATCATTATCAAAAACCTCGGTGAGATTCCAGTTCGTGTAGTTGACCTTGCTTCCATCCAGCCAGCGTAATTCTGCAACTTCGGTTTCATCATCATCTTCACCATCATCATCTCTTGTTCCATTCATCCGTGGAATAAATAGTCCGATGGCGTATTCCGCAGGAGTTGACTTGTCCAGCATGCCCTGAAAAACATCATTCTCTTCAGCTGAATGTATGGAGACAAGTTCAGCTCCATGTTTCAGGCCTCTGCACGCATCTCGGGCCTCGTACCAGTCTGTTACCTCCCTTCCAATAATGTAACATGAACTCTTATACGCGATCCATCCCGCTTGACATCTTGAAGCGACGTGCATCTGACAGTTGTCCTCGGATTGGCCGGGGTTGTAGGAGATGGAGCTGTCGCATCTCCAGCTGATGGCGCAGCGCATGCCACAGTGGATGCGACTGACTGAGAAGACGGTCCTCGAGACAGACATGCGGTCGTCCATCCAGGGGTACAAGGATATTTTTGTGGTACGAATCTGACCAGAGTCACTCAGCATGGAATGAAACAGAAGAAGAAGAGGAAGAATCAGCATCATCTTCATAATCGATTTAAACAGTCTCCTATTGACAAGCTATTAATAAATTTGTCTACTTGGGCTGTTTTACTTTTCAAAGGTGTTTTGTCCGAGTTAAGAGGTTGAAATTCAGCAAGGCAGAGCTCAACGAATGTCAGCCCACGTTAAAAGACTCGTGGCTATAGTGCTCACATCCGAGCTTTGTGTTGCATTTATAACGAACCGGCAGAGTTTGGGAAGGTGTGTTCACGGAAAATTGAAAGCTAAATCAAATTCAGAATTGGCGCAATCTGAACGGAATAATGATGGTCCACACTGGTTGATTCTGTAGGCTGCAGATAATTTAACCCACGTCGGTACTATACGGTGGGTGCCTACCCTCTATAAGGTTTTTAGCAGATGGCCCACAAAGCAGAGTGGTGCAGTGCCCCCGGACTCAGTACACCTGTTGCCTGGTCTTTTTTACAGCTTTCGAACAAATTTTAAGAAGTGTTATAGTTTTATGTACGAATCTTTCCATCTGATATTCACATCACATAGTAAGGCCACCACTACAAAAATCGTTGTCACGGGAGTGTTTATATTGATGAACGAGGCTTTAGTCAGGGTCATGACCTCACCATTGCAAATGCATTGGAAAATTGACTAAATTTAGTCAACC
The DNA here is from genome assembly GCA_034440635.1 of Lepas anatifera. NCBI lineage: Eukaryota > Metazoa > Arthropoda > Thecostraca > Lepadidae > Lepas > Lepas anatifera. Next base: position 1,728,878 of record JAOTON010001929.1, on the reverse strand, counting down.
GCCACGAAAATAGTGATAGAGTATTTATGTTGACGTCATCATTTCTGGTCTTGCCCTGCCATTCGCATGATATGTATTATGACCTATGATGACCTTAACCCAACCGTCAGTCAGGTGAGGTCAGTATGAGGGGTAGGCCTGACAAGGTCCTAGGATACACCATTCGATTAGGCTTGAAATATAAGTTTAAATTCTATTCTGATAATAACATACTTTGACCTTAAAAGTGAGATATCCAAAAAAGACCTGCAACAGTTTTGGGAGATATCAACACGGGCTATCTAACACCACTTTGCGTTTTTTCTCTAGCTATCATGGTTGTTTGAATCATAGTGGGGTAGCTATCTACCCCCCCTCTTCCCGCCACATCGGCGAGGGTTGTGTGGATTCCCTCACCGGCATTGTTAAGCGTTGTTGTTGTATTCCGCAGCGGTGCCTGTTTTTCTCCTAAAATTTTAGAGAGCTCCGTTCTGCAAACAAACCAACGGATGTTTGGTACACGGAATGCCTTTGTTTTTGCCCCGAGGACATCAATATGCAGGTTTGATGGAGCTGGTTCATTCTAAATCAAACACTTGGTTCCTAATTGTGTTTGGACTACAAACTTCATACATGGTGTTGGCGGAATGAAATTGTGGTCCAAATATGACAAAGTAGTCCGAATTTGTAATGTATAATGAGCCAGATCGACTGAGGAGCAGAACGATGTGGTAAATATTCCCTTTCAGTTTTTTATACCAAAATATAAGGAACTGGACCGCTGAGAAACGAAATAACAGACCACTCGATTTTTTTTGCGCATGTGCGTAGAAATAATGTGCTAATGTGCGTGGTTTTCAGGACTATATCTGAAATATAAAAAAGTGACATTGTAATGAATTTAGGTGCCACGGTAGTCGAATTAAGTCGCCACAATTAGTTGAAGCTAAAATGCCAATTCCAGGATTTCTGAACTGATATTTCAGGAGTGCTGAGCAAACATAACACCCCGATGGCGCATTTACATTATCTCGAAATTCACACTTTACGGAGCAACAACGCTTCACGGGCATAGCTATTTTTAACGTTCTGCTCTCATGCCTCCTCTACCCAAACCTATGCGAGCCGAACGGTCGCCGCACAGCGGTTGGTTGGTAACTGTGTCCGGCTCCGGGACGGCGGAAAAAATTCATTCTTAGAATACACCTTCGCTCTACAGAATACGCTATTGCCCTACAGAATACCATATCGCCCTACAGAATAACATATTGCCATACAGAATACCCCATTGTCCTACAGAGTATTATGTTGCCCTACAGAATACCCTATTACCCTACAGAATATCATGTCGCCCTACAGAATAACCTATGGCTCTACAGAATACCCTATTGCCCTACAGAATTCTATATTTCCCTACATAATACCCCATTACCCTATTGCCGTACAGAATGCCCATTGTTCACAGAATACCTATTGCCCTACAGAAGGCCCGATTTCTCCAGAAATGCTGAGTTCTAGGGTGGAGGACCTTTAGGGCACGTCAGCGGCTAAGGCTATTTGTGGAGTTTTAGGCCGGATAAAATGCTCAATTGGGGCTATTTCGTTGGCTTATTGACTGTATCCCTCAGTTCAAATACCTCTAAAAATTTACATTCCCTTTAACTCGCGCATTGAGGGGAAGCGGATACTCGCCCCCACTCTGCTTTTTTGGAGACAGCACGAAAACGGCGGTGCGTTGCGCCGCCGTACTTTTCTCTCGCACTCATATCTTATCTTGCCAACTTATCTTGTCAACATATCATACTTATCAGCTCATCTCACATAATGGGTCCACCGAGTTCTCTAAAATGTATTCCGGTATTTTGATATCGATAACCTAAGGTCATGTACGAGCCATGACCTCTCCATTGGAAATATATGGGAAAATGGGGTTTCGCTAAATAACTTAGTAATGGATGGTGACAGTGCGTTTATTCTAGCTTTAATAGATTGGCCTGTCTTTGTGGTTCTATTGATATGCATTGTAACCTAATTTGACCTTGACCTGACATCAGGTCAGGTCAAATGACATATTTAACCTGATTTGACCTAGCAAGGTAATATTACATCTCATTCGATTTGGCTTGCTGCGAGGATTCCAATAGTATACCTTGTTTTTCTCTAAATTTACTTGCTCAGATGTAATGACCAAAAACCTTCCTTTACATAGTATCCCTATGACGGCATGTCTTGTCCTCTAGTGATATTAAATATGACCTGACAAAAAAATCGTTGTAATATTTTCGATGGCTAAGTGGATGGGCTACCCAACGCTGTTTACCGTTTTTCGCTATCTAGCGTGGTTCTCTAAATCTTAGGGGGCGGGTACCCGCCCCCGTCAAAGCGAGGGCGGCTCAGACCCTGTCAATGCGCGTGTTAGCATGAAAAATTGGCGTAAGAGGTGGAGATGGAGTACAAGGTCCATTACAGTTTTTAATGTAATCTGATGGTTTTGAATAAGCACCCGGGTTCAGCCAGTATTTTATCCCACCAATAATTCTGAGCAAGCCAGTGGAGCGGGGGTACACTTTTCACACCTTATTTTCACAAAAAATTCCTTGACCGCTATTGTATTTGTGGATAAATTTTTGCGTGCAGATATCTCTCCTAATGATTGTTTGCTTTCCCTGAACACGTAGAGGAATAAAAACTTTCAGTTTTCATAAAACATTTATAAATCAGGTTCTTAAGCAGGAAGCTATGATTTTACATTCGGTAAGTTACACAGAAAATAAGCTTGATAAACTTCTCTCTTTGTATGTCTGAACTGCCTTTGCTCTTGACTCACTGCCCAGACGTCCACAGCGCTACAGTACACATTTGGATAGCACAATTATAAAACAGGTTAAAGGCTACCTAAAACAATTGAAGTTTGTCAACATAGTTACGTTGGGAACTATTTGTTTATCTCAAAGAGGTAGATATGTGAAGCTATATTTAGTGCCGTTTTTTCCAGAGGAATGAAAAATATAAATGTGATAAAAACTTTTAATGACCTGCATCCTGGAATTATGGATGCAATATGCCGTAAAAAACTGGGATTATGTTTTGGAGCACCACCCTTTATCAGAATCCTCATATTACAATAGCTGAAAATATAACTTATTGGTCATTGTATGAGCAACACCTCGAATATATCCTATCAAATCAAAACCTTATTTTTCACGCAATTAAAAATGTCTACAATATCGGCATGATCGGCATGAAACGAAGACTATTCACATTCACTTTTTTGGTAGCATTGGTGAATCATAATCACCTACCAAGTGCCAGGATATCTGGTGAAATATTTATTAAAACTGAAAGTGTTCGATCCCTGTCTTGTCTGAATTTGCGCGCAATAGCAGCTACGTATGTTGATTCTTATTGACCACTGCAATAGTATTGACGCCCAGTATTTTAGCAAAACACACCATCGTCCTTTCTTTCCTGCCTTTTTCATTTCCACCCGTCCTGAGAATGCCAGAGTTCTCCCTGTCCGCCTCTGTGCTTGATCGAAGGTGGGTCTCGTGTGGCTGCCTTCAGAATATATGTTTTGCTGCAGAGGCGGGGTGGTGTCATTGGCGGAAATACGGTCTCGCCCCCGGGGAATAAATATCCGCCTCTTTCCCGGTGGCAGCAGCCAAGTGTGATTTTTCCCTCGGAAATGAGAGATGGTGCTTGCTCTCAGAGTAGTTCATCTTCATCGCCTTTTTCCTTCTCTTGCTTGCAAGACGTTGAGATGAGAGGATCAGACTTGACAAGTTCCCGAGTTATTTATTGTTGTTTATGCAGCGTGGATGCAAAATGCAAGATGCAGGCATTCTGGATGTTGACAGGAACGTCTTGCTTCCAGCAAAGTGAATAACCGTCATGTGGAGATGTTCTCAGGCTAGTATTGTAAACAAAGAAAAGGAGCTTGCAATAAAGGATTGCCATAAGACGACAAAGTATCATATTATTACAAATTTGAAATGGGCAGTGTGCAAATTTATTTGGTTCTTCCTGATTTATTTTGAATATGACTGGCTTTCTTTTTCTGTGGAATTTTCTTAGAAAGGCCTGCATATATCTGTCAAACATAGTTGATGATCTGTTGATTTTTAATACGATCCTTGTGCGTCCTCATGTGAATTATGCTGCACTCCAAAACAAACCCACGCAGAGAAAACCGCGGCAGAAGCCTACGCTGCCATTTCGTCGGCCAGCATGCCGAAAATTTGTATGTGTGCCGGGAATGTTTTATGTTTCTGGGCTTGAGCTGTTTGATAAATCTTAGGACACGGGGAATTGTGTCGGGACTGGCTAGACGTCGCCGAAGAGCCCCGCCTCGGCGTAGAAGTACGTATGGTTTTAGCAGGAATTTTGAAATCCGTGAGGCGGGACACGTTTCATTTAAATTAGTTTATTCCCTTTATCTGCCACAACAATATGTTTAGTAGAAATATTCAGAAAGTGGACATTTTGGTACGCGGTGCAGACGTAAACGCCCAGCAGCCCAATTGCATGTGTGTATTGCTACCAATTGTTTTTATTTTCACTACGAAGTATTGCGTTCCATCCCATCGTTTCCAAGAAGGAGGGCTCATCAGCAATATTTCCGTGAATATGGAGGGGATATAGGACCTTAAATTGATGTTTAAGCTAAAATAGCTTAGCAATCTTAAACATTTTGAGAGTTAAGCCTCACATCAATATTCGCTCCTGGAGAGAACTTGCATCGCCGGACAAGTATTTTCATAAAAAAACAACACAACTGAATTTGAATGACGCCATGGTCTGGCCAAACAACCAAACAGAAATTTGAATAGTACTGATAACATTTTGCGTTTCAATGCCCGTGTAACGATCGGTGACCTTTCCGCAACTTCCATCTTAAGGGCTGTATCACCACCCTACTAAAGCGAATACATAATCCTGTTGGGATCAGCACTAGGGCTTTGCTCTTGCAATAAACTGGAATTTACTACCGCCACCATAGATGAAGGCGATCCTCAGCTGTGAATTGAAACAGCCCGGTATAAAAATGACATGGTTTCAGGGCTTGGTGATGCCTATAATATACCCAATGCTACGATTTTATTACCTGTGACTTTTGCTATTGGTGGCGAAAGCAGGATATAGAGAAGCACGTTTCACTCTAGCCCACTTTAACCTGGCACCAGTCCGGGATTTTTTCGTTCCCATCACTGGCTGGGGGTCTGATGCCCCCCCACAAGCTCTGGAACCGGAAGTGGTACGGGAAATAATTGAAATGACACGGTGAGTGCTGGAGGGGGAGTTTCACGGCACATCAGCCGCTCAGGTTATATGTGGCGCTGGGAGTGCCTTGCTACTGCCACTTGCCATGCAATCGAGGTTGAACCATATCTGTGATGACCTGTGACGTCACAGAGGGAGAAAATGAATTAATTTTAAGCAAACTTCAGAAACCCTTCTACCTCGGGAATTATTAGACCTGATAAACCCAAATGCACTAATGTGTTTATTTTTACCCAAGTATTCAAATGATATAGGTATCCTAACCTTGTAAGGTTACATCATGACCTTGATCTGACCTTGAACTTAGGTCAAGGTTAACTAATGAACTTTCAAGGTCATGCTGCATATATTTCGACTTCTTGAATCATGCTTGTTACTACGATACTTAAATAGAAAAGTAGCAATAGTAATACCAATGCTTATAAGAAAAGGTGCCAAAACAGAGAGGGTTTAATTATTTATATTTCAGACATATTTTTATTTATTCCCCTCCTGGTAACTGCCTACCATCAAATTTTGAAACGCAGAAAATATTTCTCCTGGCATATAGCTAAGGCATTTTGGAGTAGCTTGCAATGGAAATAGTAAAACTTGGAACATAAAGACAAATTATACAACCATTCAAAAACCTGCTCAGTACAACTCCGGAATACGCAAGCATCCTTCCCTCAAAGGTGTTTCTGTGGTTGCTTTGCGCCTATTTTTCCACCTGGTATATATCTACAGTACACACAGTGTCACATATCAAACCCAATCCAGACGGTTAATTCTTTCTCAAAATAGTTTCTATTTCAACTTCTCTGTGTTTGAAAATAGTGTTAAAGAAATACTGCAATGATTAATGTTTAAGAAATTCCACCGAGTGCGAACGCTCCATCCTTTCTGGCTCTGGACACCACGAAAAGAAGCTTGCGGTCTTTAAGAACACTCTTCACCACTGCTGCCTTTGTTGGACGACTTTCCCAATTTGACACGAGTATGAGTTCCCTTTCACTTCCGATACCTCAGGTTTCTCCGTGCGGGCAGACTGACGCAAAAGCGGATCAATCCATCCCCAAGAGCCAGGTCCCAGCTGGAAGACGATTACGCTGTCTGATCAGATCTGTGACTTCGAAGCTCTGAACAGAAGCGGTACCAGGGTGCAAGAAGGGGCAAGGTGCCCTCCCCATCGAGCACTCGGCGCTTCCACACCGCCACTTGGCGCTTTCTGAAGCTATTTCGGCACCTTCTGAAACATGACTCCTCTCCATGTCGGAGCAACCTAGGTATGGACCAGTGGTGGATGCAGGGGAGGAGGACTAGAAGGATCAAGCCCGCCCCCGCAATGCCAGAGTGCCTTTAGTTATTGCATAGCCGGATGCTGTTCCGAGGCAATGGCGGGGGAAGCTCGAGTCTCCTAACCGCCTCCGAAATGTTTTCCTGGATCTGCCACTGGTATAAGCCAAATTGGGTCACAATTTACTTGAACTTAATTTACTCTAACGTTCACTCTGGCTATGACTTCCGAGACCTACCTCACGAGGTGAGAGTGCCAGAAACTCTGCGATGTAGTTTAGTGCCCCCTGACCCATGACCCTGCCAAAGCTCTGGACGCTCGTGTTCATATTTCCCCCTTGCAAAGTGTCCCTCTCCCGAATCAAGGCTTTTGAATATGCCATCAGCATCTGCTATGAGTGTGCTTGCCGATGAATTAGTGGGAAGAGTAATGATTAATGAGGGAATTAATCCTTCTATTGTCTTATTTTCTTCTTGCTGCTAGACTTATGTACAAATACACTCCCGGCGAAGACCTTGGCAAATGAGACATACAAATACTTTTTCCTTCTTCAAAGGCTTCTGACACTATAATTATAATCACGGTATGGAAATCCATCCACGGCTGGATGCCCAAGCCCAGATACAGGGTGACCCAAAAAAACAGTCATCACCAAAAGTCAAATAACGTCTGAAGTATTATTTTTATCATAACTAAACTTCATCCATATTATGAAAAGGCTATGTGCTCAATATCCACCAACTTTCAAGTTTCTGGCTTAAAAACTCTGATTTTTACTAGCGCTTCAAGTGTGCTCAAGTGAGCCCGCCCCCCCTCTGCAGGCACACTTGTATCCGGCAAGTCTGTGACAATCAACACCGAGCGGTATGTCCAGGTGCTTGGCGAGATCTGGACAGCACTTGGTCGGCGGAGAGGGGTCGTCAGGGCCTTCCACTGGTTCCAACAGGATGGTGCTACCCCCACACCTCAAACGAATCACTGGCATGGCTACGGCAGCGTTTCCCTAACCGACTGATCAGCCGCAGGTGTGACCCCGAGTGGTCGCCGCATTCACCGGACTTGAAACCCCACATTTTTATTTGTGGGGGTACCTGAAGGACAGGGTGTATGAAGACAACCCACAGACCATTCCTGCCCTGAAGACAGCCATCACAGCAGCCATAAGAGCGATCCCGAAAGGAGGAATGCGGGCGGGTCATCGAGAACTTTGCCCGCCGGATTCAAGTGTGCCTGCAGCGGCAGGGGGGCTCATTTGGAGCACATCTTGAAGCGCCAGTAAAAAGCCGAGTTTTTAAGCCAGAGATTTGAATATTGGTGGATGTTGCCCACATAGCTTTGTCATAATTTGGACGAAGTTTGGTGATAATCAAAATAAAATTTTGGACGTTATTTGACTTTTGGTGATGACTGTTTTTTGGGTCACCCTGTATATAATATAATCAGCTAGATTTCAGCTCAGTTGCCAACCCTACGCTAATTCTGCTGTTGTTATTTGGGCTTAGAGGGCGCACCAGCCTGGCAAGGCCATATAGCCCCATATAGCGCCCATACGCTAATGCTGCCACGAATACCCTAATTTTGCCACGGATCCTCATGGCAATCTGGACTGAAGTCAAGCATGACCACACCGCAATCCATACGGTAGTGATCTGAATCAGATCTGAGGAGACGTCTGTGCACTCAACTTGCGCTGCTGAAAGCCTAGGCGAGTGATCTAAATGGCTGGGAAGTTAGCGGATTTCCGTAGCCAAGCGATGGGCTTTGAAATGCAGACGTTAACTGGTTATGTTCGGTTCAGTACTGACCCTGGGACTTACGAGAGGTGGAGTGTTTTCCCAACCGCCGCCTGCTAGCTTCACTGAAGAACATATTCGACGACGAGCCTCCAATGAGGACGGGAGGAGGGTTGGAGACGCGTCCCTCCATTTGATGAAGTGGGATGTTCACTATGGCTCTGTCCTCGATGTTTTATCTCATTGTGTTTATCCTATCAACGTGATTTGGTGCATGTCTTGTGGAATTGTTTGTGCCTAGGTGATGGGTGCAAAATGGCCATTGTAATCAGCGCGCCCGTAATCACCAATTATGATGATGATATGCATGCCTAACCTGTCTTGTTAGCGATCTCACGACTCTCATTAAAAGTTTCCGTCACTTTCCACCGTCTGTCCTCATTCCACCGTCTTCCCAATAATGCTACATTATTGGGAATATTTCATACTGTTACATCATAGGTCATTGACCTTCCATGGCCCTGACTTCAAAATTTCAGATAACATTATGTAGGACATTTACTCTATGACCGTGGTTCGGTTTTTTAGTTTATTCACAGTTTTTCCGTATAATCATGGCATTTCCTAATAGGTCTCCAGCACGACCCAGATTTGACATTTATGACCTCGTTTGAGCTTGAAGATGTTGACCTAAGTCAATGAAACTTTGTCATAAGGTAGATCACCATCGTCCCCACATACCCTCCAACTGACATTTTTCTAACCCTCTTCGTCCCGAGATCTCAGGGGGGGCACTTTAGGACCCCTCCCTCTACTGCGTGTTGACGTCAGACCCCTCTCCACTGCGCGTTTTAATCACATTTGTGTCTTAATATTGTCAAGTCTGGAAACATAGTGCCCTAAAACCAGGACATAGGAACTCTTTTTGTCAAAACGGACTTTGCTTATCATGCTCGCTCATATATATATATATATATATATATATATATATATATATATATATATATATATATATATATATATATTGGAACTTTTCCAGAAAGCAAACATTTATTCAGAAAACATTAGAAAGTTTCTTGAGAAGACAATAATTTCATACTATATATGTGCACACAATGTATTTACACCGAATATTAGGTACATCCCATCTACTCGATGTGATAACCCGGAATTAAGCGGTCGTATTCCGAAGATAGAAATCGACAGGTTTATGTGTTTTTACCGAGCTTGGCGAGATTGTTTTCCGCCCTGCTGTTAGCATCCTCTGTATCTCTCATAAATCCTGATGAGATTGCGCTTCAAACAAAATAAACTGTGATATCAACACTACTGCGTCGTCCATAAATCCTCTGGGGATTCATATGCCTGGACTGTATTTGCTTTACGCACTCTCGACTCGCAAAAGGCGCGGACTAAACAAAGCGTTTTGCTCTGAGCTGGAGTGCGGCATTGATCTCTGGTGAACTGGATTCAAACGGGTCCTTGAAACGTTCTGGTGGATTGGTTCCAATTGGCTGGAAAATTGTAGGAATTAAAGGTGAAGGTACGAATTTCAATTCCCTCTGCAATTGGTCGTGTTCTGCCGATACGGATGGTATTGGGATTGACCACCATGTCCATGATTTGGTTTTCTGACGTAACTAGTCATTTTTCGGAAGGGGGTATATACGCAATGACGGTATGCTCGCCCAATGATGGTGACGGTGAAGAGAATGTGAGGTTTGTCCTTTTAATTGAGTGTCAATTTTTTCTGCAAACGGAACCGCCTGGAACAGACTATGTACATTTCTTCCTGAAGAGGTATCTAAAGATCTTGGTTAACCAATAGTGATACGGTCGCTGTATGACCACGAAGGAATTGCGTGCCCTTAAGTCTAAATAATCAATCAATCAATCAATGTTACGCAGGAGACTGCCATTGATAAGTACACGTGCTTGAGGAATTTATTTGCCTCTTGGGGGAATTTAGATTTCATATTTAGAGATATAAACGCTGCAGCGTTTTATATGAGACGGAAAAATTACAGAGGAAACATTTTTGGTGAAAACCCGCTTTTCCTTACAATGTCAGGAGTGTCCCACAAGTCCAGGGTTTTTGGAGGGCAACACACAGACAAGCTTGATTATCCACTCACTCGTTAGTTAAAATAATTTGTTCACTAACTCAAACACCCAATATTATGTTTTCCCACCTTGTATTGTATAAACACATTTCCTCACATGAGCCGGATGAAGCCAAGTAGTAAATACGGTAAGACTTATTGTTCATTTGGAGCCACGTGTTTTCAAAAATAAAGGAGACATATTTTTAAAGCGTGTTTTTCGCACAAACAAATACATATATATATATATATATATATATATATATATATATATATATATATATATATATATATATATATATATATATATATATATATATATATATATATATATATACATATATGTTGTGTTCGTAGTGACAAATATAAGTTACAATGATGTTTAGGCGAATTTCAAAAACTAAATTTATAAAAACATTATACTGCACCACATAAACGCGTTTCGTATTCACTTCATCTGTATGCAGCAAAATACAAGTATAAATCGAAACAGGAATATTCAAACATCAACTTTGAATTTCGGAAATCATGTCATGAGAACAATTCTTCAACAGTCCTTCAGCAAAAAAGTTTTCCGAATATTAACATTCATACCATAAAAACGCGCCTTCAGAATAAAATAGTACCATAATTCTAAGTATTTCAAAACAATTAACTCTGGTATAAGCTTGTAATGAATTTAGCTGTCAGAATGCTTAAGTTAATGAAACCCATACGTTGTCTGATACAGTTGTTTGATAAAATGAAAGAAGCTTCTACGATTTTCCTAGCGCTTTTGCTTATATTTTTGGCTACAATTTTTGCCCCTCCCCAGTTCGGTAAATGTTTACAATCCATGCTATGTACTACTAATGCGTTACTCTCTCTATTATGTATAAAATCTCTCCCATGTTCTGTTAATCTTATTTTCAAACCCCTATGTGTTTCACCATAATAGACTACACTATTTTCCTGAGGATTTTCCGACTTTCAGTAACTACTGAACATATCCCCTATTTTTCTCCCTCACCTTTCAATTAGAACTACATTTACTCCTCTAAGTTTTTTATTTAAAGCTTCCGTTTGTGAGGATTGAGGAACAGTGATTACTCTCTGATATTCCTTTTTATTTTTAGTATTTGACTTCTTTCTTATTTGTTTAACCTTATTTTTGCATGTAATGAGCAGAGCCTTCGGATATCCTAACCTTTCAAAAATTTCAAATATATGGCCTATTTCTTCGTTGAGGAACTCTATGCTGCAAATTCTAAAGGCTCTCAAAAAGAATCCTATGACTATACCTGTTTTTGTTTTTTGGCTATGTGCAGATAAGTAGTGAACATAATCCTCCTTGTTAGTTGTTTTTCTGTTGACTTAGCATGGTCATAGCATGGATAGCATGGATTGTAAAAATTTACCGAACTGGGGAGGGGCAAAAATTGTAACCAAAAATATAAGCAAAAGCGCTAGGAAAATCGTAGAAGCTTCTTTCATTTTATCAAACAACTGTATCAGACAACGTATGGGTTTCATTAACTTAAGCACTCCGACAGCTAAATTCATTACAAGCTTATACCAGAGTTAATTGTTTTGAAATACTTAGAATTATGGTACTATTTTATTCTGAAGGCGCGTTTTTATGGTATGAATGTGTGCACACTGTGGCCTCTGTGCTAATATTCGGAAAACTTTTTGCTGAAGGACTGTTGAAGAATTGTTCTCATGACATGATTGCCGAAATTCAAAGTTGATGTTTGAATATTCCTGTTTCGATTTATACTTGTATTATGCTGCATACTGATGAAGTGAATACGAAACGCGTTTATGTGGTGCAATATAATGTTTTTATAAATTTAGTTTTTGAAATTCGCCTAAATATCATTGTAACACACAAAAAAAAAATATATATATATATATATATATATATATATATATATATATATATATATATATTCCAATAGTTCGACAATATGTTCTCTTTGAGGCAATGACAGTTAAAGTGTATAGCACTCGCGCACTTAGATATTTTTCTCTAGAGTTTTTCTATTTTTCTTACGTTGGTTTTAATGTCAGTCGTTAATTCGTTTAAAAGGTCACCAAAACTCATTAATTAGGACTAGTTTCCACTGTATTTTCAACAGTCATCTTGAGCATTAAATATTTGCTCATAGTTTTCATTTCACATTTCGAAAACATTTTTTTAAATATCGCGAGAACGAGCATTATAACAGTACCACTTCCTTATTAGCTACCTTACCTATTATAAACGATGCATCTAGGCATTCCTATAAGAACATTGACATAGTTTGAGCATATAACACTTACATTTACTACATTTCAATACACGAATTACATAAATTAATTACATTTTACATTAGTTACATGTGGCATATATTCATTAATAATGAACATTGATCATCATCTCATCCCCCTCAAAGCGTAAGTGTTCGGTGTGTGTTTATCTGCATGTTGAGTGAGGGCTTTTGTTCGTGTATGTGTAGTGCTTCGAGGACTGCTAGTTTTCGTATGTCATTGGTGGAAGCGATGATGTGTGTGTTCTGGACTAGTGTTTGCCTCGTGAGTTCTGTGTTGTGTGTAGTTTGCATATGCTGCTTGATGGCTCCATCCTGCAGATGCATGGTGAGCCGTCGAGACAATGTCGTTGTAGTCACACCAATGTAGTGTTCGGCATGAGGTCTACAACCCTCATGTGGACATGAGAATTTATACACCACATTGGTGCGCTTCAACAGCACTGTCTCGACTGGCTTGTTAGTCATGAGCTCAGCCGTGACAACATGCTACCATTCCTAGATGTTCTCATTGAAGCAACAGACAGTAAATTTCTAACCAGTGTGTATAGAAAACCCACAAACCTAGGTATTACAATGAATGCGGATAGTGAATGTCCTGAGCAGTATAAACGTAGCGTACTTAAAGCCTTCATTAGAAGAGCCCTTAAAAACTGTTCTACCTACCAAAAGATGCATGAAGAGCTGAATCGCACAAAACAACTTCTAGTATCCAACGGCTACACAAATCATGACATAGACACAGAAATAAACAGACAACTATCGAAAACAGAAAAAACAGAGACAACCGTTACACAGACACACCGCATCTACTACAGAAACAACATGAGCAGCGCACACAAAACAGACGATAGAATACTTAAGGATACCATTAGACGCAACGTACAGTGCAAAAACCTAGAAAGACTCCAACTTCACATATACTACCAAACACAGAAAACACGCAACCTTGTCATGACTAACAAGCCAGTCTTTGAAGCGCACCAATGTGGTGTATAAATTCTCATGTCCACATGAGGGTTGTAGACCTCATGCCGAACACTACATTGGTGTGACTACAACGACATTGTCTCGACGGCTCACCATGCGTCTGCAAGATGGAGCCATCAAGCAGCATATGCAAACTACACACAACACAGAACTCACGAGGCAAACACTAGTTCAGAACACACACATCATCGCTTCCACCAATGACACACGAAAACTAGCAGTCCTCGAAGCACTACCCATGCACGAACAAAAGCCCTCACTCAACATGCAGATAAACACACACCGAACACTTACGCTTTGGGGGGATGAGATGATGATCAATGTTCATTGTTAATGAATATATGCCACATGTAACTAATGTAAAATGTAATTAATTTATGTAATTCGTGTATTAAAATGTAGTAAATGTAAGTGTTATATGCTCAAACTATGTCAATGTTCTTATAGGAATGCCTAGATGCATCGTTTATAATAGGTAAGGTAGCTAATAAGGAAGTGGTACTGTTGTAATGCTCGTTTTAAAAAACTGTTTTCGAAATGTGAAATGAAAACTATGAGCAAATATTTAATGCTGAAGATGACTGTTGAAAATACAGTGGAAACTAGTCCTAATTAATGAGTTTGGGTGACCTTTTAAACGAATTAACGACTGACATTAAAACCAACGTAAGAAAAAATAGAAAAACCCCAGAAAAAAATATCCAAGTGCGCGAATGCTATACAATTTAACTGTCATTGCCTCAAAGAGAATATATATATATATTTTTTTTTCAATGACTGTTTGCGAGCATGGATTTTCATCTTATCCACCATAATCTTTGACGTAATGCATTGTGCTCCACACCCAGGTGAAAACTTTATTTTGTGGCACTGGGCAGCAGCCGCCTATTTTTGCACTCTTACCAACCCACTCTGGCAAGAGTACGCCCTAAGAATGTTTTCCCCTTTTTTGGGGATCTTGACGTGCTCCTTATTGTGGCAGCAAAGTAGTTCAAGGGCCATGCGACGAAATTTTTTGAAGATTGACAACCGTTTAAAATCTTAAATTCTAGGAAATAGAAACGAGATGACAATACCTTTAGAAATTTATATGTGGGCTCTTGCTTCAACTTTCACTGATATTCTCTGAGACAATATCCTTGTGCTTACAATAGCTTGAAAATGATATCAGATACATAACTAAGAGGCTTGATTTTTTATTTCCCGGAGTCAGTAGAAATAATTCTTTTCTGTTGATTTATACTTCCCCATTGAGTCGAAATAATTGCTATCTATATATCAATCAATTCTCCTATTATCCATGTTGATTCGTATCTATGTTTTTAATGCATAACAATAAGACAAGTATTTCATTCAGCTGAATAAAAACAGAGTTCAATCTAAAGACGATTCTATCTACAGTTCGTTCTACTCCTATCCTTGGACAAAGGCTGGAACACAAATGAACATTCCCAGTTTTAATCACTGTCGCCGACGGCTCCGGGGAACAAGAATGACCAAGACGCCACCAAGTCGCCGTGGTGCCTTTGAACTGGGACATGTCCTACCGCTTGAATAATGCATGCTTTTGTGTCTCTCGCTCTCTCGCATATGCAAGCGCCTACCAGCCATCAACATAATGGAATCTTCTTCGTGTTAATGCGAATACTGTCTTGTGTGCACTCCCGTCTCATACAACACCATCTACGAAAATTGACAACAGGTTTAGCAACAAAACGTTGCGTAGGAGGTGAGCTTTTCCTTGAGGGTGGCCTTATATCGTATGAATATCTTAAACAGTCCTTTTATTTTCTTTAAAAAATAGTCAGGAAAAGTTTATTCCTTAACACCCGAATGGAGGGGTCTGGCACTAACATGGAGGGGCGGTAGGCCCCAAGATCTCGGAAACTAAGAGATTAGAAAAAGCCACATGGTAGGTGGATGGGGGTATGGTTATCTAATGATGACCAATTTTCATTGACCTAGGTTAATATTTTTAAAGTCAAACGAGGGCGTAAAGGTCAAATATTGGCCATGCTGGGATCGATTGGTAAATGCGGTGATTATGCAGAAAAATGGCGGGAATAAGCTAAAGGCGGACAAGGTTCATAGAGAAGAGGTTTCAAAAGGCTTCCCCATACTTTTGGGTCAAGGTCATTCAAGGTCATTGACCTTTAAGGTCACCATATGGTATACTACTTATTACTTACACTTTGACTAACATGTAGCCACTGTTTGGCGCGAAATGAAGATTGACCTTTCCCAATGACCTTGACCTTGACTTTACCTGACCTTGTATTAGGGTGCCCTAGCGATGACGCCATAGCATAATATATGTCAGACGGGGTAACGTCATTTGGCCAGACGCACAGTGGTCAGTGACCTTGAAAGTGCAGATATGACCTTGACCTGTGACCTTGACCTTGACCTGACTTCAGTAAGTGACCTTGACATATAGTCCCGATTATATGACGTTATGACGTCACCACTCGGTCTTCAATGCAAGCTAACTGGTCCGACCGCGCGTTTACGGCGATCTCAAAATGCAGGTCTGACTTTGTAAGCCTATAAGTAAAAAATTGTCGGTCGATTTTCAAAAAGTCTTCACCAATCGACGCGCTATTAAATTATGTTAAATGTGGCCACGTGTTGTTTTTCGGCTACAAGCGGTTCTCCGGCCACCTCGGAAAAATAGGTGGGGGACTCCGAGGCCCCCTCCAGTGCGCATGTTAATTGATACGGCATTTTCGTGGAATGCATTCCTACCATCTTGCTGAGCAGTTAGGAAAAAGCTGTGCTCTCTATACCTAGTACCTTCATTTTCCTGAAAATTTCAACAGGGACCAATCAAGGTACAAATAATCCGTTTTATGAGGCACCATATCCTAATCTGCAACCGACTGGCCCATTGGATGCGTACAACATTGTTTTATCTTCGTTTTCATTTTCTCAGCGACTAGACTCAACACACACATTCATTTTGGGGATAGGTTTTCATCACTGCAAAAACGTGTGCTTCCTGACGAATAATTTGTCTAAGCTCTGGCTCTCACCAGTGTCATCTATGCTCTAAGGCTTGATCAGAGTCCTCCTGACTTCCACACGCTCCATGGCTGTATCTAGCTCCTTAAGAATTGGGATGTTACATTCTCATGGATTTTTCCTCTGCATACCAATGGGGAGCTTTGAGATCAGAATGATTTTAAACCATTTAAAGCGCGCCGGTACGGCGTATGTGCCTAGTATGCCCGTACACCCTCTCCCCTTCCCCTATGATATCGGCAGGCACACCGGCTAGAGAAAGGTGAGATATTCTTACTTCTTCTCGGCGTTAGATAGCCCGTCTAGATCTCTACCGAAAATTAAGGACCGCTTTTTTGGCTAAAGCTTCTGACTGGGTTAGGTTAGGGCCAATATTGGGGTTTCTCTCGTTTGAGAAAATCATATGATGTATAACATGGCAATCCTAGGGCAACATGCGGAAGTGACTTGACCCAAGATCATGTCAAGGTTACTATAAGATTTGATATGAGCATTATGCCTATCAATCGGCTGACAGTAGCAATATGTTTAAACCGTTTTCCATTTTACCCCACGTGCTTCCAATTAATACGTCATTACACGCAGCTGACCCTAAGTCATCGATATAACGAAATCCCGTTGCCATAAAAGGTGGTTGGTGTACCTGCTATTTTATAAGAACTTCAAATCAAAATATACAAGCTATGTTCAGCGGGTGGTGACTGACTGAAAATTGTAGTGAGGTCACTTGATGGGGCCCGTTCTCCTGACTAGAGATAACCTGGACCCGAAATTTATAAGGAAAATTACTCTTAACACCAAGGAAAAGACATGGCAGGTACGGCGGCGTTCGGCGCCGCTATTTTCGATCTTCCTCGGAAAAAACCCAGGTGGGGTATTAAACAACCCCCTCTACCACCGAGGTGGCCTGGGGGCTAAGTGACAAGGACGAATAAACAGTCTGAAAGCAGTCGAAATGTCTCTATTCAAATGATAGTGTTTTTCTTGGAAGAATGCCCAAATACAAGTGGCTATTGTTTCTGGCAGATAATGAGAGAGCTAGTACACCGGAGGGAAAGGAGACCTCTTCCATGCCGGGCGGGACGCTGTCATGACGCTGTCAGGAGACGCTGTCAGGAGACGCTGCAGTAAGATATGTACCTACTCGGCACGTACTGCGACGGATAAATGTATTGCCGCCGGCCGTACTCCTGTTTGCCCTGGGAGTTACGAAGTCCCATGGCACTTATGCTTTTGGCTGTATGCGATTTTCCGACACTATCTGAGATAAAGGAGGTCTGAGAGACCGTGACAAGGAGAACGGCCGCCTCTCACATTCAACTCACAAACCTGCCCTGTCCGAAAGGAACTGCAGGCTCTTGGTTTGATGATTATTGGAGTATATGTTCATGATAAAACTCTTGATTTAGAGCCATAACATGTATTCATTCATTCATACACAAAGAGAAATACACGCTAAAACAAAAGGAGGGAACTGATATGTACAGGCAGATGGCACCGGGGTTAACCCGCGCCCCACCGGGGGTCCGACGCCACCTTCGCCCCACCGGGGGCCATCGATGGCCCCCTCTAACTCCGAAAATATGGGCGTTAGCGCAAATCTGCAAAGTGCAATAGAAAGCTCGCGTGAATTCAGTAAGAAATTACTGCGCATGTTTTAGTGCTCAGGTCAATGGTTTGACCTTCAGAGGTCAAATTAGGTCAAGATCGGCTATTTTCACTCAAATATGCAATGATTAAGCAAACTGGGCATAACTCTTATGTCATTAGAGCTATTGAGGCCTGGTAAAGTACATTTGATAGCAAATTGCCAGTACTTTTTCCGCTATGTGGAACGTAAAGACCTCCCGCCAGTGGTTTGACCGCCAGAGGTCACCTCGTGACCTAATATGACCTGAGGTCACGAAAGGTCAAAAAGTGACCTTGCCGTATATCAAATGAAAGCCAGTGACAAGACAAACACGATGGTGTTTGTTTCAGCGCTCTAGCTCAATTAGGTCAAAAGTTATTGTCAAAATACTGTTTTTGACCTCTGGTGACCTTGGATGACCTTGAAAAAGTCAAAGGCCAAATATGACCCCTGGGATCCGTGAAAGGGTGTCCAAAAACGTTGTTCTGAGCAGTCTGAGTATTTGCAATCATTTTTGTGGCTTTTATATCATGAAATAGCTTTTCCCCATGCTTTTCCAATGGGAGAGGTCGCCTCGTGACCTGACCTCAGGGCACGAAATCGAAAAATCCCGGATATACACCTTGTAGACCCTAGAGGGGTCATGAAGTGTGGGAAGTTTCAAATCGATCGACTTTGAAATGTAGCTCTTACAGAGCTCTAAAGGTGAAGTGAGGTGACCTTGGTTGACCTCGTCTGGTGACCTGACCTTGGGTGACCCGGGGTAAAAAATTTCAGGAATGATGGGAAAATGATACAGTGAGAGGTGGAGCGCCCTCAACCGCGGTGCTGCGCCTCGTCGTTTTTCTGCTATCCCGGAAAAACCTTAGGGGGGCCATCGATGGCCCCCGGTGGGGCGAGGGTTAAGGAGCGATGAGTGCGGAGGGGGGGACGCGAACGGACGAGCACGGACGCGCACACAAGCGGGACTACGAGTTCGATATGAAGTCAGCGAGGTCGACCGGCGCCGGTGCAGTGGCGGAGGGCATTAACACCCGCACTGGAGGGGGGTCTGGCACTAACGCGCACTGGAGGGGGCCTGGTAGGCCCCCCTAAGATCTCGGAAACTAAGAAGCATAGAAAAACGAAATTTGGAAGGTGGGTGGGAGTTATAGTGATCTACATCATGACCAATTTTTATTGACCTAGGTCAACATCTTCAAGGTTAAATGAGGTCATAAAGGTCAAAACTTGGCCATGCTGGGGACCGACCGGTAAATGCCGTGATTATGCGGGAAAGTGGCGGGAATAAGCTAAAGGCGGGCCAGGGTCATATAGAGAAGGTCTCAAAGAGCCTTCCTTTCAATTTTGGGGTCAAGGTCATTCAAGGTCATAGACCTCTAAGGTCACAATATAATATACTACTTATAATGTACACTTTGACTAACACTATAGCCACTATTTGGCGGGAAATGAGGATTAACCTTTGTAAATGACCTTTGACCTTGCCCTTTGACCTTGACCTTGGTATTGGGGTACCTTATCCATGACGTCATAGCATAACGTACGTCAGACCGGGTAACGTCATTTGACCGGAAGCACTGTGGTCAGTGACCTTGAAAGTGCAGATATGACCTTGACCTGCGACCTTTGACCTTGACCTTGACCTTCATGTGAGGTGACCTTGACATATAATCCCGGTTATATGGTGTTATGACTTCACCACTCGGTCTCCAATGCAAGCTAACTGGTCCGACCGCGTGATTACGGCGATCTCAAAATGTAGGTCTGACTTTAAAAGCCTATAAGTGAAAAAATTTTCGAGCGATTTTCAAAATTCCTTCACCAATCGACGCGTTATTAAATTCTGTTAAATGTGGCAAAGTATCGTTTTTCGGCTACGAGCGGTTCTCCGGCCACCTCGGAAAAACAGGTGGGGAGGCCTCCGAGGCCCCCCTCCAGTGCGCGTGTTAAATACGGGCGGTACCGCTACTATTATGGGTCATACGCGCGCATGCCGGGCGAATTCGAGCACTGGCGGGAACGATGAATGCTGAGTGCGGCGGGCGACGAACAGCGACGGGGGTCTGAGTTGGACAGAGCGAGCCAGGGACCGGACGGCTCGCTCGACGCAGCGACAATGTGTCCTGAGGTGAGGTTTCAGGCATTTGAGAGCCTCTGAAACATGGCAAGACACTTCAGGAAATTGATTATAACTTTGATTGGTGTTTAGGTAGCACTGAATCTCCTCCAAACAGTCAGTAATTAATTCGGATATGATATGAAATAAAAACAACTTTTACTGGTTTTAAAAACCTGTGTCGCATATCCAATTGATTTTTGTATAGATATAATGCTAATGTACCCGCAATTTTTTTCTTTGAACGGGCATTACTAAATTAAGGAGAGTCTGACATTATTTTGCACTTAGATTCCAATTTTCGTGATTACCTGTATGATAAAGGAGATGTCGAATCCCTTTGAAAAGACATTAAGCTAAGTACAATTAAACCGGATGCCATGAATCATCCAGTTGACACTGCTCCGGAACCAACCGGCCCTGTACAGCTGCCACTACATATGAGTGTTTTACACCAGCACACCCTCCCCCTGGCATCTTCTGCATCCGCAATCGATTCCGCAACACGAGGCAGCTGTCTGACCAGGCACCGGCATCCCCCCACCAGCACACGCCCCCTCCTGCTGTTCGTCCTTGACCCCGATATCCGCCCAATATCTGCGTGCCCCTCCTCCACCTCCTGGGGCAATCGGAAGCGGGGGCGGATGCAGGTGCCTGCATCGTGCTAGTTTATGACGTCGATGATACCCGGAGCACGCAAGCGGCCGGGGGTGGTGGAGGAGGAGGTGGAGGAGAGGGGGAGTGTGCGGATGTGAGAGTGGTGGAGTGAGACCGGTATTCAGCTGATTAGATTGAGTGGGTTGAGCAAGTTGGACGTGCTGCAGGGCAGGGTGATGATTCAGCCACAACAATCGATGCATTTTAATGGTAGCTTTTTGTAAAATACTTTGTTATAGGTGCGAGTTGCGTGGAAAAGTCCAGATTTTGAGCGATGACTTTCTTATTTAAATAAATTACGTCTTACTTACTTTCCCATCCTCAACATCTTCAAAATATACATCTCGCATCCCGAAGTGCTATCTTAAAAATTTGATATTTGTTCTCGTCGCTGAACGAAGAAGAGAAGCTGAGAGAACGTCATAGTCAAGAAATGTCCAATCCAATGCAGTTCATATCCGTAAATTCACCGGTGAATGCAGGCCAATATGTCTGCATCCCAGTATAATAATTAAAAATCAAATATATATCCGCAAAATCCGACTAAATCAACCAAACCATACAAGGTACACCAAATCCAGAGCAAACACTACCTAAATCGCTAGGCTAATCCAACTAAATACGATCTATGGATTGGACCGGATCGAGTGTTTCTTCAGATGTCTTATCCATTATGTACTCTACGCCGGAGGTATGTCTTATCCATTATGTACTCTACGCCGGGGGTAGATGTCTTATCCATTATGTACTCTACGCCGGAGGTAGATGCCTTATCCATTATGTACTCTACGCCGGGGGTAGATGTCTTATCCAATATGTACTCTACGCCGGAGGTAGATGTCTTATCCATTATGTACTTTACGCCTGAGGTAGATGTCTTATCCATTATATGCTCTATGCCTGAGTTAGATGTCTTATCCATTACATGCTCTATGCCTGAGTAAGATGTCTTATCCATTATGTACTTTACGCCTGAGTAAGATGTCTTATCCATTATGTACTCTACGCCTGAGTAAGATGTCTTATCCATTATGTACTCTACGCCGGAGGCAGATGTCTTATCCATTATGTAATCTACGCCTGAGGTAGTTGTCTTATCTATTATGTACTTTACGCCGGATGTAGATGTCTTATCCATTATGTACTCTACGTCTGAGGTAGATGTCTTATCCATTATATGTTCTATGCCTGAGTATGATGTCTTATCCATTACATGCTCTATGTCTGAGTAAGATGCCTTACCCATTATGTACTTTACGCCTGAATAAGATGTCTTATACATTATGTACTCTACGCCGGAGGTAGATGTCTTATCCATTATGTACTCTACGCGGAGGTAGATGTCTTATCCAGCATATGCTCTATGCCTGAGTAAGATGTCTTATCCATTATATGCTCTAAGCCTGAGTAAGATGTCTTATCCATTATATGCTCTAAGCCTGAGTAAGATGTCTTATCCATTATGTACTCTACGCCGGAGGTAGATGTTTTATCCATGATATGTTCCATGCCTGAGTAAGATGTCTTATCCATGATATGCTCCATGCCTGAGTAAGATGTCTTATCTATGATGTCCTCTACTTTCGGCCGTTGGTTGAATCCCAATCCGGGACTGAATTCTCGCCGTTGGACCTTTGGCGCGAGGTTGCGGTGGTCGGACCACACCCATCTTACTGACATAGCAGGAGAACCTCGGTAAACCAGATGATTTATAGTGTTTGTTGAAACTGAGCCTGGTAGTCAGTGAGGTAGGCAAATTCTTTTAATATATGGTGTCAATCTGGAACCATATCTCCTCTTCCCTAAGACTCCAGAAGCCCTTTTCGTGCAGGGAAACTTCCTTATCTCGGGGTATAAATCAGTCTACGTTGGAAAAACGCTATTTTTATTACCTGCGTGAAATTGCCTGGGGGCGTATTATTCATCCCACCTGAGTAAAAAATACATGATTCTTCCTGGCCGACGGGCCTTGTCTCCAACTGCATTGAGATATTCACTACACCATCCAGGCGCTCAAAGACTTTCAGATAGACCTGTACATCATTTCAGCAAATTCACATCTATATTAACCTTGGCCCGGGTCTTGGGGGTCTTTAACCTTGGGGGTGTTTTTAGACCCCCTCGGGTTTTTTTTCCGAAGTGACCGAAAACCAGCAGCATGCAGCGCCACCAAACTTAGTCTAGCTGTTTCTCCATTATTTTTACATCCTTCATGAAAAGTTTAGCTCAAGGTCATGTCAGGTCAGGTCACCAGGCCTAATTAAGTGACCTCACCACAAAAAATGCTTAGGACTGCATAACTAAAAGGAAGGGTTAATCGATCAAGCTGAAACTGATACCACATATTGGGCCCACCAGGAGCTACAACATATGTTCCTGGATTTTTTTATATTAGCGACCTAAGGTCATGTACAGAGCATAACCTTTCCATTGCAAATGCATGGGAAAAATCACGAAATGAGCTTTTCTCAGCAAATATCGATGAATCAACTTCAAACATCGTTAAAACTTGTCCTTCGCCCATTTCTGAGGTTGATACCAAAAATTTTAACCTGTGACCTTTCAAAGGTCACCGTAGGTCAAACAAGTATTTTTTCGGTGTTTTACTCTATAAATTTTGAATAAACAAATATAGAACGTTGATTTTGTCACCAAAGTGTTTTTGCAGTCATTGCAAGTCAAATGATATACATCATGACTATACCAGGTCAAGTTGGGTCAAACTGTTGGCCTGGGTCAGGTCAAATTGTAAATTGGACCTGGCATAGCAATATTATATATCAGTCTATTTGTATTGACGAGAGGATTGCAATGGTGGATCAGCTATGGCTGTATCTTGCTTGGTTTGGAAGTTATTAGCAAAAAAGGAAACGCCCTTATGTATGGGTGGCTATGGATATTCCCAAGCACATTCCCAATGTTCAGTGACCTGCATCTCCCTAGGCTTTGACCTGACCCAAAAATCATTGCCAGCCACTGTAATGAAAGAGCAGCTCAAGAGCTTTCGAATGGTGTGCAGGCAATGTTTCTAGCTATCATAGTTTCTGAGATATATGAGGTTTACTTAGTACACCTCATATTAAAGATTTCGACCTAGTTTTACCTCTGGTGTCCTTGATATTGACCTGACGAGAAAAATGACCAAAGTATTTTCAATATCATTTATGAAGAGCTTTATAGAGGTTTTGCGCTTTTTCTAGCTCTCTTAGTTTTTGAGATCGTGGGTTTTTTTAGCCCCGCCCCCACCAGGACGAAGGTAGCTCGTACCCGCCACCGGGGCAAGGGTTAACCGCTATTGATTGCGTCTCCGAACACGGAAAGCAATGCATATTTTCGAGCTAGTCCGACTGTTGATGGCTCTCCAGTATAGCAGCTGATGCAATCTTATGTTCGCTTTCACGACCAGCTTGGGCCCAGACTGGATTTATAGAGCTAAAGACCGGGTGCTGCTTCTGTGTGGGACATTTTCGAGTGACGGTCTCCAATCTCCAATGCTGATAAGGCTGGTGTCTGAACCTTCTCCGAGGTCAGGCGTTAGTTGTCACGACAATATTCTACTCTGCCTTGATAATAATTCTCTCTCTCAGCTTCATCCGGGCTCAGCCTGATCTCAGCCTGAGAGCCCCTCTCCTCAGCCTCATCCGGGCTGAATTTTCCCGCAACCATTTCGTGTTCTAAAAACAAGTTATAAGAGGGAATGCATGAATCAAAATGGACAGCTTAACTCTCTGTGTACCTATATTCCTACTAAAAAGTAAGTGCGGACAATCAAAACTAGCTATGAGTTGTGATTCTGAGTAATACCACCTGCCGATGTTACAGGGTGAATGTGTATGATCTAAAGTCTAACATAATATAATTACCTATTGTTTGTCTTAGCAGGTCCATATTTTCGCTCCTTTCCAAATCTCATGTCTGGTATTTCGTGATCGAGGTAATTATTTTGTGGCAGCGAGACAGTGGCTAATCAGCAGTGCGATAATCGCCCTAGTTCCGGAATTCCCTGCGGAATGAATTTGATGCCTGTTAGAAATACCGGGAGATGGATTACTTCGTTAGCAGAATTGGGGCATCATGATCGGTAGCTTTATAAGAAAATAAGCACTGTCGTGTGAAATGTTCTCTTCTGGAATCCCAAACATCCACTTATTTTAAGTATGTTTAAGTTCCCCGGCCTGCATTGGCGTATAGCGCTAAAATTCAATCCCAAGCCTCATAAAATGCAGTTTACTAAAGCCATTGAAAACATGTTCTTGTGATATAGCCTAGACGCTGAATCGCCCTAAAACCGCGAAAACATGCTCTTACAGAATGTATAGTCTAACCAGCCAACTGCAAAGTTTGCATCATCTGAAATAGCGCCGTATGTCTGCACCAGAAACAGAGGCAGTAAAATCATTTCCGAACTGTGCCGCTATGGTCGACGGTGTTGTGTCCAGGCGTCGCGATTTCGACGTCGAAATAGCTGTCCAAGATTGGATAACCCGGCGACAAAGAGGCGCGATTGTTGGCCACATTACTGATGCATTCGGCTGTGACGTCTGGCGCCGGGCCTGGCGCCGCGGAGTTCACAGTCGGCTGGAAACACGAGACTGCTTTGTCTTGGAAAACCAGGACCCGCTGCCGAATGGTGTAGACGAACGGGTACAGGGAGGGGGCGGAGAATGGGGTGGACACTAGGGCTGATAATCCGGGACATTTTTGCAATCCCGGGATCCCGGGTTATGACCCTCAATCCGGATATCCCGGGATCCGGGATTGACATTTTTTCAATAAACATGTCGAAAATTAGTGTCTGCTTTAGGTAACGTTTGTGGCATATTCTTAACAGCATAGTTTTTCTTAACAGCAATATTTCCCGTTAAGGATAACTCATAGCATACTATTCTTACATGCGGAAAGCAATGAAATTCATATGGACACTAAACAGAATAAAACGTTTTGCTCCCCAAACAATTAAAGACATATGAATGGTATTGACAATATATATTTCTTGGTTATTTTTCTAGTCATATTACAATAGAGGTATTTACCTATTGTGACCCGGCCTATTGTGTCCTGGTCACAAAGTCACCTGCCACGATAGTAGCACTTGAGGAAGCAAAGGGCATCAACGGCTTGTCGCGAGACTTACCGTTCTTTAGTGACGGTATTCCGACAGTTGAAAAACACGTTCCGACTCAACATTCGTAGGGACTATGTGCTGAGTCAGCTGAGGACAGAGCTATATACCACTTTTCCAGAGGCAGGCAGGTTTTCCAACTCTTTCCTAATGACCTTGGTCATAAGGAAGGATTGAAGACTTAGCCTGGATGCACGAATGTGATCTGGCTGGAACTCTATCTTATCTAGAGCCTGTTGGAGCATCGATTGAAGCGACTGTGCTGGCTGAGGATCATCAAGTCCATCGCTTGCATCTAAATACTTCGGAAGCATGCATCTGTCCAGGCCATTTTTTAACATGTTAACTGGGGGCAATTGGCCCCCAGTCGGCCGAAATGCCCCGTGCCGGGAAATTGGCCAGTAAAAGACAAGTCTTGCTTAAAACTTAATAAACAAAAACTCACCTAACAAAAATAAAACAAAATACCACCCGTTAATAATAAGTTTGTTCTATTGCTCGTCCCAAACGACAATCCAAAACATCGTCCCAAACCGACAATCAAAACTACCATCAGTAGCCGTCACTCCATCGTCAAAAAGTAACAAAGCAAGTAGTTGCGGAAATCCGGCTAAATAGCCTCAGCATCAATTTAATAGCCAAACGCAGGAAATAGCCTAAAACCAATAAGCATCGTTTTCTATCCGACCAGAAGCCCCGTCAGCCAGTACCGTGGACTGCATGATGCTCTCATTTCAGACGTGGTCGGTTGTCAGCGTAGAGCTCCGTCGTGGATTAGGCGGGACACAGTGTAGTCAAAGCGCGTCAGACTGGTTACTGGTGTGCCGGTGTGAAGTGCTAACCCATTTATTATTATTGTGTTGGTAGCATATGTGAAATTTAGAGAGTCGTTGCATTACTTTTTTCTGTCAAGTTGATAAGGAGACCGGGGTCAACTGTAGCGATTCTTCTCCTGCTTCAGAAAGGGCAACGCTTTGCTAGAAAACTTTTCATCATATTTTCAGCAACCTTGACATTTTGGCTATGAAAGATGTAGCACTATACCAAAACAAAAACATTGATTGGTCTTTGCTTGCTAGTACATAACTTGCTAGTACATAATACATAACTTGGCTTAAATACTTACTTCAAATGTTGCATTTGACCATCAGGGTCAGTTGTGACACAGGGGTCAATTGTAATATATTAAAGCCATGCGTCTGGTTCTTTCGATCGGACGCATGTCTCGTTAGGGTCGTTCAAAAATTTTTTTACTTTTCAGACTCGAGCTCGAACAGAGAAACTGACACGGTGTGAACTGTGAAGCGATGCCAGTACAATCTACGTACATGCAGAAGGAGAGCCTGGATTTTGCTCGTGTTTGAACATTTCAGGTAGGTAAAATATTAAGCATAAAACAACGCTGTAGCCTGTTGTTGGATTCTATAATGATTTTTATTACTATCAACGACGTTTTCCACGCCATTTTTAGTGTTGGAAAATATCGGGATCCCGGATTTAGAAATATAATCCCGGGATTCGGGATTAATCAATCCGATCGGATGATCCGATATCAGAGTGGACACCCCCGTAGGTGATACAGGCACCCATCGACATTCTCTTCTAAACAAACTATTAGATCACAACATAGACGCCAAGACAGATACAACAAACACAGCTCCTGAACATACTTGCAACAGGCACAACACTACAAGCCGAGCAGGGCCGAGCCGTGGCCGGAGCCGTTCAGAACTTCTTAGTGTCAGCGCTAAATACGCGTAGTCGCGTGGTGTCCGGCGGGGGCGGTGGCGGTGCTTCGCCATCCGGCGCGTAGGCGGGGCAACCAGTGGCCGTGGGGGCGGCTAGTTTTGTTATGTTTAGTTAATTAATGCTTTGCTTAGAGTTTTTTATACATAAGTAATTTCAATGACTGATGGAGAGGCGACTAGCGTTAAGCGGTAGGCTTTTGCACCAATTCGCTATATTGTTATATGCTGTTTTGTGCATTTGTCATTACATAATAAAATATATGCTTCTACTACTACTACTACCCTTTACAAACAAGGAAGTGCTTGTACATTACCGGCACGTGCTTCGACAGGTGGTTTAAAGTTGGGTTTAAAGTTGTATGTAAAAGACGACATTTACTGAAGTGAGCAGTGTTTCCAGCGCCTTTCCGATAGCGAGCCTGTGTCTACTGTCTGACAGGTGGATCCCCAAAAAGTTAGGATGACGTAACCTTAAATATATGGGCATTAGATATATTCAAATTTTTAAAGCAGATCGTAATACATGCTGTTATTGCACGATTGTTACCGCGTATTTAAATACGTACGGAAGCAATAGCAGCTCTTACAACGCATGTGTTGCCATGGACGTCACGCAAGTGAAGACCTTGGTTTTGGCGGATCCCTGTGTTGCCTGCCTCACATTCCCATCGATAATCTAAATTTCTAACAGTCCACTCTTGGGCTTAAACAGCAAGCCCCTGGGGCGGAGTCCTGCATCCGTACTTCTAGATAAGACCTTTAGAATACTTCAATTTTGCCTTTAATTCAGTGCACTCGAGCGCAAAACCGCACCGGTCTAACACCAGTATCATTTCTTCCCTAACTCGTCTTTTCTCAGGAAAACCTTTTGTCAGGAGCGTAGCCTCGGTATGTTTAACTCTACACGCTTTGTTGAATGCCACGGGTTTCAGGCGACACATAAGCACGATTTTGCGCCAAGTCCTAGCCTAGCCAATTCCCCTTCCCTTCCGACCCTACCAGATGACCTCACCATCGCTCCAACTTATTATATGAACTGCCGAAACACTTACATGTGTGCTTCACTAAGCCCCAAGTGAAAGCAAAAATCCAGGATGCGCCATTTTGATGATTTCGTCGGCAGTAGGACACGGCTGTGCTCACAATACGCTACCAGCAGTGCTCAGTAACGCCACCTATGTAGGGCAGCCCGCCGGGCGGCGCTGCTCACCGTCGAACTCGTCTCCTTAATCATACTTTGTGGGGCTTATAATAATTATTGGGGCTTATCGACGCACCAACTGCCAGGGTCATATGGCGTCGCCAACTCTTTCCCTGTTGGAAGGGTTTCTCGGGAGCCAGCTTGCTCCTTGTTCGAGGAAGCTGCCGGGCCTTGGACCCGGGTCGGCTGAATGGAAGCCAGTTACGCTGACCACTCCACTACCGCACCCCCGATCTCGTCTCCTTGCTGATCTCCGGTTTTGTGCAGCTAGTGAGCAAGATATGTTCTGGGTGTGATTCAGCATTGTTCTTTTCTTAAACCAGGCATCATGTGTAGTTTCCAGCTACTGTCGTAAACATCAAAACCTTCGGTATTGATGTACTGGGACCAATCCCTCTCCCTAAAAAGCTGCACATTTGTTCTTTGTTTGGCAGTGCCTTCTTTGCCGTTTGTTGTAGGCCGCCACCGTCTCATCACCGGACGTTTTTTGTTCAAGCACGGAGACGTGTCGTATAGAGAAAACAATTGTGTTCTCCTGAATGTTTTAATTTTCCAATTTTAGCCCAAACGCGCCATTTAACTTGCTTTCATCCTTAGCTGTCCAAAGAAGACATGTTACGGTTGACTAAGTCATGAGACTAGCATCCGCATGTTGACAGTTCGATAGTTGACGCGCGTAGTGGATGGAGTCTGAAGTCCCTCGTCTATTCTTCCGGTGCGACCGAAAAACCTTTGGCAGCCGTAAATCCTTTGCTGGGTTTCTAGGTCACACCAGCATTTTCTAGGACGTTGAGTCCAGTGCTTACAGCCAGATGACGTCACCCGATATGGCTTGTATTATAATATGACGTCAAAGTTAAGATTATGCAATTTCAATGTTGAGGTAATGGGTCAAGATGAAAAAATGGCTATAACTAAAAAGGTGATGTTTTAAATTCAAGCCCTAATTGCCAGCTCCATGTTTGCTTTAGTGTTAGTTGTAGCTTATATTTTAGCAAATATATATTATTGGAACCTCATTTTCCAGTGATCCTGAGTGACCTTGTACACCAAAATTTCACCGAATAGTGCACTTTTCTCTATGATCTTACTACGGTTCCAGAGTACTCGCCGCTTATTTAAACAACATTTTCTGATAAGCTTCCTCCAGTACGGTCCAGATTTGCCGTTTGCGGTCTCTTTTGCCCTGGAAGAGATTGGTCTAGGTCAATTAAACTACGGGTGCTTCTCTAACCCCTCGTCTGGGGGGGGGAGGCATGGTGGGACACCCTCCGCACTGGACGTTAATGCTAGGCCGCTCTCCACTGCGCCCGTAAAAGGACACTTCCAAATTGCCACCTCGGGTTTTTTCGGTGGTACAAAAAAAGCGGTGTCACAAAGCGCAGCCGTATTTGGTCCACCTTATCCTTGATCAATTCTGAAACTTTTTCTGAACTTTTAAAGTTGGGTTATCTCCGGTGGGGTCACCAGTGGAGGTCAAATGACCTCACTTTTAAAAAGTTTAAGATAACAGAGGTAAGAAAAGAGTGAATCTATCCAATTGAAACTCGTATCATATAGTGAGGCCCAGCGGTCAGTCTTTTATATTTATGACTTAGGATCACGTACGGATCATGACCTCTCCATTCGATTTGCTTTGACGAGAGGAAGCGAATGGGGCCTATAAAATGAAGAACACACCAGACCAAACAAAACCCACTTATCGTCAGACTCAATATACCAAAAAAGGACAAATATAATTCTCATAAATTTATATAAGCACCAACGGCTCTTTTTCATCCACAAGGGCCGAGATCGAAAGGTTCACCACCCCCACCGGAGCGGGTGTTAGCTATAGGTGTTCATACCTTTGGGAGGAGCGTACTTGAGCCCCCCCACCCAGCTCGCCTTTGTATCTACCACTGCTCGAAACCCTATATCATATGATACCAAAATGTCATAGGGGTGCTCAGGTGTTGTAATTGATAGGGTTTCAGGTATGTGCAAGAGTATTTTACTATACTAAGTGCTATGAATGGGACAAGCACCTAAGACCAAATACAGCAAATGCATTCATGGTTGGATCATGGTTGCAAGATCATCCAGAATCCCCCTCCCCCCGGGATTGACATGGGTGGATAAAGGCTGGGCAATGCAAAAACATTAAAAACCGAGGAGCATGTGTATGTATGTATATGACCTTTAGGCATTGGCAATATGCATCCTGGTCCAACGTTTTCATTTTCTTCATCTGTTTTTGATGTTTTTGTACGTGATGTCATTTTCTCTACCTGACCTGAAAGGCGTCACACAGATGTAATAAACAAATATATATATATATATATATATATATATATATATATATATATATATATATATATATATATATATATATATATATATAACCCATTTCACCATGTATTTTCGTCTTTGAATTTTGATATTCACATAACTGAAATATTTGACAATTTTTCCGCGATTCTCTGTTAATACGTGTTTATATTGTCAAAATGAAACAACAGGGCTAAGAGTTATGGAGAATCTAATAAAGGGCAAACGAATGTATACATGACACGCCCCTGCTTACAATTGGTAAAATTTCGGTTTTTTTAAATGGACTTCGCGTAATGAAAATCGATACCATTATATATTTTTTAATCGGATAGGTAGATAATAAGATCGTGGGGAATCCACCCCCCAGTCCGTGACAGGGCTAGGTGTAGCCAGGAGTCTGACATGAATAGGGTTAAAAGAAAACTCCAGCTGTAAAAGTAGAAGTCTAGCACCGAAGATTTAGATCCCACAAATATGTAGTTTGTTTTGTTCTTTTATTCTTATCGTCATTTATTGTTGTGCTCGTTTCACATGCATTACCATCTGACATGGTGATGGTAAATGAGGGTTGCAAACTCTGACTGAAAATTCCGAAGTACAGTGGATGATATCGGAGTGTGGCTATAAATAAATATATATATATATATATATATATATATATATATATATATATATATATATATATATATATATTATAAATCAGTTGCAGATTCAGGAATTCATCTCAGGGGATGGGCTGGGCGGTTCGAGCCTCATCCGCCAGTACCTCGGGCAGACCCTCGATTATGTATTAACTGTATGGGCTCGGACATTTCGGGGATGGCTTAAGCCCCCTTAGCCCCCCTCCTCCTTGGGTCCGCCACTGTGATAGATGCATAAGTGCCATGTCATGCTCTGCAGTCATGCAATAGTGCCACTAGGACAAATACGAGTCTCAGAAATCTGGTCTGGTGACGTTTCCATGACTGTTTACTTACCACAGGAAATGATGATCGGTGATATCAGAATTATGTTGTCTTCATATATACTTGCTGCTGGGCCTGTAAACTATACCTTCCGAAGACAAACAGGTGGTTTGTATGTGGTATGCCTGATGTAATGCGCAGGATCTGGATCTACTAACAGTATTTCTCTGGCGTTAGTCGTGTGACTTGTTTGAACTTGTCGCAACTTGCTTAGGATGTTTAAAGTTGGGTGCATTGATCTTAATCAATCAATCAATCGCAGAATCTGCGGAATGTTATCGGTAAAAATACTGTAATGAAATAAAAAGTGTAAAAAGCACATTCAAAAATGATCCGCTAATTGCAATTTGTGCCCTTAACACAAATCAGTTCGTGGCGGGTTTCAAGTTCGAACCAACTTCCCCACTCCTGTCCTGAGGAGAATAAAGTTATACAATGACTCAACTCAGTCAATATTGAATGCATAATTAACTTTGGTGTATGGTGTACCTAAGCGGCTTAACAATCACATTCTGTACCGGGCCTGGGTAAATAATTTTACAATGTTTTAAAGACTGCTAGGTGTCGCACTGAGACGAAAACAAAATGCGATACTTTTTTACTTTTTACTGTCATTTTTTTACTTTTTACTGTATAAGCCTGTCTACTGATATAAGACAATATGTAACGAAGCTCATCATGTAACCTCTTTCAAAAGCTTTATATAGCAAACGATGGCCCTCAGCACTTCAGCAACTTTCAGAACTTCTCGCAACCAGTCCGCACAATTTCTGGAAACATCTGTAGGTGGGACAGGCTCATCTGAATTTTTATTACCGACACAAACG
This sequence comes from Lepas anatifera, assembly GCA_034440635.1. Lineage (NCBI taxonomy): Eukaryota > Metazoa > Arthropoda > Thecostraca > Lepadidae > Lepas > Lepas anatifera. The sequence continues at coordinate 1,695,624 of JAOTON010001929.1, read as the reverse complement.
TTACTTTTTAGAGCAGCAAACCGCTCAAGAAGCGCGTGCTTCACGAGGACATCGCGTGTACATACCTCCGCGCCGGAGAGTTGCCAGTCACCTCAGCGCCGGGTGCTGCATTCTCTCACCCATCGCCGCAGACCTATGACCCATGACGTCACGCCGTTCAGTCCGTGGTGCGGCTGCGCGCACGGGCTGGTGCGACCCAGGTCGACAGAGCGTTACGCACTAAAGGACGAGAACGGCCTGCTAGCGGGACTGTCGTGACCGACGAAACACGCCGACGATCCGCAGAAAACGGCCAACAGAGGCGACAAGTGACTGGATGGGCAACGGCATTGTTTTTTGTAGTAACTGGATAATTGTTCAAGATAAACATGACATCGAATGCATTTTCATGTGTGATATCGAATAGGTACCAATATGCTTCGCCACAGGTTTTACAGTCTGAGTTATTTGTACCTTATCACAACCCAGCGCATTTTCTGCACGACATATGACGGAGATCGATTTCTATGTCAGAGTGGGTACCAGTCGAAGAAGAGGGTCAAGAAATGGTGTTGTGTCAGAGAATGTACGGCCTGCGGTTGAAGCTAGTCAAGGAGAAGATGACTTCAGTTTTTCTTCGGGCAGAGTGGAAGGAGCTTACTGAGATCCGCAGATTGGAAGCAGCCGAGATACCCTCTCGAAGTGAACTGAAGAAGTCTTCGTTTTGAAGATAAAGGTAAGAAGAGATCAGCTTGGTCCTGGGACTGAGCATTGGTCAGCATTAGGAACCACGCCAAGACAGTTCTCCACTACAAGTCCCTATAACTGAGTGGACAGTTTTATAAACATCTACTGCCTGCCGAAGAAATTATGGCTACCCACATGCTTTACCCAACTCTGTTACTGGCGGCAAGATTGTTCCAGGGAGTGGTATGTCTTCAGAATATGTTCTTGCTGAATGAGAAGGATTATCGATCAAGCGTCTTCCGTGACGACAAGATTATATACCCTGGCTTGGGAAGGAGAAATGATCGGGGTATGGAAACTTTAAGCTTTCCTCCTGCAAAGGGCCACTTCTCTGTAGTAAACCGAGAGACAGTAACAGATGAGAACTTGAACAATCTAATCAAAATCACCGATGTTTCGCAGGCTTCAAAACATAATTCCACAGAGGCCGCACACTTATTTGACACTAGAGCAGCGCACATACCCCAGAGCCAAATATCAGCCCCCTCTCCATCCCAGGAAAGTGTTTCTGACCCCGTTGTTTTCACGCTACCGAGTCCTATCCCGATTCCTGTACCACCTATTGAGAAACGATTTGAAGCACTCCCTGTCTCATCTACAAAAAGCCCCAATACGATGCCTAGAGAGCAAGTGCGGAGGGCTTCAAATCTCGAGGAGAGCCAAGCAAAACTGCCAAAGTCGACGTCCCAGAACAGCTTTGATAATGATTTTGCGCAAAAGACGGCCATCAACTCAAAGTCAGAAGGGCCAGGCGATGCCTCCTTCTCCAGAATTAAACAAGAATCATCTAAGAAACATTACCAGGACGAGGAAAGTATCAGTAAGGGCCCGTCTCAGCCGTCTGGCAGTCCCCGTGCCCGTCGATCCCCCGCGGGTCTGCTGGACCTCATGGCTTCCGCCGATGGTGGTCACGGCGGTTACGGAGGCGGCGGCTACGGCCACTCCTCTGGAGGCTACAGCTCCAGCTGCGACTGCACCGGCTATGACCTGATCGGTCTGCTCGCCGGTGGCGCCGCCCTAGCGGCGGTCGGCGTGTTTCTAGTTACGCAACTGGCCGGTGGCGGCGGACGGATGGGCGGCAGCTGGGTGGCGGGACTTTTGCCAGGACGCCTGTCCAGCATGATGAGGGACATGCTGCCAACGCCGACTGACAGTTTCGCCATGACGGCTGTCAGCAGGACCTGTGACGTCATCACTCGGTTAGAGAAGAGACAGGGCGCGACGAGCCGTGACGGAGGTGAGTGTAAACGCTGCGCGAGGGGTTATTTATTAGGGTTTTGCAGATATGGAAAGCTTAAGATCACGACATTAATATAATAGAGATATATGGATAGGACAGAGAGAAATATGAAAATACAATTGTTATGATTTTAAGACAACGCTTTTCTGCGTTTCAGTGTTACTGTTTTAGTTACTGTTTTAGTTATCCAAGGAGCAAATGACCAATAATTGTATAATGACTAAAATTCATTAAGAATTTTCTCAGTCTCTCTCTCTCTCTCTCACTCTCTCCCACTCTCGTTCTCTAATAAATATGTTTGTTCGTGCTGTGCTATAAAATGACCTCAGAACTAACACAGTGGCGTTAACCGCGCCACCTGACCAGTTTCTTGACCTTGGCAGGGTACGGCGGGTCCAGCTGTGAGTGTTTTCCCGGCATCGCCGGCGCTCTGGCTGGCTTTGCCGCCCTCGGCGCTCTCGTGGCCTTTGCGGTCGCCCAGGCCATAGCTGCTGCGGGTGGAGGGAGGTCTGCCCAGGCGCCTCTGGCCGCCGGTACGTGCAGGCTGGATCTAATGCTACGAAAAAGCCTTTTCCAAAAGTTCGCTACATTCTAGAAAAAATCGGATTTCCTCTGTCCTTGAATTGTCCTACCTCTCGAATCAGATATCTTGGAATCGTAAATATTTTACGCTACCTAAATTGCATTACGTTTTAAGAGTCATATTTTTCCCAGAAACTGTTGTCAAGTAGTTAGAAATGTTTTCGGGATATTAGTCTGGGTTATTTGATGAAAAGTTTAAACTTCCGAATATTTCGAGTTTATTGATAGCTCTTTTTCCGTTGAAAAAGAGCTATCAATAAACTCGAAATATTCGGAAGTTTAAACTTTCATCAAATAACGAGACTAATATCCAAAACATTTCTAACTACTAAATTGCATTACTTGTCACACTGACGTGTTTATAGTTCGTAAAACATAGATGCATTGCTCCTATTATTATTCGGCAAAACTATTGCACATGTGTTAGAAATGAACTGTTTCCCTCCTCACCTCAATCCCAATCTCTTAGAACAAGTCGTATGGCTCTGGTGGGTTAATAAAAAATAATCAGCCGGACTCTGGATAAAAAGTCACTGTATGGCTGGATAATTTGGCCTGATTGTGAAATTGTGAAACAGCTAATCTAAATCGAAACGCTTAGTGCTAAAATGGTAAAATATACGAGGATTACTGTTGCCTATTTCACCACAGGCTGCCACTCCATTCAGCCCAAATAATCAATCAACATATAATATATCATGCAATGACAAGACAGGTGAAGCTTTAAAGTTCTATTAAATGTCATTGTTTTTCGTTTCTATCGATAAAGCTGCAAATATGCCACCCATTCAAAATATAAGAAGACAATAGCCCTTGATAGCGGACTTTATCAGCTATGACAGCGTTTGAGGTACAAGTCCTTTATTAAACGACCCTTACTACTATTAAAAGAAAAAGAAACATATATTCTCTCTGTCCCTCTGTATAATTTCGATCTAGTTTTTATGAAAGATCAAGCGTTGTTCGGCAATAAATTCATGCTCAAACACAGTCGCGGCTGATGTTAAGTTATCGGAAGGTCCTTTTTATATTAATGTGGCGTATTTCCATATTTAAACCAGAAAATCATGAAATAGTGACATATTATTTTAATTCAGAACAAAGTCTTCCTATGCATAATGATCGTGCTAACGGGCGCTATATGGCCTCACCAGGTTGGTGCGCCCACTAAACCCAAATAACCAACCAATGATCCTGCTAAGCATTCCCCGCCTGTTAACAATAATACACAACCCCGTCATTGAATTAGGTATGAAAACATAGCGAACCCTGCATGACGTGGTATCGCTGTGATTCTTAGGTTTGCCAAGACACTAAAAGAGTAACTTTAGTATGATTTTCGCAATGCTTCTAAAAATGTCACATCACGAGAGCTCTGGAACAGCAGTCTCGTAAACCCGACGGGACACAACAGCTCTGTAGTCTGAGTTCTAGGCTCTTTAACCAAGCTGGGCGGCGCACTCTCAGTGATTTCGGCTTCCTGTGTGATCCTTTAGCTGCACTTCAGTCTGAGTAAGCTCACTAATGGTCATTTTTGAACGGACTCTGCTAGCTAGCATGTCGAGGATGCGAGCACGCACATTGTGTGTTTTTTCTCCAACGCTCGTCCTTCGTCCGAGCACGTATGTTCCCAGAAATAGATGAACGGTCTAGGGCTAACGCACCGACGGGAAGTGAAGCCTAAATGTCAGGATTTTATTTCTTAACTGGTTGCCACAGTCAGCAACCGGTAAATAACATCATTTCGGTTCATGCGCTATCCTTGATATTGGTAGGGGTCATATACCCCTCCCCCACCCTCTCTTAAAGTTTTCCGAGATTTACAGATAGCGGCGCAGTGCGGTGCCACCGCACCAGTGGCATACCTGTTTCCTGATCCTTTGCACGCATTTCCTGAATATTTCAAGCCAAGGTCATATCAGGTCAGGTCAGCAGGCCAGGTCAAGTGACTTTATCTGCAAAAATATTAATAGCGGCAGCAATGAGAGTATCTTTGGTTGGACCACAAGCAGTCAAACAGAATTTGAAGTTTAAATTTATGTTAGATATAATTTGTTTATATATTGGTGACTAGTGACCTCAGTATTGACCTGATGAAAAAATGGCTGAAGTAGCTTCAGAGGAATTTACCATTGTGTCACATATGGGACATCAAAATGTGGAAATCCAAAGTAGCTGGTTATATGCTTTACCGATTGCTTTCAAATTTGGCTAAAATGGTAAATTTATTGGTTAAAAAGTGCACTGCAAGGTCCTCTTGTCCCCCCCCTTATTCCAACTTGCATGGTCAAAGAAGTACTGTAGCAGATCAGGAGTCATATGTAAACTGGGATTCCTACTTTTCCGGGTTTAGTCTTATTTGTTTAAAACTGTCTAGATTTGGATTTATGATTATGGTTTGCAAATGGATTAGCCCAGATCGGCAAAGGAAACTTCTGATATAAATCGGAAGGAATCTGAAATTCTTTGGCCATTTAATGCTCTTCTTTGCACGCTGACATAACAATTATGTTGCCAGAGGCTAGAAAATAACTATCTTGCCATCACTGCGCGAGAGTACCCCTGGGAAATAGATGATTGAATATCTGCCTCATAGTCCATTCAACTCATTCAAATCTAAGACTGGTGCTTATTGAGTACCACAATATAGCATGGTATTACGATCTGGGGCCTAATCTACCAACTCTGCTCGTTGAAGAAAGTCATTACCTACCACTGTAGTTAGTCTCCACAACACGTTGATTAATAATAATATGATATAAATAAAATAAGTATAATTTTGAGAAAAAATATTCTTATTTTTTCTAGAAATTTCTTTCACCTTGGGATAACAAATGATCTTTGTTCGTCAAAGTAAATGGCCTCCGGCTGTTTCAGACGACTTCCAATCAGGAGGAGCCGGGCTGGCGGCCGCCATGTTGGGACTTCTGCTTCAACCCAATGCCTGTGCCCCTATCAACTCTGCAAGTTAAACAGCAGGGCACAGGCGGCTGGATACCCCTATAGCTATATGGTCAGGGTCGCGAGGTGAGTGGCTGATCGTCAGAGCTGTTTTTACTGGAAGTTCTTGGGTGTTTATAAGTGGTGGGTCCAGATTTGGATGTAGGTTCTAAGAATGGTGACGATGCTCGTCCGGAAGGTTCCACACCAGAATATGATAAGGCTTAAATGTGTTCCTTGTTATGTTACGCAACAGGTACAGAGTGGTGGTTCCGACCGTACTTCAGAGATAAAGCAGAGGAAATAGCCAAGACTTAAATATTGTCCGGCAAATTTTGTTTCCTTGGTTTCGTATTTGAAACGCATTGGTTTCAAAACAAAAGCATAACAGGTCTGGAAATTTGGTAGCTCCAATAAAGGGCTGAAATGAGCATCATGATATAATACCTACTTATGTTCGGCGAATTGAGAAGCACCAACTTCGATGACACCCTAGAACGTATCAGCAATTGTTGTGTCATTAAACGCCGGTAAATGTTTAGTGAACAGGAGCTGGCGCCATGCGGGGCCCCTCAATGACTCCAAATACATAAGCAGCTTCAGTGAGCTATATTTACGTGTCCATTGCGGGAACGGACTATCAACTGATGTACCCGGGTGTCTTGCAGGCAGACTCCCGGTTACATGAGTTGATAAGTCCGTTCCCTTTCTTGTTCCCTTCTTGGTACGTGAATACAGTGTCCTGTGTCTGCTCATGTATCGGAGGTAACTGTACGCTGTGTTCCTGTGGCTGATGTTCTTTTCTTTCTCTACAGTCTGCCTCTCTCCTGGGCGGTTATGAAGACTAGTGGCCACACAATGACGGGACTCTGCTCCGGAACTCGTGCTGCAACAGCTGACGGACGCTCTTGTGACGACACTAAACAACTTTGTGACGCCACCAAGAACAACAGAAGACTCTGAAGAACGAGCGGTTTATCATGCCTAAGAAAGAATGTCAATTGAGGCGGGTGGAACGTAATACTGACAAAAAGGAAACTGGGAAAGCATGGGACAATTTTCTCAGAATTTACCATAAACATTGGAAATCTATTTTATCAACAGATCTCTCAAGAAAGATATGTTCGTGGAATTCTGATTGAGCTGAATTATGTCGCTAAAAGTTTGATATGAAGACCCTAAATCCGGTGCAAAAAAATTCCTGTCATCACCACCTGGATATGGGCATTGGAGCCACCATTTGTTTCCGTTCCCGATATTTGTATCTGTCTCTAAACTATGACGATTTATTTATGATTTGCGTGCGTGGTATGTCAGCGAATGAAGAAACAGTGGTGAATAAGCGTATTTATTGTGCTTATTTGTGTATCTCAGCTCTGTGAGGCCTTATGTAGATGGTAGGGCAGGAAGAGGGTGAGGGAAATACGGATATACTCGTACCTTGAAAATGAAACATGGGCATTTAGGGAATGTTGGCATTTGTATTGTAACGGGTGTGTGTTCGTATTGCTTTCAAACGTATTCGGTTTAAATACAAAGCTATTTTCTTCCTTTGATCATTTTGTATCGCGTCATCCAGAAACATCGATCCAAGAATTTTTATATTTTCCACAACCCTTGGCTCTTTTTGATGATTTTTTTACAGAACTAGTACGTATTGAAAGATAATTGATGCAAGGTTGTAACATTCTTCAGTTATCTGAAAGTTCGAAATTCAATGGCGAACCCAGAACCAAAACCATATGGTGAATTATAAATGCTTTGCCAATCTTTTGCTACAGAGATTTGCTGCCATCAGATACAGCGTGACATGTTTAACACAGAGATGAATGGAATGATGTAAAAAAAACATCCGAGGCAGATACAGGAAATTAAAATAGTGGCGCCAGATGCGTAATTTTAATATCTAAGAGGTATGTACATTTGCCCCTCGGCTATTCACAGTTTTCATATTACCCAACTTTTATCTGCTCATGCAAAACCCGGAGGAATTCTAAATGAGCTTGTCACCTTGGTCGGTTTATTGATGAATTATACTCTGTTCAGTCTTGGATGATTTTCCCATTCATTACACTTAGTACAATAAAATGCGCTTGTACAAGCGCGAAACTCCCTCAAATGCAATACCTGAGTGTGCCTATAGTATATTTTATCATATGATATATGGCTGGGAGTATGGTATAATTTTTTGGGTTCTCCCGGCATTCCCACAAGCAGTTTCACTTAGAAAAATCACACCCAAATTATATCTGAACCCTCCCCCATTTTAAGCTGCTTGAAGCATCTCTGCCAGAACATTATATGAAAATGAAAGCTATCACCTGGCAACTTATCTATGACGTTCCAACATTCTAACTCCTCTCAATGGTTTTTACGGGCTAATTTTCTATACAAATAACGCGCAGGGGATGATAATACTTGGTTTGCGATTAGATCCTCTTTAAAAACCGAGCCATAGCTCCATTCCTGATAAAAATATTTGTCTCGAAACTTTCAGGGAACCTACCAGATCATATTTTTTGGAACAATTCGAGAATTTCGAAAAACCTATCGTGAGCTGTTGTGGGAGTATCCCGGGACAACATCAGGGGTGGGCAGAATCTACCCCCTCCCCCTGACAGGAATAGGGCTAAAACATTTTTTGAGACCACTTGACCTGGCCCGGCGACTTGACCTGAGATGACCGAAACTTAATGTTTGGCAAATGTTCGTGATTGATCAAGAATAAAGTGTGCAAAGTATGGCGGTGCTTCGTAACACAACTATTTCGTATTAAACAAAACCTGAGAGGTGCTCAAATAGAATAGAAGCCGTTCTTCGTTCGTCACCGGCTTCTTACAAACCCACTAGGGCGAGGGTTAAGTCGTCTTTTGCGTTGGGACTAGGGCTCACTTATGTTGCCGCGCCAACAGCTTAGTTTTCATTAGAGAGATTGCTCAGCAAGCCACCGACAAGTGCTCGGCGTTTATATAAACTCCGGTGAGTTATCAAGATGTGCAAAACAAATTACCTCTATATGCCCCAGAGATTAAGAAACTCTAATAAAATACGTTTTTGTTTCGCAGAACGTATTCAAGATACTACCAAAGCGTATGTGGGTCCAGAATTTCCGAAAGCATCCGACCAATCTGATGTAATCCCCATCTATTCAGGGATCTGTTCGGGTATCCAATTCGTGGTTCCCTTTCATTAAAAAGTTGATAGACTTACCAGCGCTGAGCCGAGGAATATGATTATAGGTTGATGAGATGTTAGATGGCCCGCCTCGTCAAACCCCGGATGAAAAATGGAGCAAATTCATTGTCGGCTATATATTCAGGCACAGCCCTTCATCGCAGTCGTCATTAGACAACAGATGAAGACACAAATTCTTGGTCATAGTGTGCACACTAATGACCAAGCTCATAGAGCGAGCTGCGAACTCGAATTTAGTTTCCTACAAATGCCCTTTAGTATGAATTCTTATAGATTGGATGTGACAACAATAACCTCGCTACCTTAAACCCATGGTTTATATCCACAATGCGGTAGTGCTGGACCAGCAGTCTTATGAAAGACTTGTTCTTTCAATAACAACATGGTTCAATAACCCGGCACCACCTGGTTTCTTTTTGTACGCACCTTGGCCTTGGGGTCCGATCGGACCCTCCCACACACTACGATCTCGGGAACCGGAAGTGATACGGGACAAATTGAAAAGGTGCTCAAAGTGCTTTACCGTCCTACCCTCGAGCCGAGCTTGGACTATATCCGTTGACCCGTGACGTCACAGCAGACCAAAATGGGTCAGTTTTAGACCCATGCATTTAGGAAATTCCTTATAATTTAGGAACCATTAACCCTAGAACAAAAAAATGCCTTTAAGTGTTTTTGTTACCCTAAGGGTTCAAATAATATGCAGCATGGCCTTCTGCAGTCACAGTAAGGTCATATTATTCATCTGACCTTAGTTTAAGACCAAATAATGGCCTTCTAATGGCATGTTGCGTATAATTCAAATTTTTGGGTCATTGTCATCACTATGATGCCAAATTTAAGACCGTATCTTGTTTCGTCCAAAAGTTATAGACACAAACGATTTTGAAGACCCTGAACTCTGTTAACCACTGTTGAGCTTGGTTGACCTCAAAATGGATGACTGCATGCATAATTTTAGTTTCATAAACTTTCTAAGAATGCTTGTTTGAATAATGTCATTTAAATTGGCTTAGGACCACTTTCAAAAAGGCGGGGAGGGGTCCGATGAGACACCACCCCTAGGCGGTGAAGTGTTCAAGATATACCTTGCTGAATTATTTGAATCAGTCAATTACTTAGTATCAGGACTGCGGAGTCGGAGTCAGAGTCGGTTGAAGTTGGCAATTTTTGTCGGAGTCGGAGTCGATGAAATTTTAGCCGAATCCGACTTCGGGCCGGACTCAGAGTTCAATTTCTTCACGAGTGGTCATGAGTTGCACAGCCTTGACATAGCCTGGCATGAATAGCACACGAATGACGAGGATTCAGATTAGCTTAACCCTCGCCCCACCGGGGGGCCATCGATGGCCCCCCTAAGGTTTTTCCGGGATAGCAGAGAAACGACGAGGCGCAGCACCGCGGTTGAGGGCTCTACCTCTCACTGCATCATTACCCATCATCCCTGAAATTTTTACCCCGGGTCACCCAAGGTCAGGTCACCAGACGAGGTCAACCAAGGTCACCTCACTTCACCTTTAGAGCTCTGTAAGAGCTACATTTCAAAGTCGATCGATTTGAAACTACCTACACTTTATGACCCCTCCAGGGTCTACAAGGTGTATATCCGGGATTTTTCGATTTCGTGCCCTGAGGTCAGGTCACGAGGCGACCTCTCCCATTGGAAAAGCATGGGGAAAAGCTATTTCATAATATAAAAGCCACAAAAATGATTGCAAATACTCAGACTGCTCAGAACAGCGTTTTTGGACACCCTTTCACGGATCCCAGGGGTCATATTTGCCTTTTGACTTTTCCAAGGTCATCCAAGGTCACCAGAGGTCACAAACAGGTTTTTGACAATAACTTTTGACCTAATTGAGCTAGAGCAATGAAACAAACACCATCGTGTTTGTCTTGTCACTAGCTTTCATTTGATATACGGCAAGGTCACTTTTTGACCTTTCGTGACCTCAGGTTATATAAGGTCACGAGGTGACCTCTGGCGGTCAAACCACTGGCAGGAGGTCTTTACGTTCCACATAGCGGAAAAAGTACTGGCAATTTGCTATCAAATGTACTTTACCAGGCCTCAATAGCTCTAATGACATAAGAGTTATGCCCAGTTTGCTTAATCATTGCGTATTTGAGTGAAAATAGCCGATCTTGACCTAATTTGACCTCTGGAGGTCAAACCATTGACCTGAGCACTAAAACATGCGAAGTAATTTCTTACTGAATTCACGCGAGCTTTCTATTGCACTTTGCAGATTTGCGCTAACGCCCATATTTTCGGAGTTAGAGGGGGGGCCATCGATGGCCCCCGGTGGGGCGAAGGTGGCGCCGGACCCCCGGTGGGGCGCGGGTTAATTCTCTCTCCACTCAATTTATGACAGCTCCAACGCGTCCAAACGGGATCAGCACTGCAAAATATATCAAATCGAATCAATGCATAGGTGCTCTTCATCCTCGCTGTCATTGCGGCCAGGAATGTTCTAAAGAAGGAGCATACATTGGTGTCATAACAAAATTGGCAAAGTATTAACTCTCTAATTGTGATTTATCTTTTACGGTGTGGGTGCTGTAGCCCTCTGACTTTTAAAATGAGTCATTATACTGTAAAGGCTGGTAGCCACTATTGTAGATCTCTACAATAGTGCTTGCCAGCCTTTACAGTAGAGACCCCTAATACTTTCCTTCTATGTCCTCTAGAGCACATAGAAGGAAACAACATGCTCAAGTTTTGGCTCTTATTCTGGTAGTCCATTCAAACATAAGCTTCAACATATCTGGCTACAGTCAGAATCATAGTCGGAATAGAAGTAGGAGCCGCAGTCGGAGTCGGAGTCGGAGTCGGAGTCGATTTTTTAAGGCTGGAGTCGGAGTCGGAGTCGGAGTCGGCCCCGATGAAATGCTGCCGACTCCGCGGCACTGCTAATGTGCAGGAACTCAGTTCGAGGTCGCAGATCACACTATGACCGGGAATTTGCGTTTTCACATATTGTAGCTATGGGATGTATTGAACAGACACATACGAGTAGGTTAAAAAGGCAAGACAAGACTACTCACATCAAGCAAGGTGTTAAAAACCATTAAAACGTCCGCGCTGAAGTCCGGTGGCAGGTATTGCAGGATACATCAGCGACCATACAAGAGCACAAGCCTGAGTAAAAAGCAAAAGCCTCAGATCGGAACCGTCAAAGTGGGGAGTGACGGGATGAAGTTATAGTAAGCGTCGATAGAGATGTGACACCGACGAGACGGCGAGAGAGACGCGATACCGCGCTAGATTGTGAGCTCCGAAGGAATCCAGCTCGGGTGGCGAAGCAAATAACGCGACGACGACGGGTCCGCAGCGGCGGGGGGCGGGGGGCGGGCGGGTGGCGAGCTCGCCGGGAAAGCTATGGGGCACGCGTTCGCGCAAAGCAATGGCTTCAAGATTGTGATGGGAACGGCCGGTGGGGGGATGAGGTGGCTTAGTGGATAGCACCCTTGTCTTCTAAGTCACCGGTCCCGGGTTCAAGTCCCGGCGGAGCATCTGAATAAGTCGATCTGATCCCCAAAATCCCTTCCAACAGGGTGAGAGTTGGCGACGCCGTATGACCCTGGCAGTTGGTGCGTCGTTAAACCCGAACAATTATTATTATTAACGGCCGGTGGGGACGCGGGAGCAGGCCGATAGCGGCGCGGCGGACGCTGCTCGAGTTCCGGGACGGAATAATGGGGAGAACGAGGATATTCAGACTTAAGACATACTAAAACATATCAAAAAGCACACAAGTCACGGCTGAGCTGCATTGCGATCAATCAGTACAACTGAGTAAGACATGTTCTATTTTTACCCCATGTGAATAAGAAGCCGCAAAAACGGCGAAAAGAGACAGCGAGAATAAAACAGACATGAGCTTAAAACTGGTGTTGAAAATGACCATTATCTGCCAAATTATTTTCTATTTTAGACCTAAATTGATACTGAAAGAATAGATACAATAATAATCGGAGCTTTCGACTTCAAGTCATCCTCAGCTATTGTGAGGATGACTGAGTAGACTGAAGAGACAGTATAGCTGAGGATGACTTGACGTGGAAAGCTCCGATTATTTTTGTATATATTATTTCAGTGTTAATTTAGGTCTAAAATAAAAAAATAATTTGGCAAATAATGGTCATTTTCAACACCAGTTTAAAGCTCATAACAATGCTGCTGCCAACAGTTCTCCGCCTACTTACTTCATAAAACAGACATGTTCATTACAGGCGAGTGCCATCTTGTATGGACAACACTATTACCATGTCAGGGCATTGTATAACCATCATAGTTTCAGAGTTGTGTACGAAAGATTCTGATGAAGAATTACGCCCGAATATAAAACCGCAAAGAATTTGCTCAATTTTGCATCCCAGATTCCAGGAGGCAAACTATTAAACATCCCATTAATTCCTCGCTTACCTACATACTGGAAAAACTAAAAGACGCTTCAGAAACAGGAGTACACAAATAGAGTAAAGATCCTTTCAACTACTGACGAAGCCTCTTGATCCTGCAGTGCTGTATCAGAGGGCGTGACTAAAGGTTGATAAATTCCCTGTGTACCACTTTTGTATTTCACGGTGAGACCTGTCGTAACTCAGCTGCTTGGCCTGACCTGACTGTCTTTGTGATGAATGGATTACCGTTACGGCGAGCGCCAATGGTTCACATTTTACCTTAGGGTATACCGTTGATCCGTCTTCATTTATTCCTAAAATGTGAACAGAAGAGATGTGATAACCTGCGCCCCACCGGGGGCCCGGCGCCACCTTCGCCCCATGGGGGGCATCGATGCCCCCCCTCTAACTCCGAAAATATGGGGCTAGCGCAAATCTGCAAAGTGCATTACAAAGCTTGCGTGAATTCAGTAAGAAATTGCTTCGCATGTTTAAGCGCTCAGGTCAATGGTTTGACCTCCAGAAGTCAAGTTAGGGCACGAAAGGCTATTTTCACTCAAATATGCAATGCTTAACACGCACCCCGCTGGGGTCCCTTGCATGACGCGCCCCACGGGGGGCGTTTTTTCGCCCCCCTCCGTATCTCGTTCCCCATGAAAGCTAAAGGAAAATTACGAGCGGTGTTCGAAAGCTCTTGACAAGACGAAGAGATTTTATAAGATAATTCTTATTTCAGGTCAATATTGAGGTCAGCATAGGTCAAAGAAGGCTCCATAGGCTTACAACAGAGCAGTGTACGTTTCCCTCTCTAGATCTGCCCTCAGGGGAGCTAGAGCAAATCTTTATGCATCATTGGATTCCTCTAATCGCGGCAAATCGAATGATATATAATATGACTTTGCTAGGTTAAATAGTCAAAATGACCTGACCTCGACCTAGGTCAGCGTCACAGAGTGACCTGGTATGGTCATGTTGCATATCAATCGACTCCCCGTGACAATATAAGCACAATGCAAGCAAAATTGGACCTTTATCTCAATTTAGTGAGAAGTTATTGTCAAAACAAACACTCCCTGCTCCCGTGACCTGATAAGACCTTTGAGAGGTCAGATGCTCACAAACGCAACTTTATGGTCAAGATCGTGGTAAGAATAGACAGTTTAAGGATTTTCAGCTTTATCTATCCAGTATTTACTGAAAACGAGCCCATTCTATTTTTCACCATAGACTTATAATGGGGTGACCAAAACATTGACTCAACCTTAATTCAACAATATTGAAATTCCGAGATAGAAGAATTGTAGACCTTAATGACCTTATCACATTGTGGAAGTTTCAAATTGATGGGTTTGCTAATGTTCCCTGGGCGCTGCTTCAAACTCGTAATTTTAGGTTTTGAGGTTGGGTTACTTGACCCTGAATAGCTCCTTGACCTGACATGACCTTCAGTCAAAAGTTTGGTCAGATGTGAGTAATTCCATGACAGATCGACCAAGTCATAACACCCTACCTCTCAGATTTCCGTGAAAATTTGTTAACAGGGTTATCTGGGGCGTAGGATCCCGGTATCATAGTAAAAAATTGGGAAAAATTCGGTTTTGGAGCTATTGCCAAAGGAAATTTTGGGTGTGTTGAAAAAAACATATTTTTGAATGTTTATATCTCCCAGATGCTCGGTAGAAACATTATAAAATAAAATATTTTTGGAATGCCAGAGAGCTGGGCAAAACCAATATGGAGTTAAATTTTGAGAAAAAATAAAATGTCCCCCAAAAATATCAAAAAATATTTTTGAAATTGATTTTTTTGAATGTGGCCATTAAAAATTTCAAATTTTTATTTATTTAAAGCAAAGCTCTATGCATGAGCTTGTATTTCACAAAGTTTTGGAAATATGTTCTTTCTTGATTATTTTATACAAATTTTTTTATGATCACTTTTCCCGATTTTTGCCGTCACTCGTACAAATCTGAGCGAAGCCTTGTGCCTTACCCTTATAGAGCTCTAAAACCGACAGATTTGTCTTTGTGATCAACACAGCGTTTAGAAAATTGTTTGTGACCTCAGGTCATTATAATTTCACCCAGTCAGTGGCGGATCCAGGATCGCCGATTTGGGGGCACATTGCCGAGGGGGCGTCATTTTTTGCCAAGGTGGGCGCCAAATCCTATCGCGTGGCGCCGATTTTCGCATCCTGGGGGAGGGGGGTGGGAGCTGAAAATTTTGGGCCTCACAGACCTAGTGTAAAGCAACTTTTCAGGGGGCGCCATCACCTTTCAGGGGGCGCCGAGGGTCGATCGGGGGCACGTGCCCCCTGGATCCCCCTGGAAGCTTTAGAAAATTATCCATAAATCAGGAGGAGTCGACCTAAAGCAAATTCAAAGATAACGTGTATGTCCTGATGTAAGGACTCAAAATTTGTGTCGAATACCCGCGTGTGTGGTTAAATCGTGAGAATTGTTTGAAGGTCGACCAATGGCAGGCCTCCTTAAGCGGAAGTTAGGGCATTACGGTCTCCGATATTTGTGGGAGGAATCCCAATCTTTGGTTATTAGAATTATAAGTTATGCAGTTTAATGCTGAATGGGGAAAATAAGCCGTTTCCTTGTTATCATTGTGACACAGTGGCACGACAGGATCGGGAGCGAGATTGACGGGGACGGCGAAGAGCCGAGAGTCGGAGGGTTGTTTGTGCGGGAGGGAGCGTGCTTATCAGGCGCGAGTACAAAGTCCACATACAAAGGGTCTCGTCCAAACTCGGGGAATCGGTCAGTCGCTTATTGTTGTCCTTGCCTCAATGCACGGCGGTGGTCCCTGGAGAGTGATATTCGAAAACACTGTAGGACATAGTCGTGAAAATGCCCAGAAATCCAGTGAACTATTGTTATGATCCGTATAAAGTGCATAAGACTAAAGTGAGGCGAACTGTTCAATCAGTCAGTCGAGATTTTGCGGAAGCCGTGGGGAAGCCTCAGATACAAGATTCTCATATCTGTTTGTCGTGCCGTAAAAGACTGCTGGAGCCGGATAGAAAACCACTGGAACATGAAGCAAGTGACCAGGGTATCAGTGGTGAGGGGTTGAAGGCGTCATCGAACCGTCACAGCCGGCTTCATCGAGCTCGTCGGAAAAAACAGCAGAGCCATCAAGCCTCGATACGACCCTGGAGGAGATCGTGAGTGGAGCCGATGCGGCAGTGACAGTTTCTGACGTCATGTCTGTGCTGGATCAAACACCTGTGAGATCAAGTAAGTCTTTGCTTTTTTGGGCTCAATGCGGCACCGTTGTGATTTTTGTGTTGTGTGCTGTGATTTTGATAGTATTCTGATACGATGTAACGAATCAGTTTTCTCATTTATGGGGGGAAGCATGAAAGCAGATATTCAAAATCTGTAATGAAAAGCTGATCCAAGACACGCAGAACTTATGTTGTCCAAGTTGCGCTTGAGTTTTTCCATAAAGGTTGTAAATTATAAGGAATCCAACTGTAAAGGTGTGATTTCTGCCACTCAGTAAGGCATAATGCTATTTTTGCTCATTAGCCTGCATATGAGAACAGTGAAGCAAATAAGTGACTTTCACTATTGAAGCTCATCCGATTATATTCAACCTGTTAAACTTGATTTCCAATGAACTGATCCACTTATACTCACATGTGGGCCAATTTGCCATTAAATCAACAAGTCAGATGAAACCGTGTCCAATTAAGCACACCTTACTTTTACGATGAATGGGGTTGTAAGGTAATAGAACCTTTTCATTTTCAGGAGGCCTTTCAGAACCGCAAAAAGAAAAATGGGAGAAGACAAACTAAGAAGAGCATCAAAAGAGCTGAAAAAGAAATTAACTCAGACCATCGGAGTAGAACTTCCATCACCATCATCATCAAAGTCAGCGCGAGCAAAAGTCTGACTCCGATTTGCCGAGGTGAGAATGATGTCTTTTCTTCAGTAGCTGCAAAATTTATATCATATGGTCAACATGGCGCAAACTACTTACACAATTGGATGCAACATGAATTTCCCATGTGATTGCCAAATATTCAAAGCGTTACCGTAATGGTACAAGACACATGATTGCTTATAATAGCGTAGGCCATAATACATTCTTGACGTGTTTGTTTAATACTAAATTAATACTGTTCATATTCAACAAATGGATTAATGGATCTCGGTTCATTCAAAGCAGTTCATTATTTAATATTCTTTATCAATTCTGTATTTCAGATATGAAAAACTCATGGATAATCTGAAAGCTGAGTTCGGCGCAACATCAAGCTATCGCAGGCGGCTACAAATTCTGACGTTGTCTCCATTTGGAATAGAGCGTACAGCCGCTCTATTCGAAACCAGTCTCTACATGGTGAAGAAGAGCAGGGCGCTCCGAGAAAAACACGGAATGTTCCCTGAGGTTGCCCAAGTCAGCAAGGGAAAACGTCCCTGCAAAGAGGATATCCGCTGTGTTACCCAGTTTTATGAGTCCGATGAAATAAGTCGACTGTGCCCAGGGGAAACGAGACTGTGTGACAGTCAAAAACGAGGATGGTGTAAAGGAGAAGAAACAAAAACGTTTGATTTTAGGGAATTTGCGGGAGGTATACGTATCGTATATGGAAATTCAGGGAGAAAATGCAGTAGGATTCTCCTCATTCGCTGCCTTACGGCCAAAACACTGCGTGCTGCCTGGCCACAGTGGCACACACACCGTCTGTGTTTGCATATACCACCAGAACGCCAAGCTTATGGTGGATGCACTGGGCGTGGTTGGCCTTTCTTATCACGACCTCATAGACATGGCTGTGTGTGACTCCGACCGTGAGGACTGCATGCTTGGGAAATGTGTGAAGTGCCCTGGTAAGGATGGTATCCTCTCATTCATTAAGATCCTGGAAAACGAATGGGAGGATGATATTCGACTTCACGAAACGGTGACGTATCAACAGTGGAAGAGCACTGATCGCTGCCAGCTGCTGCATGAAGTGGACGAGCGAGACAGCTTCTTAGAAAAGCTGTGTGAAACAATCTGGAAACTTAAAACACATCACTATGTCTCGAAATCGCAGAGTGCTACGTTTAGCGAGCTGAAAGGCAATGTTCAAAACGAAGAGGCAGTGGTGGTTGGGGATTTTTCCGAGAACCATTCCTTTATAGTGCAAGACGCCGTGCAGGGCTGGCATTGGGACAAGAGTCAGGCCACTGTCCACCCATTCGTGGCATACTTCAGGGATGGTGACCAAATCGTGCACCAGAGCTTCTGTTTTATTTCTGACGGGCTGAAACATGACACCGCGATGGTACATGCATTCCTGCAGGAGCTGCTCCCGGCTCTGAAAGGTCGCATTCCTGACTTAAAGAGAATTGTGTACTTCTCGGATGGATGCGCAGCTCAGTATAAGAACCGGTTCAACTTGCTAAACATATGTCTTCATGAGCAGGACTTCAATGTTAAATGTGAGTGGCATTTCTTTGGCACATCTCATGGAAAGAATGCGTGTGATGGGATCGGCGGCACTGTGAAAAGAGCCACTGCGCGAGTGAGTCTCACTCGCCCCCTGCGTGGTCAAATCGTCACGGCAGAAGCCATGTACGAATTTCTGTCTGATGAATTTGTATCTGACATTATCTTCAAATTCGTAAGCAATGAAAGGGTGATATCAGTGCGTAAGTCCTTACAGGAGAGGGTTTCGCGGGCAGTGACAGTGAAGGGCACTCAGCGCTTCCACCGGCTTGTGCCGCTGGATGATTGTTCACTTCACGCATTTGATATATCGTCGATGAGTGCTGGGAAGCGCGTGCGAGTGAGGAGGACGTAAAAGGCTAGATATGTGAGTCTGCCCACTGAAGGGTCACAGTTTGAAGGTAGTGTGCTTTTGTGAATATCGTCACATCATTAATTATTAAGCGTAAGGTCTTCCATGTCAGATTACAACCTATTTAGTGTTGAGTGTTCAAATATAAATCCGTCAGCGGAAGGCTCGAGTGAAAATAAATAATTACTGATGTTTTTTGCCATTTTTGCTTGTGCGATGCCAAATCTCATGTGCTTTTACCATCGGTACGCACGCTGGTATGTGAATTTACAGTATCAGAGGAGTGGAAATACAATTAAAAAATATGTCGTTTCGTTCACAGAACTTGAGATTCGTTATCCTTTGAACTGATATTCATTTAGAAAAGAAGTGTTAGATAACACAAAATGTGTTCTTTCAAGTACCGGCACAGGTCATGTCATACAAATAGAAATGTATTTGCTCGTGTTGAACACCGTGGTGTCAGTATGTAAGTTGATGGGATTCAAATAACAAGTTTTTTTCTGTAATGTACTGTCAGACAGAAAAATCGGAGAAAATGGTCCTATTTAAAAATATATATAAAATAAACCAAAAATAACATATTTTTAAAACTTTCTGTATTGAACATAAACGCATTGAGCTTTAATTTCAGTAAATAAAAAGTCAAAATTTTTTATGGCCACATCCCGAAATATTATTTTTAAAAATTATTTTTGTGACATATTTTTGTAATTTGAATTTTTACAAAATTTGATGCCACAGCATTGTTGCCTTATTTAAGGCAATTTCAAAAATATGTAACTCGATACTGTTCCTACTGATAATCTGGGCGGTATTACCATTTGAAAACAAGGGTTTTTCCAGCAAACCCAAAAGTGCCTCGGGCAATAACTAAAAAACCGTTACTCCTATGAATTTTTACTACCCTTGTGTTAATCTACGCCCTTGATAACCCTATTGACAAAGTTTAAAAGAAATCTGAGAGGTAGGGTGTTATTTCAAGATTTTTTGGTCGATCTGTCATGGAATTACTCATGTGTAAAATTGATCAGGAATAAGGTACTGTAAGTTTCGTTGTTCTGCGTCTCTTCGTTTTTTGAGCTATCTGGGGAAAACCAGGAGGGGGCGAATTTCGCCACCCCAGCGAGGCGCGTGTTAAAACCTGCACTGGAGAGGGTCTGGCACTAACGCGCACTGGAGAGGGGCCTGGTAGGCCCCCTAAGATCTCGGAGACTAAGAGATGTAGAAAAACGACATTTGGGAGGTGGGTGGGGGCTATGGTGATCTACATCATGACCAGTTTTTATTGATCCTAGATCAATATCTTCAGGGTCGATTGAGGTCATAAATGTCAAATCCTGGCCATGCTGGGAACCGACTGGCAAATGCCGTGATTACTCGGGAAAATGGCGGGAATAAGCTAAAGGCGGACCAGGGTCATATAGAGAAGGTCTCAAAGAGCCGTCTTTACAACATTGGGGTCAAGGTCTCTCAAGGTCATTGACCTTTAAGGTCACAATACGGTATACTACTTATGATATACACTTTGAATAACACTATAGCCACTGTTTGGCGGGAAATAAGGATTGACCTTTCCAACTGACCTTTGACCTTTTACTTTGACATTGACCTTTGACCTTGACCTTTGTATTTCGGTACCTTATCGATGACGTCATAGCATAATATACGTCACACCGGGTAACGCCATTTGACCGGAAGCACTGTGGTCAGTGACCTTGAAAGTGCAGATATGACCTTGACCTGTGACGTTTGACCTTGACCTTGACCTTCATGTGAGGTGACCTTGACATATAATCCCGGTTATTTGGCGTCATGACTTCACCACTTGGTCTACAATGCAAGCTAACTGGTCCGATCAAGCGATTACGGTGATCTCAAAATGCAGGTCTGACTTTGAAAGCCTATAAGTAAAAAAATGTCCTACCAATTTTCAGCAAATGTTCACCAATCGACGCGCTATTAAATTCTGTTTAATGTGGCAAAGTATCGTTTTTCGGCTACGAGCGGTTCTCCGGCCACCTTGGAAAACAGGTGGGGGCCTCCGAGTCCCCCTCCAGTGCGCGTGTTAAGAAAACTGGGCATAACTCTTAGGCCATTAGAGCTATTGACATCTGGTAAGCTACATTCGATAGGAAAATTCCAGACCTGTTCCCGCTATGTGGAACGTAATGACCTCCCGCCAGTACCTCGTGACCTCATATGACCTGAGGTCACCAAATGTCAGAAAGTGACCTTGCCGTATATCAAATGAAAGCCAGTGATGATACATACACAATGGTGTTTGATTCAGCGCTCTAGCTTAATTAGGTCAAAGGGTATTGCCAAAATACTGTTTTTGACCCCTGGTGACCTTGGATGACCTCAGTGAGGTCAGAGGGAAAATATGACGCCTGGGATCTGTGGAAGGGTGTCCAAGAACGCTTTTTTGAGCAGGCCGAGCATTTGCAATCGTTTTTGTGGCTTTTAGATCATAAGACAGCTTTTCCATGCTTTTTCAATGGGAGAGTTCACCTCGTGACCTGACCTCAAGTCACGAAATCTAAAAATCCCCGATATAAACCTTATAGACCCCGGCGGGGTCATAAGGTGAAGGAGGTTTCAAATCGATCGACTGAGAAACATAGCTCTTATAGACCTCAAAAGTTGAAGTGAGGTGATCTTGGTTGACCTCGCCTGGTGACCTGACCTTGGGTGACCCGGGGTACAAAATGTAAGATATGGTTAGAAAATGATGGGGGTAATAGATAGAGCCCTCAACGGCGGTCCTGCGTTTCGTTGTTTTTCTGCTATTTTGAAGAAAAAAACTTAAAAGGGGGCCATCGATGGCCCCGGTGGGGTGAAGGATAAATATATTCACAGTACAGATAAAGTATTGAACCACAAACCCTCCTTAGAAACAGAACCGATGTGCGCAGTTTTCCGACATACGCGTCGCGGCAAGTCCGTGACAAATTACCAGTCGTGACGTAACACATATACTGTCACGGTCGCCGGAGAGGAGGCGCCCCAGTCTACGAAGCGCGTGCTCTTGTCACGGATGACGTCACACCACGTCACGGAGGATCGTGAGGCCGCATGGCAGCTCACGGAGTGTCATGAAAAAGGAGCTGGCTGGTGGAAGGAAATAGGTCAGAGTCTGATATATACGCTTAGACAACTCGTCGTGATGAACATGACCCTGTCATGGATAGGCTGCAGTCATTTCTCTTCCTGTTAGCATAGCCAAGACGTGAAGTAAAGCAAATTATTTTTTTAAACAATCTAATGTCCCATCATCCCTCATGAATGCAATGGCAACCTGGAAGCTGAGTTATGCACTCAAAAACCTGAGTCTGATTTTAACTCACATTTTGAATAATTTGACTCATTAGTGGGAGTAAGCTGGCTCATAAGTGATATTCCAAAGAGCCGAGGCGGGTTGGTTTACTGAACACCGAGGGGTTGCGGGAGGTTTATTTGTTATGAGCTGCTGAATCAATATGAGTTCAGGGTGTCGACAGATGAGTCGGAGTGAGTCAACTTGGAAATCTGACTCACAACAAATAAAAAACATTTTCTGATGTGCGATGGCTTGCAATCCTTAATGCTTTTATTTCAAAATAACTTAGCCACTCTGGCTTTTTAGCCAGTTTTGCTATTTCGGACATTATTTGCCTGAATAGCATGACAGCCATGCACCTATATTTTCTGTTGGAGAACAAGGGAGCAGTCCCATGCACATTGATGATGCTCGCTAATGTCTCCAGAAGTGTAATTCAGGCACCAAAGATTTACTTGCAAGGCATTCAAGTAACATCAGCTGATCGCTACAAATAACGGCACCAGAAGCTTACCCCAAACCAGTGGCGGATCCAGGAATTCATTTGGGGCGGGGACTAGGGGGCCCGAGCCTCACCCACCAGTACCTCGGGCAGCCCCGCGCCTATGCATTAACTATAGGGTCTCGGACATTTTGGGGGAGGACTGGAGCCCCCTAGCCCCCCCCCCCTCTGGGATCCCCCACTGCCCCCAAACCCAGTTTGCAGCTCAACGTACATAGTTCAAACTAGGTATGACATGGTGGGACAACTTCAGTACCATTTTGATTTATCTGTACCATCTGGCCTGGATATTATAATGTGGGGGGGTAAATAACCCCAGGTGATCGGGGATGTCGAAATAGCGCCGTTGGTAACGGGTTGACACTACCTTGAACCTCCCAAATACAGCTCAAGAGAGAACTAAATAAAAAGTGCTCTGATGTGATGGCAACGTTCAGGAATAGACAAAAGACCGAATAAACAGACCGAAGATTTCGTGCTGACCTCAGATCAGCTGTCGTGCAGAGGTGAACCGTTTCCCGCTTCAGTGCTCTTCTAGGGAGCTCGTGCTGTTCTTGGTGGTCACCTCCAGTGGGCAGGGAAATCCAAAGACAAACTGTAGCGCATGCACGACCAACGGAACCAACCAGGGCAGAGAGAAACCAGACAACTCAGCTCTATGGGGAAATTTAGGACAGCGGTAACAAAGAATGTCCTAACACTAGACAGTTGATAAATGAACACACCACCGCCTGCGGGTTATTTCTAAACTTTTTTCTAAGCTTTTGTTGCAAATAATTCCGAGCCGATCGGAATGAGAGGCGCGTCGCTTTTTAAGGTGGTCAATTGGACATCTTTGGGCCGAAATGTGGTGTTAGGCCGACGCAGGTTGACGAGTTGTGATGTCGTCTCTAAGCTCATAATTTATCTTTGTGATGCCAAAATTAAACTCCAGAGCATATAACATGTTTAACCCAGGCAATCCATCAAACGAATAAGTCCCTTTTTCATCTTATTAGGGCCACTGGCAACTGGCTCAGTTACCAAGCTACAGAAAGTACTTGTGTGGTTGCTTGGATCCTCTCCACTGGGCCAGATGGGACACAAGCATCCCACCGTGGGAATCGAACCCACACTAGTTCCCGGTGATCCTAGCATAGATGCTGGTAATGAGTCACTGGGCCACCCGGGCCAACTCCTCTGTGTCTCCAACTCTGCGGAAGGAACCTCACTGAGGTCACGGCGGCATCTCAAACTCTCTGAGCGCATTCTCAAACGTCGGGGGTAATGGCGCCAACGAATAGCCCATATGGCGCTAGAAGGTTCTAGCATCTCGTCTGTCACCAGCGGAGGAGCCATTATCCAAACAATGCAGCAGGCTGTGGTAGCTTAGCTGCCGACCTCTTGCCTCGGTTCGTAGGAGTGGTAGAGTAAGGTTTGGAATGCCATGGCTTTCATGGCAGCTGTTAGTAATCCAGGCAGCATATGGTTGATATGATGTTTTGTTGTATTTGTTTCCGCACGATATCAGACAAATACCTGGGTTATGTATTAACACGGCATTGACGAAGGTCTGAGCCACCTTCGCTTTGACAGGTGGGGTACCCGCCCCTAAGATCTGAGAACCACGGTAGGTAGCGAAAACGGTAATCGGGGTTGGGTAGCCCATCCACTTCCCATCGAAAATATTTGAACCATTTTTTGTCAGGTCACATTCAAGGTCACGAGAGGTCAAAACATGCTGTAATAGGGATAACATGTAAATCAAGTTTTTCGGTCATTACATCTGAACAAGTAAAGATAGAGCAAAACGACTTAAACTATATGAATTCTCGCAGCAAGCCGAATCAAATGATATATAATTTGACCTTGCTAGGTCAAATCAAGGATTTGACCTGACCTGAGGTCAGGTCAAGGTCAAATTATATAAAATGCAAATCATTAGAACCGCAAAGCCAAGGTGAGTCTAATGAAGCTAAAATAAACTCTCTATCACCATCCGTTACTGAGTTATGCAGTAAAAACCATTTTTCCCATGTATTTCCAATGGAGAGGTCATGCCATCGTGACGTGACCTTAGGTCATCGATATCAAAAATACCGGAACACATTTTAGAGAACTCGGTGGTTCCATTATGTGATATGAGTTTCAATCGGATAAATTCACCTGCTCCGACTTATGTTATCTTAAACTTTTTTTGAGGTCAGGTCACTTGACCTGTACTGGTGACCTGGCCTGAGATGACCTAACTTTAAAATTTTCACAGAAGTTGTAAAATGATGAGGAAAAAGGTATGCCAAGTACGGCGGGCTACGCGCCGCCGTTTTACTGCTATCTCCAAAAACCCGAGGAGGGTGGGTACGCGCCCCCATCAATGCGCGTGTTAAGATGATGGTCTCCCGGACGATGTCTACTCGAGTTTGTTGGCTTACTGGGCATTGGCTTATTCGTGTTGGTTAGCTGCACTTTTCTGCCGTCAGATATATTCTGCTTCTGTTCATTTCCTCGCAGACAGTGATTTATTCCACATAAAATGAGATTCACGAAGTGATTAGAGGAGGTGGATTGTTTATTTGATTTCATAAAGTGCTAAGCCTCACAACAGCAGCATGTTACGACTGTTGACCCGCAACAATGTATAGAGCATATATTTACTGGTGAATAATCATGCAAACTTCCAAACACAAATCTCTTGAACATGAAAGCTTCACTGGTTTATTTTCTTTCTTATTTTCTTTTCTAAGTCTCTCTTACATCTAAGTTTCAAGTTTATTTTCCCCACCAGAGCATCAGTCCACTCATTTGCGGAATCAGGAGTAAGTTTTGGAGGGGGCCAAACCAACGTTTTGGGGGATCAATCGAAAAAAAATCGCAAAAACATAGTGTTTTGAAAGATAAAGGGTCAAAATTTGGTCCTTTTGGGGAAAGATACTATTTTAGGCTTTGTAGAGGGCCAAGCCCCTTTGGTCCCCCCCCCTGGATCCGCCAGTAAGTCCACTCATCGTTTGCATTCACAGGTGCGATTTTCGTGTCCGACTCTTCTAAATGAGGTAAGAGACGGAGACCAAACAGACCATAGGCGGATCCAGAACTTGCGATCGGGGAGGAGTGAGAGGGGGCCATGGTCGGGGTGCTGTTTTCGGGCGCAAAAGTCTACCAGGTGGGCACCAAATTCTGTCGCAGGGCGCTGATACTCTCATCCTGGGGACGGAAGGGGGTGGCGGGACCATTAATTTGATGGGGCGCCGAGTGTCGATCAGGGGAGAAGGTACCCCCACGTGCTGCCTGGATCCGCCTATGAACCAGATGTTAGGGCGCTAGAGTACGTCATGGCCAAGAAAATTCAGATTTAACTCAGATCCTATCCGACGTTTCCGCGGTGAGTCTAAGCCAGTCCAGCTTGCACTCCACGATTATGGATCCGAATCCGATCTATATCCGGAAGATACGACTAGAGTCCACATGCGGGTCCGAAACTGCGCAAACTCTCACTTCTCAGGTCTGTCCAATTGGATCTATGGATCGGAATAAGATAGTAGATCACTCCTCGATCCGATTCATGACGTCAGAACAAGAGTATATCACAGATAGGGTATCCGAGGCACGAACAGTGGCAGACTGGCGAGGATCGTGAATTCGGATAGATTTGGATGCGAATATAGAGTTGGGTTTCCGTTTTGTGTGTGAGGGTGGCGTATTTTTAGACACAAATTCCACTAGAATTAATAACCATGGTTTGCAAACGGCTGGCCTGCATTGGTGGGGGAGGGGGCAGTGAATAACTACCATATTGGACCGTAATAACTTTTTGGACAGCAGTGTGGTGTTTTAATAGTCCCCACCAATGGCTGTCGTTGCGCTGATCCCTCCTGGAGGAGCACAGGATGCAGTGTCAGGATCAGTGTCAGGGGCGTCACCATGAAATTTGTTAGTGGGGGGGAACGGACCCAGGACTGGTGGTAACTGGAGGTGGTGGAGCAGAAGACGAATTCTGAGGATACTGGTTGTCTTTAAGCATGCTCACGTCGATGCACTTCACCAATCTAGTTCGAGCCCCAAAATTTTGCAGACGTCCCCCGTGATTCGCGAGTTTGTGGGGGGGGCGACGTGACCTCTTCCCTCCCTCCCCACCCTTGTCCCTCTCCTCCCTTACCCGACATCCCGAGTGCGGAATACACAGCGCCTGCCAACGGCGTCTACAGTTTGTAACCGGGCCAGTTCTCATGGTCATCATCCGCTCATTGAAAGGCGTCCGTCGGTGACGTTCGACCCGCGACCCACGGCCTATGAACCGTGTCGGCACGGTCGTCGTGACGTTCCCAAATCGTGACCGTCCAAAGTCGCTGGCGGCGGAGTGGGAGAGACGAGCCAGCAGGGAAGGAAGAAGCCGGGATGAGCGGGCGACTGTTGAACAGTCGACTGTCGAGAGCTGGTGACCTGCCGGGTGGTCGTGTTGAAGAAGGGTGACGGGCTGATACTGAAGCTGTGGTTGAAGAGGGGTGGTGTTCGGTGTGGCACGCGTGCGCTGCTGAATGTGTTTAGTTGGGATTGTGATCTCGTGTAATAGGGTTTGAGGTGTTTGTGATCGGAAAGGTCACTGCTTCAGGACCAGGTCAGACTGAAGAGGAACATTAAACCCTTACACGGCATGCGCTGGTCTCCTCTAGCGACCGTCAATGGTAGAAACTTGTGCTAACTGGTGACGCTACTGTAAACTTAAAACATTCTGCTTCGTGCTTCCACAATTACCTGCATTCACCCTGCCTTTCCATTTACAGTAACTAGCCATTATCTGGATTTTGTCATGCCTACACTCATCCCTAGAATTGCAGTCTGTTTCTTGGTCATCTTCACTGGTGCTACAACATGCTCAGAAGCGTCCGAAGCATCTCCGGGAGCCACGACGCCACCACATCAGAGAACGCGACCCCTTCAAAATTCGGGCGTCACTCTGCCTCTTTCTGTGACTCCAATACCAGCACTACAGGCTAAAGCACCGGGCGAACTCCTTCCAAAGGCGGCAAACGCGCATCAGTCATCTTATAGGACTCCTCCTTCAGGAATTCCTCACAAGAAAGCACCACCTACTGCCTCATCTCTGGTGGGAAGACCTGGAGTGCGCCGAGTATCCAGGCCCACCAGGAAACAGAAGGCAGTCACCTTCGCCAACCTGTCCAGCTTCTACAGCCTGAGCAGAAGACACAATGGCGAACATGATGATAACAGCTACACAAAGGCTTACGGGCAGAACTACCCGTATCCTGAATATGGTTATCCAAAACCTGAGTATGGAGACGTAAAACCCGACAATGGAGGCCACAATCCTTTCGAAGGCGTTCTGTACGCCGGCGATGTTTATGGATACGGGAATAGAGATGAGTATGATTTAAGTGTCGACATCGGAATAGGGGACAGCAACTACGGAAAGGACGGTTATAAAGCGGATCCTTACGACGAAGCAGGATATAATGGCCATGGATATGGAAAGGGTGACCCGGGCTACGTTAATGGAGATACAGGCTACGAAAATAAGCCACCACCGTACGGTCATGGGGAACTACATGGCGAACCTGAAGGATATGGTGTTAAAGCCAGCGGCTTCAGTGGCCCAGAATATGGAGCCGGGGGTGACGGATACAGCAGCGGAGGCTACGGCGAGCATGAAGAGTACGGTCCTAGGCCTGGAGGCTACGGAGGTGGGTACAAGGACGAGGGCTACTCAGGTGGAGGAGGCTACAGCGGCGGCCACGGGCACGAGGTCTATGGTGACGGCAGAGGCTATGGCAAAGGAGGAGGCTATGGAGGTGGCTATGGAGACAGTTATGGGGGGTGGCTATGGCGACTACGGTAAAGGAGGTGGCTATGGCGGAGGAGGCGGCTACGGTAAAGGAGGTGGCTATGGAGGAGGAGGCGGCTACGGCAAAGGAGGCGGCTATGGTGGAGGAGGCGGCTACGGTAAAGGAGGTGGCTATGGAGGAGGAGGCGGCTACGGTAAAGGAGGCGGTTATGGAGGCTCCAGCCACAGTCAATCCTGCGACTGCAACTCCATCAACCTGCTGGCCTTGGCAGCGGGCAGTGCTGCAATAGCTGCCCTGGTGGGAGCGCTGATTGCCCAACAGGCGGCCGCCGGAGGAGGCAGGGCACTGACGGGGCTCCTGCCCGGCACGACTCTGCAGCTGATGCAGGCAGCCCTGGAGGGACGTGATGTTGGAGATGATGCCGTTGCGGTGACGTGTTTGATAGCAGAATGGCTGGAGCGGGAGAGGATGGCGAGGAGGGAGAGAACAGAACATGAGAGAAGTGAGAGGCTGAGCAAGGAGGGATCAGGAAAAGGAGCAAGAGAAGATAGGAAAGAGAATGGGAACAGGTTTTGTGAAAGCAGATGGAGACGAAAATGAAAAAGAATGATGTTGATGAAGCCTTGAATTCAACATTGACAGTCCAATCAAGAGATGGTAAGCAGGCTCAATTTGACCAATCAGGGAACATATTTAGTCTAGAGTCCATAGCTTCTTATTGTTTCACATCGTCAGTTTTGAAGGCACTAACACAAGAATGTATATTTAATTTTTTCTGTAGGTTCGATTAATTAATATATGCGTAAACTGGTACGTGTGGCACAGTTTTGCAAATGCCTTAACATGATCATCTCATCACCAACCTAACATATCTAAATATAGATTTGACAGGAGTTGACTTTCAATCCAACTTCAACTCGGAGGCAACCACTCACAGTTTATTCCGCATCGGCAGGCTACGGCTACAGCAGCGGCTACAACGACAACAACCGTGCCTGCGACTGTTTCGCCGGCATCCTGGGTGCTCTGGCAGGCTTTGCAGCTCTTGGAGGACTGGTCGCCTTCGCTATAGCTCAAGCAGCAGCTGCCGCCGGCGGAGGAAGATCTCTAACTCAAGGGTTTACAGACAGAGGTGATAGGCACGAGAGAAACGGGACAGATCCTACAGCCAACGTCTTTGGGGCACTCAAAAGTGAAGAAATGAGCGACTGGTAACCTTCACCTGCTGCCGATGAGATAGCAGAACGGTGTCTGTACCATCGCTCGTTTGCTAACCGGAATTGTGATTAGCATTCGATTAGAGTTTTGCGACTTGATAATCTTCGAAATGTGTCCCAATCCGGTGAACTATGTTTGAAAATGCTCTCAAAATGTATGGAAATCTGCAGAATTTAACCACTGTGTTTATGCTTCCGAGGGCGTTTTTTTAAACTTCTGCCGGCTTTTTAAGTATATCCAAAAAAACAATACGAGATGTACTGGTCTTTTTGTTTCTTTGTTCACTCAGCGATTGCTAACTGTTCAGGATGAAATACATACGCTGTTGTTGGGGTCAGCGTTACTTGAAACTAATTGGCATTTCTATTTACAGGTGGCAGCAGGTGGGAGGTAAACCGGAAAGGCTTGGAGCTCAGTCATCAACTATTTCTGCTTCTTCTAGAAGGATCACATCGTGCCTGTATCCCAGGGAAAATGTGCCTTCTGAACCGAGAGGCTCAGGAAGAAAGTCAAACGCTTGGTACTCTCACGAAACTTATAAGGTGAATACTAGGGAGGTTTAGCAAGTAAGGTACAATGGACTATAAGATTTGTGGTTTTTCAGTTAAAACGTTCAAACTTTGGAATAACTTTGCTCAAGTCTTAACTTGCAGAATTGTTTTTGAATAATTCATGGTCGGCATTAAGCTCTGTGAGAAAGATATTCCAACTGTTATTTTAATGAGATTCGAAGAGCACTTCTAGAAACATCTTCAACAACAACACCTTCAACAAACTTCCATTCTACGGTGTTTAAAAGCTCGTCTGAAAGTAGAATATTGATTTAATATTAGCTCACTCTTTCAGCCGACTCGAAAAATAAAGAAATAGTATCCTAAGAGTTCACGAAAGAGTGTACGCTGAATGGATGCACCGGTCTCTGCGGGCTCTCATCTAATTATTCCGGCTTTTCCAGGCCGGACATTGTGGAAGGAATTAGATAGTTATTTTTCCTTCAAAAAATAACGAAAGTTTCAATAGAAAAGTAACACTTTCCATCCTTTGCCGGTATAGTTTTATCATACTCGGACGCAGGTCATTGTTGCAGACAAACTGAGGAACATTCTTGGTCCACATCTCCTTCCATCGGTCCTCAGCCCTACCGATTTTCCCCCATGGGGACCAGTGTCCTGGTACCGAACACCTGTTGGCATGTTCTTCATTCGAAAAAAGTTTTTTCACCCTTTTTTAAAGACCGTCAAGGCACTCCAATAACATTGAAAGTGCGCAGTAGAGAAACAACGTGGCTGAATATAAGAGCCTGCTTTAAGATGTCGTCGTGTACACATTGTAGACCTGAGAGTGCCCTATTCCTGTTTTGGTCCTCGGTAAAAGCTTGAATACAAATGCACTGACTCGAACCAATGCTAAATGAACACCATTCTAGAAAGGGATATTGGTTTTCAGAAACAAAACAAAATCTGATTTCCCAGAAATGCTTGTAAAGGCTTGTTTTAAAACACTTATATGGATTGTATTACCTCAAATTCAAGCCTCTGTTGCGGTTAGTTTCTAAACAGGAACAATTATTTGGGAAATGTTTTCGTCTTTGTGAGACATAGAATGGCACACTGCCAACATACCTTTTAATTATTTGCTCCGTCAGCACTTTAGCTTTGAAACACTTGAACAAAATCCTGCTTCTGACTTGAGGATGCCGATTCTGTGAAATAGTAAATGCAACGTGTAATCAGGCTATTTCTTATTCGAATGGTATCTGTCTCGTCGTTAATATCAGTGAAATTGTAAAGATTAAACCTAATAAAGAAGGCATACCTAATTTAGGCAGGACATTTGTTCAACATGTTAACCGGGAGGTATTTTTGTCCCGCAGTCGGTAGAAGTGGTCCCCATTGTCGGCAATTCCCCACCCATTGGAATAGTCAGCGATGACTTTAAGTTCGGCAAATGCAATATCGCGAAAATATATACGACTGAACACCATGTCCTATCGACATCATTCTGTTCTAGATCGCTTGTCTACAATTTACAATCATCAAAATGGCTGTCTTCAATAATGCCCGCCCGTGGCTGTCTATACTCCAACGTGCGAAGACAGAACAAAGCTCTAAGACGCGAGAAATCCCGCCAAAGCATGGGCCCCAACTTATCACAAAACGACGCTGGACATTAGGCAGGAACGTGCCAACTTTTTAAATCCTACTCGGGCATATCTTTTTCTTGTTCAACATGCCAACGGCTACCTCAAGAAATGCCCCCCACTGATTTTTCCTTAAAAATGCCCCGAATTTAGGTATACCTATCTAGTCTTACAGCAAAAGAAACCAGAAACCGCTCCGCTTCTGATGCGTTGCTCTATCAGGTAGTTTAAGCACCGGCTGGTTTCTTTTGTTTATTTGCTGTCTTTTTTTCATATTCTATCACGTTCATTCTCTGTTCTTAAATCAGTCGGATATACAACTGTTAGTATGCATAAATCATACAGACTGTGTTCTGGGATCAAACATGGAGTGTACAGATACATTACGTTTGATCTAGTATGTAACAATATATCCTAAATGTAAATATTATACGAAGAGCAGTGCCCTAATGCATTCAACCATAATTGATATATGTTAGTCAACTAACGAATCCAATGAGTCTGGATCATTTTCTGCGCTCTACACCTATTGCAGTGCATTGCGATTGTATTCTTAATTTTCAGTTCAAAATTCAGACCTGAAAGCTGCTTAAGCTGAAACGTGGCTGTGCGTTCACATACATAAATCTTGTTAATAATCTGTATGCCCCGTATCTTTCAGTCTGCCCGTGTCTTGGGCGCTAACGTGGTCGGGAAGAGGCCGGTTTGGGGACCTCTGTCGCGCTGTTCAGGTGGCTTCACGAAGAGGAGATCAGTGTCGCGAGAATACTACACAGTCCTGTCCGTGAATTTCGTGAGAGAGAGAGAGAGTGAGAGAGAGAGAGAGAGAGAGAGAGAGTGAGAGAGAGAGAGAGAGACAGAGACAGAGACAGAGACAGAGACAGAGACAGAGAGAGAGAGAGAGAGAGAGAGAGAAAGAGAGAGAGAGAGAGAGACAAAGAGACAGAGAGACAGAGAGACAGAGACAGAGAGACAGAGAGAGACAGAGAGAGAAACAGAGAGAGAAAAAAAAAGAGAGAGAGGAGAAAAGAGAGGAGAGAGAGAAAGAGAGAGAGAGACAGAGAGACAGAGAGACAGAGAGACAGAGAGAGAGACAGAGAGAGAGAGAGAGAGAGAGAGAGAGAGAGAGAGAGAGAGAGAGAGAGAGAGAGAGAGAGAGAGAGAGAGAGAGAGAGAGAGAGAGAGAGAACAGAGAACAGAGAACAGAGAGACAGAGAACAGAGAGAGGACAAAAAAAAAGGAGAAAAAAGAATAAGAGAGACAAGAGGAAAAACAGAGAACAAAACAGAAACAGAAAAAAAAAGAAAAAAGAGAGAGAGAAGAAGAAAAGAGAGAGAAAGGAGAAAGAGAAGAAAGGGAAGAAAAAGAACAGAGAACAGAGAACAGAGAACAGAGAGACAGAGACAGAGAGACAGAGAGACAGAGGACAGAGAGACAGAGAGACAGAGAGACAGAGACAGAGAGACAGAGAGAGAGAGAGAGAGAGCATTGTTTGAGCAGTAACTTGGGTGTGATGGAGTTGCAGGGAAACATAACTGAAGGTATTGGTCGTGGCATTATGGTTGAGCTAATTTATTGTTTCATACTGGGTTGTGTTTTGCGTATTATATACACGTGAACTAACGCCCGCACTTTCTGATCGGTTCAGATGGTTTCTCTTGTAGATAGAACCACTCAGCTGATATGAGCTGTGATTTGTCTTGATAAAATATGTATGTAGACACATAATACACTCAAATATATTTATCATACAGAGGTGCTCTTTTGTCAGGAAGCTAAGTTTCGTAGAATAGATTTCCCCGGAGATTGTATTGAGCCGCTGTGCAGCATCATTGTGATGAATTTTTTTGAAACCTTTCAGTAACAGCGAGAGAAAGTTTGCACACAGATAATTTGTCCGGCACATTTTTCCTCTCTTTTTAAAACCCCACTGGGCAGAAGGATGAGGACTGCCACTCACAGACCCTATCATTCGGCTGCCCCGTCAACTCTAAGGTTTGGCTCCTTTTGAAGCGTTTTGCTTTTATAACGCTGATGAACATCGACTATTTGAGTCACAACTCTGTGTCAGAGTCGACTCTAACTCACTGTCTCATTTGCTTCCGTCAGAATTGCGATAACTCTATTCCGAATTTTGGAGACATCAGAGTCGATTCACCGACCCGGCCAGATTATTTGAGCCGAAGTCAGTTGCAAAACTGTGAGTCAGAGTTGAGTCAACCTACAAAGTGTTGTCATTATCAAGCCTGGCAGACATGAAGTTTCCTTGTCACCATTCCCAGTGGCACCATCAGTAAATTTGGAGGTCTCTGAAGTAGTTTTAACACGGGCCGGCATGACGAGCCGATATCCGCTAATTATTTTCGCAAATGTTAAAAAATAGCCGTGCAGAGCTGAAATACTTTGTGAATCTGTAACCTAGTCTTTTTGCAGCTTCTGATAATATTTTGGGTGCAGTGTATATCAGGTCAGGTCACCATTCCAGATCAAGTGACCTAGCCAAACAAAATGTAAGGGTGCTTAATTTGTCATTTTGAGATTCACATCGCATAATAAAGCCACCGTGTAAAAATAATTGTGGTAGCGAGATTTTCCACATCGATGACAAGGGGCCAGGTCAGGGCCACCATCTCTCCAAAATAAATGCACGGTTAACCCGTGCCCCACAGGGGGTCCGGCGCCACCTTCATCCCTCCGGGGAGGGGCCATCGATGACCCCCCTCTAACTCAGAAAATATGAGGGTTAGCGCAGATCTGCAAAGTGCATTAGAAAGCCCGCGTGAATTCAGCAGGAAATTAATCGGCATATTTAAGCGCTCAGCTCAATGGTTTGACCTCGAGAGGTCAAACTAGGTCACGACAGGCTATTTTTACTAAAATATGCAGTGCTTAAGAAAACTAGGCATAACTTTTAAGCCATTAGAGCTATTGAAATCTGGTAAAGTACATTTGATAAGAAATTTTCAGTCCTTTTTCCGCTATGCGAAACGTAAAGACCTCCCGCCAGTAGTTTGACCTCCATAGGTCACCTCGTGACCTAGGATGACCTGAGGTCACGAAAAGTCAGAAAGTGACCTTGCCGTATATCAAATGAAAGCCAGTGAAGAGACATACACGACTATGTTTGATTCAGCGCTCGAGCTCAATTAGGCCAAAATATATTGTCAAAATACTGTGTTGAACCTTGGTGACCTTGGATAACCTGGGAGAGGTCAAAGGGCAAATATGGTCCCTGGGATCCGTGAAAAGATGTCCAAGAACGCTTTTCTGAGCAAGCGGAGCATTTTCAATCATTGTTGTGACGTTTAGATCATAAGACAGCTTTTTCCATACTTTTTCATTGGGAGAGGTTATCTCGTGACCTGACCTCTGGTCACGAAATTGAAGAATCACGGATATACATTATGTAGACCCTAGAGGGTTCATGAAGTGTAGGAAGTTTCAAATCGATCGACTACGAAATGTAGCCCTTATAGAGCTCAAAAGTTGTAGTGAGGTGAGCTTGGTTGACCTCGCCTGGTTACCTGACCTTGTGTGACTCGGGGTTAACAATTTCAGGGATGGTGGCAAAATGATAGGGTGAGAGATAGAGCCCTCAATTGCGGTGCTGTGCCTCGTCGTTTCTCTGTTATTCCCAAAAACCTTAGCCATCGATGCCCCCGGTGGGGTGAGGGTTTAAGTATTTTAACACGTGCATTGGCGGGGGTCTGAGCCACCTTCGCCCCGCCCCCCTAAGATCTCGAGAACCACGGTAGGTAGCGTAAAACGGTAGACGGAGTTGGGTAGCCCATCTACTTCTCCATCGAAAACATTTGTACCATTTTTTGTCAGGTCACATTTAAGGTCACGAGAGGTCAAAACATGACATCATAGGGATAACATGTAAATGAAGTTTTTCGGCCGTTACATCTGAACAATTAAAGATAGAACAAAACTATTTAATCCATATGAATCCTCGCAGCAAGCCGAATCGAATGATACATAATATGATCTTGCTGGATCAAATCAAGGATTTGACCTGACCTGAGGTCAGGTCAAGGTCAAATTGATCAAAATGCATATCATTAGAACCATAATGACAAGGAAAATACAATGCAGTTAAAATCAACACTCTATCACCATCCGTTGCTGAGTTATTCAGTAAAAACCATTTTCCCATGTATTTCCAATGGAGAGGTAATGCCTCGTACCTGACCTTAGGT
Source organism: Lepas anatifera (assembly GCA_034440635.1). Lineage (NCBI taxonomy): Eukaryota > Metazoa > Arthropoda > Thecostraca > Lepadidae > Lepas > Lepas anatifera. The sequence goes on along the minus strand of JAOTON010001929.1, from coordinate 1,659,564 downwards.
CATCGATATCAAAAATGCCGGAAAAATTTTTAGAGAACTCGGTGGGCCCATTATATGATGTGCCTTTAATCGGATAAATTTACCCTGCTCCGACTTATGCTATCTTAAACTTGTTTGAGGTCAGGTCACTTGACCTGTACTGGTTACCTGACCTTAGATGACCTAACCTTAAAATTTTTACAGAAGTTGTAAAAATGATGAGGGAAAAGGTGTGCCAAGTACGGCGGCGCTATGCACCGCCGTTTTTCTGCTATCTTTGAAAAACCAGAGGGCGCGGGTACCCGTCCCCCGTGAATGCGCGTGTTAAGTTCAATATTTTCCCAGAAAATACTGATAGAGCATCTATTTTAGGGGCATCGTGTTTGTCTTACCAACGCAATTCGAATGATAAACCTTATGACTTTTACTGACCTTGACTTGACCTTAGGTCATGTCAGATCTGGTCAATTCAATTTTAGTATTTGACTCGCAAAGTTCTTAATATACATCATTCGCTCCATCGGGCTTCAATAGAAAATTTCGGCGCTGGCCAATTTAATTTATATATCTCTGCCAGTCGTTAAGGCCCATATCAGTTTTCATTGTATTCCTGTGAGTACATACTTTGACCTCTAGTGACCTCTCTACCTAGTGTAGTTGCTAATATCGTGGGGATGAGTCGTACCTGGGAAGATGGACCCCGGCACCGACACATGTTAAATATAAACATATTTTCTGTATTAAAAGGACTCAATTATGCATATAAAGGCAGTGCCAATTTCGTACATAATAGAAGTTTCTACCAAAATTAAATATTGAACATGTTTTCCAAGCTATTGCAAGCTCAGATCTTGGGATCGAATCCACTCTAAAAGCATCAAGAAACTTGTCTTGGAGATACTGACCCCACCATGCGAAAGAGCCACTCTCGCAAAGAAGGGTTGATTTAGAAGCCAAAGTCGCACCAAGTACAGGGACGGCCGCCCCACTACGGTCACCCTGTCACCAGCCAGTTGCCAGGCGACCCATGTCAAGTAAATGTTGCTCGCCGGAGCGTCTCAGGGGAATCGATCCCAAGCCTTTACTGGAGTAAAGGCCTGGCAGGGTGTTCTGAGTAGGCAGGTCCGCAAATTTAAACCAGCTGAGCTACCGCGGCGGAAAACGAAAACGACCTGATCTCGAATCTGATCTTAGCTGGCTCCAAAAGAAGTTGTACGTAACTAGCGTTCATGTCTCTGTTCAAGAAGTGTCCTTGTAAGTAAGCCAGCTGAGGTCAGGGAAGGCCTCTCAACCCAGTCAACAATTTGGTCCGGCGGTGGGTCGAATAACGCCGGTTGTGGGCTTGCTATTTCTGGCGAAAGTCGGGCAGAAGTCCGGGCACTGGCTGATAATTTCCGAGGATGGAACAGCTCACCGGATCACGCCCCGACCTGCCCCAGACTTCAGCCCAACCAGGATTGACGACTTGCAGCCTGCCCTCCAACGGGCTATCGGCAGCGGTAGCTGCTTAAAATTATTTTGAGTCCGTCGTTCCGCTAATTTTTTGCTATAGAAACCGCTACCGCTACCATTTAGCGAGTCCGCAAGTAGCGGAGTAGCGGACTTATAGCGGACCGCCGCGCCCGGCTCTGTTAGCTTCACCACCAGAGAGGCATCAAATCCAGGACAACATCGCAAAATATTATAACTCTGCAACGAATATGTCATAACGCAACCAAAAAACAATAAAACTCATTCGCCGTAACAGAAAACGAGGTACAAACATCACGAATGTAAAACCAGCCATCTCTGCAACATAAAGCAACGCCTGCGCGCACGTGAATTAGATTGCAACGGTACTCCAGCGAAGCCGGGGCAGCATTGTCACGGACCCTGCACTTAATCTCAGAGCCTGAATGGGGTGGGTTCCATTGAAGATTGCAGGGTAGCGACTGCCGGCTGCGTTCATTGAAGGCAGGGGCTGACAAGAGCGAGTTATACAGTGAATGTGTAGAAAACCGACCGGATCTGAGGGAAGGAGTGTTGGCTTGCTGTGATTGCATCGACCGGTGGATGAGGCTGGTCTAGTGGTGGTGATGTTTTGTGACTTGTTGAGATCAACGAACTTGCTTTCTTCCATTCAAGTCTGAGGTGTTGTGAGCCGGCGTCGCGAGCGCTGTTGAAGACGTTTGTGCGTTATCGCCAACACTGGAAGCTGTTTCCAAGAGAAGATCGCTGAAATGTGTCGGCAGAAACGGTTATTGATGCAGATGTCACCGAATTAGATAGGGAGTTCCTTCATCGTGTGAGAATCACTGGAGGCTTATATTATGTAGAAGCCCATGATTGCATTGCTTGAACTAGTGCTTTTTCTGGTGGTGGTTTTTACAAACCAAGTCACTATAGACACTTTAGAAAATGAGAACAAATCTCATGTCATTTTAGAGGACAAAATATTGAAGCAGACAGAGGCTTCTAGACAAGACACAGAACGGACTATTCTAAAACCAAATGGTTTTCCGAGATCATGGCCAGATGAGACCAATGTGACTGAAGCAGTAATCCAGGGCAACGATTCAGGCACACACAATCATACACTTACTACAGAAGATGCCACTGACGACACAGAAAGCCTGCCGAGACCAGCTGCCTTTCATGGTGTCCCCGTTGGAACAACTCCGGTAAAGAACCCTTGGCGTTGGGCAAAAACAGCTCCCAAGCGACATCGTCGACCCCCAGTGAGAGTTCTACAGCAGAGGGTGAGACGTCCCCCTAGGGGCCCTGTCGTTCCTGGCAGAAGATGGGTCTGGCCCAGGAGAGAGACCAGACCTAATTTGAGACGGCCCACGTACGTCAACCAAACGCCACGTCCTCGGAGAAATGATTGGTTAACGCCAAATAAGGATAGGGACAATCTCTGGTCGAAACAGATACTGCAGGTCTTAGAACTGCCTGTTTTGAAAGGTAATGTGGGCACTTTTGATCGCAAGTTCATTGTTCATGTCCGTGCCAGGCCAATGCCAGGGATATCCAACCGTAGAAGCGACTTGAACAGAGGCGACGAGCTGGTAAAATCAGGTGAGGAAATGTCCCTTATTAGCGAGTCAGGTTGGGAGCCCAATTACTGGGGGTACGCCAGTAGACATCACCACGTGATGCAAGGATCAGCCAGTGAAGGAGGACCGGAAGTTTTCAGCGGATGGCATCGCCACCAAGATGGTGGGAATGTTCGTGGAGAAGAAGCCAGTAAAGGAAAAATTGTAGGTATGAGGACGATCAAGCCTGGTCCTTTTTCTAAGGTAACTTATGGACCTCCCAAAATATCGGACAAACCTTCAGAGTTCTCGGGAGGTGCAGGACAATCACCCAACACAAATGCCCACCAATTCAAGACAAACAATTTCTCAGGGAATATGCCCTGGAGACCGATTCCAAACGTTGCCCAGAAAGCCCCTGAGGGCTGCACCTCTCCAGAATGTGGTGGAGACCCACCTGTTTCAAAGTCGCCTAACGTCAATTCCCAGGGTGCTCGTCCTGGTACCACCACTGTCCGCCAAACAACCCAAACATCTCACGGCACGAAGACAGAGGATGTTACCAACAGGAAACCAAACCAGGACCATGGGACTTGGCGGCAGCCTCCGAAAAGCTTCCTTCAGTTCCAATCGAACTTCCAGCGACGTCCAGACTCGATTCTGCCTTATCGGCAAGATCTCGACAAGAGCAACACTGGCTTTTATCGAGAGCCAGGCTATAATCCATCTCGATTTTCTGGTGGAGCACTGTCGTATCTAAAAGGAGGACTTCCTCTTCCCGGGACTATCATGAGCAAGCTTTCCGGTTCAGCCAGCACGATGGGGGACAATTGCAACTGTCTGGATTTTAATTTGCTGGCTGGGTTGTCGGCAGTGGCTGCTTCGATTGCAGTTATCCTAGTGGTCAGGAACAATAATAACAACAATAACAATGGACGTCATCTGACTCAATTGACGTCACCGGGCCTGATTACCGCCGCGGAGGAGTATGACTGGGAATTATCAACTTCTAAGACGGTGGAGATGTCTTCTTTTCGGATGATCCCGACGCCGGCAGCTGGTTCTGTTGGTAATGTTCTCGGCTCTGGCAATAGAGCTCGTTCGAGGAGGATTGAAAATCCTGAACAAATACACTCAAGAATCAGCGTTAACGCTTCGAGAGGTCGAGGAAATCCTGGTAATACCAGTGCTTCGGCGGAAAAGGTTTCAATGCTGAGCTGGCTACCGGAGGCGCTCCGCCGGGCCGTCGGCGACCTCTCTGACCTCGTGACCTTGACATCGATCGGCGAGATCGGCGTACGAGCTGCCTGCAGCGAGAACTCCCGCCCTGGGCGATCTGCTGGTCCAAAGAGAGAGGCGACTCCTCAGCAGAGAGATGGATACGGTAGCAGTCACCAGGAAGGTGAGATATATAATTTCAAAATTGTAACATTTAACTTTATGTTTTTAATAATTATGGTATTATTAGAATACAACAATAAGAGAAAGAAATGACACGAATTATATTTTAGGTTTTATATTAAAAATGTATCCGGAAAGCAATGTTAAAGATACAATTAGGGAATCTAAGCGACGAAAGTGTTAATTCGGATGATTTAAGACTTCTTTTGATGAGTTTTAGAAGAAAAATATCGTTTTGTAATACACTTAGGTATGTTTTGTCTAATAAAACATTGAATGTTTCACATTAATAGCCACTATATGTCCTTACGGCTGGTACGCTACTAAGCAAAAATGACAGAGTAAATGCGTCGCTTTCCTGAAATTTGGAGGCTTTTGATTCACACGGACAATATAGCTTATTTTATATCTTTAACTATAGATAGAGATAGATAGATAGACTATAGATAGATATAGAGATAGACTATAAATAGACAGTAGAGCCATTTAAGGTATACAATAAGCTCTATTGTCCGCGTGAATCAATACTTGTCCAAAACTAAAACATGGGTCGCTTTTGGAGGCCCGGAGATTGATCTGGAAGAATATGCAAATTTACAGGCCTGTCTAGGATGGAAGGGATCTTTTCAAATCTGTAACCGGTTATAAAAGTCATATTAAATTTTATTTATTTGACAAAACACTTAGTCAGACTCTCACAGGCACGTGCAGAGTACGTGCAAGTAAAATAATGTCCCGCGTTTTTCGTCCTATCTCTGACCTTTCGAGCAAAGTGAGTAAACATGCATCTGGCAATATAACTATAAAAACTGGCACCCGCAGTATGATCAGTTTAACACGCGCATTGACGGGGGTACCCGCCCCCTCGGGTTTTTCTGAGATAGCATAAAAACGACGACAAGTAGCTCCGCCGTACTTAGCATACCTTTTCTTTCATCATTTTTACAACTTTTGTCAAAATTTTAAGGTTAGGTTATTTCAGGTCAGGTCACCAGTACAGGTCAAGTGACCTGACCTCAAAAAAAGTTTAAGATAGCATAAGTCGGAACAGGGTAAACTTATCCAATTGAAACTCATATCACTTAATGGCCCCACCGAATTCTCTAAAACATGTTCCGGCATTTTGTATATCGACGACCTAAGGTTAGGTACGAGCCATGACCCTTTCCATTGGAAATACATGGGAAATATGGTTTTAACTGTATAGCTTAGTAATGAATAGAGATAGTGTTTATTTTAACTGCACTAGATTTTCCTCGGCATTGCAGTTCTAATGATATGCATTTTACCTAATTTGACCTTGACCTGACCTCAGGTCAGGTCAAATCCTTGATTTGACCTAGCAAGGCCATTTTATGTATCATTCGATTCGGCTTGCTGCGAGGATTCATATAGTTTAAATTGTTTTGCTCTATTCTCACTTGTTCAGATGTAATGGCCGAAAAACTTAATTTACATGTTATCCCTACTACGGCATATTTTGACCTCTAGTGACCTTACATGTGACCTGACAAAAATGGTTCAAATATTTTCGATGGAGAAGTGGATGGGTTATCCAACGCCCTTTACCGTTTTTCGCTCCCTAGCACGGTTCTCGAGATCTTAGGGGGGCGTGGGTCCCTCCCCCGTCAAGGCGAAGGTGGCTCAGACCCTCGTTAACCCCGCCCCACCGGGGTCGGCCCACCTTCCCCACCGGGGCCACGATGGCCCCCCCTCTGACTCCGAAAATATGGGCGTTAGCGCAAATCTGCAAAGTGCAATAGAAAGCTCGCGTGAATTCAGTAAGAAATACTTCGCATGTTTTAGTGCTCAGGCAATGGTTTGACCTCCAGAGGTCAAATTAGGTCAAGATCGGCTATTTTCACCAAATATGCAATGATTAAGCAAACTGCGCATAACTCTATGTCATTAGAGCTATTGAGGCCTGGTAAAGTACATTTGATAGCAAATTGCCCGTACTTTTCCGCTATGTGGAACGTAAAGACCTCCCGCCAGTGGTTTGACCGCCAGAGGTCACCTCGTGACCTAATATGACCTGAGGTCACGAAAGGTCAAAAGTGACCTTGCCGTATATCAAATGAAAGCCAGTGACAAGACAAACACGATGGTGTTTGTTTCACCGCTCTAGCTCAATTAGGTCAAAAGTTATTGCCAAAATATTGTTTTGACCTCCGGTGACCTTGGATGACCTTGGAAAAGTCAAAGGGCAAATATGACCCCTGGGATCCGTGAAAGGGTGTCCAAAAACGTTGTTCTGAGCAGTCTGAGTATTTGCAATCATTTTTGTGGCTTTTATATCATGAAATAGCTTTTCCCATGCTTTTCCAATGGGAGAGGTCGCCTCGTGACCTGACCTCAGGCACGAAATCGAAAAATCCCGGATATACACCTTGTAGACCCTGGAGGGGTCATGAAGTGTAGGAAGTTTCAAATCGATGGACTTTGAAATGTAGCTCTTACAGAGCTCTAAAGTGAAGTGAGGTGACCTGGTTGACCTCGTCTGGTGACCTGACCTTGGGTGACCCGGGGTAAAAAATTTCAGGGATGATGGAAAATGATGCAGTGAGAGGTAGAGCCCTCAACCGCGGTGCTGCGCCTCGTCGTTTTTCTGCTATCCCGAAAAACCTTAGGGGGCCATCGATGGCCCCCGGTGGGGCGAGGGTTAATGCGCGTGTTAAAGCAGTGACCACTTTTTTCCTTCCGTACCAGGTTTTCTCAAGAGGAAGCATATGCTCCGCTAGCGACAAAACGAGAGGAGCCGAGCGATTGCTGAACTTTCTGCTGACATTAATTTGTTTTTCTCCATAGACCAAATTTTTTGTTTGGGTTCAGAATTGTCAGAATCTTCCCCACATAATGATTACAAAACCTTCAAACGCATTTTTCCAATTTGGCTGAAAGAAGGAAGTTGTTTTATGAAAAGTTGGGTGCGAGGCCCCTTGCCCCCTCCTTCCGACGCGTATTCGATGATGGTATCGTTTTTTCTTAATCGTACAGAGGCAAATGCATACCAATAAATTACTTTAAAAATACGTTCAATTGACAGAAGTACTTTTGAGGTGGGGGCGTGGTATTCAGGAAAGTCTCGTAAAAACTCACCCAGTCAACATTTTTGGTGTACCTAATTCCATCAATAATTAACCAGTATGTGCTAAACTTTTTTCCAGATTTAAAGAAAAACATACATTGACTAAAATGTATTGATGGTAAATAAATAATACGTAATATACTAGAATGAAATAATAAAATGAAAATATTAATCGAGTAAATAAATTTTTAGACTGAAAAATCGGTTCTTCAAAATTATTTAGTCGTATCCTGAAGTAAGCGCATAGTTGTATGTAGGTACTCTAGTTTCAAGCATTGCTTTATTGGTGACGAATATCAGACGTCTTGACAAGTTTTCTAAACTTTACTGCAGTGGAGAAATCCGTAATTTTATTCACACTCATTTCACTCCACAATGTTCACCCAAGATTTCTTCCTCCACTCCGGTCATGTTTTAGGCACAAAGGCTTGGCTATTGTATGATTGTCATCCGTCTCAGTTAATTTAACAAATTAATTTGAGCAAAAAGGCGTGGATCAAGGGTTCTCGATTTTGGAGCAATATTAGGCCACAAGGCCTTCTCCTGCTGACGCATTCTACAACCACGTATTTGCAGTGAACTCTTTGTCCGGCCTTTGTTTGTCTCCTTCGCCATCAGGTTAAATGGTGTGTAATAAAGCCGTCCAATCTGAGCGGTCTTTCTGCAAAACAATGGTGCGAACATACTCGGCAGCCTAATTAATTTCAGTTTCTCATATGGAAGAACTGCACGACACTGATGGATGTACTATTTAAACGTTCTCGATTTATGTCAATATATTCAGTTATGACTCATGCAAGGAAGCTAGGAAACCAAAGCGGCAGATACTCATGACCTGCGTGTTAATTGGGTTCCAAAGGCATTTCGCACCCAAATGCCTGATTTTGCCCGATCAAAATTATTTGGCCCTGGTGATCCACTGTCCCCCATCCCAAACAATCGGTTTGTATTGTTAATAACCATATTTTATTGTTATTTTTGATAACAATTGTTAATAACAATATGTTAATAACAATATGTTATTTACAATCACCACCATTGTGACCTGGATATGTTCTACAGTCTGTCCAATATTATCTACAAACTTCATACTACCTTCTCCAAGCTTTTCATAAGGAGCATTAACGGAAATAAACAATTACAATATCCTGTGTGCATATTGTCACAATGCTTTTAATGCCCATTTCAACATTACTCAGGGCAATCTGCCACACATGTCCAAAAGAAGGCCTTTTGTACCCCGTGCATTTTCCTCCGACCCACTCCTTCAAATTTCCCAGACATGGCTACAGCCACCACGCCGTCAGTGCCAAATCCTCCCGCCGCCTGAATTCAGCCCTCTCGTGCGAATGGTTAGCGAGCTACACCCTATTTACCCAACGCCTATTTCCTGCACACCGGTGGTTATTACGAACCGTTACGTGAGAAAAGAACCCATTGCGGCTTTCCGTTGACGGTGACGGCGTGTTGCCATGACAACGGCAATGCTTTATGCTCCACATACAATCTTGGCAACGCCACAGCGACTCGTCGCCAATAAAGCCGACAACTGGTGACGTCACTGATGCTGACTTCCACAGAGCGTGGGCTTATTGCCGTTAAAACCAACCGCACCGACGGATGGAAGCTCCCGTAAACCCTTTGTGGCCTCCGGGGCGAATCTAATTACCGACAACTGGTATTTAGAGCAGTAGGAATCGTCCTTCAGGCGGAGAGAAAACGATTTCGTTGCGACGGGGAAGGCAGTGCAGGGTTAAAATCATGTCGTGCAGGCGTTAGATGCCATGGTACAGTTTTAATTGCGTGTCTTATTGCTCCGGTGCCTTCAAAGCGCGTTGCATGTGTTGAATTTACCGTATGGGGGCAGGCTGATGCTACGGGTTACGATTAAAGCAGCGGTGAAGATTACACCCGCTGATCTTTATGATGAGCACCGGGGGTTGGGAGAGGGCGCCTGGTTTAGTCGATATTGAGCGGCGGTCTGATTAACTTCTCCCGACATCAGTGGCGCGCATAATCAGCATTGTTCCAACGCGGGTGTTTCATCATCAGCTTCCATCAGCGTCACATCACTTATAATGCTGCCGCGCCAGGACTCTGGTCGATATCGTGGTTGAATCGGTGGCATCTCAGCAATTCTCAGCCGGACAGTGTGGGTGTGCGGTGCTATACATTTGTCGCAAATCGTGAGGTTATCTATATCCTGGACACAGGATATTCTCTGCTTTAAGTAAGCTGTTTGTAGTGGAGATCGATTCAAGTCCAGAGAACATTATAATGGAAGGTTTGAGGTGATGTCGATCTGTGTTCCACCAGATTGATGAAGAGGTCGATTGCGTTATACGCCAGAGACTTATATTGGTTATCCAGCTTACCGGTGATCTTCTCACCATAATCACCGTCCTGGGACTTGTACCAGCTTGTGGTGTGGATCTTCCATAAGCCTGCAGCTTCTGCAGAGAGTGTTGGTGATGAAGTGGTCACTGCTGCTGGTGACTTCAAATCTCTGGCTTACGCTCTCGCTGCGAATAGTGACGGGAAAAACACCTGTGGGGATTCCAACACTACCGACGCGGAACAAAACCAAAGTAGTCTTATCATCAGATACAGTCTCACAGGTGAGAAACAGAAGTGATGAGCGAAACAAGAGACTTTTGAGTAGAATTTCGTATATTCTGGAAGATACAGATCTGAAGGTTCATAAAAATTTATCTGGGGAAAGCACGGAGAAACGCAAGTCGACTGCACTGGGGCCGACGCCAGATCTGAAGCTTAAAAGGACTCGACTCTACCAGAAAACGCCAAAGTTGCCAAAGTTGGTGACCAAGCCTGACCTGGAGGTGAGCAATACAACACTCATTAGTCACATATCCCCGTCAACAGTGAGTCCTGTCTCCCAAGCGCAAACACAATCGCCAAATTATTCGTGGAGAGTGAGAGTGAAGGCTGGTACGCCTGGCGAACCAACACGACGAAAAGAAGATCAGCCCCACAGTCATGTACCTCTGTCGGCAAACAGCAGCAGCAGTAGCATGTACCACTTGAAGCAGGACAAAATCAACGCCATCGCTTTCCTGACTCAGGCGCACCTACGGCCTAAAAACCAGCAGGCACATTCTGGTGGGATGAACAACGGAACCAGCTTGTACCAGGACAGGGGCACTGATGTCCCATCCAACACAGAGCAGGAAGACTGGAGGAGACATGAGACAGGAAAGAGGCAGAGGCCTGAGAATGATTCTTCTAGGTCCTCAGGCAGGTTTTCCCATCAGGAGAACAGTGGCATCCGTAATTACCAAAGCAATAGTAACAATTACGGCCAGCAGCATAAATATGGTTACCGACAAGCCTCTCTAACGCCGCATCAGCCTACATGGAGCGAGATCTACCAGTCCCATCCGATGAGTAGCCATGACAAACCAGCCCACGCAACTTATAACAGCGACCCTGTCAATGAACGGAACCCATTCATAAGCCGTCGTGGCGAGTGGGGCGACATCTACAATCGCTTCCGCGGTGGTTTCACCAGCCGCCAGAGGGCCTATCCTTATGCGCCGAGCCATCGCGACACGTCTCGAGAATTCGGCGAGCTCCAGGCTGCCAGCGGAGGAGGTGGCGTCAGCTACGGCTACGGCTACTCCTCCTCCTGCGAGTGTACCCAGTACGACATCCTGGGACTGCTCTCCGGCGGCGCCGCTCTGGCCGGTCTGGGCGCTTACGTCATCTACCAGCTGACCCAGCAACAGACCACTACTACCACCACTACAAACAACAACAACAACGCGGGAGCCAGGTCGCTGGCCACGTGGATGGGAGCGGCCGGAGGTGACGAGGGCAGAGCGGCGCTTTTGCAGAGGGCGCTGCTGCAGGTGGCGGCGGCAGGTGGCGCTCGGGTGGCAGACAATCCTGGTGACGTGGTAGACGCGGCGGCCGATGCTGTCTGTGACGTCACTGAGAGGATGACGGAGCGGAGGGAAAGCGTGGATGTGCAGGCGAGAAGTGGTGAGTTACAGGGTCAGAGCGGGAAGTCGCTTTTTATCGAATTACCTTGATTATGCCGTTTTAACATGCGCATTGACGGGGGTCTGAGTCACCTTCGCTTTGACGAGGGGGGCGGGTACCCGCCCCCTAAGATCTCGAGAACCACGGTAGGTAGCGAAAAACGATCAACGATGTTGGGTAGCCCATCCACTTCTCCATTTGTCAGGTCACATTTAAGGTCACGAGAGTTCAAAACATGCCATCATAGGGATAACATGTAAATTAAGTTTTTCGGTCATTACATCTGAACAAGCAAAGATAGAGAAAAACGACTTAAACTATATGAATCCTCGCAGCAAGCCAAATCGAATGATGTATAATTTGACCTTGTTAGGTCAAATCAAGGATTTGACCTCACCTGAGGTAAGGTCAGGGTCAAATTATAAAAAAATGCATATCATTAGAACTGCAAAGCCAAGGCGAGTCTAAGGCAGCTAAAATAAACGCTCTATCACCATCCGTTACTGAGTTATTCAGTAAACACCATTTTCCCATGTATTTCCAATGGATAGGTCATGCCTCGTACCTGACCTTAGGTTATCGATATCAAAAATACCGGAACATATTTTAAAGAACTTGGGTCCATTATGTGATATGAGTTTCAATCGGATAAGTTCACCCTGCTCCGACTTATGCCGTCTTAAACTTTTTTAGGTCAGGTCACTTGACCTGTACTGGTGACCTGACCTGAGATGACCTAACCTTAAAGTTTTCACAGAAGTTGTGAAAAGGATGAGGGAAAAGGTATGCCAAGTACGGCGGCGCTACGCGGCGCCGTTTTTCTGATGTTTCCGAGAAACCTGAGGGGGGCGGGTACCCACCCCCGTCAATGCGCGTGTTAACAGCATTCTCATATGAGATTGAGGCATGGTGCCGAGTTCTCAAGCGTATACTTTTGTAGTGGTACGGTCCAGGGATAAATACAGCAACACATCCGGCGTAAACATCCCCTAGTTTGTTATAAGAAACGTCGCAAAATCCAAACACCCACACTGACGCCCGTGTTTGCCTCAATTCCCCCTTAATTTCGAATAAAAAAACGTCAGAACTCCCCGTCAACAACATGATTGTACCCTTTATCTAGAAGTGATTGACACCTCAATTATATTTGAACTGAAATCTCAGCAGAAGTGAGTGTTTCCGGAGATCAGACACTCCTGCCTACCCCCTCCCACTCTGTGACGTGTCCCTTGAGATCAGACACTCCTGCCTACCCCCTCCCACCCTGTGACGTGTCCCTTGAGATCAGGCACTCCTGCCTACCCCCTCCCACTCTGTGACGTGTCCCTTGAGATCAGGCACTCCTGCCTACCCCCTCCCACTCTGTGACGTGTCCCTTGAGATCAGGCACTCCTGCCTACCCCCTCCCACTCTGTGACGTGTCCCTTGAGAGCAGGCACTCCTGCCTACCCCCTCCCACTCTGTGACGTGTCCCTTGAGATCAGACACTCCTGCCTACCCCCTCCCACTCTGTGACGTGTCCCTTGAGATCAGGCACTCCTGCCTACCCCCTCCCACTCTGTGACGTGTCCCTTGAGATCAGGCACTCCTGCCTACCCCCTCCCACTCTGTGACGTGTCCCTTGAGATCAGACACTCCTGCCTACCCCCTCCCACCGTGTGACGTGTCCCTTGAGATCAGGCACTCCTGCCTGCCCCCTCCCACTCTGTGACGTGTCCCTTGAGATCAGGCACTCCTGCCTACCCCCTCCCACTCTGTGACGTGTTTCTTGAGATCAGGCACTCCTGCCTACCCCCTCCCACTCTGTGACGTGTCCCTTGAGATCAGGCACTCCTGCCTACCCCCTCCCACTCTGTGACATGTCCCTTGAGATCAGGTACTCCTGCCTACCCCCTCCCACTCTGTGACGTGTCCCTTGAGAGCAGGCACTCCTGCCTACCCCCTCCTACTCTGTGACGTGTCCCTTGAGATCAGGCACTCCTGCCTACCCCTCCCACTCTGTGACGTGTCCCTTGAGATTAGGCACTCCTGCCTACCCCCTCCCACTCTGTGACGTGTCCCTTGAGATCAGGCACTCCTGCCTACCCCCTCCCACTCTGTGACGTGTCCCTTGAGAGCAGGCACTCCTGCCTACCCCCTCCCACTCTGTGATGTGTCCCTTGAGATCAGGCACTCCTGCCTACCCCCTCCCACTCTGTGACGTGTCCCTTGAGATCAGGCACTCCTGCCTACCCCCTCCCACTCTGTGACGTGTCCCTTGAGATCAGACACTCCTGCCTACCCCCTCCCACCGTGTGACATGTCCCTTGAGATCAGGCACTCCTGCCTACCCCCTCCCACTCTGTGACGTGTCCCTTGAGATCAGGCACTCCTGCCTACCCCCTCCCACTCTGTGACGTGTCCCTTGAGATCAGGCACTCCTGCCTACCCCCTCCCACTCTGTGACGTGTCCCTTGAGATCAGACACTCCTGCCTACCCCCTCCCACTCTGTGACGTGTCCCTTGAGATCAGACACTCCTGCCTACCCCCTCCCACTCTGTGACGTGTCCCTTGAGATCAGGCACTCCTGCCTACCCCCTCCCACTCTGTGACGTGTCCCTTGAGATCAGGCACTCCTGCCTACCCCTCCCACTCTGTGACGTGTCCCTGCACTCTGGCTCACTCCGGAGTGGGCCCCAGTCGCGCGGAACTCCCCTTTGAGAGTGCCTGCTTCTTCCGAAACCGCCAGTTGTGGGAGAAACGAAATATGAAATCAAGCCTAGTCAAAACAGTATCGATCGTTTTTAGTTCAGTGCTAATACTATCTTCAAGGTGACACGTTTTCATCACCATACGCGTGCTAGACCAAACAGCCTGGCGTGGGAGATGTGCTGCTCAGTGAAAAGAGCATCTGTCTGTGGTTCAAGCCCGGACGGGTTCTCTGAATGAGCGGTCTGATCCTCCAGCTCTTTGCTCCGTCCTCACCATGCCGAAACTCTCGTCCAGTCTCTGGTTGATAGCAGCTTGTGAGGGTCATTAGGCAGCTGGTGAACGTGAAGAGAAGTGGAGCAAGACATAATCCCGTTGATGCGGAACAATAGAGCACTGTGTGGACAGAGGGGAGATGGCGGGCTTTAAGTGCTGTTTGTCTCGTCAGTTCTGCATAATGTCGTCGTTTCTGGACTCTCGGGAGTACGTTGTTTTGTCCTTTATGCATGTTCCCAGTTTTATAGCTAAAACTTGATTTATCAGCACACCGCATTGGACGGGAGGGGAGAATAAACTATTCTCGCCTGGAGAGAATGACCATCTGACTTTGCCAGAGCCTCCATAAGGATAAGATCTGGTGACACTGGATCACCATAGTAGTTGGTAGTTAGCTGGTAGTTAAATGGTAGCTAGTTGATAGTTAGTTCGTAGTTAACACCCGCACTGGAGGGGGTCTGGCACTAACGCGCACTGGAGGGGGCCTGGTAGGCCCCCTAAGATCTCGGAAACTAAGAGGGTTAGAAAAACGCCACTTGGTAGGTGGGTGGGGGCTATGGTGATCTACATGGTGACCAATTTTTATTGACCTAGGTCAATATCTTTAAGGTCAAACGAGGTCGTAAATGTCAAATATTGGCCATGCGGGGATCGATTGGTAAATGCTGTGATTATGCAGGAAAATGGCGGGAATAAGCTAAAGGCGGACAAGATTCATAGAGAAAAGGTCTCAAAGAGGCTTCCCCACAACTTTTGGGTCAAGGTCATTCAAGGTCATTGACTTTTAAGATCACTATATGGTATACTACTTATTATTTACACTGACTAACACTGTAGCCACTGTTTGGCGGGAAGTGAGGATTGACCTTTCCCAATGACCTTTGACCTTGACCTTTGACCTTGACCTTTGTATTGGGATACCCTACCGATGACGTCATAGCATAATATATGTCAGACGGGGTAACGTCATTTGGCCGGACGCACAGTGGTCAGTGACCTTGAAAGTGCAGATATGACCTTGACCTGTGACCTTTGACCTTGACCTTGACTTTCATGTGAAGTGACCTTGACATATAGTCCCGCTTATATGGCGTTATGACGTCACCACTCGGTCTTCAAGGCAAGCTAACTGGTCCGACCGCGCGTTTACGGCGATCTCAAAATGCAGGTCTGACTTTGAAAGCCTATAAGTCAAAAAAGTTTCGGCCGATTTTCAAAAAGTCTTCACCAATCGACGCGCTATTAAATTCTGTTAAATGTGGCCTCGTTTCGTTTTTCGGCTACAAGCGGTTCTCCGGCCACCTTGGAAAAACAGGTGGGGGGCCTACGAGGCCCCCCTCCAGTGCGCGTGTTAACTGGTAGCCAGTTGGTGGTTGGTATTGAACTGGTAGCCAGTTGGTAGTTAGTTGGTAGCTAGCTGGTAGCATTGAGCTGGTAGTTAACTAGTAGCTAGTTGCTAGTCACTCGATAGTTCGTATTACCTTAGTGGCTGGTATACCGTTAAAGCCTGACTACTATCAGGTGACCGATCCTGACCAGAACGGCTGTCACAGGCTACGGCGACACCTGTGACTGTTTCGCCGGCATCGTCGGAGCTCTTGCCGGCTTCTCGGCGCTTGGGGCGCTCGTGGCGTACGCCCTCAGCCAGGCAACAGCAGCTACAACAACAGCGGCGCCTGCGGCCGTGCTGCTGCTGCCGCCGGTGGCGCCCGGTCAGGTCAGTGGCGCGACTGCGAGCTGGGGACTGCGAGGCTGCGAGGTATTCAATCCAATCCAATCCATTGTCTAAGCGGATTGGACAAGGATTTCGGCCAATCTTGGATCTGGATATAGATTTGGACTCCCTTTTTCGATTTGCTCGTATTTGTTGAATATCGATCGGATCTATGTTGATAATCATGTTGTGCAAATGGATTGATCTGGATTGATCGGGAAAACTCCGGTGATGGATTGGATTAGATCTGAACTTTCTCGTTCATAACATGTTCTACAGGTCGATGATGAGGTTGCAAGGCCACAGGCTTTTTAACTGGGTGAATAATCATATTACCTTTACGGCGTACCAACTGCCAATATCAAACGGTGCCGTCTAATATATCCCTGTTGGACGGGCTTCCAAGGGATTAGATCGACCAAGGGAATGAAAGCGAGGGAAATAAGAGACTGAGAAGGGGACAGCAAATGAGTTAGGGAAAGTTAGAGTTGGATGGATCAAGTAATGCCTAGCAGAGCTGACAATAGAGTAGAGCGGGTGCAAAGTGAATAGTGAAATGAAGTGAGTGCAGTAGAGTCAGTGAAAACATCTGTAAGCCGACCGTCTCACATACAATTACCAAACATTTCCCAGCCGGGTCTCTCTGGCTACTGGACGGCCCGGAGTCGAGTCTGGCCCTGAACCTGCTGCAGCTGGTGCTGGAGAGACGGCAGGACTGCGCCGCCCACCACCTCTGCACCCTGACACGGCGCGCCAGGGAGGCCGGAGACCCTTACAGGACGCTGGCGCAGCTAGGAAGGTAGGCAGAGGCTAGTCTAAACGGGGTCTCGTTGGCGCAGCTCTTGGATTTGTGTTGCATGAGCAACAAGTCAGCAGTTCTTTCAAACTAAAAGGGGCACTGGTCCCCATTGAAGGACAATGGAAACGTCTGAGCCCTATGGAAATGGCTGACGATCGAAAATGACCCTCAGTTTGCATGCAAACAAAATATCGTGGCCCCTACTATTTGGGCGAGCTGCCAGCCTCGTTTTGAACTGATCGGCGTAACATCTAGTATTGCAACGTGCTCAATGCTCAGCGATGCTCGCTTCTTTCAGTCTTCCACTGGCTTGGCTGCTGGCGAGGACATCTGGCGGTCAGTTTTCCAACTACTGTTCCGCGCTTTCGCCGTCGCCGGAGCTGGGACAGTGCGCCTCCCCGCCTGGCGGCTGCTCCGCCTGGCGCTAGCGTCGGTCCGGTGTCCATTACTGGGAGTTGGTTAACAGTCAAAGATGTGGGATTACGCGAGAAAGCATGAAGGGCGTGTCCAAACACTCCACATCCCTACCCCCAGCAGGTCATGCACTGCTAGGAAATCAACAGCCCCAGTTGACAATGAGACTCTCGCCTTAAATATCGTTTTGAAAGGGGAGGGGACACATAGGCGGATCCGGGGGGGCAAGGGGGCACGTGCACCCCCGATCAACCCTCGGCGCCCCCTGAAAGGTCGATGGCGCCCCCTGAAATGTCGCTTCCCACCCCCGCCCCCCCAGGATACGAAAGTCGGCGCCCACCGAGAGGATTTGGCGCCCACCTGATAGATTTTTCCGGTCATAAGTGGCGCCCCCTGGTCCGGATGGCGCTCCCCCCGGGAAGGTGCCCCCCCCGATCGGCAATCCTGGATCCGCCTATGAGGGGACAGACTGTGATCTGGAGCTGAGGTGCTGACCAGTAAGGGAAGAAGATAACCCAAAACTCGGGCCTTCGTTTGATTGTCGGAAAAAGGCGTCAGCGAGGCACTCTCAGTACGACAGTGCCTCTCATAAGAATCGTTCCGTCATCCAGCCTAAGTTGTTTGACAGTCCCATGCTCGTAGGAATCTTCACAATCATGATCACTCTTTGATGGCCTTGAGTCCCAATGATGATAATTAGATACGGGACTCCAAACTACCTAGATCGGACGACGGAATTGTACTTATGAGGAGCGATACTTATGAGAGTGAATGAACGTGGAGATTCTGCCTGGGCCAGGGTTTGAGACTCCCGAAGAGAGAAGGTTTGTTGGTCCCAGTGCATTCAGGGCTCCCCTTGAGAGATCTCCACCCTTACTTTCGTTTAAGTTAATAGGCGAGAGAAAAGGCGTAAATCGTCGGTCGATGGGGTGGCAGGGTTCTGGAACGTCCCCCTGGGATATTGGTTCGGGCACTCGTTCCCCATCCCCCTCTGCCGACGCCCATGCAGACAATGTGTCCTTTAATTGTGGTTGACAACGACCCCCGAGAAAATTTCCGTGTGTATTAGAGCCGTGGAAGTGTAAAATAACTTACTGCGTGAAAGCCGAATAACAATAAACACCTACTGGCATTATTCTTGAACAGTGTGAAACTTGTAAGCAACGTGAATATATGAGTAAGTGTGATATACATGAGTGATGTAACGCGTTGGTATCACTCAGTGCGTGAGCTGACTGTGTAGTGTCCTGCAGCCGAGGGCTTGTCTGTGACCTCGGGGTTTGTTGGCCTACATGGACTTGCCAGCTCTTCGATATCGCCTTAGTTATGACTAATATATGACGGCAGAAATCGAGCTGTGTTTTTTTGTCTGTTCTGGATCGTGGTTTTCTTTGTTCCCCTCAGGCACAACCACTGGCTATGGAACATGGGGAGCACCGACCCGGGTCCCTGTTGACAAATTAAAAACTACATGATATTTTTCTCTTAGGTATGGCTATTACTATGCACATTTTGGTGTTTTACTCAACCCAAAAATGTCCAGTCGCTTCAATTCCCTTTTTAAAATTCTGCTTAATAGTGATGCGTTTACATGAAATTTGACTCGTCCCGTATTTGTGACTTATCAAAATGGGTTAACGCAGCAGGTTTGGACTTCTCCAAACTTATAGTTGAATTGTGTAATGTGCTTAACACGCGCATTGACGGGGGCGGGTACCGCCCGCCCTGAAGTTTTTCGGAGACAGTAGAAAAACGGCGGTGCGTAGCGCCGCCGTACTTGGTATACATTTTCCCTCATCATTTTTACAACTTCTGTGAAAATTTTAAGGTTAGGTCATCTCAGGTCAGGTCACCAGTACAGGTCAAGTGACCCGACCTCAAAAAAGTTTAAGATAGCATAAGTCGGAGCAGGGTGAACTTATCCGATTGAAACTCATATCACATAATGGCCCCACCGAGTTCTCTAACATATGTTCCGGTATTTTTGATATCGATGACCTAAGGTCAGGTACGAGGCATGACCTCTCCATTGGAAATACATGGGAAAAATGGTTTTTACGGAATAACTCAGTAACGGATGGTGATAGAGCATTTATTTTAGCTGCTTTAGACTCGCCTGGGCTTTGCGGTTCTAATGATATGCATTTTATATAATTTGACCCTGACCTGACCTCAGGTCAGGTCGAATCCTTGATTTGACCTAGCAAGGTCAAATTATATATCATTCGATTCGGCTTGCTAAGAGAATTCATATATTTCAAGTCGTTTTGCTCTATCTTTACTTGTTCAGATGAAATGCCCGAAAAACTGAATTTTACATGTTATCCCTATGACGGGCATGTTTTGACCTCTGTGACCTTAAATGTGACCTGACAAAAAATGGTTCAAATGTTTTCGATGGAGAAGTAGATGGGCAGCCCAACACCGTTTACTGTTTTTCGCTACCTACCGTGGTTCTCGAGATCTTAGGGGGCGGGTACCGCCCCCCGTCAATGCGAAGGTGGCTCAGACCCCCGTCAATGCGCGGTTAAATGTGCATGTGCTTAATTTAATCAGACAAATATGTTTCGACGTTTATGTGGCAGACGCAAGAGTCGCAATATGATGATTTCGACATATCGTTACATGCCACATTATTTTATATACAGAGAGCCTGTTTCCTGAGCCACAGGTCCCGGCTCAAGGCCCAGTGAGCTCCCCGAACAAACACAACCTGATCCCAAAAATCCTCTCAACAGACTGTTGTGGGCAACGCGGTGCAGCCTTGGCAGTTGGCACGTTGTCAAACTTCAACAATTATCGACTTCCAAAATTAATGTTTTGCTTTTTAGTTTTTCATTTTACAGCGCTGTAGAACACTTCCCACTGACAAGATGACCCCAGTGAAGGTGCCCGCCTTGGACAAAAAAGGTTCGCCGCCACAGAGGAGTGTGGAGACTGGAGACAGCGGAGAAACTGGAAATATGGGACATAACCGTTTGCACGAGGCTGCCTTCAATTTGAACTATCTTAAAATCATTGCACAGGTAGGTTCAAAATTTCCGATGGGAGCGGGTATTATGGCCAGGAAGCGACATTGGGGTCCTGCCAAAACCGACTGAGTCACAGAGGCCAAGAAAGTGTTCAGTGTGTCGCCATCGAAAAGGTCAAACCATAAATGTGTCACCAGTCCAGGCTGCAAAATGTGGCACGTTTTGCGTTAGTAGGATACCAATGTATAATTCTGGACCATCCTAGTTGTTGGAAAACATTGCGAGTTCAAATTACAGGTATCAATTACGGCAATTGGTTCCGTTATTGGTCTGGAGGAAATATGTCGGCTAATATTTGTAACCTTGCCCACCTTGGGCTGTCACCATTTAGAACTCCAACACGGTAGTTTTTTACCCCTCCTGAGTCATGCCTGGCATCGGCCATGCGGAGCTGAGTTCATAACCTGTTTGTGCATCGTCGTCACTAATTACCTCTCGAAAACCATGTTGAACTATGTTGAAAACACACAGGACTATCTTGTAGGCTAGAGCGTGGTTGGCAGCCCCTGACCAGAGGGTAGCCAAATTGCATCGTTAAAGTCAACAGTCATAGGCAGATCTAGGATTTCCGTTTGGGGGGAGCACATGAACGGGGCTCCATCTGGATCAGGGGAGTGCTACTTTTGGAGGGCAAAGCCTTTCAGGTAGTCTAAATTCTATCACTGGGGCGGCGATACTCGCATCCTGGGGGATGGGGGGATGAGTGGTGGGAAGCGACATTTGGAGGCGCGCCATGGACCTTTCACGAAGGCGCCGTGATCTTCCAGGGGTGCCGAGGGTCAGGACCCCACTTGCACCACCCCCCTGGATCCGCCTGGGCGGTGTAGCACCAGAACTTGCATCCCGGGAGGTGGCGTTTCACGAGGCGATGTGGCTGCTACAGGGGGCGCACAGTGTTCTAAGGAGGCCAAAATGGGGACATTATTCGAATTTTGACTATCTTTAAAACTGATTTTGATGTTTGCAACTAGTAGCAAAATGATCGGAGTGACAGAAAATGTCAAACAAAAAATGTGAGGCCTTTGAAGTCAACAAGGCATCAAACTGTTGCCTTTGAATCTCTCGCCACACAACACGACAAGGCCAAGATCAATGCTCACTTTCGGTGCCTTTTTGTAGGCTAAGAAAACGTACAAGATGAGACAAACCAGTGTTTATTAGAAAGCTCTAAGCATGAAGAATCCGATTTTGCAAACAGTTTTCTCCAGTGATCAATAAAACTATATTTGGAGAGCAAAGTATGTACCATATACATTTTCCATACATTTTGAGACTATGTCAATTGTCGATAAGCATCCAAAAAATTGCATCGCCTGCCCCACCCTGAGACCACTTTTTAACTATGGCAAGATGTTTTGTCTACCTACCCTGCAAGTTTCAGCAGCGTCACGTTTCGGCAGTGGTGGTGGCAACATATTATACAATGGCATGTCGCGCTGTCAGTGGGGGCGGCGGCCGTCGGGGAGATATCCCGCGCCCCACCGGGGGTCCGGCGCCACCTTCGCCCCACCGGGGGCCATCGATGGCCCCCTCTAACTCCGAAAATATGGGCGTTAGCGCAAATCTGCAAAGTGCAATAGAAAGCTCGCGTGAATTCAGTAAGAAATTACTTCGCATGTTTTAGTGCTCAGGTCAATGGTTTGACCTCCAGAGGTCAAATTAGGTCAAGATCGGCTATTTTTACTCAAATATGCAATGATTAAGCAAACTGGGCATAACTTTTATGCCATTAGAGCTATTGAGACCTGGTAAAGTACATTTGATAGCAAATTGCCAGTACTTTTTCCGCTATGTGGAACGTAAAGACCTCCCGCCAGTGGTTTGACCGCCAGAGGTCACCTCGTGACCTAATATGACCTGAGGTCACGAAAGGTCAAAAGTGACCTTGTTGTATATCAAATGAAAGCCAGTGACAGGACAAACACGATGGTGTTTGTTTCACCGCTCTAGCTCAATTAGGTCAAAAATTATTGTCAAAATACTGTTTTGACCTCTGGTGACCTTGGATGACCTTGGAAAAGTCACAGGGCAAATATGACCCCTGGGATCCGTGAAAGGGTGTCCAAAAACGTTGTTCTGAGCAGTCTGAGTATTTGCAATCATTTTTGTGGCTTTATATCATGAAATAGCTTTTCCCCATGCTTTTCCAATGGGAGAGGTCGCCTCGTGACCTGACCTCAGGGCACGAAATAAAAAAATCCCGGATATAAACCTTGTAGACCCTGGAGGGGTCATAGAGTATAGGAAGTTTCAAATCGATCGACTTTGAAATGTAGCTCTTACAGAGCTCTAAAGGTGAAGTGAGTTGACCTTGGTTGACCTCGTCTGGTGACCTGACCTTGGGTGACCAGGGGTAAAAATTTCAGAGATGATGGGAAAATGATGCAGTGAGAGGTAGGCCCTCAACCGCGGTGCTGCGCCTCGTCGTTTTCTGCTACCCCGGAAAAACCTTAGGGGGCCATCGATGCCCCCGGTGGGGCGAGGGATATGCCTGGAGGCTTGGAGGAGGTGGGCCGGGACACGGCGAAAGTGCAGTGAATTGGTTACAATTAGTTAAATGAACACTTTTGTTGAAATCGCTTGTCGCCTGGACTTTTAACCTACTGTCGTTGACGTCTTCACCCAATAATTGTGAAAAGTGCAATGGTTACAGTATGGGAAAACCAAGCTTTCAATCGATGTCTCAGGACAATAGCATGCCCAGTAACCATTCGTAGAATCGCAGCTAGTATTTGCTCAAGCCATTTTCCAACCTCACGAAGGGGTGAGAACCGAGATACACAAATTAACCCTTCCTCGTTTGCAAATATCACTTGAAATAACATCAGAGAATACAGTCTCACAGCAGGCACACGCACTAGTCGCATGTTCTTTTATCGTCACTTGAGATTCGAACTGAACACTGTAAACATGGAGGTGCCAATTAGTGTAGAAACGCGGGTAAACCTGCTTATAGTTGATACGGCATTTGGACTTGGGAATTTCATTGAAAAAGAGAACGAGCAGCTCACTGATCTTTACCAAGTAAGTAAGTACACAGAGATGACATAAAAAGTGAGGCAGGTTCATTGGAAAAATCGTTCTAGGCGATCGACGCAACGCCAATTCCGGAAAAAATTAGTCCGGTCATGGACCAAGCCACGGTTGCGTATTTATTCTGCAGGAATCTGATACCATTTTGCTGATGTATGAACAAAAATATCAACGTTGAATGTGATCAATTTCGTCTTCATGGTTACATGCAGTAGCACACCCAAGGGGAGGGGTGGTTATATACAATATAACCGGAAGTATAGCAGCCTTTGGCCGAAAATGAGGGTTTGACATTGAAAAATAACTTTGAACTTGACCTGTGACCCTGACCATGAGTAGCCTTAGCAATAAAGTCATAGCATAACATACGTCATACTGAGTAATGCCTGACCGGAATCCTGCGGTCAATGACCTTGACATGTGACCTTGACCTTGACCTTGACTTCCATGTGGGTTAATATTTACATATAACCAGATTATATGACGTTATGACGTCACCACTCGGTCCACAGTGCAGGCGAACTGGGTGCGAACGCCCGAGTGCGACAGTCTCAAAATATAGGTCTGACTGCGAAGGCCTATATGTAAAAAATACTGACCGATTTTCAAAATTTCTTAACTAATCGACGCGCACACAAATTCTCTCAAATGTGGCCGAGTAGCGTTCACCGGCGGCGAACAGTTCTTTGGTTACTTTGGAAAATAGGTGGGGGCACTTTAGGGCCCCCTCCACTGCGTGTGTTAAGAGAGTCAAATAACGTCTTCGATGTCAAGCATATCTCGCGTATTCTCTTGAAGTGACTGGAAATCAACTAGAACATCCATGCAAAGCCCCCTCATTATCATATATAAATATAGTTATTTTTGTTACTGACCTAGGGTCAAATACTCGACAGCCATGCCCGCTGTGGTCAGGTCTTGACATTCATATACTGTCCACATAATCTGTGGAAAAGAGCTTTCGATTGATACCAAAATTATTGATCTGGGATTCATACTTCCTGAGTTATTGAATTATGTCCCCTCTTTCGGCTCCGTTAGAACACTGTGGGGCGCCATGGCGCGGTGAGAGGGCGCTGGATGTGATTGATAGGGGAGTGGTACGTGGCTTCCAACTCATTTTCCGCTGAATCCGTCTACGGTTTCTTCTGTGTTGTTGTGACAACATTTTACACAGTTCCCTTTCATGTTTATCTTATTGTCCGGTAATTATCGCAGCATTTATTAGTTTGACCTAAAAGCTAGACTTTTCAACAAGTCTCAGCCGTAGAGCGCGTTCTGCCAACGTTAGAAGCTGTGAGAAAGAGCTCTAAATTCTTCCTATTTTGTATTTGGTTTCATTCTCATGTTTCATACATTTTCCATATGAACAGCTTATTCGATGACTGCAGAAATTTAAGAGCTGTTGGTGGGGCTCCCGGCATTTATTTTGTCCTTTCCCGCATGTTGTCTTTAAGGGGTGAAGTAACACTCCCGTTTTATCTTAAATTTGTTACGTGTTTGTGTTATTTTGGTTGATGCCTAAGGCTCCAGGTGAAAGCGATAATGTCTTCTTTGAACGAATGCCATTATAATTTTCTTCATTTTCAAGCGTTTGAACGATCAACGCCTGTAGTTTTGATGATTTGGATCCCCAAGAGCCTATTATTTCTCTATATCCACCGAAAACTGTGTGGTTTGAACACTACTCGCGCCATATCAACCCGAAAACTGTGTGGTTCGAACACTACCCGCGCCGTATCAACCCGAAAACTGTGTGGTTCGAACACTTCTCTCGCCGTATCAACCCGAAAACTGTGTGGTTCGATCACTTCTTTTGCTGTGTCCAAAAACACTGTGCAGTTTAATCACTTGGTTTTCTCGCCTCATTCTCCTGCATCTACAGCATCTGGCGTGACAGAAGACGTGTCTTATTATTCGCCTTTTTTGCACATCGACCATCCGCTAGATCTGAAGTGTTATTTACGTTCTTGTTTTAAATGGAATTTGACTTTTTCTGCAGCTACCGTATATCACAGACGCTGCTTTGTGATAGCTTTGTGATAGGATAGGCTAGTTTGAGCCCTGCCTCAGAACTTCCTAGCTGATGGTCGATACCTCCATCTCAGCTCGAGTTAAGCCAGGGTCGGACGCAGACCCGAGTTTTGGGTGGGGCCAAACCCATGTCTGCCGCTCCTCCTGTGGGGGTAGGGTAGGGGGGTGGGACGTGCGATTTGGGTGTTCGACAGACCTAGTATAAGCTACCTCTCCAAGTAGGGGAAAGTGGGGGTCACGGACACCGTAACGATGGTGTGAGTTTTCGATGACTTAATGAGCTTGTTTCGTTCCTATTTTGGCTGAAGAGATACTTCAGACATTTGGTCTACCACTGTGCAAGCAGCTATGTGTCTGTAATTGTCCTATTAAAATTTGCTTAAAGTTGATAAAAAGTAGCAAAAGTCCATTTCACCCCACCTAATGGGGTAACATGGTCACCCCATGGGGAAAGATGGACAAGATGAACAAAGTGATCGAACCAAGCCTTGAAGATTTCTCCGCATCCACCCACTAGGCGACTGTCGTCCGCCGCGGGTAAGGGGGCATTTTCTTACTTTTTCCGTCAAAGGGTCAAAGGGGGTCATGCCTTTTCTGAATTTTTTAATGACGGAGGATTCAAGTATCAAAGACCGTCATGGAACTGTGAATAGGTTGATCCAGGATCGCCGATCAGAGGGGGGGCACCTTGCTGGGGGCACCATCCGAATCAGGGGGTGGGTGCGCACCCAGGGGGAGGAGCGGCGGGTCCGGGCTCCCCAAACGCTTTAGCTCCAAAGTGCCGCCCCCATCCATGTGGAGCGCCGAAGGCACCCATCGAGGGGAAGGATGAGCCTTCCATCTGACTTTTAGATGCAGTGCTACACTGACTGCCGCCCCTGCACCCAACATGCAGCCCCCTACACTGACGTTGCTACCCATGCACCCAACAAGCCGCCCCCTAAAAAAATTACACTAGGTCTGTGGAGCAAACAATTCACCGCTCTCACCCCCCCCCCCGGATGCAAAAATTGGCCGCACTTTGGGTGAACAAGTGCGCCCCCTGAGGCAAAATTCCGCCCCCTCCACCGGCCTGCTGCCCCTTCGTCAGCTGCCCCCCCCAAATAAAAATCCTGGGTGTGCGCCTACCAGGGGATGCCACTTTTGGAACGCAAAAGCTATCAGATGGGCGCCAAACCCTCTCGCAGGGCTAAGAGCGCCCCTCCCCGCTCCTGAGGGGAGGGGCTGGAAGCGACACTTTAGGGGGCCATCAATCTCTCAGGTGGGGCATCGTGACCATTTCAGGGGGCGCTGAGGGTCGAGGGGTACACCTGCCCCTGGATGACCCCCAAATTTAATTATTATATGTTCTGCAGCATTTTGGGCCCTGTGTCCCCACCCCCCAAACCATCAGCCTTTATTTATCTAATCTTATACTATATAACACTAAATATACTCTTGTGCGGGGTAACGTGGACACCATATCCATCTTGCCCCACACGTGTTGTCCGTCTTACCCCACTTTGCTCTTCCTAAACAAACTTGGATATGAATCGGACGCCTTTGCGATTACAAACAGAGCCAGTGCGGTGAACAAAGTGTAACATCTTGAAGAGCCATATAACGTAATATCAATAAAATATATATAGGAACATTCATGCAATGACCTTACGAATTCGATTGTGAAAAAACACATGAGTTGCAGCTTTTACTATTATGGAAAATTGTATAAAACCTATATAGCTTACTGGAACCAACGTTGCTCTGCGACCGCCTCGCGCTAAAAGGAAGCGTATTACACGCTTTTCCCGGTCGTGGCACTGTCAGTTCGTCCCAAAACTGGGGTGCTCTTCTTACCTACGGTGTCCATGACCCCCCACTTTCCCCTACATGATAGCTCTCTCGGGGTGGGAGCGAATATTTAATTGTTCAACAGGACCTAGTGTAAACATATTTTTTCTTCAAAAATACATCCGACCATTGAGGGGCCAAAAGATAGTTTGACCCCCTTCCAACGCTTTGGGGGTGGGCCATGGCCGGAATGCCCCCCCCTGCGTCCGCCAATGAGCTAAGCTCCCGACAATGTAGACGAGTTCCAGTGTATTCTCATCTCATCTCGACCATCCTTGTCCATTCTCATCTGTACACGCACATCTAACAAACACACAAACAAACCACTAAACCCGCAAACAAATCCGGCAGCATCAGCCGGAGCGCACAGGATCTAAAAGCGTGCTCGTGACCTGATCTACATGCACACGACCCTAAGGGCAGGAAATGGTACACACCTGATACAATTCCTCGGCTAAAATACCACCAATTCTACCTTTAAAGCACAAGTACCGGTGGAGCAACCGTGTTTCCCAACTCAGACGAGCGCTTGCATTTCTCCTAAACGAAAGACTGGCTACGCCACATGGTTCTTATTGAAAGATAAACACCCTGGAATTCTAGCGCACAGAATTTCCGGCAGCTAATTATATTTGTACACAGTTCTTAGGATGAGTGAAAGTCGTGCTACTGAATCTTTAAAATTTTGAGTTACTTAACCAAGAAATTGGTGACTGCAGAGTGCAGAAAATCAATTCTGTTTAAGTAGACGTCATTCCTAAAGACCCAAAGTGAAAGAATGCAAGACCTGGCTTGTAATTTACAAAGATACTTGTGCAAAACAAATATGTCTAGCTTTTCTTTAGGGTGCTTATGATTTATCTCATCCATGACCTCGTTTTGTGTCGTTCTCTTCCATTTAAAACGCTGAAAAGTAATGAGGAAAAACAGTATTCGCACCCATACCACGTTGCCTAATATTTGATCGGAGATTTTAAAATGTCTCCAAATTTTTACAGAAGTTAAGCCCTCTTAGATTTATGAAGATGGTTGGATGTTGTTAGACAGGAAATTACGCCTTTCAGCCTGCCCAAAAAATGTCTAATCTGAGAAATGATTTCAGTTATAGATGTAAGCGACAGGGCAATTCACTCGACTAGATTGGAGGGCTGATGGCTTTGGTATATCTACTTGAAGAGACTCGGTCAAAGAAAATATTAACTAGGAATTAAATGGTTTTCAGGCCTAATGCTAGTTAGCATCCCGGTAAGGACCGCATCTGCCAACGCTAAAAATAAAATTACGTTTCCGGTATGCTGTGTCATAGATGTTTTGGACAATTTTCTATCTACAAGCATTTGATCAGCTCGTCACACACACTCACAAAAGAAGCCACCCTCATAACCTAATACAACACTAATACTGCTAGCAACAACCGAATTACGGAAACACCACACATGAAAGACATTTCAACCACTGAGGCAGCTTCAACAGAACACTGGGCTTACTTGTGTCCCCTCTATTACTTCGATTGTTGTCTGTGGATGTATAAAAAACGTGCCATCCTACCAAACCTACCAAGGGTCACTATTCTGACAAAGAAAACGAACTGATCACATATTTGCACGACGCAATTATGGCATGTCAGTTGAAAACTCAACTCGAACACTCCTTTGTCATTAAAACAAGTTGGACGTTACAATAAACTTGCCAGTTGGCTGTGATTAGAGGCAATAATTCGTGCAGTTTTCATAAGTGGAGCTTGATGCAACATCCAACAAGTCACTTTTCAACGGTGGATCCAGGCCACATTATAAGCAAACTTATACTCGCGCCGATTTTAATAGTCATTTCAATCAAAGGTTTTAAGGGAGGGAGGAAGACTTGGTAATCTGACTAAAGCTTAATCTTAATTCTAATTTGCATTTTCATTTTCGTAAAACTCAAGTTTCGGTTAAAGCCGGTGTTTGGATCCACGCGGAGCCCTTGAATCAAGGAATCGGGTGTGTGTATTCTCGCCTCATATTTTTTTGTGTTTTACGTGTGATCTTCTAGCAACGTCATCGTACATTTCAGCGGTTGATTTATCTGGTTTTAGTAAGTGGAATGTTACCTTTGATTATGAAAAAATCCAGAGAATCAGTAATGTTAAATATCTTTGACGCAGTTCCTTCCAATATGTCGTAAAACAACACACGGTCAGGGTAACACTTCACACAAGCTGCACTGATGTAAGGAGTCAGGAGCCGATGACGAACCGATCATTTATTGTGTGAAGTGCTGCCTTGGTGCGTGCAGGTTTTCTTTTAAGTATCGTTTTGAAAAGCACTCCGTCCGAACATCAATTAGAAAACTTTCTTTGCATTTTCATACACGTTGATGCAGCCATGTTCCACTTAAAACTACTGGTCAAATATTCATTGCGGCAACACTCCGCGCAATTTCTGTTCTATGTGACTTGTTTTCTTTTAAGCGCATAAGCAGGTGCTCTGTGAGCTTGCCAAACAAATCAGATCAGACTCGCATTAATAGCCTCTGATTCGCGTAATTGAAAAGTTTTGCTAATAATTCTTAGCGAAGAATGGCTAGGTTCATACGGCACGTCCCTTGTTTCAGCCATGCTGGTCATGTTTCTTGACACAATCGCCTCGTTTTCCGGTTAGTTAGGTACGCCAACACATTAGCGGTGACCGAATTCCAGTCCGCAAGCATGACTTTCTGTTTTTTGCTAGCTCGCCACTTTGCGTTTAACTTGCGATCACCTTCGGATTAGAGGTTATCGTGAACCTTTTCAGCAGTAGTATGGCTAACGAATACGGAAGTGAACACAAAATCCGTTCTTTTTTCTTTTTTGCTTCGAGACTTGGTCCGCTCCCTCAGATCCTGTTCATACCAGCTCTCGATAATTTCAAACGGTTATCTATCTGCTTTCGGAAATGACGAGATTATTATGAATTCCCGGGCGATATGCCAACAATAATATATGATCTCAATAGACCTTTGTTAAGAGCGGCGTTGAAAGTCGAATACCACGTTCCATGTCTATATGTCAACGCGCAAAGAGGAATATAACAACGATCCTCCTCCCTCACTACAAGGCTGAGCTGTAGTTCGTGGTGCGGGGGAGGAATAGGGCACTTAAGTTAAAAAAAACGTTTTGAACAAACTTAATTCGGTCTCAAAATTACATTCGGATGCATAGAACAAAACCCTTGAGCTATTTGAGAAATCACGAGTTAAACAGCTATAAATTGGTTAGTTATTACGGCACAACAACAAAAAAACGTGCCACGCCGTCTGGCTGCGCTTCCTCCGATGACGTCACTGGTTCGGTCGGGATGGCGCCGGAGCGACGTGCGGGACTCTAGACCAGCTGGAAGCCAGCGCTCGGAGTGGTGCTCGGCCAGCCAGCTAAATATGGGTCACTGGGCGTGCTACTTCGGCCGACGTGGCCCTGGCCCAGACCAATTAGGCGATGGTGATGACAAATATGACCGTACAGAGCCTGCTTCTGAGCGCGGCGGATGGCGTTCCGATTTTGTGGGAAATCTGTTCTTTGTACATAGTATTTAACACCGGAGTATTTTGCATGTTTTAGGTAGTGGATGAATCAAGTATGTCCCAGGATATATGCGGGCAAAACAGATAAAATATGACCGGTTTTTTTCGGGGTTTCGGTTTCACTCAGAGATGGTCATTGATCGCGGGCTCATGGGGGCGAATACCATCGCGTCCTCGGATGACACTGCACCTGGCCAAGCCCCTTTGCACGACCTACTAGGCAATAACTCAGTCCGCTTGGCCTCGGCCGACCTACAGAATACCTGCGGTCCCTCCATCGGTAGCCTAAGCCGATCACTGAGGTCATTGGGTCGATGAGGCGCTACTTCAGAGATGATCCACCGACGGTGGTCCGGTAGGTGTTCGCCGCGCGAGCAGCTCCAAAGACGACCACATACTTCAGCGGCAGCTAAATTTGCACGCGGGTGGGTTCGAACCCGCGACCTTTCACAGACGCCGGTCGACTCTGCACGCTCACTGACCGGTTGCACCAGTCAGACCACTGAATGAGGCACTGGCTATCACATGGATGTAGTACGCTGCGTCGGCGTGCGGTCGGCCGCCACCGAAGGCGGCTGTTTCGTTATTCTGGACGGTGTAGTAAGACTCCCCGTTTCACCCGTCGGGCGGACCGCGCTGCTTTCGTTACTCAGTCTTCCACAAAACCAGCGGCGCCTCCGTTCCGCTGAGCGATGGTTGCCCCGCTCGGCCGCTTACGCAGCATCGCGCTCACTTTCCACCAGGACGCGCCTGTAACCGACAACCACACTACCAGATCGCACTCTTATTACGCTGTCCTCGCATAGTGTCCTTCTCGGCGGACGACCATTTCCAGACGCCGCAAAAGGTCCTCTCTCACTCCGGTACAGACTAATTCCTAGCTGACCGTCCTCGTTCTGCTAGCTTTTGTGCCCTCGGGCGTTGCCAGGTCTCGCGCTGCGTCGCGGCGTTTCCGGCGATTGAACGGAATGCGAGGCGGCGCGCGCGCGCTGTGTTGGCGCGCTTTTGGATGGCGCGCCGGCGCCGCCTGCCGCGCGGAGAGCGGCGGCCACAGTAGCAGGCGTCCGGCGTGTTCTGCTCGATCCAGTCCAGGTAGTTGGAGACCCGTGTGTAGACGCCGGGCAGGCCGGGCCGGCCGCAGCCCTGACCCCACGAGACGATGCCTGCGGCAAGATGCAGAGGTCACCGAGCTGAGCAGAACGGGCGGGGGTGATTGGAGAATGTAACCGGAGGATGGAAAGTATCAAGAAGTTTGTAAACACATAGCTATATATATATATATATATATATATATATATATATATATATATATATATATATATATATATATATATATATATATATATACTGGATACATGGGTACCTATAAAACAGCTGAGACGCACACACAGAAAGAGAGGGAGAGGGAGAGAGAGAGAGGCCAATAGCGGGACAGTTTGGGGAGAATGAGCAATATTAAAAAAACATTGTTTGTAAAGGAGGCATGTTGACTAAAACTGGAATGGGCGAGGGATACCTTTTTACCCCAAGTTCTGGTTCCTCACCTGAAGAGGACACAGCCATGGGCGTCGAATCTGGGGAGGAAATGGAGGGGGGTGGTCGCGTTCCCAACTGGTGAACCACGCGGGCTTCCCATCAACATTTTAGAACTCGATCTAGCTTGTCTTGCCTTATTCATCTACAGGGGCGTAGCCAAGGGGGGAGCAGGGACAGCCGCCCCCCCTGAGGGCCCGAAGGGCCCCCTGAGGACACGAGCCGCGCGACGCGCGGCTCGCCCACACTATGCTCTGTGGCTACATTTGAAATTTTATACCAGACAGGGCCCTCTTAAGCCCTCTTCAGCACTCTTTTCTGTAACAAGCAGGACCCTTTTTTACGCATCAGGGCCCTTTTGGCGCTGTCGTAGGGGCCCTTCTCGGGCCGCCGCCTGGTCCTGAGCGAAATCCTGGCTACGCCCCTGTTCATCTATTACCTAATTAGACCACGGCCGGATGCAGATGGGTAAAGGAGCCCTAAAATTGTGGAATTTTGACCGATTTTCTTTAAAAACACTATATTTTATATTTTTCTCGAGTGCCCGCTCCCCCTGCCCCAAACAGCGCTCTTGCGTCCGCCAGTGAAGTAGGCCAACTTGAATGTTCGCAATTTACTGTTGTGGAAGTGCATCAACATTTCAAGTTCAGCTAATATGATCAAGTTCCCTTTCCACCAACTCCCTTTAATCCTGATCATCGCCAGTCCTGAGTCTCCCCACCCGCTAAGAACCCTGACGACGCCCTTGCGCGCAGCCGACATTGGAAGCGTCTCTGCCAGCGTGGCATATGGCAGCAATCTGGAACGGTACGGTGGCCAGATGTCCTTCGATACATTTGATAACAACATTGTTTCAGAGGAGAAATCCTTCCTCGGAAGACTATTCGTTTCTGTGATCTCAGTGACTGGTTCGCGCAACGTTGAAAAGGCCGTCAAGTTTGGACGAACACTGGTGACGCAGCTTCTCATTTGCCCTTCCAGAGGAAACAAATGTTTTCCCCCAACGCAGACCACTTTTTACCCCGGGATGAATAACTTTCCCCGAGAGAAAGAGGCTTGTGCGGTGTATCGAGAGAGGAAATGACTAACCACAACGCAAAGGAGGCACCCGAATGTGACGCCATACTATACTGAAGGGCTTATACGCATCTCAATTGGTGTTGAAAGAAATGAAAAGATAGGAGGAATTGATGCAATCTTCTGGTTTCTCAAGAGCTTCCTCCAACCATGTTGGCAGGATTGGGCTATTTCGGACTTCTGTCTCATCTTTCTTGCTCTATTTCCCATCATCTTCATTATTCAGACTTGTCTAAGGTAACAAACGTCAACTTGTACTGATAGGACACTGTTCAATCCCAGTGTTATTACGCCAAAATATCCAAAATAGGCAACCGAGAAGTTCGTAAGTCAAACTCCCACGTGCTCTGTTCATCATACTCCCTCAGTAACTACCCTCCGCTGTAATATTTCAACCACAGGAGGCGATGACGTGAAATTAAAACCGACGCGACTAATCCCTCACTAGATGTATTGTCTTACAACACAATAAGCATCAACGCTGACAAATTGATGCTTGTTTCTGCGGGAGGTCGCATGTCCGTGACATGATTGTCCTAAATATGCTGAAAATGTGATTTATCATACACAACCGTGTATCGAACAGTAAATTAGCCATGGGTGTGGGTTGAGGAAAATTGGACAGCTATAACCATCCTCAACAGGAATATAGTGCCTTCATTGGGATATAAACTGGGCTAGAAGAAGCATACAGTATACCGAAAACACTCAGGTTTCATATCTCGCTTCTATCAGAATTCACATGTGACAGAGCAACAGGGTCAAAAAAACCTACCATTTTGGCATTCTAAATGGTGACAGCCCAAGGTGGGCAAGGTGACAAAAATTACCCCACATGTTTCTTCCAAACCAATAACGGAGCAAACCACCAAAATTGGCAATTGCAATTTGAGCTCGCAATGTTTTCAACAACTAGAATGGTCCAGGAGTATCATTTGGCATCTTACTAACGCAAAACGTGTCATGCTTTGCAGCCTGGGCTGGTGACACATTTATGGTTCGACGTTTTCAATGGTGACACACTGGATACTTTTTTGGCCCCTGCAGAGCAACTACGCGTAATTGTGGTACTTCTTTTGTAACGCACTACTCTCACGGCTCCCCTCGTCTATCCCGTGCGGTCCTAACGGCCGAGCGCAGCAGTTCGGTGGCGAGTGCGGCCGGTGTGGAGCCGAAGGGACAAGGTCCGCTCTCAACACATCTTATTTCTGCGCAAACAGCGAGTTGTGGAACGAATGAAATTTCAAACAAAGGGGTCTTCGTGGATGCTCTATGTCTTGACTTTATCAGTTCAAAGCCCATTATAAAGGTAACGCAATCCTTCTTTTAAACGGCCGCTTAAAACTAAAATTAATTAAAAACAAATCCCACGTGAATTTTTCCCCCTCTCCCCCCCAACATTCCGCTCTCATTGTCTTACCCAGGTCCACTGTTGGTGAGTGGTAGTTCCCAGAGTGAGACCCGGTAAACTCATGGTTCAAAATTTTGCTGGGTCAACGGATACAGATGCGTAACCAGTCTCGATATTTTCCTGTCTTATATGAAGGACTGCAAATCACAGGACGGACAAAGAAATACTTATTCCTGCGATAAGAAAGGCATGGCATCTAGGCAGGGGAGTCGTCATGGGTCTTCAACTGGAGGGCCGGTCCCTGAACTGGTCATGACCTGGGTGCCGGAGAGGGGGGGTTGGGAACGAAGTTCAAACGTACTGGCTGTCTTTGAAAACGCTTCCGATGCTATGTGCCAACACTGGAATCGGAAACGCTGACGCTACGTTTCCACGGAAGTAAAGGACAAGGTAAGACTAGGTCTAGTTTTCAACTTTTGGGGACGTCCCCTAGGCTCACAAGTAAGGGCCCGGTCCACTCGATCCCCAGTCCGGTCCCCCGATCTCCCATGGCGTCGCCATGTACATAGGTCATCCGTCATTGATGCGCGCGTTACATAAGGAGCAGCGAGGCGCACCGAGCAGTTCCGTTGGGAATCAACACACGTAACGACAAATTCAGTGAAATATCTGTGGGAACCACGTGATATTACCTCATCATGAAAACCATAAATAGGCACGCACGTGGTCTAGCATTACATCACAGCAGTGATTAAGATATAAGCTTACCTATGAGGTCCGTCTTGCCATCATTAGACTGCCAGTGCATCGGCCCACCGCTGTCCCCCTGTGGACAGAACACTGCATCAATATCATTACAATAGCTGTCCCCCTGTGGACAGAACATTGCATCAGCATCATAACACGCTGTCCCGAGCACACACAGTACATAAAACAGCTGTCTCCGGACAGACCGACAGCATCAGACAATACGCCCGCCGGGAGGACACTGCATCAACATCATTACAATATCTGTCCCCCTGTGGACAGAACACTGCATTAACATAATTACAATAGCTGTCCCCCTGGTGGACAGAACACTGCATCAAAATAATTACAATAGTTGTCCCCCTGTGGACAGAACACTGCATCAGCATCATAACAACAGCTGTCTCCCTTGGAGCACTACATCAGTATCATAATAACAGCTGTCTCCCTGTGGACAGATCCCTGGATCAGCATCAGTACAATAGCTGCCCGCCTTGGGGAGGAGCACTGCATCAACATCATTACAACAGTTGTCCCCCTTGATAACGCGTCCCTGGTGAACGGGGCGATGCATCAAAATAATTACAAAAGCTGTCCCCTTTTGAACCGATGGACCTCGAATTCGAGGTCTTGGCTAACACCATGACTAAAAAGCTATGTTTACACCTAGGGTACTATGATTATTCTGATGAATGGCTCTGCCCAAATATTTAATGTCAGTGTATTTGGTTCGTCGACTTAGGCTTAGGTCAACAACTTTTCATGGAATGATGATACAGCTTCTGTTTTCATATCATTGCGTTCAGATTTCTATCGCGAGTCGATTGATATGCATATTGACTATGCTAGGTTAAAAAGTGACCTTGACCTGAGCTGAGGTCAGGCCATTTTTGTGTTTTGACCTAATATGGTTATATTATATATCATTCGATTTGCCGTGATTAGAGGAAGCGAATGGTGCCTAAAAATGATTCTAACTTAACTCCGTCAGACGCTAGAGCCCAAAAACTTCTCAAAATCCCACTTTCTTCAACCTGTCATAGCCTCAATATTGAACTGAGCCAAAAAGTGACTGATAAAGTTTCTTCATGAATTGTTTAGCTATGCACCAGCTTTCAATTTTTTCGCTATCCCTCGTAGGGGCCGAGTTCGAGGAGGGGGTTTTGAAACAACCCCCTCCCCCAAAACAGGGCGAAGGTGGTTCGGAGGCCCACCGGGGTGCGGGTTAAATTAGGAAATACACCGTGTATTGAGAATGGAATCGTCTTGGACGCCGTCTGTAACAAGTCTCTATTTCTCCTCCCACTATTGAAGAAGGTGTCACTTTAATCCGGCGTTGAGAGCCACGTTGCTGGTCGTGCAATTCTTTTTACACCCGGCTTCTTTAGAACAGCACTAGGTAGCCGGTTTCTCCATAATAGCAATAAGTACTTGGTTTCTCCAGACGGCTCCCTCTGCATAATGTGCGTGTGCAGTTTGGAAAAAGATTTACGAGGGCCAAAGGGGAATTTGTATTGTTCCACCCTAGCCCCATTTCTGGAATCTCTTGTTTATTTTTCCATTATCTCATAGGAAAAATCAGCAAATATGGGCTAATATTCAAACATCAAAGGTTCATAACTTAACAAAAATGGCCACGTTACAAACATATAGTCCAGGAAAAACTCCATTTTTATCACCTAAGTACTATTAAACCCTTTGCTGAATAATTCATTTACTTTTCACCTCATCTGTGAAAAGTAGTTTTCGGCTGCACATCCCGAAGCCTTTTCACTGACCACTCTGTCAGAAATGAACAATAACCCAGCCCCAGGAGGATATATCCCCCCGGCGCAGCGGGGTCGCACCCAAATAACCCGCAGCGGCGGCAACCGGAACGCGGCCGCCCGGACGTAAACTGGCTCTAAATAACCCCCATAGGAGTGCTGGGGGTCGGGCCGCACCCACTAGAGACCACCCAGCAGCCACCAAACAACCAAAACTTATAAAAAATAATAAAATATATATATATATAAACCTGAAGCGCATGACTTCTTCAGAGTAGTTAAGTATGTAAGTACCAAGTAATATGAATGGGCGGAATGACCTGGTGGCTTCATCGTTTGTCTCCAGACTGGGAAGACAGGAATTAGTGTGGGTTCAATTCCCACTGCAGGAATACGCCATTTTTGTCTCATCTGGCTCAGTGGAGGGGATCCCCTAAACATGCACTCCATCACTTCCTGTTATAAGGCATGTGTGCCTGTTGGGAGAGACCTTAGCACGCGCATTGACGGGGGTCTGGGCCACCTTCGCTTTGATGGGGGGTGGCGGGTACCCGCCCCCTAAGATCTCAAGAACCACGCTAGGTAGCGAAAAACGGTAAAAGACGTTGGGTAGCTCATCTCCACTTCTCCATCGAAAATATTTGTACCATTTTTTGTCAGGTCAAATTTAAGGTCACTAGAGGTCAAAACATGCCGTCATAGGGATAATATGTAAATGAAGGATTTCGGTAACTTTATCTGAACAAGTAAAGATAGAGCAAAATAACTGCAACTATATGAATCCTCGCAGCAAGCCGAACCAAATGAAATATAATATGACCTTGCTAGGTCAAATCAAGGATTTGACCTGACCTGAGGTCACGTCAAGGTCAAATTAGATACAATGCATATCATTAGAACTGCAAAGACAAGGTGAATATAATAAAGCTAAAATAAACGCTCTATCACCATCTGTTACTAAGTTATTCAGTTCAAACCATTTTTTCCCATGTATTTCCAATGGAGAGGTCATGGCTCGTACCTGACCTTCGGTCATCGATATCAAAAATACCAGAACATATATTGGAAAACTCGGTGGGCCTATTATGTGATATCAGTTTCAATCGGATAAGATCACCCTGTTCCGACTTATGCTATCTTAAACTTCTTTTGAGGTCAGGTTACTTGACCTGTACTGGTGACCTGACCTGAGATGACCTGATCTTAAAATTTTGACAGAAATTGTAAAAATGATGAGAGAAAGGTGTACCAAGTACGGCGGCGCTAGGCACCGCCGTTTTTATGCTATCTCCAAAAAACCCGAGGGGGCGGGTACCCGCCCCCTCCGTCAATGCGCGTGTTAATAATATAAAATAAGTACTCAGGTTCCTCAGACTGAATATCCAGCTTCTGCAGACTAAGTTATTCTACCTTATTAGACTAAGTATCCAGATTCCTCAGGCTAAAAGCCGGCTTCTGCAGACTAAGTAGCCGAACCCTCCAGACTAGCAGCCGAACCCTCCAGACTAAGTAGCCAGCCATCTCAGACTACGTAGCCGGACTCTCCAGACTACGTGGCCGGACCCTCCAGCCTAAGTAGCCGGACCCTCCAGCCTAAGTAGCCGGACCCTCCAGACTAAGTAGCTGGACCCTCCAGACTAAGTAGCTGGACCCTCCAGACTAAGTAGCTGGACTCTCCAGACTAAGGTAGACGGACCCTGCAGACTAAGTAGCCTGCCTCTCCAAACTAAGTAGCCAGCCCCACCCCCAGACTAAATAGCCAAACGCTCCAGACTAAGCAGCCTGCCTCTCCAGACTAAGAAGCCGACTTTGCAGACTAATTAGCCGGACCCTCCAAAGTAAGTAGCCGTACTCTCCAGACTAAGTAGCCGGACCCTCCAGACTAAGTGGCCCAACCTTTTAGACTTAGTAGCCGGACCCTCCAAAGTAAGTAGCCGGACTCTCCAGACTAAGTAGACGAACCTTTCAGACTATGTAGCCTGCCTCTCCAGACTAGCAGCCTGACTCTCCAGACTAAGTAGCCAGTCCCCTCAGACTAAGTAGCCGGACCCTCCAGACTAGGCAGCCGGACCCTCCAGACTAAATAGCCTGCCTCTCCAGACTAAGTAGCCGGAACCTCCAGACTAAGTAGCCTACCTCTCCAAACTAAGTAGCCGAACCCTCCAGACTAAGCAGCCGGACCCTCCAGACTAAGTAGCTGGACCCTCCAGACTAAGTAGCTGGACCCTCTAGACTAAGTAGCTGGACCCTCTAGACTAAGTAGCTGGACCCTCCAGACTAAGTAGACGGACCCTCCAGACTAAGTAGCCGAACCCCTCAGACTAAGTAGCCATTCCCCTCCAGACTAAGTAGCCTGCCTCTCCAGACTAAGTAGCCTGCCTCTCCAGACTAAGTAGCCTGCCTCTCCAGACTAAGCAGCCTGCCTCTCCAGACTGACAACTGACTCCGTGGCTAGTCGCGACCGGACTGCGGTGCTGATGCGTTTCTTTTAACGGAGGCCGTGAAACTTTCTGTTTTCCCATTGTCTTGTCATTGTTTCACATGGAAACTAGTGTCGCACACCCAGCGTTGTCCACGCGTGGCCGGGGAACGTCTGAAACGACGCCGCCGCCGTCCACGGGCCGCGCTGTAGCGCCGTGCGCCCCCGCGCTGGCATTGTGTCAAGGTTTGTGGACGGAGGTTTCCATGTCTTGGTTGAGTATTGTGACACTAAAAAGAAATATTAATGCAGTGTGTTTACCTCGCTGAAATTGTATTGATGGCCTAGCAGTTGCACGAAAAGCGCGGCACACAGCGGAGGAACAGAAACACCAACTTCTAAAGTGCACGGACAACAATCATTGATTGGTTATTTTGTCGACGCTAGTGTGCTTAGTTAAAAAAATCTAGAAATTTAAGAACGCTTATTTCCTCTTTTCCTTCGCTTATTTTCTAAATTTTTCAGAAAAATACAAGCCCCTCTAATTGATGGACGATCGGAAATAAGTTTTACCTGACAGCTCCCTTGCCTATCCACATATTTAAGTTGCGCTCCTGCCAGATGTTCCAATCCATAAACTGACCAATCAGAAGCCAAGAAATCCCCCAGTCTGATTCAAAGATGGATCAAAAAGGTTCTTAACTCGTTATCAATACTTGTATTTTAGGTTAACTATTTGAACCATATATTTTTCATTACCAGGCTAACACATTCTTATATTACCCATAAATAGTAACATATTACCGATTCATCATTTGCTTTGATAATACGGCTGATTTACTTGAATACAAAACATCTGGAACAAATTATGCGACCGAACATCGGATTAAACGGCGTGGTAAAAATCGGAAATCAGTAATAGGTTCAGAAATACCGGAGCTTGACAACTATGTGTGACCCTGCGCAGAGGCTAACTCAGCGCATGCCAGAGACCTATCTGATTCCCATCAAAGTAAAGATCGTGGGAACCAGAGGTCCTGGGTTTCTGTTTGGCCGCTTCAGGGACGATTCCCGGCGAGTCCCTGAATGAGTTGTGATGTGGTCAGGAACGGATCTAATGGGCCGAAGGGGGAGGGAATCTGGTCATTCTTCCAAAGTGAAATAGAAGAACAAGCCCCATTGTTTAATCCCCCTCCAAGCAAAACAGTGTTTCAAAATTGATCAGTTGGAGAAAACGTGTCCGTCAGTAAAAATAGTTCCAAGTATTTTGTCCGTCTGGCATGTAGTTCTTTGAAACGTAACACCCGCATTGACGGGGTGTGGGTACCAAAAATGGCGGTGCGTGGACCGCCTTACTTGGTATACCTTTTCCTTGATCATTTTTACAACTTTTTTATAATTTTAAGGTTAGTTCATATCAGGTCAGGTCACCAGTACAGGTCAAGTGATCTGACCTCAAAAAAACAGTTTAAGATAGCATAAGTCAAAACAGGATGAACTTATCCGATTGAAAGTCATATCACACAATAAGACTACTGAGTTCTCTAAAATGTGTTACGGTATTCTTTATATTGATGACCTAAGCTCAGGTACCAGCCATGACCTATTCATTGGAAATACATGGGAAAATAGTTCTAACTGAATAACTTAGTAATAGATAGAGATAGAGCGTGTATTTTAACTGCATTATATTTACCTTGTCATTGCAATTCTAATGATATGCATTTTATCTAATTTGACCTTAACCTGACCTCAGGTCAGGTCAAATCATTGATTTGACCTAGCAAGATCATGTCATATATCATTCGATTCGGCTTGCTGCGAGGATTCATGAAGTATATATTGTTTTGCTCTATCTTTACTTGTTCAGGTGAAATGACCGAAAACCTTAATTTACATGTTATCCCTACGGTGGCATATTTTGACCTCTAGTGACCTCAAATGTGACCTGACAAAAAATGGTTCAGATATTTTCGATAGAGAAGTGGATGGGCTACCCAACATTGTTTACCGTTTTTCTCTATCTAGCGTTGTTCTCGAGATCTTAGTTGGGCGCAGGTACTTGCCCCCCCCTGTTAAAGCAAAGGTGGCTCAGACCCCCGTCGATGCGCGTGTTAAAGAAATTCCCACAGAAGAGAAAAAAATCGAAAGGCACCGCCTTTACCGCGATCTTTTTCTGGCTGACATGGGTTTGACCCTCCCTAAACCATTAGGCCGGATCGGCCCCTAGATCTGGTCCACGACAATCCTTACCAAGAGGATGTGGGCTAGCGATGACATGTCACAATACAGGCTGGGGTACCATTAAAACAAAACAATTGCATGAGTTTATGCATTTACCCATATCCCGTGACACGCCAACTGAAGTGCCGAATAATGTACAATCATTTTGGGGATTGGTTGCTCAGTGGATAGCGTTCCTGTCCCCCAGCCACCGGTCCCGGGTTCAAGTCGCAGCGGAGCCTCTGAATAAGTTGATCTGACGACAAGGTGACAACAAGTGACAATGACAACAAGGTGACATCCGGCGACGTCGTATAATCTTGGAAATTGGTGCGCTGTTAACCTCAAAACATTTTTATTCATGCCATATGCGGATCCAGGGTTGTCGATCGGGGGGCACCTTGGGGGCACCTTCGGGGAGCACCATCCGGACAAGGGGGTGCCACTTTTGACCGGCAAAACCTATCAGGTGGGCACAAAATCCTATCGGTGGGCGCCGATTTTTGCATGGGGGGATGGGAAGTAGCATTTCAGGGGGCGCCATCGACTTTTCAGGAGGCGCCGTGACCATTTCAGGGGATGCCGAGGGTCGATCGGGGGGCACATGCCCCCCTTTGCCCCTCCCCTGGATCCGCCTATGATTCATGTAAATGAATCATAGGCGTCAATGAATATAATTTATATAATGATATTATAATGAATGTAAATGAATCATTGGGCTCAAGCGCACCC
Source organism: Lepas anatifera (assembly GCA_034440635.1). Classification (NCBI taxonomy): domain Eukaryota; kingdom Metazoa; phylum Arthropoda; class Thecostraca; family Lepadidae; genus Lepas; species Lepas anatifera. The sequence goes on along the minus strand of JAOTON010001929.1, from coordinate 1,616,871 downwards.
CCATGTCAGAGTGTCTATGCATAGTAACTGCATAGCCGGACGCTATTCTGATGCCATGATGAGGAAGGCAGGAGACCCAACCCCCCCCCCCAATAAAGTCGTGAATCCGCCACTGGTGCTGATACAAAATGCTGTATATTTCATAATGAGTTCAAGTCGGCTGGTGGTTTGTATTCCATACTTGAACTGATCCATGAATTCCTCCGGTTCTGTCCTCCGGCTGTAAAAACACCCGCGGCGTCGAAATGACGACACAGCAGTCACACACTGTGATCATCAACTCAGCCGACGACTCCCAGATGCAGTTTAACTCTCCAGCTCCTGCGTGTGTGAGTGAGATTTCACTTTTGTCAGCAGAGCTGGCCTGACGGACGACGATGCGGGGACCGGAGCGGTCTGATGGCGCGTCGTTTGCGGCGTGGCTCAATCGCAAGGCGGTCACGCGAAAGTGACCACGATTCGCGCCGGAAACGCCTGGCCAGCGCTCCAACGCCGCCAGCTGTAAAAAAACTCGACTCAGTTTTAAGTGAAGCGCCATTTTTTGGTGACGATGTAGGCAAAAAACGTCAGCAGAAGTAGCTACATTTGATAACAAATCGGCACCATGCTTTTTAGTAGAGAAGCGGGGATTTGGTGGCACCGGATTTTTTGGTTGGTTTTTGACGTCACCAGACCGGCTGGTAACGACGGCGTCCGTCTGTGTCGTTTCCCAGCCAACAGCTGCAAGTCGACGCGACAGCGGGCCAGCCTACCCTGCAGGCAGTGGGTCAAAGTCGCCGCCGACGCCACGGTTGCTAGGAGACCGATTCACGGGCGTCAACCGGACTCAAGTCATGGAGGATGGCCTGTAGATTAGTTACGGGGTGGCGGGGTCCTCAATGCCGGTTTTACATCAAATGTAGGTAGATCTCTTCGCCAAAAGCACCGCCTGGAATAAATTACTCCCTTTGCGGACGATGTCGCCATTTGGAAAGCCACGCAATCGATACCAGGCGGTATAATGAACCAGAATTTCAACATGCAACTACGCAGTTGCAGGATAGCTAAACGACATCGATAATGGTGAGTTTAATGGGTCTATCACTCCGGCGGAAAAATCATCAGTCGTTGTCTTTGCCAGAGCGCATTCCAGACACGACCCTCCACGGCTCAAATCTCGGGAAACCCATTGAATGCACCAATAGTTTCAAATTCTTGGGCGTCACCCTAGATTCCCGATTGAGTTTCAATGAGCATACCACCAAAGTCGTCTCTAGCTGCCAAAAGCGAGTCAACATTCTCCGCATGCTCGGCGGCACAGAGTTTGGCGGGGATCGAAAGACCCTGCTTATGCTCTACAAGTCCCTGATTCGGTCCATTCTCGAGTATAATTCGTTCGTTTTGACTCGACGAACAAGACCAATAAATTAAAGCTAGAGCGAGTCCAAAATGCCAGTATCCGGGCAGCCACAGGCGCGCTCAGAGAATCCCCCATCACCAGCCTGCTAACTGATAGCGGGCTATGCCCATGCAGACAAGACGCGACGCCCAGCTTATTTCTTACTACATTAAGGTCCAATCCACCGAAAACCTCCCGGCAAAACAATGTTTTGCCCATCCCAGACGAGCAAATAAAGCCACTCGCGAAGTGGCCCCCATTTAAGCACAGAGTAGCGAAAACCCTGGAAAGCCTCAATCTTGCACTGCCAGCAACAATAGGCAAACCCCCACTCTCCCGCTTTTGGACTCGGAAAGAGCCCGAAGTGGAATTTCTTTTACTTCCCGTAAAACAGACTTCACAGAGGAAGAAGTCTCCCAGAAATTCCTAGAATTCCAATCTTGTAACGCCGACAAGACTTTATATTTACAGACGGCTCCAAAATAGGCGATAAAGTAGGCCTCGGCATCTGGGGCAAAATATTTGCCTTCAGAAAAGACTTCGGACAACTGCTCCATCTTCACAGCCGAGGCTGTTGCCATCCTAAATGCATTAGCCATAATCAGAACCCAAAATATCAACTCAGCCGTCATCTGTTCAGACTCTAAATCTGTCCTGCAGGCCGTCAGTAACGTAGTCAACCCCAACCACCACGTTATAGCAATATTCAGAAAGGTATCGATGATACCCCGATGTCTCTTTTCTTTGGATCCCGGGCCACTCAAAATTCAAGGAAATGAAAAGGCCGACGAGCAGGCAAAAAGTCCCTAGAACTTAGAGATCGCACCCTTAACGTGGTTTGGAGACGATAGCAAAGCTCTCCTCAGGACACCATCCGGAAGCAAATTCAAAATGACTGGACTACAAACCACAGCGCCCACCTATTCTATATCAAGCCTAACATCGGCTACTGGCCCAGTTCCAACCAAAAGAGTCGCCGGCGCGAGGTTATTCTAACCAGACTCAGAAATGGACACACAAAATTAAATGCCTATTGGAACGCGGGTACCTGTGGTACCTGCGACGCAATGGAGAATCCTATCACATTCTCATCGATTGTCCCCAGCACAATACCCATCGGCAACCCATGCTAGATTACTGCCGAATCCAAAACATCCCTGTAGACCTAAAAACTCTGCTCGGTAACGACCATCCTGAGCTACTCGAAAAAGTCTTTACATTCCTAAAGGACTCGGGCTAGAAAGTTTCTATAAATCACCACTCCCAGTATATATGATGGAGGGTGCATGGTGCACCCCCAAACTAGGACTTGCCTATTTTCCAATCATAGATGATCCACTGCGAAATTTAAACAATAGTTTTGTAACCTTTAAATGGTTCATTGTAGGCTAAGGATAGGTTATGTTAGGCTAACTTGAAATCAGGTTAGGTTAGATAGGTTAGTTTTCTTCACCGCAGTGATACCTTCACTGCAGGTCTATACTAACCACACCTATACTCTTACTAACAATCTAACTATCCTCTCACACTTCTTTCTCTGCGCGGCGGCTGCCCAGCCGGAGAGGGAGCTGCAACTTCACCTCCGGGTTGCAGGGTAAATTCGCGGCACCCTGGCCAGGTGTTTAGCGCACTTTCTAAAATACGAAATTATTGATTTAACGGAGGTTTTCGAGTAACGTATACAAGCGGACATCAATAGCTGACACACAAAATTCTAAATTCCAAATTCTAAATTTCAAATTCTAAATTTAAGGTCTTCAACCACAGAAATAACCTTCGCACTCTGCGGTCTAAACTTATTAAAGACCTCCCTTGGCATGGCTATGCCATTGCCACGACGTCCATTTGCAAGCTAAAACATCTTGCACCCATTACTTGAAATAACTCCCTTGCTTTAACAGACAACGTAGCTTGCCCTCACACAAAATTCAAAATTCTCCCACACACTCCTTTAGAGGCGGGCAAGGTGCTATGCACAGAACGCCTAATAAAAACCATTGACTGACTGACTCAAATGTAGGTAGACTGCAGTGTTGAGGTAGAGTCAAGATGATGTTACAGTACCTACCTGGGATATTTATATGGACACACAGAGGGAAATAAGAATTGAGGCAATAAACACACTGGTGAAAACATAGAGAGATAGACTATTTTCGAAAAAGAAAACATGCACTGGCTGAGATGGCAGAGTAGGAGGGTGATACCAAATCCTGCTGGTGGGTAGGTTCAAACCAACAACTAGTCTATGGAACATACTGAGTGCCACGAGTCGAGGCGAACGCGTGCGCTGACCGCCTACACCACCCAAACCACTCTTTCTGTTTTACACTCTCAAGCATGGAAAATGCAATATTAACGGACAACAAATGCCTTCCTACAACTAATCTGCAAATTACAGAAACCAAGGCAATTATTGTAGACGGATATCCTCTGCATCTACCTAATAACCCTACGAACAAATCACCCAATCGTGTCGCTCCACGCCGCCCCTCCCCTTCCCCCCGCTTGAGCCGGCGGCAGACAGTGCCTCGGGGCAGTTACCGAGGACGGACCGTGACCTTTGGCGACTCGGCGTGACCTCTGGGCGCGCAGTGGCCGGGGAGGGGAAAGGTTGAGTTCAGATTATGACTGGCCTTGGGAGAGAGTGGTGTGACAGGTAAGGTGCATTGGCGATAATTTGAAAATAGTAGTGTATTGGTATTGATTGGTCATGTCTACTAAAATGTTGCTTAATTGTAGTTGATGTGACTGATTGTTATTTTATTTTGGTTAATAAATGCTATCAATTTACGGTGCGGTTGAATCCTGTAATGGTTAACATGAATTTCCATTTTTCTCACAGGTTTGTTGGGGTATAGAGGGCTGTGTATCAAGAACTCAACGTATAAACTAGTGTCACAATTCATATATTTGTGTATTTAGTGAACCCAGATTCTGAACCTTGCTACGGAGACCGGAGAAGCTTCAACCAGGTCAGTCCCGTATGTTTTATTTGTTATTGATCGCTCCGCTTGCTGTGGAAGTGCAGATACATGGGTATCCCTACTGAGAGATGTCATTCCAGAAATGATCCAGACTTGACGATAATGTCAGAGAATAATCTGGGGTAGCCCAAAGACCGAATGCATTGTTCGGCTGCATTTGGCCGTCCTTGGATAAATACAATAGTGTTCAACCGTGAATTACTTGCATTTGGTTATAACCTAGTATTATTTGGATGTTCTTCTGTCATTTTCACCTTTGTTAGCTTTCCCAATGTTGTTTTAGCGTTAGAGACCGTATTAAGATTAGATGTACGGGCCAGACAAATGTAAAAACAAAAGATCTTGCATTTATTAGAAAAAAACAAATGACCGCAATTTGTTTGTCGGATCTCTACCAAGGAAAGGGCTACGGACCTGTTGGTTTGTCCCTTCCTTAACATGTAACACCATTGATTTTATTCAGATTCAGGAAAGATACATCAGAGACGTACACAACTCAATGGTGATGGTTCCCTAGCGCAGTTTGCTTTGTTTGAGAGCCTCATTGCTCCTCAACAGCTCTCTAAACAATAATATCAAAAGATCGCATTTACTGATACGACTGCATTGACCCATTGACGAAAAGGAACAGAGCTGTTTCAGCAGCTCTGCTGAAAAGAACTTCTCACCTGACAGGCGTCGATTTTCCCCTGTGTGTATCCGGCACATAGCATGTTGTTGGTAATCTCGTCGTCCTCGTACTTGAGCTTCCTGCACTCGGCGTTGGAAAAGACCGGCAGCAGGACTTCCTGCAGGAGGTTGGCGGTGCCACCCCCTCCGACGTTCGCCCCCAGCCCACCACCGTCACCTTTTCACCCGTGTAGTTGTATCCTGTGGGAAGATGTCGGGTCAGGAGGGTTTCACTGATGCTACCACAGATGCCCGGCTGAGTTAGTTGGTTAGAGTGTTGACTTTCGCCCAGGCGAACCGGGTTCAAATCCAGTCGGGAGCGGATTTAGATGCCCACCATGTAGGTACTGTAGGTGTATCCCTTACAAACACCCTTGAAGGGGTACTAAAGAAACCCATTTTTTGTCACTTTTTATAGAATGACCAAAACATGTTCAATGACGTTTTGCGTAGAGATTCTGATGAAGAGAGCTGTACCTGAATATATATAACTACTCTGAATTCGCTCAAAGTAGCATCCCGCATTCGACGAGATGGGCTAAACAATATCTTACCGCCTTATAATCATGATCCTTGTTGCTGAGCGCTGCAGAATTTAGAAAATCTTGCAAACAACAGCGGGTAAGCATTCGTAATATTGAACTTATGCCAGCTCGAACCGATACGAAGGGTTCACCATAAACCAACAACGTGCCTGCCATCAATTTGCTGGTGAAAAATTTTCATCACTACTAGTTTATAGTGACTAGGGCAAGGCTCAAGGTCTGCATTGTTGTGGTATTGCCGAGTTATGGCCTAAACACGAAATCAGACAGTGCACAGTGGATGATAAAGCTCCGTTCTGGGAAGTTCACGACTCCATGTCACGAGTTTTGTAGACACATTCAAGCCAACGTTTCCGTTAAGGCACAACCAGTTGCACAACTGGGCATTAAACATTCCACTACAGCGAATAGGGCCATAAAGCTGAAACTAAAAATGAGCGTTTCAATTTTGTTTCATTTATAAAAGCATAAGCACTGCTTATGACAGTCATAAGACAGCCATGCATTTGCTTATGCTTACTAAGCAGGCTACCGGCTGTTCTTTTGTGGTGAAGTTTTGGCAAAAGGGCCTAAACGGCCAGTAACAGCTCGCAGTTGCCGTTAACATTTATTTGTTTTTTAGTCATTGCGTAAATTTACCACTAATAAAAGATATGTCATTTTAAAAAGTCATCTAGTGTTTTATTTGATGTCCATGATTTCAGCTGTAATTGGGCCGGATACCTGTTGCCGATCAAACTGAATAAATACAAATACAAATACCTGTTGCTGATCAAACTGAATAAACAAAAATAAAAATATTGTGTCATAGCTTACTCTGCTCTGAATGAGTGTAATAACCAACAGGAAAACTATAAATATTCTGGATACATTAGTATCGAGTAGCCAATCCGGGCCAGTAGAAATCTAGCTAATTGCAACAGTTTTTGCCCCAATACGCATGACTTTTAACACGCGCATTGACGGGGGTCTGAGCCACCTTCGCCTTGACGGGGGAAGGGTACCCGCCCTCCCCCCCTAAGATCTCGAGAACCGCGCTAGGTAGCGAACAACGATAAACGGCGTTGGATAGCCCATCTACTTCTCCATCGAAAATATTTAAATATTTGAACCATTTTTTTCAGGCCACATTTAAGGTCACTAGAGGTCAAAACATACCGTCATAGGGATAACATGTAAATGAAGTTTTTCGGTCATTTCATCTGAACAAGTAAAGGTAAAGCAAAACGATTTAAACTATATGAATCCTCGCAGCAAGCCGAATCGAATGATATATAATATGACCTTGCTAGGTCAAATCAAGGATTTGACCTGACCTGAGGTCAGGTCAAGGTCAACTAAGATACAATGAATATCATTAGAACCGCAAAGACAAGGTAAATCTAATACAGCTAAAATAAGCGCTCTGTCACCATCTATTAATTACTAAGTTATTCCGTTAAAACCATTTTTCCGATGTATTTCCAATGGAGAGGTCATGGCTCGTACCTGACCTTAGGTCATCGATATCAAAAATACCGGAACATATTTTAGAGAACTCGGTGGGGTTATTATGTGATATGAGTTTCAATCGGATAAGTTCACCCTGTTCCGACTTATGCTATCTTAAACTTTTTTTAGGTCAGGTCACTTGACCTGTACTGGTGACCTGACCTGAGATGACCTAACCTTAAAATTTTGACAGAAGTTGTAAAAATGATGAGGGAAAAGGTATGCCAAGTACGGCGGCGCTACGCGCCGCCGTTTTTATGATATCTGCGAAAAACTCGAGGGGGCGGGTACCCGCCCCCGTCAATGCGCGTGTTAAGTCTATAGCATTCCATTGTAAAGCTGGATTGAATGCGCACTTGCACCCCCTTTCCTTCTCTTTAGGCATATTACAGTGCGTTGATCTAGAGACTAAAAAGACTTTTGCAGAATTATGTAAGGTTGATGAATAAAAGTAAAACCCAGGGATGTATAATCCAGAGGCCAAAGGCGTTGCCACGGTTTTTTGCGGGGGCGGGAGCTAAAATTGGGGGGGAGTGATGAAGCCCTTGAAATCCCAATGTCAGCTTAAACTCGGCATTTTCAATGCCATTTCTCGCCAAAGGTGAGGAGCCAGCCCCCCCCCCACTTTGCAAAAGTGGGGGAGGAGGCAGGCCTCCCAGTCCCCCTTGGCAACGCCCATGCCAGAGGCACTCCCCTACGAACTGAAATTACGTCAGTCCTTAGAAAACTGGCTGATCGTGAATTTCAATCGCCACGCCTTTTGTGAGGGTGGAGGGGAGGGGGGGCTAACACCCTCACACTGCAAAATGCACGTGCGTCATCTCACCAGGCTTTGGCAAGCAGACGGGTCGCATGATCCGGCTATAATCCACCGGCTCCTTCATCCTGATGAGCGCGATGTCGTTGTTGAAGGTCTTTGGGTCAAAGTTGGGATGTTTGAGCCACCACTTCACCTTGATCTTGAGAGTAATCGCCTCGAACGGTAGGTTTCGATCGTGCTCCCCCAGAGTGACCTCCACCCGATTGTGGTTGAGCCTGGAACAGCCGAGAGAGAAGTCAGCGGGGATGATTCGGGGGTGGGAGAGCAGTGCGGGTAGCTCTTGTTCTGTACGGCGGGGCCGGGTTCGATTCTCGGGAAGGGTCAGCTGTGAGACTCAGTGAAGATCCACAACAGCTGATAGAACTGTGGCAGCCATCGGCACCATATAGGGTTTACTACAAGAACATGCAACACAAAATCTTAGGCGACGTGTATTGGAGGTGGAAGTTGTTGTACCATTTTTAGCATCGGGTCTATGTTTAAACTACGTAACCACGTTTCATTGATCTCATGTTTTGGAGATATTGGTGTCCTAACATATATGTCCTAAAATTCTGACCATGGTGATGAGGTGGTGGGGGAAGGGGGTTGGGGGAGGGGCGACGATTTCGTGTACATTTTGAAACATTTCCAAGCGATTGGGGCTCTTCAGATACAACAAAAATAGGATAAATCACGGTGCACAATTTTAAACGCCGTCATCTATGAATAAACATAATGCCATTCGCGGGCGTTGCTGTTCATACCGGGTAATGTTTCGGGCCTTATACGTATCTTTGTTTTTGAAACGAAAATAACCCTTGCTGTATTTTCCGTCAGTGCAGTGTTTTTTGTTGTGTAGTTTTTTTCTTCAAACGGATATCTGGGCTGGCGCCAGGATCTTATCTCACCAGCTTTTGCACCGGTCCAGAACCGATGATTATACCATGAATGTGATGAAAAGCGTTAATGAAATGGATGGATGGATGGATGGATGGATAGATGGATAAAGATTCAAAAAAGGAAAGATAAAAACTCCAAACTAAACCAATGCATTTCGTTTTTAGTATTTACATCGTTGATTAAGATGTTACAGCTATGCAAAGCCACATCGAGCTTCTAGAACCCTGTCTATCGTTGATTTATATTTGATTTTAGCGTTGCAACACTAACATGAAGAACATCATTGGTGGACGCAGGGGGGAGGGCACTCCGGACATGGCCCCCCAAAGCGCTGGAGCGGGGCCAAAAGATAGTTTGGCCCCCAAAGGCCGGATAAATTTGATTTTTTTTCAAAGGTGTTCACACTAGGTCTGTCGAGCAAAAAATTATTCCCTTCCACCTCTCCCCCCCGGAGAGCAATCATGTACTTGGAGAGGTAGCTTATACTAGGTCTGTCGAGCACCCAAATTGCACGTCTCCCCCTCCCCCCAGGAGAAGAAGCAGGAGGCAGTCATGGGTGTGCCCCCCCAAAAAAACTCGGGTCTGCGTCCGCCCCTGGAGAACATTAACGTAGGACCACAAGTGGCAGAACATTCCAACATCCTACATCCCACAATTAATGGGTTTGCATCTACCATCCCGCTCGTTTTCGACGTCCGCGCTGCTAAGCAATGCCTAGTTGTCTGGCCTCTCGCTACGTCCCCTCTCGCTACAGTGCATCGCGAGCATCGAGCTTGCTTCAGATCGGTCATTGAAGTCACCCGACCAGGTGGTTTGTCTCCGGAAGCCGAAGGTCATCGCCGGCGGCTGTGGCGCGGTGCTCTGATCACTACCAGCTACGACAGGTGACAGACAACACCGATGTGAGTCATGGGCGGATCCAGGATCTCCCCTAGGAGGGGAATTTTGGTCAAGGGGCGTCGTTTGAGTCCAGAGGTTGCGGTATTTAGCTTTATAGGTGGTGTCATTTAGGTATGGGTGTCAATGCATAAGGTGTGATATATCAAAGGAGAGCCGTATTACACCGCAGTGTCGGAAATACTTGAATATTGGGGAGGGGTGGAGAGCGACGGTTCAGGGGGGGCACCGGGCATGGTGTGGGGGCCCCGAGTGGGTCGATGGGGGAGGGTTAGCGCACCTGGAACACTTGTTCATGGCTCTACCTAGGTCATGACTGTCAGGTTTTCAGAATAAATATGACAGACTTCGCGTTGCATAACCGCAGAGAGCAGTTGTGGGCGCCGGCATCTAAAAACGGACCGTCATCATACCCAGACAATGATTCGTCGGTAATCACAGGGTCAGATCAGCTGTATAAACCAATCAATGGACTATCAAAGGAAGTGGGTACTACCAAGCCAAAAGGGAGCTCACAAGATACATTGACCAGTGCGTGATCAAATAAAAACAAACTGTGCCTGCAACACTGGCAGACGCAGAGGGGATGGGCCAGGGGCCATGGCCCCCGAAAATAACGAAATTGTGGCCAATTTAATTGAACACACTATACTTTTACGATTTTTCCCGAGCTGCCCTCCCCCTCAAACGGCACTCCTGCATCCGCCAGTGGTCTGCTATGCCTCCATTGCACAGTATTGATACATGGTTGTGACGAATTCACACACATGCTTCCCTCGTATCGATACAAACACGATTTTGTACCGCAATATTCCAGCAATGTGCTGTACCTTGGCTCGGAAACTGTCCACACATATGAAAGGCCTCTTGAGTAACCAGCATTCTCGCTCTGACACGGTTCGAAAGCGCTCAGCTGATTGCTAGCAGCTTGTATCGTCACTGTTGAACCGCACGACGGCCATAATGATGCAATGATTGCAACCGTGAATTACGGTTACGGCTCGCAACATCCGACAAGGGACTTTCTCCTCTCACCTAGTGTGTAATAACACAGGCCACGAGGCATGCCGCAGATGAATCTGTGTTTTTTGGACCGATTTTGTGGCAGCACAGGCCTGCTTACAGGGTGTTGGGCAGTTTCTTTTTCGATATTTCGTCGGAAGCAAGAGTGTGGATGTTCAGAAATCATTTGGAGTATCTAGACTTGAAACGATGTCACTATCCACCATACCAAAATATATGAATTTTTTACAACAACTCACAGGCCTACAAAAATCCAAATAATGCAAAAACATTAGAACGAAAAGCAGCTTAATCTGATATACATTTTAGCATTACACTGACATTTAATTCGGGATGCCCGTGCACCCAAAATAGATATGAATCCAGCTTCATTGATTTGCTAAATAAGCTTGGTTTAATTATTGGCCTGATGCCGAAAACAAACAAGAAAACGTATTTTGTGCCGGCTGTTTAGAGGTCGGGGATTGAGTTGTCTTTTTTCAAGAGGCTATTCCGGCCGTGGTATTTAGGGATGGGAAAGGGATGCAGAGCAGGGCATATTTCAAGCTACAAAGTGCCATGAGTGCGCTTTTGTTGTGAATCCGTGCCCTTTTTCAGTCGAGTGCCCACCGGTCCCAATTCCTTAAAACGTGCCCTGGTGCAGAAGTGCCCTGTGAAACTTGCTTCCCCCATGAAGGTGACCGACACCATACTGAAGTGCCCCCATACCCTGTGATAGAGCACCCTTCGTATACCGGTCCACTGACGGCGGGATTTCACGTCAACTGTTTGATTATGTCCATGGTACGCGACGGTACTGGCATAGGTGTCTAGAGCGTGGGAGGAGGGGCGGGGGCTGGGGGATGCGCTCCCCTACTTCTTAGCTAGAGGGATGCCCCGTAAAAGATTGGGTTTAACCTAGTTCTTACTTGTTTGCATTATTTCCCATCTGCCAGCGTGAGCATACGCAAATGTTTCTAATTTTGGCGTTGGTTTGCTGCCTCGCTAACGCCCTTCGAGCCAGCCATGGAGTTCTGGCCTCGCCTCCCCACCCCCTCTGCTCCGGGCATCGCCAGGTCAAAATTTCCCTCTCCCCTTCAGTTAAAATATGTAGTGACGCCCATGGCTACAGGTCATATATTCTTGAGCCATAGGCGGATCCAGGATTGCCGATCAGGGGGGGCACCTTCCCTGGGGGGGGGCGCCATCCGGTCCGGGGGCCCACTTCTGACCGGCAAAAACCTATCAGATGGGCGCAAAATCCTATCGGTGGGCACCGATTTTCGCATCCTTGGAAGGGGGAAGTGGAAAAAAAGAAAGCCGCACAAACCAGCGACGATGCCTCCCTGTCACACAGCTGGAAATATAATGTATACTTGAATACTATTTCCAATATACAATGTCCTCTACCTGTCTCTTACTTTTGCAGCAGACAAGGTTCAAGCACCAAACCATTATAGCATGAAAGAGTAAACTGTGTTTTCATTTTTAGATCATGTTTTGTTTTGAAGGAAAATTCCAATATGGGTCATTGTTTCCAGTACTGGGACATAACTATTATGGCAACCTGACCGCAGTTTCCCTCAATGACATGCGTTTCCCTTGAAGTTTCCATTTTGGAAGGAGTGTTTCCAATTGTGGTACATTTCGCCATGATTAAATGAGCAATTATCATGAAAATAATTATTATGGGAACATATCTATAAAGAACATACACACAATGGGAAACCTAATCACAGCTTCCCCCCACTAAACTTCCATCTCACATACAGCAAAAGGCAAAAATGCCAATGTTAACATAGGATTGGATCTACCTTAAAACTTTGGTAAAGTGCACAGTAGGTAGCATTTTATAAACATATAAAAGCTTAAAATTGCCTCCCACCCACGATTATCACCTGCCTGGTCATTTTTCTGCAGTAAAAACTCTGAGGCAACTAGCCTGATAGATGTAAAATTATGTCTATGGCCTAACAGGTACAGAGGTATTGGAATCACATACCAAAGAAAGATCCAGGTAGTCAAAACCTGCTTAACACGCGCACTGAGGGGGCCCGAGGCCCCCCACCTGTTTCCGAGGTGGCCGGAGAACCGCTGTAGCCGAAAACGACACGGGCCACATTTAACAGAATTTAATAGCGCGTCGATGGAAGACTTTGAAAACGGCCGAAAATTTTTGACTTATAGGCTTCAAAGTCAGACCTGCATTTGAGATCGCCGTAAATCGCGGCGGACCAGTTAGCTGCATGAAGACCGAGTGGTGACGTCATAACGTCATATAAGCGGACTATATGTCAAGGTCACTCACATGAAAGTCAAGGTCAAGGTCAAAGGTCACAGGTCAAGGTCACATCTGCACTTTCAAGGTCACTGACCACTGTGCGTCCGGCCAAATGACGTTACCCCGTCTGACATATATTATGCTACGTCGTCATCGGTAGGGTATCCCAAACAAAGGTCAAGGTCAAAGGTCAAGGTCAAAGGCAGGGAAAGGCAATCCATTTCCCGCCAAACAGTGGCTACAGTGTTAGTCAAAGTGTAAATAATAAGTAGTATACCATATGGTGACCTTAAAGGTCAATGACCTGAATGACCTTGACCCAAAAGTTTGGGGAAGCCTCTTGAGACCTCTTCTCATGGACCTTGTCCGCCTTTAGCTTATTCCCGCCATTTTCCTGCATAATCACAGCATTTACCAATCGATCCCAGCATGGCCAATATTTGACCTTACGACCTCGTTTGACCTTGAAGATATTGACCCAGGTCAATGAAAATTGGTCATCATGTAGATCACCATAGCCCCCACCCACCTACCAAGTGGCGTTTTTCTAACCCTCTTAGTTTCCGAGATCTTAGGGGCCTACCAGGCCCCCCTCCAGTGCGCGTTAGTGCCAGACCCCCTCCAGTGCGGGTGTTAACTCCATGCAGTTCAGGTCCTGTGCGCTGCTTACTACCACTGGTAGTAAGCAACACACCCTCAACCAGCATTTTCCGAAGCCTCTTTCTTTCTGAGATTTGCTGTGATTTTCTGAATGAGAAGGCCTACTAGGCCCCCCCCAGTGCACGTTAGTGCCACTGCCAGGCCCCCTCTCCAGTGTAGGTGTTAACACTTTGTGGAGGACTGCATTGGCACACCCTTCCCATCTGTACAATATTGATATGATAATTTGATCATGAAATCTCACCTGAATCACTGTTGTTGCCAGCCTGTTGCTGGCGCCAACTCTCCCAACTTCCTCCAGCTCCAAATCGATCTAACCAATCTAGGGCACAAGCAAGCCAAGGAATCAAAACCAAGTTTGATATGTGAAAGTGCATCAGTCTTACAGTAGCCTACATTCATCTTGGATTAGCCATGGGCAGCAATATTTATTCTAGCTAGTTTTAGCCTGCACTTATCTCAGATATAGCTAATAAACACGCCCCCAAAAATGCGGCTTCCCACCTGTTTGAATTTTTGGCAGGCTCTACATCTCATAAACATTTCTCGAACTTGTATCGTCGCTGTTGCGCAGTTTAAGTAGAATTGCTGCCCAGCTATGTTTATTTTTTTCACTCATTTAGTACATTTCTTAGTAGCTTTTAGGCGTACTTAATACTAAATTCGAAGAAATAGGGCCAATAAATGGAAGAACTCAAACTATAAATATGATTTAACCTGAAAAAATGGGCAGATAAGTACTTGATAAAGCATCTGCGTTATCGTTAAGGCCTTAAATATGCCCACAATCGTGTATTTCTCGAAAAATTGACTGTCACATTTCGGGTATCTAGGCGACAACTTTCTGGCAACTACTAATAATCGGCACCATGGGGCTGCATGTTAAAATCCGGCAACTGTGACAGCGGTTTCCGGTTTTCTGCAGCGGGGGTCCCTCGTTTTAGTAGAAACTGAAAACAGTACCAATATTCCAATATTGTATCACTAATGGTACGCTGTGTAATTGAAGAATAGAGCTCTAAATTAAAATATTCGCTACAAGCTTCTTTCTGTATTTCGTAAATATGTGGTTTGATTTGAACCATATGGTCAGGATCGCTGTTTTGTCACAATTATGCACCTCGATTTTCCTAAATGTTCACAAACTCCAGTAGCCGAGTTGGCAAGTTTCTGCACCCCTGGTGGAAAACGACATTTCAGGGGGCGCCATCGACCTTTCAGGGGGCGCCGTGCCCATTTTAGGGGGCGCCGAGGGTCGATCGGGGGGGGGCACTTACCCCCTTGGATCCGCCTATGTCTTGAGCTATAGCGTGTGAGGAGTTATTTTCACTTTTGGTCATCAATTCTCTTCGATGCAAGGTTGTGTCTTACAGATTCAGTCGAGTGGCACGTGACTTAAACCTGAGCGTTTTCCTCCAATCCGCACATATCATGGCCGAAAAATGGTCACTGTAGCCGACGCGTCCTAAATCCCCTGAACTCGATGATGATTCGCACACTCTGCCGCTGCGCAGTGCGGACTCCATTCGACCTTGACCGCGGCGGCGACCCGGGATGGCCCGCGGCACTGGGTGACCTTGAGCGGGGCCGGGGACCGTCAGTAGTGGTCAGCTCGTGTTGGCACGCACCGGGCGGGTCTGAACAACGGAGAATTGTGATGGGAAACACATGTGAAAGCGGTGAAGGTTATTGGCAGAGGCGTTGCGGTGCTAAAATGGAAAAACGTCCGGGAAGTGTCAAGGTTGGTGACATCCAAGTGTTACGGTGGGAGAGCGGGATGAATGTGCTGAGATGGTGGTGTTACGGTGGAGAGACTTAACTGTACAGAGCAAAGGTCATGCAGTGCACCGCTAGGAATGTCGGGGTTTGGGTAGTAGTAAAAGTCTTGAATACGTTTATGTTCAAGTGTTTGCAACTGGTGGCAGTTATTCAGTGCTGTCTAACGAGGATGTGACTCGGTGTGAAACTTGCAAGGAGAAAACCTGGCTATAAAGTGAAGTGGAAGAGACAGTGCCTTCCTCTGAGACTCAATCAAGAAATATGCCAATTTTGGGTGAACATAAAGTGGATCAAATAAGTGCTAACCATGCGGAGGGGCATATTCAGATTTTGGCTTCGGACCGATCTTGAAGATCTTGAAGATCTGGAATATCTGCTCTGGAAAGTCAGGTAAGTCCTCAATAACGCCAGTACCTGACATATTTTGTATGGCAAGATGGCGTGTGGTGATCATTCGGCTCAGGATTCTTTGAGATATATGACTCATTATGTAGTTTGTAAAACATATGTGATTACAGGTAATGCTATATGTTCCCAGATGTCTGGTTTTTTGTAAAATTGTTAAACTTCGTAAAATGCGTGGGAAGACTAGGGATTTTCAAAACAACCACAAATGCACTTACTTCACCAAGTAATATCCAAATTTAATGCTTCTATCGAATCGAACTTTTCCGTGTGTCTTGTTGTGCACTGCAAGCAAGCAGTGAATGCACAGCTCACAGATTAGAAACACAGGGTGCTGCACGTTGTGAGGATATTGGAGGCGTGCCAAAGAGCTGAACGAATCCCCTAATGAGCGCCGGTCTCGGCATTCGGCATGTCATGATTTATATATATATATATATATATATATATATATATATATATATATATATATATATATATATATATGTGCGACGTACCCGTTGATGCAGTGCGCTGCTGTCAGGATGTAGCGGTCGTTGATGAGTGGAGCCGCCGCAGTAGAACCGACCTCTGTAGGTCAAGGCCACCGCCCAGGGGTACTCGTTGATCCGGGAAGGCCGGCCTCCCACCACGCGAGTACCTCGGTTGGGCACCCCGCAAGCTGGAATGGCAAAGAAACGGGTCAGCTGAGGTTCGGGTGGAAGAGTGCATGGGCTAAGCTCACAGCGGTACAGTATCTGAAGGACCTACGTGGATAAATTGGCATGATAACAATGTCTAGTGTTATGACTTCCAAGCTATTTCAGCATGTTTAGGAATTCATTTAAACAATAATTGCGTTACATAATTTTACTCTTTTCATTTAATGCCTAAAGTTTTAGAATAAAAGGGCTCAAAAGGGATTGCAGCACGAACTAGGGATCTTTGGCAGTGTGCTGGTATGTGCAGACTGGCCAAGCATGTGTGGACTAAAATTTGAAAACGCTCGAAGTTTTTTCCTTTCTTGCTTGTTATATTGTGCAAGCTGACAAGCCGCTGTAACCCAGTTTGTACCCATATACAGAGCCAGTATAACATTTTTAATACAACAACAAAAACCATTATTTCTATTTCACTCATGGATGGATCCAGGGAAGAGAAGGACAACTTTCAGCCCCCCTCCATGATCGACCCTCGGCGCCCCCTGAAAGTCGCTTCCATTCCCTTCCTCGAGGATACGAGTATCAGTGCCCTAAAAATAGGATTTGGCACCCGCCTGATAGGTTTTTCCATCTAAAAGTGGCGCTCTTCTGGTTGGGATAGCGCCCCTGTCCTGATCGGCCATCCTAGATCCGCCTATGTGGTCACTAGCTACAATACAAATAACAATTTACTTGGTGCCAACATGACGTGAAAATGTATCTATACATCGAAATGTGGATAGGGGAGAGGGTGGTAAGACGGGCATGGTAGGCAAGACGGGCACAGGCTCTGTGGACCAGACCATTTATGGTATAAATGTCCCATTACTTGCATTAATGCCTCTTGGAATGTCCTATCATGAGCCAAAAACACAAAGTTCTAAGCTTTATTGTTTTGTCAAAATGTTACAAAAACGAAATTAGTGGTTCACCCTACCATTGTTAGTAGTTTTGAGTGTAACATTCTGGCAGTGTCTGGTCCTGTTTGGAAGGCCAAATATGCAAAACCTGTCTCGGGAGAGCGTTAACATACATTACGTGATTTAAGTTTTATATTACCCCGGCACGGTGACCCCCAAGAATGAGATTTTCTAACATATTAACATGGGGCAAGACGGGCACGGAGTGAAATACTACATCACCATACAAATTATAATCTTTATTGCTGCGATTTTGCATGGTTGAAAGGAGTCAGTCTGAGAGTCTGCTGCAAAACCGGCTGAGGAACTTTTAATGATCGATTGTTAGATTCCAATGAAAAGTTAGGATTTTATGGAAATCCAGCAAAATAATTTTCTCTCGACTATTTAATCGAAAGAATGCATTGCGAAGTGTTTCAGAATCCATTTCTGCTCAACGTGGTAAGGTTTTTGTAAAAAAATTCTTGCATATGATAAATTACTTTCATAAAACCCGTCTTACCCCGCCTGTTGGGGTAAGACGGGCTTTTGCAGCATTCTACGGTAAACGTTACTGCTTCTAGGAATATGCACGTATCCTAGTATGTTTAAGTGCCGGGACAAATAAATGTTTACTGAAGCTTAAAACAAAATTTCATCACTGTAAATGAAAAGGGAGTGAGACGCACAGTCTCAAACACAACTATGCCCGTCTTACCACCCTCTCCTCTACTGTATTGATAAAGTTGAAGTGCCCTGAAGAGCTTAACTTCTTAAAATAATATCTAATTCTCCAGCGCCCAAGCAGTACCTTCATATAAAACGCCTGTTGGAGGGTCATTAGGGAAGTTGTGGCTCAGCACACAGCGTTATTGTCTTCTGAGCCATAGGTTCCGGGTCCGAGTCTTGGCAGAGCCTCTGAATAAGTTGATATTATCTACCAGACCCCTCCCAACAGGGGGAGGGTTGGCGACGTCGTATAATCGTGACAATTGGAGCGTCGTTAAGCCCCAGCGATTATTGGTATCGGAGGTTTATCATTGTTCCTTCTCCTTCATCCATGCGTATTGGAATATCCAATCAGCGGTGGGAAACATGATAATTCAATGATGATTCCACCAATAAAAGAAGAGCACAAATACAAATGGCACGTGCCCTTACGTTGTTGCAGCCGTCGTACAGCGGAGTTCGTGCTGTTGTGGATGTTTCCGGTTTGAAAACCGTGCGAAATACGAGCGAGAGCTGTGTCAGGAAATTATCGGGTCTGCTTTCCGTTCCACATTGGTGGTCACGAGGGCTTCGCCGTTGCAACATTGCAACAGGGGCTGCAAAATTGCATCACCGTGGAATAGGCCACAGGTCCTAATGGACCAGGAAGCGAATAGCGATTGTAATTAGATGAAAGTGACACTGTTGCATCATGCCAAAGGTAATATGTTCCTAGAAAGATAGAAGTGGCAGATAATACCGCTTACGATTCATTGATGGACCTGTGTTCGGGAATCATAGGGATTACAGTGTTTCCTTATTTATATTTTCAATGAGGACCAACAGAAGAAAATGACTTTTCGTAAAGGGAATGTGGCACCTTGGTCGAATCCTGGAATTTAGTGTAAATAGGCGTACTTTAGCCGAAAATAATGAAACCACTCATGATTTCTCTGAAAAAATGTACAATAAACGCATTATTTTGATTTTTAAAATACTCCTCTAGGAAAAGAAATAAATATCTGCCTGTGAATGATGTCATGATCTGACAACTACTACCATACTTGAAACGCTTCAATGGCTTCAATTGGCTGAAGCTCATCGTGACATCAGCATATGTCGTCACACCAGCAGCTCACAACAATGGCCGCCCGGCGAGGGGTATATGAGGGGTAGGTGTCAGGCAAGATACCTTTACTTAAAGGTACGTTCAAGAGGGATTCTTCCACGCCCGAGTGACGTCACATGGGCGTGAAGGAATTACTTCACCTCTGCGCCGTGCGTCAAACTGCTGCTAATGGCAATGCCCGCTTACAAATTTGTGAGAATACACGAGGATCAAATGTATCCAAAATTCAATAAATAAGCATTTTGTCTTCGGTTCTGGGTCTCTTTTTGCGAAAGTTTGGATATTCAATCGTTCAATTTTCCCATGTTATATGCTACGAGGTGTGACGTCACATCCGGTATCTGCGCTGGCTGTTGGAGGGGGCTGGGTGTCAGGTAGGTTTTAGCTTTTTTCTACGGAAATATCGAGTTCCAAGACAAATTATATATGGAGTACCAGGTTTTCCGACTTGCTTTACAACTTGGCGATCGCAATTAAAATCACGTTATGAAGGTGCCACATTCCCTTTAAGTTCAAATGGGCACATTTCCTCCCTCAAATGCTCATTCCTGTTTCTTTCTCAAACATCATCTAAATCATCACATTTTTGTTTGGATAGTAGGCCTGGTCAGTGCGCACAGCAAAAAAAACAAAAACATAAAAACAAGATCAGGTATCCTTCAGCAGGTTCAAAAAAATGGATCCCAAGTGGAGAGAAATCCTACGGGCTGGAGACCAATGGGAGGGGTTGGGAACCAAAGTAAAAACCAGTTTTTTGTGGAAGTAAATCGGATAGGTATTTCACCCTTAACCCTATTTCCGGCAGGGGGCTAATATTGCCCCCCCTTCAGGTTTTTCGAGAATATCTCCGAAACTGCTTGCAATAGAACTTTGAAACTTCCTGACTTTTCCTAAAACTAGTACAGGCAGGTTTTCTGAAATTTTCAAGATTATATATTTACCAGGGGCGGAGCTATGGCTGGGTTTTTGGGGAGGTTCTATCCACAAACCAAGTATTATCGTATGCGATGGGTTCTTTGTAAAAGGAAGCCGTCTCTGCTGATCCTGATACCAGTTATATGGTTTTATTATATCATTTGTTATGTGAGATGATAGTGCATTCACAATTGTCACTATTTGTATTCATCAGGGGCGGTTACAGCAGTTCAAAATGGGGGGGAATGTTATCAAGAGGGACTAAACGTTAGTAAGTGAGAAGACTACTTACAGCCGTGCCAGGGCGAATACAATTGGGTATATGAAAATTCAAAATATTTATAACCCAATTCTAGATTACCAGAGGCGTGTCCAGTCACTAAACATTTTCAAAATGCATATTCCCAGCCAGTATCACCGCCGCGACTCAATATCGTTGTATATTGAAAATGTGTTTCCAATCACCCCCACCCCCCACGACGAGAGTTCTTGATCCGCCTATGTCACCCCCTTTCCCATAGCTACCATGGGAGGGTAAGAATTATCAGAAATAAATTTTAACTAGTCGAGGGACTAATATACTCATGCATACCACTCGCATATTGTTGGTATGTATTTTACCCCACTGTTTCACCTTACTGCATCCGCCCCTGATGAGTTTTTCACTTTTTTCTCATTTTTTATGTGTCAAAGATGCCAAGCAGTATATGACGGCTTCTAATCCGCGTAACAAAAACTTTTTAGGTTGTATGTATTTCCCCTCATAGTCCTGGTCCTGGAACTGCCATTGAATTTCGAATTTTTGCGTAACTCGAGTATATAAAAATTTTGGGTCAATTAATTGTAAACCTGAACTAGTTTTGTGAAAATCGTACAACAGAGACAAGGGTTATGGAAAATCTAAAAAATACACAAAAATTGTATATTTTGCACGGCCTTCTCCTTAAAAATCAAAATTTTGAATTTTTTTCAAAATAAAGTTTAGCGTCAGGGGAATCTATAGCACTTTGAATTTTCAAAATCGGCCGGTTAGATTACGAGATCTTAGGGGGCCGATATTGCCCCCCTTGCCGGAAATAGGGGTAGCCGGGAGCCTGACGGAAATAGGGTTAAAACGCGCATTGACGGGGGTCTGAGCCACCTCCACTTTGACGGGGGGTGGGTACCCCCCTAAGATTTCGAGAACCATGGTAGGTAGCGTAAAACGGTAAACGGCGTTGGGCTGCCCATCCACTTCTCCATCGAAAACATATGGACCATTTTTTGGTGAGGTCACATTTTAGGTCAGGAGAAGTCAAAACATAACGTCATAGGGATAACATGTAAATTAAGTTTTTCGGCCTTTACATTTGAACAAGTAAGTATAGAGAAAAACGACTTAAACTGTAGGAATCCTCTCAGCAAGCCAAATCGAATGATATATAATTTGACCTTGCTAGGTCAAATCAAGGATTTGACCTAACCTGAGGTCAGGTCAGGGTCGAAATTATATAAAATGCATATCATTAAAACTGCAAAGCCCAGGCGAGTCTAATGGAGCTAAAATAAACGGTCTATCACCATCTGTTACTGAGTTATTCCATGAAAACCATTTTTCCCATGTATTTCCAAGGGAGAGGTCATGCCTCGTACCTGAACTTAGGTCATC
Organism: Lepas anatifera; assembly: GCA_034440635.1. NCBI lineage: Eukaryota > Metazoa > Arthropoda > Thecostraca > Lepadidae > Lepas > Lepas anatifera. The sequence continues at coordinate 1,595,099 of JAOTON010001929.1, read as the reverse complement.
GATATCAAAAATACCGGAACATATTTTAGAGACTCGGTGGGGCCATTATGTGATATGAGTTTCAATCGGATAAGTTCACCCTGCTTCGACTTATGCTATCTTAAACTTTTTTAGGTCAGGTCACTTGACCTGTACTGGTAACCTGACCTGAGATGACCTAACCTTAAAATTTTCACAGAAGTTGTAAAAATGATGAGGAAAAAGGTATGCCAAGTACGGCGGCGCTACGCGCCGCCGTTTTTCTGCTATCTCCGTAAAACTCGAAGGGGGGCGGGTACCCGCCCCTCCGTCAATGCACGTGCTAAACAACAAACAGATAGGTAATTAATTTAGGTAATTTTAGACATTTATCACCTGTTATGGAGCCTAGAATAAACGTATCTAAACAGCTTTGGAGCAAATTTCTGACTTGTTCTACATGCAATGTTGTTGGTTGCAGAATTTTTGAATCGTATTATTATCACTTCAGTAGCGTAATGGGTTGCTAGATTCGAGAATGAAGTAGAATCGATTCCCACGGCATATGCAACTACTGACTTAGCTGACGTACTTGATGACGTAGCTCCGTACTTGATGACACTGCTGATAAAACAATACAAGTTCAGAAGACCCAACACACAATATTCAAAGTGAAGGAAGTCCATAAATTCTATCTACAAAAGCGTCAGCATATATTAATTTCCAGTTTGTTCTTCTCTTTTGCGCGTTTCCTTCTCGATTGGTCATTATCATGGTCGTCGAAAGCTCGGGCACGAAAGCCCTCCCCATCCCACCAATCAGAGAACAGGGGATGTTCCGCTCCCAATTTAGAGACTCGACCTAGGTTTGACCTTTTGTCCTTCTTACATGCGTGGGAAGCCGTAAATGTTCCCAATTCTAGTGCTGCTGCCGTGCATCAGTGCCATCCTCAAAAAGGGCCAGTATGTTTAAGCTTCGCTAGCCCTGGATCTGTGCCCTCTCCAGTAAAGGATCCGCGGCCACTCTGCTGGAAATGGGCCTCAAAAGTAGTGGAGGGAGGGTCGGCCCTCAAATAGTCAGCCAGCGGGTTGTGAGATCAGACTGTGGCTTCTAGCCTTTTCTCCCACTAGCGGAAGCAAAGGCTGAGAGCACGTTTCATGCATCATTGCAATCATTACATTGCAATCATTGCGTGTAGATCCGTAAGAGTGGTTCAGACTGATTCTGTCTATAACATTACCACCCAAGCAAAACAGTACGAAAGATAAGTATCGGGCTGAGATCATCACTCCGTCAGATATTTACGGTAGGCGCGCACTGAACAACCCAGGAAAATGATGCTAGGCTCTTCTCCAACGCCACTCACAGCAAGGCACCTTTACCTGAGAAATCATTTTTGCAAACTTGCTCGCACTTGCTCTTCTTGGGCGCGCTGGTAGTTGGTGCCGGCTCAGTTGTAGTCTCTTTATTGAAGATGGAGTTTAGGTCATCGAACAGACCTCGCTGTAGGGCATTCGCCTGAAAAGGGAGTGTTCTAGTCTGAAGGTATAAAACGTATTTTCTGAGCTCCAGGAAGTCTCCTTAGTCAGCAGTATGAACCAGTCGCTTCGTTGTTTGTTCAACTGTTGAAAGTTGGTCCGTCGTTGCTTCAGTGTGGGTGAGAAGGTCGTTGTCCTTTCGTAGTCAGTGGTCTGGTTAGAAGCCTTTGGCAGTCAGAGGATGGAGGTTTGGCCAAGATTGTGCATCGCACAGGAATCACTGAGCAGAGCAGTGTTAGGCTGTCAGTCATGTTCGTAAACACGCACTGGTGCAGACAGGACGAAATCTTGCTCCGACGCGGTGGTGGATATAAGAGAGGCTAGGGGATCAAACACCCCCTCCCATCCCCGAAATGTCCGAATGCCTATAACAACTGCATGGCAGTAGGCTGTTTCGAGGTTGTGGCGGGGAGAGGCCGTAGCCCCCACCCAAATAAGTCCGATGCCCAACGACCCGGAGCATTTGGCGGTACAGGCGATGTAGAATCATGTGAATATTAATTTCAGGAAAATCGTATCATCCTGAGCTGTGTGACCAGGCCAGAAAGGCCTCGTCGCGGGTAACGGTATCCTGAAAAGGCATTGTCATAAGTCACTGCGGGAAGAAAACATAGTTCAGAAATTACAGTTCCCACTCACAATTTTCTTGTTCACGTCTAGTTGCTGTTTTATAATACAGTTCGTAAAATATTAGGCAACGAGTACGGAAAACAAAACAGTGGTCCCTGTGGAACTGCAGTGTGATGTAATCTATTAAACTACACCGTGCACAAGGAGGAACCTTTTTAGCCCACCCCTCCTCTCCCCTTTCAGATTTCTCAGCATTTCTCCTAGGTCAGTACAATTGGAGGAACGAACCTTTCCCTGTCCGCCGAAAAAAATGTTTACGCCGGTGCTTAACACGCGCCCCGCTGGGGTCCTTTGCATGACGTGCCCCGCTGGGGCGGCGTTTTTCGCCCCCTCCCTCGGTGTCTTGTTCCCCACGAAAGCTAAAGGAAAATTATGGGCGGCGTTCGAAAGCTCTTGACAAGGCGAAGAGATTTTATAAGAATAATTTTTATGTCAGGTCAATATTGAAGTCAGCATAGGTCAAAGAAGGCTCCATAGGCTTACAACAGAGCAGTGTACGCTTCTCTCTTTAGATCTGCCTGCAGGGGAGTTAGAGCAAATCTTTATGCATCATTGGATTCCTCTCATTGCAGCAAATCGAATGCCGTATAAAATGACCTTGCTAGGTCAAATAGTCAAAGTGACCTGACCTCGACCTAGGTTAGGGTCACAGAGTGACCTGATATGGTCATGTTGCATATCAATCGACTCCCCGTGACAATATAAGCACAATGCAAGCAAAATGGGAGCTTTATCTCAATTCAGTGAGAAGTTATTGGCAAAACAAAACAATCACTCTCTGCTCCCGTGACCTGATATGACCTTTGAGAGGTCAGATGCTCAAAAAATCAGCTTACTGGTCAAGATCGTGGTAAGAATAGACAGTTTCAGGATTTTCAGCTTTACCTATCTAGCATTTCCTGAAAACGAGTCCATTCTATTTTTCACCATAGACTATAATGGGGTGACCAAAAAGTTGACCCCACCTTAGGTCAACAATATCGAAATTCCGAGATAGTAGATTTGTAGACCTCAATGGCCTTATCATATTGAGGAAGTTTCAAACTGATCGGTTCACTAATGCTCCCTGGGCGCTGCTTCAAACTCGTAATTTTAGGTTTTGAGGTCGGGTCACTTGACCCTGAATAGCTCCTTGACCTGACATGACCTTAACTCAAAAAATTTGGTCAGATGTGTAAAATTAATCAGGAATAAGGTACTGTAAGTTTTATTGTTATGCATCTTTTCGTTTTTTAGCTATCTGGGGAAAAACCAGGAGGGGCGAGGGGCGCGTGTTAAAATACAGTTAAATGAAGTCTCCATGTGCTTTTGCGTGATAGTGCCATTGAAATTGGAGACCTTAGACAATATACTTTTTGGGCAATTGGACACTATTACTTTTTAGACAATATCTTTGTCCCATTTTGAGAAATTTAATTGGACGCCTTATGAATAAAATATGATGAGGTTACGTCCAATTTCCCATAAATATTTGCAACTTTGCCGTCACACTAATAAAACGTTTACGCTTCTGCGAATAGGCATCATTCTGGAATTATACGTGCACTCACATCCAAATCCTACGCAAAAGGCTTGGTGCGATATAGCCTTAGGTTTGTACGCCCGAAAGTTCAAATAACAGACGTCAATCAAGGCATGTGTGCTTCCCCGATAAGATACCTTTACTTAAAAGGATGCTCTTAACCTTCACATTGTTTAAAACAAATAGCCCGAGCGCGCGCGCCCGCCGGGGGGGGGGGCAGGGGTTTAGCTTTCACAAAGGTCCAACCGGGTCGCCCACAACCAACGTGGGTGCCACATCCCTTTAACTTCCCCATACCTATCAATACTCTACAAAAAATAATTTTGATAAGTTTGCACACTGGAAAACGAAATATTTGCTGCCGGAATGCACGTGGTGAGCTTTGCAAAAAGTGTTGTGACTCCGCAGAGTTGTTTGAATGCAGTATTCAACTGAATAATTACTTTTATTTTATGATATTCATATTGATCTCGTTCCTATTAAAGCTTATTCATAACACACAAAAGCGAAATGTAACCAGTTCTTATCAACGCTTTTCCTGCCATTTCTTATATCGTGTTTATGTATGTTGTTTGCGAGGCACTCACTCACTACAGCTAAACTTATTTTGCAATTTTGTCGCGTGCACGTTAGATAATAATGCTAGGTTATTCAATAAAGCTTAAGCCAACCAGAGATCGGAAAACCTGAAAATTAAAAAGTGTCAAAAGTGCATCAAGTCTGTGACAAAACCGGCAAGATTGTGTAGATGTTAGTGTGAGAAGTTGATGTTCAGCCTACCAATGCGCTAATTGGTATTTGAATGGTCTCAGAGGGTCTGAAAAATATCTCATTTAGGTGCCAAAACTCAACATTCTTGGCTATATAATCTTGGTGTGAAATTCCGTGGGTGACACTTAAACACCATTCCTGACCTCTGAAGCCAACCTGCGCTGTGTCCCTTTAAACAGAAACATTTGGTGAGTCATCACCAATCAAGGTGTTTTACCGGTAATTCTTCATCTCAACACCGAAGGTAACTTCATACAGTACAAGTGGAAGCGATGCCATCCCGCGTTTTCTTACTCGCAACGCACTGGGCCCAGTTAGAGTGCATATCATCATCGACATCTTCGAATAGTGCCGAAATCACACCCGACACTTTCACCAGTCCGCTTACTACGACCCCTGAGGCCCTTCATCCACACAGGAGGAGCCCATACACTGTGGCGCTGAGGTGGCAACCTTGTCTGCGACCTTGTCTTCGGCGAGGAGAGTGGTGAGGGACTCAGCGGTAGCGTGGGGGGGGTAGTGGGGGGAGGGCGTTGACCCACAAGCGTTCAAGGTGTGATGGCGAAAATGTATTGGATCATGGCACAAGCGAGCGCGCAAATGATTACAGAGACTGGTCTGGATGTTTTGATGATACAAATCGTGGCACCTTTTGCAACCGAAAGATATGTTTATCACAGGTTCACTTGTGATGTGTAAGCTGGCCAGTTAGTCCTGAGACAAAGCAGGTCTCTGGAAGAAAGCTTTACGTTTATTCAAATTCGTAGAGCGAGTGAGCTGGCCTGTGGCTGGTTGAGTTCGTCACGGTCAATATAATTCCGGATCAATCCCATCCACGTCTGACGTGTATCTAACAAATACAGGCCAGTCCAGTTCAAGATGCCTTTACTTAAAGGTACGTTCAAGAGGGATTCCTCCACGCCCGGGTGACGTCACACGGGCGTGGAGGAATTCCTTCACCTATGGGCCGTGTGTCAAAGTGCTGCTAATGGCACTGCCCGCAGACGAATTTGTAAGAAAACACAGCAATCAGGTTTATCCCAAATGCAATAAATTATAATTTAATCTTTGATTCTGGGCCTCTTTGCAAAAAATTGGATATTTAATCATTTAATTTTCCCATGTTATATGCTACGAGGTGTGACGTCACATCCGGTGATCTGCGCTTGCTGTTGGGGGGGGCTGAATCCAGTTATCACCACGATTATCAATCCGAGTTCAACCCATAAACGACAAGTACGACTAAATATGCAACTTATTTGGAATCAAGGGCAAAATTATGTTATCAACCTGCCACCTTATTTGGCACGTCATGACCTTAGTATTTTCCTGGGCCAAGAAAAGATCCGTTTACTTTATGTATCATTTCTTACTGGCTATGTAACAACCCTCACGTTTTTATCCCCTGTCTCTTAAAATATTCGAGGTCAAGGGCGATTAGGACACCCCCTCCCCCCTCCACACACTCACACACATGACCATGGGCGCCGAAAGCGGGGGGGACGGGGGGACGCGTCCCCCCTGTTGGCCAACCAGGGGGGACGTCCCCCAAAATTTTTGGGTCAACCGTCATTAATGTTGTCAGGTCCCGAATATGCTCATAATTTGCCTCCCCGGTCAGCACCAGCCCGGGTCCGTCCCTCCCCCTGCGAAAATTCCGTGGCGGCGCCCCTGCACATGACAAAGGTGAATGAAAGACTAGAGCCATGTTCCAGCCGTCAGCACAGTTTTGTCAGCACCAATCAGCGGGCCGCGTTGCGCCTACGTCACAGGACTGTAGCCTTTCCCCGGGAACTAGTTCTAGAGGTTTTACGGGCTGACGGCCTGCTGTTTGTGCTGGTGAAAAACCGTAAGTGCACGAAGTGGCAGCCTAATATTTTTTAATCGTATAAAGGTTTGAGTTCCCTTTGCTTATCACAAACTAGAGGCGATTATGGCGCTGATATTTTCTTTTCTGGAGGAGAGGCTAGAGTTCCTGCTGACAAAACTGTGCTGACAGCTGGAACAGGGCTTAGAGCTGGGATTAAGACATTCATTTCCCTCGATCCTTCAGTGCTGACATTCCTTCAAGCCCCTATTAGTTGTAAAGCACCAGGTGTCGTGAATTTCCTTCAACAAACCAATCAAAACCATCTTGAGAAGAGGGAACCACCTCCCCGGGCTCCGTGTTTTCTTCCAGATAACAAGTCTATTCCAGAGCCACTGCACGAGCGCGACAACACAGACTGTGTGGTGAGCTCTCGTTGAACGCTCTGATGCGCGTCTTGTCAGAATTACATGCTAGGGTAGTTGCCTTTCATCTCCGCGAGTTCTGTCTTCAGTTTCTTCCACCTCACTTTCCGCCAAGTGAGCAAACGGGTTAGAGATATGCAGGGGCGCATCCAGCTGTCTGGTTTGGGGGAGCAAACGCATGTCAGCCTCGAGCTATAAAAAACGCTGAGCGGTAGATGAGGCATTTGGCGGGATTAAAATGGTTTGATCAATCATTTTTCACATCAGCTGCACATAGGCTTACTGATATGTTTAAGACATATCCTCTGACTGAATTTCACTAAATAGACGGCTTCAGTTCCCCGGTTTTAGGTAAGGCAGCTACACAGTTCGCTTGCAGCTGCTGGACTGGCCTGGAGCAAACAGACAAAAACCGTTGTTTTTCAAATCCGTCTCCTCTCAATTGGTCAAATATGAATCACTAACTTTCCTGGAAGAAAGGGGGCAAAAGAGGGTTTGGCCCCTCCTTTTTCTTTGGAGGCCCATGGCCTGATCTGACCCCCCCCTGGAACCGCTCCTGGAGATATGCAACCGTAAGGAGTGCTGCTGGGTCCCTGTGGATCCAGGCTGACAGAAGACTAAGACTATTCTCCTGTCAAGGGCGTAGAAGTTGTGTCTCCCTAGGCTTCAGCGATCGCTATGCCTGTTGAATGCTCAACTTCATGAAATAACGTTGACTTTAGACCATGTATGACACTTGACTTACGCTGTGGGACAGGCCTCTCGGTTTTTGGTGGTGTGATTGAAATTTTGAGATGTTTTGATTACCAGTAAGGGCCGGCACCCGCCTGTCCCTTCAACTCGGAAGTGATACTCGTGCGCGGCCAAGATACCTTTACTTAAAGGTACGTTCAAGAGGGATCCCTCCACGCCCGAGTGACGTCACACGGGCGTGGAGGAATTCCTTTACATTTGGGCAGTGTGTCAAACTGCTGCTAATGGCACTGTCCGCTTACGGATTTGCGAGAATGCATGGTAATCAAGTTTATCCCAAATGCAATAAACAAGCATTTCATCTTCGATTCTGGTCCCCTTCATGCAAAAATTGGGATATTTAATTATTTGATTTTTCCCATGTTATATGCTACGAGGCGTGACATCACATCCGGTGACGGCCACTCGGTAGAGACGAGTCGCCAAGGTCCTCTTCCGGCAGCCAGATTAACACCAGATTAACAGGTCGTCTAGCGACACATAGAGCCATAGCTGGAGATCTCTTCTCGATCCAGGAGGGGGTGTCCTGAGTGGATTTACGCTGGCACGGCAATTCAAGCGCTATACAAAGCCTATGGGAGACCCAAAATCCAGGGGGATCCAACCCCAAACCCCCCTCGGATTTCCACCCATGCATTGAGATATGTGTCACTAGACGATCTTATGGTGTTAATCTGGCTACCGGTTGCCATAGTTCCTAAATTTGAAACGTTCGGACTTATATTTGTGTGACGTAGGTATAGATACTTGACAAATACCCGTATAACACAATATTCAGGGTGCTGGCAATCAATCCTGACGGTAGAGTCCAAAATTGATGTCAAGTCAAAATATTTTATTTTGACAACATTGGGAATGTTTTGTGAGCCTTTGCAACTTGTTCCAGATTTTACATAAACTTGTTGGGATATTTTATTTCGGTTTTCATATTTACTTACTCTTGGTAACGTATCAAGTTCTTTGGATCTGGTTTCTGTCAATGATTGCTGTGCTTTGTTTGATTTTTGCGTTTGCTGTGTTTACTCGTTTGAGGGGCTAAAGCTCTCTATCACTTTTTTACACTTAGGTTTTTTGTGCTAGATCAAAATTGGGATAACACATTCACTACAAACTAACACACGTGTTCCGTCCGCCCGGGGGGCAGGGCCACCAGCCTGGGCGCAGGGTGTGGTTTATATCTTCTTAGACGTTCCCGGGCACTATCATGAAATGGCAGGTAAAGCAAAATATGCTCTAACATTTGTGTTTTTTACTTAAGACTTTAAATTTGCACAGGCCTCTTAGAAGGCTAAAAACACTAGATGCCATGTTATCTTATTTCAATGTGTTAACATTATTTCAAGTGTAGCCACCAACAATCATTTTCAAAAATCCCGGGGGGGTGTGGCTGACAGCTTGCCAGTGCAAGCTGCACGAGGCGTTCGAGGCTATTGCAGAAGTACTGCGGTCGCACCCTCTTCATAGAAAGCTGGAAAGGCACCATTAACGATGCGCCGGTGTGCAATTTACTCGGTATAGGAGCCCGGAGCCCTGCGGGGCTTCCAGTTACAGGTGCTGCACACGCCAAAAGTTGGGATTTGACCGGGTATTCGTCACCAACTATATGGAAAAGCTGTTCTTTGTGTGTGCATGCTAAGCGAAGTAAGCATGGGCACATTAGGTTTTAGAAAGTACCTGAGTAAATTCCACCGGCTTTGACTGTTTCCATGCCACGCTTATCTCCTTGATGTTTTCAGAGGAAATATGTAAATGCTATTTGGCAGTTTCTGGGCTGCACACTTTGACTTCTCTCCATTGACCTGAACTGCAACGGCGACTGCGGCGGCCTGCAGAGATAATTGCTGGCTAATCACGGACCGGCATGTCCAACAATTGGCGCTGGCACACGCACGCACTTCTAAACGGTCGGGAATGAGGTCAGCCACGCGCACCGCCCTAATCGCCTCGGCTACAAAACGCCTGTTTCACACGCACTTACTGTTACATGTCATGTTCTTGGCTGGATCGTGTGTTTGCGAGATCGCGTGAGTGATTCATTGGGCACCTCCAATCACGCATACATAAGTGTTTGGCCTGAACTTGGCTCTCAAGGATGGGATTGCATTCGGAATTGTTTGCTGTAGATTTAAAAACTGTATGCTCTTCACCTTGAGGTGCGCTTGCTGAGTCGACAGTTTTCTTCACAGGTTTTGTGGACGCTCAAAATGTTACTTCACAGTTGCGAGAATTGAATTGAATTGAACCAGAGAATTGAAAACCAGGCAGAATTGAACCGCGGCATTTGAACAGGGGTGCGCCCAAGTGTAGGTATGTACGTTTGTACGGGGTTCTCCTTATCTGGGTTGCAGTTTTTCTCCCTATCTGGCCAATCAACCAGGGGAAAACCTCCCAAACTTGCGGCACTCGAGAGAAGATTGGCGCCTTTTCTGATTTTGATTGACTTTATCGACCTTGTAGTATAATCTTGAGTATTAATCTTGACATACTCAAAGGTTAGCCAATTCACTAGAGTTGGACTGCCACGGCAGCGTTCCCTGCACTGCTTTCCAGTTTTGGCTTCATTTCCCACTCTCTCTGTTGTTGCCAGGCTGCAGTCTGCCCCCCCCTAAAAAAATCAGCTGATGCCTCTCCATTTGAACGTGTGGGAGTGATCATTAGGAAAGCGAAAAAAGAACACAATCATGGAGACTGTACGTTAGCTAGACCTTCAGTCCTTTCAGAGGGGCTTATGATTATGCCGCTTAGATGTCGTATGAACATGGGACTAATTCGTAACTGGGGACAGAGCTATCATAGTACACCATCAGTGTGATATTACTGACAAGTCTTAAAGACAGGATGAAAGCCACAGAACACAGATGAGTGCATGAATATGAAATAGAGGGTGCGGAGAGAGGTGCCTACACCAAGCTTAAGATGCTCTAAACCATGAATTTGACCGTGAGAATCAGTAAAAAAAAATTCACCGGGTCATGTGAGGTTCTTTTATCGTTACACCATGCCTTTGATGTGTATGACGGAAGAAAGGTTAAGAAGGGTGAAAAGTCAGCAGGTCGGGTGTCACACTCACCACATTGGCAGCGGGCGGGGGGTTCGTAGCGCCTGTCTCCGAAGAGCGTGTCCCAGCCCATTTGCGCCTGAAAGGTCAGTGTCACGTCACGTCACGGGTCAGGTCCGGTTAGGTCCGTGTCAAGGTCACGTCACGTCACGGCTGTATCGGTGCAAATACAATGCGCACAACCTGGTGATTACGCACTGGAGTGTTCCAAGAAAATACAAGATTGAGAACATCAACACTCGGTGTTACGGTAGGTGCAATAATGTGTGGAGATGGATTCAATTGACTGATTTAGGTACGGTGTTTTGCTTCCATCTAAAGAAATGTTTGCAAGTTCAACGTTTTGGTAAAATATATACATTTTTGTTTGCTGGCTAGGATGCTAATAAAACCAGGCTAAATTGTATGCAGATAGCCAAGGGAAAAACTTACTAACATGATTCAAGCATCGATCAATGGGAAATTGCAATCAATACACACAACATAAATTGTTATCCGATATCATTGGCACTATGTTACCGTACCAAGCTTTGGCGTATGGGTAAAAGCGTAGACTGTGCTCATAAACAAAAAACAAACACATAATTATAGTTGCCCTGATTTCTACTGCTACGTAGACTTAATTATATTTCAGTATTTGTCTTAAAAACACTAATGACGTTTTATAGAATCACCATTGTATCATGCGAGTCGACAACAATAAAGTTATCGTACACAGGTTACAAAAGGCTGAGAAAAGTTGTCACTGAGTATGTTTGTGCTCGGTTTAAAGCATGCAAATGATGGTGATGTAACTTCCTTTACTCGTTAATTTTCGTTGCATTTCAGTTAGAGTTCTCATATATCCCATGCAGTCCATCACTGAAGAAAAAACGCACATGCTCTAAATGAGAAGGTACGAAAAACACAAACCATCCGGGAAAAGTGGAGCTGCATGCTCAATCATCTCTCCAAGCACGTGCAGTATAGGCAGTACATACCACGAGCCTAGCAAGCAAGATATAGCTGAAGACGAATCAAAACCGCAAAAAATGCGAGATATTTGCGTACTTCGCCTCATCCAATGAGAAATATACCGGCTCTCGTCCGCTTAGGTGTGAAACACCATCGCACTATAACCTTCTCCTCGACGAAAACTGAAAGTGAATGCGAGCAACCTTTCTGGATCTAGGTCATGATCTAACTTGCCAAATCATGCTATCACTCAGCCGAGTGATCGCCAAAAAAACTTGCGTAAAAGCAGTCAAGTTCAAAATGTCCCAGTCATGGTTGCGCTGGCGGAACCTACTTTCCCTCGATCATGACATCCAACAGAATTCGGTAGCACTGAAGCGACGAGGTCAAGGCTGATCACCTTTCCTGAACCAAGCTGTTAGGAAATGCTGTCTGGTGGCGTAGTATTCGCGGGTTTTGAAATGAAAAGGCCTCAAATCAGTGGTGGATAACTTGTTCTAGCCTGTGGTAACGGTGATTTGAGTACTCGACGTGGATCACGAAGGTGAACGTTCAACAGCTGGGAAATTTTTAGCTTGTTTTTGCTTCGTGATTCCAGTCACCTGTTACGTTGCGGGTGTAGTGCTGACACATCTCAACCAAACTTCAAAATGCACTCGTTGTCGAAATGATGCCTGCCAGATCGGATGTAAGCTGAGGGTAAGAACGTTGGTATACCGGCCAACTCCCCAGGTGTACGCTTTGTGAACTTTTCAGGCATGGCCAGAAGTTTCGTGTTGCTCTGACTTTGCGATCAGGGGTATGAAAAATGACGGTATTGTCCTCAACGTAAACCAACTCTTACCCCGAAATAATAATAGGTTTCCTCAAAAGAGAATGACTTGTGGGGTCTAACGAGAAAAAATATATGTATTCCTAATGCATATAATGGGTAGGTTAGATACAAGAATGTGCTACCATGTTGTATTTATGTATTGAAAGACTTATTCATCAGACCTCGAATAATGACAGTCTCTGTTTGAAATGAAATGGAAACCGAGGAAAAAATCAACATTCTGTTTTCCAAGATGTCCCCCAGCTATGTTTGCCAGATCGGGCTTTTGTGAATCCTGTTCATGGTATACCTACTCCTTTTTGTTTAAGTTAGAATCAAATAAATTAGTATTTATAAATATTTATTCCTTGGTTCGTAGTATGCTCGTATCTGTACCCCACCCTCGCCTTCTCTCAGATGGATATGTTAGTGTCGTTGCCAGCTAAATTAGGTATCGCCGTTAGTTCAAGATTGCGTTTAAAAATGCATGAGGGCGCACCTAGACCATGCAGTCTTCTGCCGTCATGGCAGCTGTCTAATTTCAATTTCAGCTGAGTTATGCAAATGTGCTGCACTCTTCCGGCAAACGAAAGCAATGGCAAGTATCGACAAAAGTATGTCTTGTGTCGTCTTCCAAGTAACCGACATCGACGGACGTTTTGAATATTTGAGCCCGATGTCTTGGTATGTGGTACTCCAATTCATGTGTCGCCTGTAATGACAGCCTCCTAAATTGATCAGACTGTGGAACAAACAGTACTGTCGCCATGCATAAATTAACGGAACGACCAAACTTTGCATTCTTTGCAGTGGCTGCAGAACCGTATACAAAGTAGAATTACGGTTGGAGTATTCACGGTTTCCTGAGTCCGTCGGGCAGGCAAGCCCAGCTCAGGCGGCTGGTTATTTAGGCCAGCACAACTGGACGACAGCAGATTTTGGCGTCTCTGGTTTCCACTTTCGGGGCCGGTCATTTTCCAACTGCTGCGGTGCGTGATACCGGCAGACTACGGTGATGACGTCACTGCCAGAGGCTCTCAAACATGTGTGCGCAAGGCAGGGTTTTAGTGTTTGCAGACTGATCAGCTGGCAACGGAAACGATTATGTTTTGGGTGTTTGAATGTCCACAGAAACAAAACTTTCCTTCTATCTTCTGTTTGGTCCGCACCACTAAAACCTACTTGCAATGCTTCAACACAGGAGAGATAAATAAATGGGTAGCACATCGGGTCCCCGATTTTTGTTCAGTCATCTTTAGATGTAATGTAAAGCTGAAGATAAATAGTAATTATCATAGACAGCAATGTTTAGGTATACGTGCATGTCGCGTCTCATTCTTATGAGGGATGTGTTTGCTCTTCGCGACGATGTATGCATGAACAGGGCGATGTGAACGGAACTCTTTAGCATTGCCGCTTTAAAAATCCTCTTCCCGTATGTTTTTTTTTCTTTTATATGTGTCTGCCCTATCGCTTTGTTACCTGTCCAATTTTCATGATCTTCATCCATCTCTGGTGGAATTGGATTATCCGTATTTGGTGTGGATAATCCCTGTAGTGCTGCAAGCATGCAGGGTGATTACTGTAGTGATGAAAGTGGCATAAAAATCTTCCTCAGCAAGATACAATCAGTTCACATAGCTCTTCTAAGGCAATTTGCCCAGGCGAAATTTTCATATCATTTAAGTTGCACTTTCTAAAATAGTGCACGTGGAAAACATGTTGGTAGCCACTGTTTTTGTGATTGGAGGATTTCGCTGATGTCGCGCAATCCTAAACTGAGCACATTCAATACATTTTCGAAGCTTTTGACCCTAGGAGAAAAATACAAACTTGAGATAATCAAAATGAAGGAACTATTTTATGGCGAAGCTCAGGCAACGAGGGTCGTGAGAAAATCCTACTGAGCTGACTAAATCCCAAACAAATCACATTTAAAGGTTTATCGGTGTATTTTAATGACGTACTGCTTACAGAGCACCTGTTTTTTACCATTTTAGTACAACTGGTAGTTTCATAGTCATGTTGACAGAGGTTTCATTTCGAGGATTTTAGTGGTTTGGAGGCTCATCGGACCATGGCAGAGTTGGAGAAACACGGATTTCATAAGCAGGGTTCTGTCATGCACATCCAGAAGTGTGTGAGACAGAGGCGGAGCTCGAAATACCTCCACGGGGGGTAGGTGGGTGTGAAACGGAACGGCAACTAAAGTAAATCACCATGAACTCAGATACTTTCCGAAATAAAATTGTTCAAAGGGTTGCGACCAGCTGCCCCGCTGAGCACGCCACTGGCGTGAGACGTGGAGGTACGCCCACCAAATTTCCCACGTGCCCGGAAATGGTTTGTACTGGAGCCGAGCGGCAGCACCGACCGCCGCGGGATTTGTACTGCGGTCGATACGGCGAGACGGCGCAAATTAGGGGTGTTGTGAATTCCAGGACACGGACGACTTTGGGACCAGGCTTGTCTTCTCTTTAAAGGGCAGTCCGACGAGACTGAATTGTAATGAACATAAGCGTAAACGGCGAAAACTAAGGCATTGCAATTCGCAATAATTCTGATAAGAGGCTTCGCAAGCTTCAAAAACCTAATTAACTAGTTGCAAGTATAAGCTTAACTCTTCATCGCGGCGTTGAGCTTGACTCCCTGGCTTGCACGTTTTTATAACGCTTTCATATTGAGTTTATAAGATTCCCAAAGTCCTTTTCTGCCAAAACATGAGCCTCTTACGGCATCCTCAAAATCAGGTATAATGTTACGATGTTATCTAAGCATTAGGTACATCATAAATATGAACTAATACCTACCATTTCGCTAGCCACGTTCAACCCTTGCTTATTATTTAGTGGCATGGAAATCACACGCGTTGGCTTAGCCTCGGGCTTTGCTCAGTATATATGTACTCCGATAATTATAATTGCGCCCTCAATAAAATAGAGTGTAAGGTTCAGTTTTAGAAATGCCCTCTCTAAGTCTGCCGGAACCTAATGTGACTAATTTGTTATGAAACCCCTAAAAAGTTATCTAGGTACCCTTATATCACAACAAGACTAGACAGAAAGTCTGCGAGTATTCCAATGCCGCCGGCGGGCACTCCGCCGGAGCTCCAGACAGGTTGTATTAAGGCCGGTTTTACGATCCCGACCTACGACAATATTGTCTTACCTGTAATTCAGAGCGCTATCGGAACAACGTCGCGTGACGAGGGCAGACACTGTGGCTTATGCAATTACCGAATTCATGCGGGATTTTTTATTTAAAGGGAACGTGCCACCTTTATAACATGAGTTTAACTGAAATAGCCAAGTTGTGAAGCATGCCGGAAAACCCGGTACTCTATATATAATATGTCTTGGAACTCAAAATTTCCGTAGAGAAAAGCTAAAAACTACCTGAAACGTACCCTTCATGTACCCTTTAGCAGCAGGGCACAGACTTTCAGCTGTTGGTGTGACGACATATGCTGACGTCAGGACGAGTATCAGCCAATCGAAGCCCTTGAAGCCTATTGAACATGGTAGTGGTTGCCAGATCATGACATCATATACAGGCAGGTATTTATTTATTTCCCTAGAGGAGCATTTTAAAAGTCAGAATATGTAAATTATTGTACATTTTACAGAGAAATAAAGGACGCTCCCATGATTTTCGGCTAAGAGTTCCCCTAATTACTCTAAATTCCAGGATTCGACCAAGGTGCCACATTCCCTTTAAGCGATGTAGCAAGTTATGAATGCAGTTAACTTTGGACTGGGATATGCTTGCGTGTAGAATCGAGGTAGCATGGATCATTTTACAGTCGAAAATAGAATTCAGTATATTCCACTGAACTCTACAGTAACAATTACCGATATTTACAACCTTTTATGGCACAACAATACCGTCGGGTATGAAAACATGTTAAAAAATGAATAGTCTCCTCAGCACTATTGCAGAATACCTTCAAACACTTATCGAAGGATTATCAGACTTGTTACGTAAGCAGGCTGTGATTGTTTATTCTGTACAGCTGGCTTTTACAGTTGCCATAACCAGTCGTATGACTGTGGCTAAAACCGTGATTTTGTTACATAAATGGAGCCATGATAATAAATGCGTAGACGTATGGTGCCTAACACCCAACTTCAATATAATTTAATTTAGCCAATAAAAAGCCGACGCAACAATTGTCAAGGTTACACGACCTCGTCAACTCTCACCCTGTTGGGAGGGATTTGGGGATCAGATCAACTTATTCACAGGCTCTGCCGGGACTTGAACCCAGACCCGGTGACTAAGTAGACAGGAACGCTATCCAGTCCACCGGTCAGCCCCTTGATTTTGTGAGTGCATGCTTTCAGATTACTGACTACAATATATAATATATTTAATGGCCGTGTTATATTGAACTAGCGTGCTCCACAGAAACCTGTTCAGTACTTAAATCAGTCGAATGAGAGACTGAAATATTTGAGGTGAAGCATTTGCATAGTAATCAGCAAAAATTCTCACTTGCAAGGATTTAACTGTAATTTTAAGCTAATTGGGGAAGCAAGTTGCATTACTGCCTTATTAAATCAGAAAAATAAAACTTTTTAATGAAGCCATGCTTTCATCTTAAAGGTAGGGTTTATCCTTCACCATATTCAGGTAAAGGTCATGCATAGGAGAAATTGATAAGGATTTCGGACAAAGCTTGACATTTTCGTAGGACACCACTTTTCTCATGCGTTTGCATTTTTTAGTCACAGCATGCACAAAGTGACCCCACATCATGAAGAGGAAAATGTAAAACGTCATCGATTGGTTTAGACATCAGCTAACCTAGCGCACATTAAAGCTGAACATTAAAAATAAGTGCGGGTTACATCAAAGGCTTACCTGCGCTTGGTGAACACAGACAATCAGCATCAATACTGCAGAGCACTGCATCATCATCAGAGCTCGAGTCCGCATCATCAGCTTCACGTTCCGCTCCTGAGTACCACACACTCACCAGCAGCCCCAGGACCCGACCACTTCACCAGAACCACGCAGTCTGACCTCCTAAACTGCCAGCACCCTTGACGCTGAGGTAGCACTAGCTTCCTACCAAAAATGACCGCTCAGGGCATTACAGCATCAATACCACTCCATACTTAAAAAGCCAACAAACACTTCTAGCACAAACACTTGCAACACTCGCGCCGATCGAAGCGTGTACAAACACAGACAGGAGTGCGACGTCTCCACCGGCCACTGGCCACCCTTCAGCCGTCCTCGCATCCACACCTCCAGCACGGTGCCACCAGCCGGCAGCGTCAGAAGCAGGCCGTGCCGCTACTCCAGAGTCTCGCCACTGACTGAAGACACAGCCGGCCGCGCGAGCCCGGGCGGTGGAGCCTCATCGAAAGTGAGACCGGTAACGGACGAGGAGCTCATGTCGGCCGTGATGTCGGCTGAACAGGGTCACGGCGCTGCCGCCCGTCACGAGGTCACCGAACAGCTGGGGGACAGCGTGACGCCACCGATGGGGGCGATGTGACAGGACGGCTGGGGGCGTTGAAGGATGGGAAGACAATGACAAGACGCGAGGAGGGGCAGCAACACGGGAGAGCGGTTGCAGGATCGGGAATAGAAACTGGGAAAAGGACAGCAGCATGGACGGAAGAAACTGATGTACAGGAAGCTGGGAAGACAGCGGATGAAAAAACGGACAGCAAAATACAGACAGCTGGGAAATGTGACAGGACAGCTGGGGACAATGTGACAAGACAGCTGGGGGCAATGTGACAGGACAGCTGGGGGTAATTGGACAGGACAGCTGGGGGCAATGTGACAGGACCACTGGGAAAATGTGACAGGACAGTTGGGGGAAATGTGACAGGACAGTTGGGGGAATGTGACAGGACAGTTGGGGAAATGTGACAGGACAGTTGGGGCAATGTACAACCACAAAATGTGACAGGACAGTTGGGGGAAATGTGACAGGACAGTTGGGGGAAATGTGACAGGACAGTTGGGGGAAATGTGACAGGACAGTTGGGGGAAATGTGACAGGACAGCTGGGGGTAGTGTGACAGGACGGCTGGGGGTAATGTGACAGGACAGCTGCGGGTAATGTGACAGGACAGCTGGGGGTAATGTGACAGGACATATACGGTGGGCGGTTAGTCCTGTCGTGGGGGCACTGATGTTCGCATCCTGGGCAGCGCGATGTTTCAGAGGGGCGCTATCGAAATTTCAGGGGGCGCCGTGACCATTTCAGGGCATGCCTAGGTCGATTGTGCGGCGAGTGCCCCCTTCCTGCCCCTTGAATCCACCTATGCTATTTTGGCTGCCTCCTTTCCTGAAGCGAAAAACTCAAACGGCTGTAGTTTATATTCCGTTAAAATTATTCGGACACTATACTAGCCACTTTTTTGCTCAGACAATTATTCAGGTCATGGCATATTGAAGGCAACAGCTTAGTGACAGTTTTTGGTTCTAGCGTCTGACTGTTGAATAAGAGTCCTTTTTAGGCAGCACTAGAGTCTTTTCGTTACGGCAAATTGAATTATTTATAAAATTTCCATAGCAGGTCAACATGCAAGAAAATTACCGCTGACATTGCAACATCTTGGCCTCTCCATCCACCGCAAAGAGCAGGCTGTTTCACTTCTCGAAAATCAAACCAAGAATTACCCTACCAAAGGTCATGGCAAGGTCACCATCCGACCTAATCATACCATTTTCCATAGTTCCTCACGGAGTTTTGAACCAAGTATGAAAACCCGCTTGAATAATCCCAAACGAGCTCTTAGGGCTCACAGACTGAAACTTCTAAATTTTTGCCCTGAAAAAGAACCTTCGATACCGTGATTTTGAGGAGAAGTCATTTTAAGTCGTATATGAACAAATACAACTATTTTTTGCTACTTCATTTTTTTCTCCTTTAGAGGAGGGGTCACGGGCCCATACCTGACAATAGGCAACCGATGTTAAAAATTGTGTTACCACAAATTGTGGTTCTCGATGGGCCTATCATGTGACTTAATGGATGGCTTTAACCGATAGATTTTATCGACATATCAAACCCAGTGGCAGATCAAGATTTTCATTTCGGGGGAGGGGGGAGCTTGGGGGCCTCAACCCTACCTCATCTACCGCACCTGAATAGCCTGATTAAATGCTTATTCTCGGGGTCGGTCTGTCCAAATTTTTGCCCAGGGATGGATTCAAGGGTGGGTGAAGGACGCCCTGACCTCACCCTTAGGTTCGAGGAACCCCTGTGGTCGTGGGCACCCAATTCGAGCGCCGAAAGCACCCTGGACGCCCTGAAAAAATGTGAACACTGTGCCGTTCAGGCATTTTTATCAATACTCGCCTCTCAGGATTTTCGGAACTCCCACCTTTCATATGTTTTTTTCGTATAGCGCCCGTAGACGGTTGCTCCGGTACTGAGGGTAACGCTCCTCCCCGCCCCTGCCCCTGTAGCAAGGAAGCGTGGGGACTTCAGAGCTAGGTCGGGACTATTCGCACCTCCTGGGTTGCATTGTCTTTTCTTACGCCATGTTGCCCAGGTGACACCTACTCAACCCAACATAGTCTACGACCATGGAACCATGGAACAGAATTCCAGACACGAGGTCTCCCAGTCCGCTTATGACACTGATCGAGTATCGAGTATCGAGATCAGGATCCCACCCGTTCGCCAAGGGGAGGGCGGGGACATGCCACCTAGTGGGAGGGGTGGTTTTTGTGCACCAGGAGAGGTGCCCACCATTTTGTTAGGGGGCGGGTGTCTGGGAAGTCAGATGAAAGGTAACGAAATTAATTGTTTCAGAAAGGCACCGCTCTGCCAATGTATACAAATAGGCAGAAAATTGTGGAAAGAAGGTTCGTGGCCGGAAAATTTGGACGGAAAACAGTGCAATGCACCGGAATACAGAGTGACTCTGCATGTCGTCCCTTTAAAAGTCAATTTTAAGACGCTCGAACCTAATAATAATTGTTGGTGTTTAACGACGCACCAACTGCCAGGGTCACACGGCGTCGCCAATTCTCATCCTGTTGGAAGGGATTTTGGGGATCAGATCGACTTATTCAGAGGCTCCGCCGGGACTTGAACCCGGGACCAGTGGCATAGAAGACAAGGGTGCTATCCACTAAGCCACCTCATCCCCCTACGCTCGAACCTCACGGTTTCGGCATATAGTACGCGTTTTGCTTTTCGTGTAGCTTTGTGTTACTTTACATGGGGGAATAGGGTCAGATAAAAGGCAGAATGAGCTACATACTGTGAGTATATGTTTACTCATTTTATTTATTTATTTATTTATTGAAGCTGATGAGCGACAGGTTATCATGCATCGCCCAATTACAGCTCATCTCTTTTCGATTCATTTTTGAGCATACAAGTACATACATACATATCACGACAAATGCCTAGCTCGTCAGTTGTTTAGCATGCTTTTTTACTTGGGATTTAACAGCAGAGGGAGGATCGTGAAAGAGGGGGCATTCAGGACAAAACGACCAAAAATATTTCAATTTGACACCACCATGTCTAGAAAAATCTGAAACTTTGTCTCCGGGGTAGTTTTGGGCCAGAAACACGCCTGTGAGAATCTTAGCCCCCTCCGACCAACGGTGACCGAGTTATAGCCCGAGGCATTTTCGGGAGGTCACGTTGTAGACTCATCTTTGATGCTTCATAACTCAACAACGCATCACCTGATTAACAAGTTTTGTATATCATTGAACTCGTCTTGAATTATAGTTTATTTTGAAAAAGAAAATGTTAAAATTTGAAAATTTTTACTTTTAATTTGTTTGACCTTTTCCTTTTTGACCTAGCTTGACCTTTTCCCAGTTGAAATTGCCCTTTTAGACACCTCAAAAATGTTTCTTCATAAAATATCTTTCGATAGCAAAAATAAAAAAAATGCGTTCTTGCTATAAGTTCCGAATATTTAGCACCTAAGGTAGGTATGTACACGGTTTTTGACCATTGCGGTAGTACAGCCTTATGTTTAACGCCGCAAATATAGCGATTGCTTTGTAATCGGTCGCTGGAAATCATACTCCATTGTATTTACGAAATTTTAATCGTACAAGTATCCGAATTTATGACAATTAACACGCGCCCACCCGAGGGGTGGGCAACCGGCCTCCTCAGGTCTCTACAGGTAGTAAAAAATACCTTCGCGCAGCGCCACCGTACTCCATCTACCTCTAACACAACATTTTGCAACTTCTGGAAAAATAATTTAGGTCAACTGGGAGGTGGTAGGTACCGTAAATGCCGAAGGCCAGCAGGCAACTCAGTGGTGAGGGGGTGACCTGAGGTAGACGGTCGTCGTTATGCCTTATGGGACTTTCAACTTTGTTTCCTTGATTAACACTTTATCGTGGGAGTTGCTCGTTTGGGTGGTGGGGTCAGGGTCTCCTTAAAAAGTCCCTTGATGACTCTAGTGAGACACCTACTCCTAAAACCGCCTCCTTGCCGCCCCGGTAGCTCAGTTGGTAGAGCGTTGGGCCCGGCCCGCGGCTCAGAAGCATGCAGTGGCAGTGCATGTCCAGGCTTGGGATCGGTTCCGCTGAGACGCTCCGGCGCTCAATAGCTTACCCGACGTACAGGTCGGCTGGCAACTGACTGGTGAGAGGGTGACCTGAGCGGGGCGGCCGTCCCTGTGCTGTGGGACGTTAAACGTTGGCTTCAAAATCAACCCTTCATTGTGGGAGTTGCTCGTTCGGATGGTGGGGTCGGGGTCTCCGTGACAAGTCCATTGATGACTTTAGTGAGACCCCGACTCCAACAATCGAACTGAGAACAACTTGTACAAAATGTATAAAAAAACTGAACTGGCAACAACTTGGGCAATATTTATAAACAGAAAAACTGCAGCCATTAAAAATGATAAAAGGGATTCCTTTTTCGAGGGAGACGAGGGCAAATGAACTTATTAATAATGAACATTTCAGCCTTAAACGAAAATTTACAAAGATGTCGCGACCTTATCAATAATTGAAACAAGTATAACTTATCCTATGAGCACCACTAACTCACACAATTACATCGTTCCCGGAGATGGAAAATAGTATCGATGCAAGCTGATCCAGTGCAGCACAGCATATGTTTGAGAGGATTCATGCAATGTAAACAAACGTGTCTGAAAGGCTTTCATTCCCAAAAAGTAATTTGAATCTGCTCATATATTCGACAAAATGTCCTGAAATTGTAACGCATTCGACTTGGTCGCTTGAACAGGTTGCCTCATGATATTTTTACAAGGTGATCATTTCATAGCTGACACGGATCCGAAAATACCAGATAAATGATGACACAGTGCACTGGGAGTGATGCCGCTTAATAGCCAGTTTTAATCATTACCGAATATGTTACATACAATCGTTTGGTCGTGTCGCCTTTGAGGTTGCTCAAGGTCACAGTATTTCTTACGGGAACTAAGTGGAAACCTAAATTTTGTGGTATAATAGGTGACAGAGAAGAGCCGTAGAAAGAAAAGTTCAGCACCATTGGAACACTCTTGTTGAGCCCAAACGGATTATGTATCTTATAATATTGCCTAGTAAAATATCAAAATTAACCTGCTTTGACCTAGAGCCATGCTTAGGTCTGTATGGTAAAAAGAATATTAATCAAACTGCAGAGGCAAGTCAGACACGACAATGTAAAAATACAACCTCCATCGCAATTCTCGACAATTCTTAATTCTCGCAAGTTATCAAAATTTACCAATCGCCCCATGCATTTCTAATAGAAAGATCATGACCTTTGCCCTGCTCCCGGTTATCGATATAGAAATCCTGCTACGAAAAATTTTCTTGCTAGGCGATCTTACTATGTAATGCGATTCTAACCACGATAGACTAAATTTGATATGATTTATGCACCTCCCAAAGTTTGAGGTTAGGTCTCTTGACCTGGGTTGGCGGTCTGACCTGGTATGACCCAGACCTAAAATTTTGCCAGAAGCTGCAAAAATTTCGAGTTAGAGGTACATGAAGTACGGTGGCGCTGCGCGAAGGTGTTTTTTTTACTACCTGTGGAAACCTGAGGAGGCCGGTTGCCCACCCCCTCGGGTGGGCGCGTGTTAATTGTCATAAATTCGGAAACTTGTACGATTAAAATTTCGTAAAGACAATAGAGTATGATTTCCAGCGACCGATTACAAAAGCAATCGCTATATTTGCGGCGTTAAACATAAGGCTGTACTACCGCAATGGTCAAAAACCGTGTACATACCTACCTTAGGTGCTAAATATTCGGAACTTATAGCAAGAACGCATTTTTTTATTTTTGCTATCGAAAGATATTTTATTAAGAAACATTTTGAGGTGTCTAAAAGGGCAATTTCAACTGGGAAAAGGTCAAGCTAGGTCAAAAAGGAAAAGGTCAAACAAATTAAAAGTAAAAAATTTTCAAATTTTAACATTTTCTTTTTCAAAATAAACTATAATTCAAGACGAGTTCAATGATATACAAAACTTGTTAATCAGGTGATGCGTTGTTGAGTTATGAAGCATCAAAGATGAGTCTACAACGTGACCTCCCGAAAGTGCCTCGGGCTATAACTCGGTCACCGTTGGTCGGGGGGGCTGAGATTCTCACAGGCGTGTTTCTGGCCCAAAACTACCTCGGAGACAAAGTTTCAGATTTTTTCTAGACATGGTGGTGTCAAGCCTTGGTCGATCTGTCCTGGAATGCCCCAGAGGTCAGATTAAGGCTGGGAGTGAACAGATATGTTTGTGTTTGTCGCGGCTCGGCAAAACAACCCGCGTTTTACTGTTTCTGTCCTTGCAAATTGAATGTGAAACAAACTATTCGCCGATACTCTCGTATTCCTAGTTGGGATATGTAAGGGGAAAGATTCGAGTAGAAAGGCGCAGTCAAAATTTTCAGATACAATTTTATGGACGAATAGGATATCGTATTGGACCCGTCTACTCGCCAGGCTCGATACCCTGAAGTGGGCAAGAAGTTCAGAATAGGACATCTATTCTGAAGACCGAGAGGAGTGTGGGTGTGAGGCTAGCCAGATGAAAAACTTTTGTTGAATTGTGTCTAGTCTTTCTAGTTGAGCTGAGTCATCTGACCAGTTTGATATCGATGAACACTGGTCATCCATATCAAACTGGTTGAAAATAATCATAAAGAATCCAACTGGTCATTGACCAGTTGGAAGTATTGATGGTTGTGGTTAAGTAACCGCCTTCGTGATTACTTAAACCTCTGCCTTGAGTGACTTCAATGGTTTGATGTTTTTCAGACAATTTTCCGTGGTCATTAAGTGTCACGCTTTAACAGCCGCAGTTTCGCGACATCGGCACTTGCGAGCGCTAATGTTGATGTGGCTCCACTCATCGCTTTCCGATCGGCGTAATTAGTTAGGCTTTTAATTATTGCGTATTACTGTACCTGAAAGTCCGACTCGTGCAAAGAACCATTAACTGAAAGGGCCGTGTAGTGGCGGATACAAGTGGAGGCTTAGGGGGCTCAAGCCCTCCCCCAATGTTTGAGCACCTATAGCTAATGCATAGGCGGAGGCTGATCCGAGGCAATGGTGAGCAGGGCTCGAGCCTCTAGCCTCCCCCCTGAATTAACTCCTGGACCCGCCACTGTGGCCATGTACTCCACCAGGTTACACCACCCCTTCACACCAGCACTTCTCAATAACGCTAACGCACGTGGTTTTTGTGTCGTTTTTTGTGGATGTTTTTTTGTGCGATTGCACGTGCGTCTCCGGAGCCAGCGTGGACTGACCTCACTGCCTGGTGAGAAGAGAGGCGGTGCGTGGGAGATTTGGGGTGTGGTAACCTCTCCGTGACCTTCCCTTTCCTCCACTGGAGGTCGTCGAATGCCGGTGACTTGGCTCGGCCACGGTTCACATGCGCTTGAGTTTGAATGCGTTTGAGATGCTCCCGTAATATTTTGGGTTGAGCTGCGGCATGAATGGTTGCGCCCCACCCTAATACAAGGCTATTCAAGAATTGAATTCAGAAGTCGGCGCTTCACCGTCCCTCGCGTCTGTCTGTTTTTATCACGGCCTCGCGGGGTGAGGAAATAGTGAGAGGGCCGACTGAAGGCTGCAGGTGTGGCAGCCAGTGCTACCCTGGCTGGCAGGGCCCATCTCATGAAGGTGGACAGAACCCTCCGCTTGCGTGGTGAGCGCGTGGCTGCAGTCAGCGCCGTTTCGACATACCGCCCGCCATCGATCTGACCCAAAAGCTCGGGATGAATTACGACGGGCTGTTCCGACGCGGCGCTTACTTTTGCGTAAAGGGTAAAATTGGGCCACCAGGCCTTGATCAACAGCCTTAGATACTTGGAGATGGAATGGCTGCATAGGCGGATCCAGGGTTGCCGATCGGGGAGGCGGGCACCTTCCGGGGGGGGCGCCATCCAGCCCGGGGGGCGCTACTTTTGATCGGCAAAACCTATCAGATGGGCGCAAAATTATATCGGTGGGCGCCAATTTTCGCATGGGGGGTGGGTGGGAAGCAATTTTTCAGGAAGGTGTCATCGACCTTTCAGGGGGCGCCGTGACCATTTCAGGGGGCGCCGAGGGTCGATAGCATGGGGGCACGTGCCCCCTTGCCCCCTGGATCCGCCTTTGAATGGCTGGATGGTTTTCGGTGGTTCGAGTCCAAACTTTTGGTTGGAGGGAGAGAAATGGATATTTTAGACAGCCACCGGTCATGATACAGCTTTCCTGTAGATGGTGGCTGGATATTCGTATGAGTTCAATTCTTCAATCAATTTGCGTATTAGATCGGCTAGATCCCTCAAATCGGGTAGTGTTAGATTTCGGTATGAATTTGGATTTCTATTGTCGATTCAATTGTATTTTTGTATGCAGATTATATTTGCATCAT
Organism: Lepas anatifera; assembly: GCA_034440635.1. NCBI lineage: Eukaryota > Metazoa > Arthropoda > Thecostraca > Lepadidae > Lepas > Lepas anatifera. The sequence goes on along the minus strand of JAOTON010001929.1, from coordinate 1,569,027 downwards.
CATCACGGCGTAGAAACGGATTGGAGTGAATTTGTTTTGATAAGGAGCGTTCGATTAGGGACCGGTTTGAATCCCAATGTTCTTGGCCATGACGGACCTCACCTCCCTTGCACCGGTCCCTGGCTTACCTACCGCAACAACGATTTTGTTGTATCCTTAGGTTAGCATCAAACAAAATTTAGAAATGTTATATCCAGTCCTTTAATTATAAGTAATTGCTCAATATTAGTGTGTAGAATTAGTTGAATCACAGCCTAGCCCTTTTCTGCATATAATAAAGTGTGTACCTATATGAAACTTTCGTAGAACTTATCAAAAATTCCTTGCCTGCTATTTCGCTATATTAAAACCCGCTTTTACAAATGAAAACTGCGCTTCATATCTGTAAAGTTTCTAGAGCTAATAAATATCTTCTACATCTAAGCATATTTTCTATATCTGGTATTCAAACCTCTCCTCTCTATTGGCCTAAAGGCTGGCAGCGTATAGTTAGATTTTGGGGCGGAGGAGTTTGGTCTCGGTACAGTCCACCAGGGGGCAAAAGGTGTTCAGTGTGTCACCATTGAAAATGTCAAACCATAAATGTGCCACCAGCCCAGGCTGTAAAACGTGGCACATTTTACGTTAATAGGATATCAATGGATACTCCTGAATCATCCTAGTTTCATTGCGAGTTCAAAACACAGGGGTCAATTTCGGCGTTTTGTTCCGCTACTGGTCTGGAGGAAACATGTCGGCAAGTTTATCTCACCTTGCCCACCTTAGGCTGTCACCATTTAGAACGCCAAAATGATAAATTTTTCGACCCCTTGGGTCATCACCCGCTCGCAGTACGCACAGTGTCTCCGTAAATTGTGAGTTCTACAACCAGTGGCGGAGCCAAGGGTGGGGGGCTCAAGCCCCATCCTAAATATCCGAGCCCCTATAGCTAATACATAGGTGAGGGGCAGCCTGGGACACTGGCGGATGAGGCTCGAGCCCCTAGCCCCCCCTTGAAATGAGTTCCTGGATCCGCCACTGTCTGCGACAGATGAAAAATCCAGCCTGGGTTTTCAGACATGCCTTATCAACTGTGAATCACCGTTTGGATCCCATTAAACCAGTGTTACATTCTCTTAAATGGGACACTTGGAGCATACGTTGCCAACGGCTGAAAGGTGGGGAGACCATCCAGTCTTCAATCTGTTGCGACTGGAGACTTTCCCCACTGGAATAAGAAAAACTCGTCGGATTTGGACTAGCTGTTGCCCTCCGCACCGGCTGGTTTCGAAATTTTCTGACATCTTCCCAATTTGGCTGGCCTTGTTCGTGTGGGCCTTCTTCATCATGCTGTCTACATGCGCTTAAAAGTTAAGATTTGAGTCCAGCATGAGTTACAGATGCGTCTGACATGTTATGATTCAATATTATTCACCGTATAAAAGTAGAGTGAAGTGGATTGGTTCTCAGTGTCAGTCTTAAGTATTTACACCTAACAGCATTCAGATGCAATTTCCAATGGGCTGACGAATCACAAAGCCTCTGCAGGTCTGCCTGCAAGAGAGGGTCATCCGCTTCGAAGGCCACCTTTCTGTACAATTTGAAGTCATCTGCGAACATCAGACATCGGGAGTCTTCAATTTCACTGGGCAGGTTGTTGACAAAAATATCAAAAAGTAAGGGCGAAATAAATCCCACTTCAGGGGTACCACTGGTAACCTGACTCCACTCCGAGTACTTCTCGTTTAGAACAACTCACTGCTGTTGATTTTGGGGACAGAAAGAGAACCATTTTAATGCTGGTCCATAAATGTTGTGTACTTTTTAAAGTTTCTATGTCAGAAAGTTACAATTTGAAATGCAGCGGAATAGTCGGTGTAGGTACAGTTTGCTGGCCGAGAGAAATAGAGTTCTAGGCAGAGCTCAGGAGTGATGCCAGGTTGGAGGCGCAGGATCGCCCTGCCATGAACCCATTCTGGTTGCTTGACATGACAGGCTTAACATGTTGCTGTAATTGGATACAAACAATACGCTCTAGAACCTCTCCGAAGAGTGGGATGAGTGAAATTCTGCGATAGTTACTGGGGTCACTTGGAGAATCCTTTTAAACAAACCTCTGGCAGGCCTAAAATCAAGGACCCCCCCCCACCAGATATTCACCAAGGTAACTGAGAGCGGACTGGCTCAGTTGAGGTCTTTCGCCCCGTGTTGCGTTAGGCGACCGCCCGCAGTGACGGTGTTGAAGCACTCGGTATCTGTACAGCACCGGCGCCGATCAGCCTCTTACTCACGCGCAACTAGGTTAAGGAGCACGAGCAGCGCGTCGTGTGGAAACAGGTGTGACCCCAGCAGCCACAGAAGGTGTTGCACAAGCCGCGGCCCGAGCGTTTGTGAGTGGGCCTCTGAAGAAATGCCAGACATGGTGTTGCCAGATGGCCAGGTGGTGACGAGGTGACATCTTTCACTTTGATAATTTTGGAGCCTTATCGACACAGCAACTACCAAGGTTATATGGCGTCGATAATTTTTGTTCTACTGGAAGGGTTTCTCAAGAGCCGGATTGCTGCTTGCTCAGGGAGCCCGCTGGGCCTTGAACCCGTGCCTGCCGCTTGGAGAGCGAGCGAATCCTCCACTCTGGAATCGTCCTATTCGAGGTGGTATCCTCTCCTCTGGCTGATGGATTTACACTTTCATTGCTTAGTTAGTTTCTTTGCTTCATTGCTGACTGCTTAGTAAGAATAAGAACAGAAGCGGAGCGGTTTATTTTTCGCCCAGGGAAGTGAATGTCTCTTTTGGATATAGCCTGGGAAAATCTGCAGTGCAGCTTATGGCGTTTTTTACAGGTATTGTAACATTAATTGTGCATATTTGGACAAAAAGTATGCCTGGATCACGTCAGGTCGACGAATTATAGCATGATTTTCGGACGCAGATAAGACGGATTTATAGCTTTTTAGGCTTCGGTTTCAGCAGTGTGTCATCTTCATTATACCCCATAAATTACCTGTATGTGTAACACAGACTCATAAAATATGAACCGGGTGCAAGCGTATTCTTAAAACCCTTTCAACCATATATTTTGGTCCTATACGTGATTATTTACCAGACATTATCATCAATAGCAGTACGAGCGGCAACATGGGTCATTCATTACGGCAGACAATCACGACATTGACCTGACCTGAATTGTCACATAAAAGCCAACTCAATTGTAATGTCTTGGCGCTCCGTGATACCACGGCACGCATCATGCTGAATTGCTAATATAAATGCCAATAGACTATTATATTATTACATATAGACTATAGACAATTGCAAAGTGCAAGTAAGTACAGGAGTTCCTCGCGATGCTAATGATTTTCTGGCATTTTTAGCAGGTACCGACTTCGACATGTTAGTGGACTCCATTGGTAGAATAAAGAAGAGGATTGTTTAGTATAAAGCGACCCGATTGGTGCCTCTCTGAATGCTTATCTGTTATACAAAACAACATGTTTATCTGAATTACAAAACTTATCAACGTTGTTCTTTTTGTTTTAACCTTTTGCATTGTGACCATGTGTTGCATGCATTTTCGACTTATTTTTGTATTGACTTTGCCTGTAATTGAATTACAATCATAAATACCTGTTGGCGGTTAGTACGAGATATCAGATACAAGTTTAACTGTCCAGTTAGCTATCTTGTAAGTTAGGGTAGAGTGGGGTAACGCGCCCACCTGGGTAAGACGCCTACTAGCATCTGCAGACTGACGTAGGAACTGGAGCCTACATCTATTATTTTTTTCTGTTTGCGATCTTTCTGATCTGGTCCTGGGCGTGTTTGGGCGCGCCTGGTCTGCTCCAGTAATTTTCAGCAAACATTTGTTGTTTTTTTGCCCCTCCGGATATAAAAACAAGCTATCTTAAAGTGGCGATTGTACTGTATGCGATTTAGGTGCACTCACGGCAATTTGTGAGGTTGAAACAGCGAGTTTGTGCCACATTTTGACAGCCACTATGCGGCATGGAAACGCCGCAGAATTGAGTAATATTTGTTGCGACGCTGCCGTTGCTACGTGGGTAAGACGCCCATGTGTAGTGCGGGGTAAGACGCCCCAGGCGCCTTACCCCAATATTTGGTAGGCGTTTTACCCCAATGGATGGGTGTGTCCTTAGGATAGGTAGGACATGGAGGTAGGACTGCTATTACTATTACCACCATCACGACCACTACTGGTCGTAATGACGAAGTACGTTGGGTTAGAAACAAATCACCGTAACAGAAGACATTGAGTTTCAAATATTAGTTCCTATAGCAAACAGGAAAGTTTTCGCGTTTGCTCTCATTTGGTCATCTTGAGGGGTGGTCTTAAATCACTGATGGATCCAAAGGGGGCTAAAGGGGCCGTGGCCCACACCAAAGCCTAAAAAGTATATTTCCCCCCTCAAGGCCAAATTTTGGCTGTTTTTTCGTAAAAATACTGCGTTTTAGAGATTTCTTCTCGATTTACCCCCCCAAACGTTGGTTTGGCCCCTACAAAATTTGCTCCTGGATCCGCCGATGCATTAAATACCTACCTTCGTCATGGATCTGCTTGAAGCACTGTTTGCATATGGTGATCCCGAACCATCATCGTCGTTAACTACATTTTCCAGATTACACATTTCCATCCTAATCTTACCTTGACATCCTGTTCCAGAATATGGGAAGACGTACCGAAGAAGAACCACTTGCGGGCAGAATGAACCGGAGGAGCTTAATGTGCTTTGCGCCCCCTAAAATATGCTGGGGCTCTATCTTAAATTGCTTTTGCGTTTTCCGTTGATAGGTAAAAAGCCTACCTGCTTATTTTGCTGTGTCGGGCTTTAATGCCTCGAATAACTTGCCCACTTTGTCACAACATTATCGTAAAGCGTAATCACGACAATGTTCCCACTTGTTCATATAACGAGATACAGTATGCGCTGGGTGTTATATGACGGCGTTTTACCCCGGGGCTAGGGCGTTTTACCCCGCTATCGGGGCAAAACGCCTTTTTACATGGTCTCAAGAAAAAACAAATTTCGCACACTTCGCATAGTTCTAGAGTCCCAAATTTCTATCCGAGTGTAGACAAAAGATCACAGAACTTAACGAAGAAAACATGACGCAATTCCATCCAGGCAGGATTGGTACAGACACATTCTCCCATAACGTATGCGTCTTACCCCACTCTACCCTACATAATGGTCGTATGCAAGTTTTAGCTCCATTAACAAGCCTTATAAGGAATGATCACAATGTGACTAGCAATACCTTGGTTCATGTGACCTGAGGATCCCACGTGAGCTTAGAATGTCACATTTGTGCAATAATATCATGAAAACAAACTTGGAGAAATGAGTGTGGTCTCTTTTTTCAAGAAAGTTATCATGTAAGTAAATTGATTGAGCTTCAGTTATGGGAAGAAAGTGGACAAAACTTGGCGACTAGGCCGTAGTAGGACATAGTTCTGACATTTTGTTTTTAAGATTTGGCTGACCTTAAATTGTATGCATCAAAATTGTATTGGCCGAAGTAATTGTATATTGACTGGAAATTGAGTTATTTTAGTTATTATAGCTATGTTAACCCGTGCACTGGAGGGTACCTCATACCCCCTAACTATTTTTCCAAGGTGGTGGAGAACCACGCGTAGCCGAAAAAAGATACTAGGAAAAATATGAGAGCATTTAATGGCGCGTAGATTGGTGAAATAATTATGAAAATCGGAAGAAAATATTTCGACTTATAGGCTTTCAAAGTCAGACCTGCATTTTAAAATCGCCGCAATCGAGCGGTGGGACCAGTTTGCTTGCATTCTAGACAGAGTTGTGACGTTATAACACCATATTACCGGTATGATATGTCAATATCACCTGACAGGAAGGTCAAATTCAAAGGTCTTATGTCAAGGTCATACCAGCACTTTCAAGATGAATGACCCCAGGTTAAGTGTTGATACCCAGTCTGACGTATTTTATGACATGACGTCATAGTTAGGGTAACTCAAGGTAAAGCTCCAGATCAAATGACATGGGTAAAGGTCAATCCTCATTTGCTGCCAAACAGTTTTTATATTGCTAGTAGGTAGCATATCATATTGTGACGTCGTAGGTCAATGACCTTAAATGACCTTGACCTCGTAATTTTAGAAAACATTCATTGCAGCCTTGCCGCCATGATCCCGGTACGCCTTTAGCATATTTCCGTGTTGTTCCTGCATAATAACGGCATTTCCCAATTGGTCCCTAACACGGCCAACATTTGACCTTTATGACCTCGTTTGACCTTAAAAGCATTGACATAGGACAATGAAAATTGGCTATGATATAGATAACTCTGGCCCCCACCAATCTCCCGCCCAGCATTGCTCTATGTCTCTTAGTTTCCGAGATCTCAGAGGGAGGCCTACCGGGCCCCCTCCAGTGCGCGTTAATGCCAGACCCCTCTCCAGTGCGGGTATTAAAGCCGCCCTAGTAGCTCAGTTGCGAGAGCCTGTCATTTCTCTGTCTCACAGGATCTTCATCCAAGGTGCTGACCTTTCTCTGTTTCTCACGGTCCTCATCTAAGGCGCTGACTTTTCTTTGTCTTGCAGGGTCTTCAAATTCTCAGCACTGCAGGATCCTCACCGAAGGCACTGACCTTTCTCTGCTCCACGAGGTCTTCACCCAAGGCACTGACCTTTCTTCGCCTCGCAGAATCTCCACCCAAGGCACTGACCTTTCTCCGCCCCGCAGAATCTCCATCCAAGACACTGACCTTTCTCTGTCCCGCAGGGTCTCCACCCAAGGCCTGCCGGTGAGCGGCACGCTGTTGCCGGCACCTGAGTGCTGCGTGCTCCACTTTCTCCCCGGAGGCCATTCAGCGCCATTGGCGGTCGCGGGCAGCGGTCCCCGCCCCCGCCCCCGCCCCCGCCGGTACGGCCGGCACGCGTTCTACTCACACGCAACAGGTGAGAACCATGGATACACTGTCTGGGGTCTTGTTTAGGCGTGTGTTGGCCGTATGTAGTTTATCTGACATTTTCTTTGGGGACCAAGGAAACAAAGAGTTTAACCCCCGGGGATGAGGCCCCCTCAGGTTTCGGAAGCAGAAAAGACAGGCGCAGCACCCGGTAGGGCTCACCCCACGCATCATTTTCCCATCATCCCGAAATTTTACCCCGGGTCACCCAAGGTCAGGTCACCAGACGAGGTCAACCAAGGTCACCCACTTCACTTAGAGCGTAAGAGCACATTCAAAGTCGATCGATTGAAACCCACACTCATGACCCCCAGGGTCTACAAGGGAATCCGGGATTTTAGATTCGTGCCCGAGGTCAGGTCACGAGGCGACCCCCATTGGAAAAGCATGGGAAAAGCTATTTCAGATATAAAAGCCACAAAAATGATTGCAAATACCAGACTGTTCAGAACAGCGTTTTGGACACCCTTTCACGGATCCCAGGGGTCATATTTGCCCTTTGACTTTCCAAGGTCATCCAGTCACCGGAGGTCAAAAACAGTATTTTGACAATAACTTTGACCTAATAGCTAGAGCGGTAAACCAACACCACGTGTTTGTCTTGTCACTGGCTTTCATTGATATACGGCAAGGCACTTTTGACCTTCGTGACCTCAGGTCATATTAGGTCACGGGACCTCTGGCGGTCAAACCACGGCGGGAGGTCTTTACGTTCCACATACGGAAAAAGACAGGCAATTCTATCAAATGTACTTACCAGGCCTCAATAGCCTAATGACAAAGAGTTAGCCCAGTTTGCTAATCATTGCATATTTGAGTGAAAATAGCCGATCTTGACCTAATTTGACCTCTGGAGGTCAAACCATTGACCCGAGCACAAAACATGAAGAATTTGTTACTGAATTCACGCGAGCTTTCTATTACACTTGCAGATTTGCGCTAACGCCCATATTTTCGGAGTTAGAGGGGGCCATCGATGGCCCCCTGGTGGGGCGAAGGTGGCGCCACCCGGTGGGGCGCGGGTTAATGATCACTCCAAAGCGAATATAATTGCGCTTGGCACATCGCTAAGATACTCTTGCTTTTCAGGCTCTTTGGTGTATTTGCCACAATAAATATAGACAGTGGTCACATCTGAAGAGCGCTATAACTATTTTCCAGCGATAAAGCTATTGATTATAAGGAGTGTAAAATATCGTCAGTCTACAGCGACAATTCAAAATCGGCAGACTCGTAGCTGACCTGACCCGGGGGGAGGGGGGCAGCAGGGAGACACTCGCGATACCTTCACTTTCTATTGAGATATGGCACTGAACTCGCAACTGCAGGTTACAGCTGCAGACCAAAAAACTCCAATGTATTGAGTTATTCGAGCTTTTTCCTTTGAGAATAATAATAATTGTTGGGGGTTAACGACGCACCAACTGTCAGGGTCATACGGCGTCGCCAACTCTCACCCTGTTTGATTTCCTATGAGAATGGGAATCAAACGGGTTGACTCGAATGCGGGTTGGGGTGGCCTAGTGTCTTCGTTGCCAGTCTTCGGGTCGGATAGCATGGATTAACGTGGGTTCAATCCCCACGGCGGGAAACCGCCTTCCTTGTCCGATCTGACCCGGTAGAGAGGATCCTTAAGCACCCACGCCAATACTCCCTGTAATCGGGCAAGTGTGCCTGTTGGAGTGGCCCTAATAAAAAAAAAAAAAATGAGCATGACAGAATATGTGTAATTTTTGGGGCTTATCGACGCACCGACTGCCAGGGTCATATGGCGTCGCCAACTCTTCCCCTGTTGGAAGAGTTTCTCGGGAGCCAGCTTGCCCCTTGTTCAGGGAAGCCCCCGGGCCTTGAACCCGGGTCGGCTGCGTGGAAGCCAGCTACGCTGACCACTCCACTACCACGCCCCCTGAAAAATTAAGTGGTGACCACCGTGGTTGGATAATCGTGATACCCACTTAGCTCACAAGAGTTTTCAAGCTTTTGTTCCCCTCAAGATTTCATGACCAGATAGCTAAGAATGTAATGTATTTCAATCAGCATCTCGTCCACTTTAACTCGTTGCAAGCAAGTCCTGAGACACAGCTGAAGTATATTAAGTGTTTATTTCCTACAGGAGTCTCGAAAATTTGAAATGGTCCACTTCAGTTGGTTAACACAGCGGTAAATTAGGCAACCATAATCACGTGAATGGCATTGAAGGCTGAACTCCGAAATCTGGCGTGCCTACACTCCTTCTACAGAGTGATCAGACCCCTGCCGCATGTAACCTTATCCAAAGCTTCTCATCATTTCAGTAAGCGATGCATGTCATGCGTTATCCACATGTGATTTCAGTTCAGCGCGATCACTCGCGCCTTCAGCAAATGCTGTCTTTGCTATACTTTGTGAAAGGCTTCCTGTCGCATTCTCTGTCGTACGCACTGTTTACCCAATATCTGGTCAACGGAAGTCAACGAGACTTTAGTGACTTCAGTGAGTGGGTGACCCAGTGGTTTTATTGCTTATATCCTGACTGGGTTCGCATGGATTAGCATGGGTTCGATTCCTACGGCGGGAAGCCGTATTGTGTCCCATCTGGACCGGTGGAGCGGATCCTTAACCCGCACCCCGGTGGGCCTCAGAGCCACCTTGGCCATGGTGGGGGGTGATTGAACACCCCCTCGAACTCGACCCCTATGCGGGATAGCGAAAAAAACGCGAATGCTGGTGGATAGCTCATAGAAATTAATGAAGAAACTATATCAGTGACTTTTTTGCTCAGGTCAATATTGAGGTTATGACCGGTCAAAGAAGTTGGCATTTTTAGTAGAGTTTTTGGGCTCTAGCATCTGACAGAGCTGAGGTAGAATAATTTTTAGGCACCATTCGCTTCCTCTCGTCACGGCAAATCGAATGATGTATAATATGGCCATACTAGGTAAAAAAGACCTGGTCTCCGGTCAGGTCAAGGTTACTTTTAAGTCGAGTTTTAAAGTGGCGGTGAAGGTATGACAGTGACGTCATAATGGTGGTAAAGATGGTAAAAATGATCATAATCTGCCAAATATATATTATTTCTAAATGAGCTTTAGAAGCCAAAAGTTGATAACTTTTGGCTTCTAAAACTAATTTAAAGATTACATATATTTGGCAGAAAATGATTATTTTTACCATCTTTACCACGATTAAAGCATAGTCAATATGCATATCAATCGACTCACAATAGCAATCCAAACGCAATGATATAAAAACAAAAGCTGTATCATCATTTCATGCAAATTAATGGGCCCAAGTCTGAAAACTGCTAAAGTAGCCCCAGATGACCTCTCAGAGATCACAGTTAAAAAATTTCAACATGGACCTGGAAAGGGGCCAAGGATGCTACGATTTGGAGAATATGAAGGCATTATCAGCTGTATCTACACAAATGCAGCCCAAATTCTGTTTTCCCATGTATTTCCAATGGATATGTTATGGTCCGTACTTGACCTTAGGTCATCGATATGAAAATCCCGAAATTTATTTTGTAACACTCGATGGGCCCATTATGTGGTATAAGTCTCAACCCGATAGATTCAGCCATTTCTTACTTATGCCACCTTAAACATATTTTGAGGTGAGGTCACTTGACCTGCACTGGTGACCTGACCCAAAATGACCTAACCTTAAAATTTTGGGGAAAACTGTGGAATCGATCAAGGATAAGATGTGCCAAGTGCGCCAGCGCTTCGCGCGTCCGTACTTGGCACATCTTAAACGGCACATAAAAAACGGCGATGCTTCGCGCCACAGCTTTTTCGTGTCGCCGGAAAAACCGGAGGGGGTTGCTCAAATACCCCCACCGGGGCGAGAGTTAAACACTGACACCAGTACTTCCTGTAATTTGAAAAATGTGCCCGTTAGGAGTGACCCTAATAATACATATAAGGATCACATATAAAATATATTGGGTAATACATATCAAACAAAGAAGAAACTCGCACTCTCATCAGGTGTACCCGTGTTAATTAAAAAAATATATAGGTTTATGTACCTCATAGTATAGTACCTTCTCCTAGAAAAGTTTCATTTCTTAATAAAACGCTGGTGGTGTAATTTGAGCTCGACAGGTAACTGTTTATAGGTGGGTCAATGCGAAGCCGTTCCTAAACACCTTTTTCACACGCGCAGAGAGGTGTCTTGAGTGGAGGGGAGTCCCAAAGTGTCCCACCCCCCTGCGATCTCGGAAACCTAGAGGGTTAGAAAAATGCCCGTCAAGATGAAACTAGGTCGTCAAGGACAAATCTGGGCCGTGCTGGAGAACTATTGGAAATGTCAAGTAGCATTTTCCGGTGGCGAATGTTTTTTTCGGAAAACGCTTCTTGAAAAAATATGTGAGGGGGCACTTTAGGATCCTTCGAATACGCGTGTTAACGCGCGTACTGGAGTGGGCTTCAGAGGCCCTCCCCCTATTTTTCCGAGGTGGCCGAAAGACTGCTCGTAGCTTGAAAACGCTGCTCGGCCACGTTTGAGGGAATTCAACGGCGCGGCGATTGGAGAAGTAATTTTGCAAATTGGTTGAACAATTTTTTACTTAGGTATAGGGCTTCAACTTCAGACCTGCATCTTGAGATCTCCCCAATTGCGTGGTCGGACCATTTCGCTTGCTTTGGAGACCGAGTGGTGACGTCATAATGCCATTTAAACTGGATATGTCAAGGTCACCTTACATGAAGGTCAAAGGTCACTTGTCCAGATCATACCGGCACTTTCAAGGTTATTTGACCTAGTGCTTCCGGTAGAATGGCGTTATCAAGTCTGACTTATATTATGATATGACGTGATAGTTAACCCGCGCCCCACCGGGGTCATTGATGGCGAAAACTCAACTCCGAAAGTATGGGGGTAGCGTAAATCTGCAAAATGAATTATAAAGCTTGTGTGAATTCGGTATGAAATTACTTCACATGTTTAAGCGCTCAGGTCAATGGTTTGGCCTCCAGAGTTCAAGTTAGGACACGATAGGCTATTTCCACTAAATATGCAATGCTTGAGCTAACTGGGGGATGAGGTGGCTTAGTGGATAGCACCCTTGTCTTCTAAGCCACTGGTCCCGGGTTCAAGTCCCGGCGCAGCCTTTGAATAAGTCGATCTGATCCACAAAATACCTTCCAACAGGGTGAGAGTTGGTGACGCCGTATGACCCTGGCAGTTGGTGCGTCGTTAAACCCCAACAATTATTATTAAGCTAACTGGGCATACCTCTCATGCCATTACAGCTATTGCAGTCTGGTAAAATACATTTGATAGGAAAATGCCACACCTTTTTCCACTATGTGGAACGTAATGACCCTTTGCCTGTGGTTCGACCTCCAGAGGTCACCTCGTGACCTAATTTGACCTGAGGTCGCGAAAGCTCAGGAAGTGACCTGGTTGTATATTAAATAAATGCCAGTGACGAGACATACACAATGACGTTTATTTCAGTGCTCTAGCTTGATTAGGTCAAAAGTTATTGTCAAATACTATTTTTGACCCCTGGTGACCTGTGATGACCTCAGATGGGTCAAAGGGTAAATATCGGCACTGGGGTCCGAGAAAAGGTCTCCAAGAACGATTTTCTGAGCAATCTTAGCTTTTTCAATCGTTTTTGCCTCTTTTAGATCATAAGACAGCTTTTCCTTATACCTCGTCACCTGATATCAAGTGACAAAATAGAAAAATCACGGATATACATTTTCTAGATCCTGGAGAGGTCATGAAGCGTAGGAAGGTTCACATTAATCAGCCTAGAAATGTAGCTATGGTAGAGCTCAAAAGTTGAAGTGAGGTGACCTTGGTTGAGCTCAACTGGTGACCTGACCTTGCGTGACCTCGGGGTAAGAATTTCAGGGATGGTGGGAAAATATAGGGTGAGAGGAGGAGCTCTCAATCGCAGTGCTGCGCCTCGTCGTTTTTCTGCTATCCTGAGAAAACCTTAGGGAGGCCATCGATGCCCCCCAGTGGGGCGAGGGTTCTAGCACAATCCTTGTACTTCGTGCTTGAACTAATATTGTTCTACTACATGAAATCCAGCGTCATGAATTCAACGAAGAAAATATAGATGAGCTTATTTGTTAGCAATAATCGTGGCAAAATACCTTCAAGTGCTTGCACATTTGAAGAAAGGGACTGATGCCTACCCATATAAAAGAGTAATTGGCAAATTAGGATGTTTCAAACAGTGCAACCAGCAAGACGGATAGCGAAATGAAGGCAAGTATGTGTGTTCCAGTCAGTAATGTTATGCCTGAGAAACAGTTAGTGGTGATTATTGTACTTGCATGCCCTCCGGTCCCATGCTAAGCCCCATTAGTGACCCCCACTTGAACATAATAGCTGTGAAGCATTGATGCTCAAATAGCCACTTGCATCCGGACACCGATGTAAGTGAGCGTCCGTGACAGAACTCGTGCCCTTGGCCACTGTTTCTGTTGACGAGAAAGACATGGCAACCGATTCTTGTGGCCCCAGAGCTCGGTATGAAGTGCCAGTGCCGCTGCAGACCTGCTCACACCACGATGCTACTGCCGTTGATCTTCGCAGTGTTTACAGCTGACGCATCAGTCGTCCCTGCTGATACCTTTTCCAGATCGGAGCCGTCACCGCCTGTTTGCCGTCTCCCAACGACAAAGGCTCCGACCCGCACAGCTTGCGCCATTCACTGCGACAGGACGGGCTCCGACTGCATCGGCTTCAGCATGGAGGACGGCTTCACCTGCGTACCATTCTCGACTGGCTGCCAGCCGCAAGACATGGAGAGTGAAGCAGGCGAGCCCATGTTCTCCCGGAGGAAGGTGGACCGTAGCGGGTGGATTCTCTCCGGCGCCAGCTACTATCGCAAGGAGAAGCTGAATACGGGAATGAACTTCACTGAAGCCAGAGTCTTCTGCAAATCCATGGGTGACCATGCAGACCTGCTCTGTCTTAACGATGCAGCCGAAGAAGAGTGGATTGCTAACCACCCTCCAGGACCTGATGCTGCGGAGTACATTGGTCTTCAGAAGATCAATGACGTGTTCATCAACATCGATCAGTCTTCGCCCGCTTACCTGCCGCAAATAAGCCATTCTCAAATGTCTGGAGATGGCTGCGTCAGTGTGGAGAACAACGGTTCACAGGCAGCCTTTAAATTGGTGGACTGCTCAGAGCTGATGCTCTATTTCACCTGCGAAGAACCCCAGCGCTGCATCGTTCAGCGCTCCTGGCCTGACGGATGGTACAGCCTGGGTGGCTACTGCTACCACTACGTCTCCTCCCCCGCCAGCTGGTCAGACGCCGACGTCCACTGCGCCACTCTGAAGCCCGACGCCCGGCTCGCCTCCTTCCCAGACATCAACACATGGCGCACCTTGAAGCAGGAGTTCGATGTATCGGCTGGAATCTTGGTGGGAGTGTCAGATCCCTCCCACAATGGTAACTGGGTGTCCATCGATGGATCGCCCTGGTCCTTGCCGTGGAAGGCGGGACAACCCAATAACTATGGTGGAAACCAGTACTGCATGGAAATGATGGTGTCCGAGGATGTTGGCGACATAGAATGTGAAGCTCCTAAACCATTTCTTTGTCGAACCATCTGCGAGGCATGTCACTTAAACGTCGGTTAGCTTGGTTGAGGCCGCTGAACTCGAGAATTGAAAACTGTATCTATATATCGGGAACGCCATACTCAATCAGCTGGAGCCAATTAGTAACTTTTCTCTCGATATCGTTTTTTGTGTATTTGTCCCTCCAGCTCACCAATTTTTGGAGATTTTCTATGAAAAAATTAAGTTATTCATGCTTTTAGTTTCGTGTTTCTGTCCACCTCCCGCACCTAGAAACTATCCGTCTATATCCAACACTGACTAGAAGAAATGTCAAAAGTATTTATGATGCTAGACACCCATTAAGTTGATTTGGAAAATAGTACTGTATATTTGGTTTCAAACTAATCTCACAAGGGCTGAGGTTAAAATTTCTTTTGGAGGGATGCATTCCTTACTATCCGTTATCTCTGTTATTATTTGACAGCAGCAAAATAAAAGTAATCGAGCCACTGAAGTGATATTTTTGGCATGACCCACCGAGTTTTATGCTCAATGACCATATTGGGTAAAAGTTCGGGGTTTTCCCAACGTCGGATAAACGTCACTGATTAGATAAGCGTCGCCGTGCAACATATTTGTCCGATCATATTAGCATTATAATTACTGACAGGGAGAATGAACTCCCTGCTGGATTGTAGGAAGCTCTGTACACTCTATTGGCTTTACCATACCTATAACGCCAAGGCTGGAGATCTCATCTCGTTCAAAAGCAGGTGCTGGATGATCTAACGCAGGCACGGCAATATTAACCCTGTGCAAAGTTTATGGGACACCGGCGATTCAGGGGTTTCCTCACCCCCCAAACTCTCGATTTCTTCACCCATGTATTGGCTATGCGTTGAACTCCTTCTCTACTCCTGTGCCACTCATTGGTTAAGTACAGTATGGTAAGTAAACCCCGGTGGGGTTTATCTGTGCACTCTCTATTGCATATTAGAGGAACAAGATGTGATTGTCAGGTATCAACCCGACCTCAGGTCATGAGTATACGCCACAAGTAGTGTATTAATTTTCTGTAGCTGGTAACTATAATACATGACATGAATTTATCTCAAAAGCGGGCAAGTTAGTTCCTTCTGGTCGCATTTGGTTTGGCATTTATTGTATATGGAAATTGGGATAGTTTTCTCCTCAGGGGCGTGACCATGAATTTTTCTTACTGGTGCTAAGCCTGAGAGGGCCTGCTTCCACTGGAAGGGGTCGACCGGTCCGGGAGTCCACAAAATACGGAAACAAACTTGAATTTATTTTTACCGCTGGCTTAACCCTCGCCCAAGTCGGAGGTGTTCGAACACCCCCCTCGGGGTTTTCCAAAGATACGAAAAAGCGGTGGTGTAAAGCACTGCCGTACTGGCACAGCTTATTATTATTCAATTTTGCAACATTCCCCAAAATTTTAAGGTTGCGTTAGGTAACGATCAATTCTGATACCCGGGGTTACTGAATGCTGCATAGTAAAAGCAGGGTGAACGAACAATGAAGTGAACCGACTGGTAATGAAAGACAATTGTCTGGGCTATGCAGTGATACCATTTTCGATTTCATACCTTCGACACCTCTGCTAAGACAGCGTTTTACTCTACGGAAACTGGTCTCACCGCCGTGATCATTGGTGATTGAGTCGGGCGGGCTCCAGTGGCATAGGTTCCCCGGATCTCCGCCAGGTGGCAAGCGTCGCGACGCCCGATATTTGGCTAAATTTATAGGAAAAACGCTCTTATCTAATAAGGATCAGAAACAAAACCTTAGCTTCCAACGGTTTCGTACGTAATCGGATCTTGGCTATCATGCCATGCCCAATTCTACTCTGGGCTACGTGCCGGTCATCGGCCCATTTCAGATTCATACCCTCGTGTCAGTATCTCTTAACCATTGCAAGAAGCGCAGAAATCGGTGACGAATTCAGAAAGCCCCTTCCAAGAGGGACATTCCCTTAGCACAAGTCTTAAGTACGAACAGTTCCGTATGCAGCGGAAAATGCGCTATCGATTGGTATGCCTTCACATTCAGTGCATTTTGCCGGAGATCGGCCCATTTTAAGATGCGAAGACCTTTCTACCCGTGCGAGTAGAAATATTTTCGCATTTTAAAATGGGCCGATCTCTGGGAAAATGCACTGAATGTGAAGGCATACCAATCGATAGCACATTTTCCGCTGCATACGAAACTACGCGTAGCTAAGACTTCTGCTAAGGGTATGTCCCTCTTGGAAGGGGCTTACTAAGCCTCCACTGGCCTAGATTTCTAAGATTTCCGCTGGGCAGCAAGCGCCGCGGTACACACAATTCGGGTTCAATTTGCGGAAAAATTGGTCTTCCAAAACTTTCTTTACTGAGAAGCAGGCCTAACACCGTGCTTACGCACAATTTCGTGAGCAACTGGACCTCGGCTTATATCTAACTCGTCGTAAAGCTGCTGGCAGATCGATGGCCCATTTCAGATTCATACCAGCACAGCAAAAAATCTTAACCACTCCCGGAAGCATATGAACCAAAAAATAAACTCTTCAGCCATTCGCTATGAAAATATATCCTGAGAAGAGGTCTGAAGTACGCACAGTTTCATATGAAGGGAACATCGGATGAATTCTGTTATTGTCTGCATAGGCACATCGTGAACTGCGGTCTTAGGCACATACATATAGTTTCGATGCAATGGAAAAAGGCAATCAAACTTAATTAATTCCCATTCGGATAATTTACACGGAGGTCATCCCAATAAAAGTTCCAAATGCTTTCATTTCCCACAGCAAGCTTCCAACAGCCAGAACTCGTCAGATTTCTGTTAGGCATAGGCGCAGGGATTTTTTCCAGGCTGGTGGTGGGGGCAAAAGTTGTAACCAATGGTGGGGCGAAATACGATTCGGTCTATCACTTAATTTGTCGACAGAAAAAGTACGGAATCGGCTCAAAAGAGCACAAAGAGGGCCCTGCTTGTTACAGAATAGAGTGCTGAAGAGGGCTCAAGAGGGCCCTGTCTGGTATAAAATGCCAAATTTGGCCACAGAGCATAGTGCGGGCGAGCCGCACTTCGCGCGGCTCGTGTCCTCAGGAGGACCATTCGGGCCCTCAGGGAGGGGGCGGCTGTCCCTGCCGCCCCCCTTGGCTACGCCCCTGAACCACTTCACAACTACGGAAAGTAGAAACACAAGTTTCATTAGCTTACTCTGTATATATATCCTAAAGCTGAACTCTTAAGTACGCGCAGTTTTCTGTGCAGTCGGTGACTAAAAACTGAAAATATTCTGGTATGATTTTAAGGTAAGTGGTTTTACCTTCAGGTCGGCATATTTAAAAAGCAAAGGTTCTGCCCGCTTATCCGGTCAGCCAGCAATGACCGAAAGCCCCGTAAACCCTGTTGGGTTACACCATAACACCTTGTTACGCTTTATTTGATCCAGCATATAGGCTATCATCTAATATTCAGTTCTTGGTTT
This sequence comes from Lepas anatifera, assembly GCA_034440635.1. Classification (NCBI taxonomy): domain Eukaryota; kingdom Metazoa; phylum Arthropoda; class Thecostraca; family Lepadidae; genus Lepas; species Lepas anatifera. The sequence continues at coordinate 1,551,060 of JAOTON010001929.1, read as the reverse complement.
GATCATTTGTATCCGTTCATCCGTTGTATCCGTTTGTATTGACTGACACTCCTGCATGTAACATAGTGCGTACACCGATACATGCCTGTAAGACACCGACCTAAAATAGACCAGTGGCAATTTTAAAGTAAAATTAACCAGGCTCCCCAAGCACGGGGCCCCTTTAGTTACGCCGGTGGGCACCCAACCAACCATTAGCAACTCAAGAAATGTAAGATAGTGAAACACAAGTAAGATAGACACCCGCCGTCCACATCGAGCGGATGAAACGGCTGAGCGGAAGGACAGAGCGGAGGTACCGGTGGGGAGGGGGTCCACCCGGAGGTATGTGGGGCTCTCCGACCCATCACTGGGGGAGGGGACAGCAGGTCCGCAGTGGCGGCTGAATAACGCTACAGTCCCGGAATGTCAGGCGCACTACCCGATGGGCGGCACGCCGACCCCCTTCCCCTCCCCTCCCCACCGCCAGCCGCCGCGCGGGGTTGTTGTCGTGTCGGACGGGCGCGCCGGCCCAACAGATCCGACCGCCGGGGCAGGCCACGGCCGCGAGATCGCTTGCGCGTCAAGGTATTGGGGCATCCCACGACAAATCGACCGAGCGATAGCACCTTACATGTCAGAATTTGATGAAAATTTGTCACATCGGTTTTGCGAGGCGCAGATTATCGCTGTGATATTATTAGCTGCGCCCGTTTAATGGTTTTTGAGTTGTGCCCTCGGGCACTTTTTGGACCCAATGAAAAACCTTACTTTTCCACTTGCCATATATTAGAGACTAATAATTAGCATTATATTAATTGTAGATCCCTTGAGTCGTTAAGACCCAAATCAAATATGATGACGTCTAAATTTAAGTTGGCAAAAACAATCAAACATTACCGTTTTACCGGTGACCTAGGGTTGGGTTACGCGACTTGGTACTGATTAGAGTTATAAAATGTACTGTTTTTTTAATTATTCAGTGGCTTATCCGTTGTAAGAATTGGCAGCAGGATTTTTTATAATTGTTTGATGACATTTTAAATAAGTGATGCAAGAACAATGTATGTATGTACATACCTAACTGTTCAATGCCTTCCATAGTATCATATCCGTCCTAGCACCCCTCAATGGGCCTGTTATGGAATTAAATTTTCAGCGAGAGATGACCTTCAAAGAGTAAAATAACCCGTAATATCCCTCTGTCTTCCATTATTTCTTTGTTTTAACATGAGCCCTACAGGGGAAAAATTTTCTCCCTGCTGGTTTTCCCAAGAAACGCAAAAAAGAAGAAACAAAGGACAGCACAACTTACAGTGCCTTATTCCCAATTCGTGTTATGCACCTGACTAAATTTTCTGTCAGGTCATGCCAGATACAGGAGCTATTCAAGGGCAAGCGACCCAACCTCAGAACCCATTATAACAAGTTTCACGCTGCGTCAAAGGAATATCTGGCAACCGATCAGTTCCAAACAATAGTAGGGGAGACCAGGGCAAAGCGGTCACCCTAGTGATATTTGCTCAATTTTGAAGAACTTTTAATCCCCATTTCTTATGTTTTGTACCATGATTTTGTCCCATGTTCAATTCTGAAGACACTAGAGGGGACAAAAAGGCAAAAAATACAAGATATCTGCACAGGAAACCAAAAAGTAAACCAAAGTTATTTTGACCACTTTGCCCCAAGCACGGGCTTATTTTGCCTGGATTCTTTGTTTGCAAGATATTTGGCATGTATACTTTTCAGTTTGATATAATTTTAATATATAATTGTACATAAATGCTTAGATTCACTTGTTTAACCCTCGCCCCACCGAAGGGGCCATCGATGGCCCCCCCTCAGGTTTTTCCGGGATAGCAGAAAAACGACGAGGCGCAGCACCGCGGTTGAGGGCTCTACCTCTCACTGCATCATTTTCCCATCATCCCTGAAATTTTTTACCCCGGGTCACCCAAGGTCAGGTCACCAGACGAGGTCAACCAAGGTCACCTCACTTCACTTTAGAGCTCTGTAAGAGCTACATTTCAAAGTCGATCGATTTGAAACTTCCTACACTTCATGACCCCTCCAGGGTCTACAAGGTGTATATCCGGGATTTTTCGATTTCGTGCCCTGAGGTCAGGTCACGAGGCGACCTCTCCCATTGGAAAAGCATGGGGAAAAGCTATTTCATGATATAAAAGCCACAAAAATGATTGCAAATACTCAGACTGCTCAGAACAACGTTTTTGGACACCCTTTCACGGATCCCAGGGGTCATATTTTCCCTTTGACTTTTCCAAGGTCATCCAAGGTCACCGGAGGTCAAAAACAGTATTTTGACAATAACTTTTGACCTAATTGAGCTAGAGCGGTGAAACAAACACCATCGTGTTTGTCTTGTCACTGGCTTTCATTTGATATACGGCAAGGCCACTTTTTGACCTTTTGTGACCTCAGGTCATATTAGGTCACGAGGTGACCTCTGGCGGTCAAACCACTGGCGGGAGGTCTTTACGTTCCACATAGCGGAAAAAGTACTGGCAATTTGCTATCAAATGTACTTTACCAGGCCTCAATAGCTCTAATGACATAAGAGTTATGCCCAGTTTGCTTAATCATTGCATATTTGAGTGAAAATAGCCGATCTTGACCTAATTTGACCTCTGGAGGTCAAACCATTGACCTGAGCACTAAAACATGCGAAGTAATTTCTTACTGAATTCACGCGAGCTTTCTATTGCACTTTGCAGATTTGCGCTAACGCCCATATTTTCGGAGTTAGAGGGGGGCCATCGATGGCCCCCCGGTGGGGCGAAGGTGGCGCTGGACCCCCGGTGGGGCGCGGGTTAATATGATAGCGTCTGCGGAGTGGCAATATTGCTATCCCCTCCCCGCTACTCAGTTTCCAAACGCTCTAGCATTAAATGTTCCTATCTGACGGTAAAAATGTTTTGCGACAGGCCTCTTTGCGACAGGCCTCTGTGGTATGCTGCTGTGCCCAGCATGGACGGTTAAGGAGCTTCCAGCACCAGAAGACCGACGACTTTAATAGACAAAGTCGCATGTTACAATAGTCGTGAGTTGAATAGGAACGCATGCGTTGATCCTATCCGGGTGGAAATATTCTGATTTGCGTAGAGGGTTTAAGCGATGGAATAGAGAATTTTGTGGCGGTCGAAAGATTGCTGTCGTTTGCTTTTAATATCAGTCGTTTAAGACACAAGTCAAATGCTGGCTGCCACGTCTGCAGATAACGTTATTTCAATTTATGTGTAAAATTTCGGTCTGGTTTATCAAACCCACAAGAAGCGAAAAGAAACACGCGTATATTTCTGTATCCACGATGATCGCTAAGGCTTCCTCGCCATTCACGAACCAAGGCGCCCACTAAAGGTATGTACGTGCCACACACGAAAATGATATCCTCTGCAACAACCCCCCCTCCCACATGTATCGTGAACCCACTAAGACATATTGCGCAGCGTGACCGGCCATCACCTTTTTTGGATTTAGGGTTAGTCTCTGTACAAAAGATATTTCTCATTTCCATTGCCATCAGTTTTAAGAACTGGCGTCTCGGTTCGCCTCTCTGGCTCGGACCAGCGCTCGCACCGTTGGTGTTCATTCTTGGTCTTTCATTCCATGCCTCTGCATCAACCCCTAGCTGATCCTCAGGGTGCCTGCTTTCTCCACCTGTGGTTGCTTTCCCCTCTGGCACTTTCTCTGCATATGCACCAACTATTTAACTAGGTTGGGGCCCTAGCTCAATTTAGAGGCGCCCCAAAGGTCGGTGTATATTGGGTCTCAGAACATCTCCAGGGGCCATTTAAGCTCTGGTCCCCAGCTCAGCTCAGGGGCCCTATAACTGTGCAGCGGCCCAGACCAGCCCAGGGGCTACCCAGTTCAACACAGGGAGCTCAAGATTGGCTTAGGGCCCACCTTAGCTCAGGGGCCCCAGGTAGGATCTTAACACGCGCATTGACGGGGGCGGGTACCCGCCCCCGGCTTTTTGGAAGGCAGTATAAAAACGGCGGCGCGTAGCGCCGCCGTACTTGGCATACCTTTTTCCTCATTATTTTCACAACTTGTTTTCTTCAAAATTGTAAGGTTAGGACATCTCAGGTCAGGTCACCAGTACAGGTGGAGCGACCTGACCTCAAAAAGTTTAAGATAGCATAAGCAGGAACAGGTTGAACTTATCCGATTGAAACTCGTACCACGCAATGACCCCACTGAGTTATCTAAAATATGTTCCGAAATTTTTGATATCGATGACCTAAGGTCAGGTACGAGCCATGACCTCTCCCTTGGAAATGCATGGGAAAAATGGTTTTAACTGAGTAACACAGTAATTAATAAAGATAGAGCGTTTATTTAAACTGCATTAGATTTTCCTCGTCATTGCGGTTCTAATGATATGAATTTTGCCCAATTTGAGCTTGACCTGACCTCAGGCCAGGTCAAATCCTTGATTTGACCTGGCAAGGTCATGTTATATATCATTCGATTTGGCTTGCTGCGAGGATTCATATAGTTCAAATCGTTTTGCTCTATCTCTACTTGATTAGATGTAATGGCCAAAAAACTTCATTTACATGTCATCCCTATGACGGCTTGTTTTGTCCTCTAGTGACCCTAAATGTGACCTGACAAAAAATGGTTTAAATATTTTCGATGGAGTAGTGGATGGGCCATCCAACGCCTTTTACCGTTTTTCGCTACCTAGCGCGGTTGTCGAGATCTTAAGGGCGGGTACCCGCCTGACTCGCTAATTTGGGGGTTTGTCTAGAAGCCGAGCATTGTCGCCTGCGCTGCTTTTGTCCTACAATTAGCGGCCGTTGATGTGTATTTCGATAAATGTTTTTCCATGGGCGGTTCCAGGAGTTCATAATGGGGGGTCTACAATGTTTTCCATTCGAACCTTCCAAAGTGAATATACTGCCTACAGAATGGACGGGAGGGCTAAACATAACCATGCATTGAGCCGATATGTGTGTTATATAATGATAGGAAGCCATCGACGTGCTCAGGTACCGTAATTAGGGGTGAGGGGGGAGTTCACTCACACTCAAGTTCATTTTAGTGTTGTGTCTGCATTGAATGGGGCAGAGCATCGAAGATATGCATTTAATCCTTACACCAAATGGACACAATCCATCCATAGGTGGATCCAGGAGTGTTCCCCGGGTCGAGCAGAGGTGGATAAAGGCGGGGTAATTTGAAAAGTAGCCATACCTGAAAGGCGGGGTTGTTTGTCTTACCCTACTTGCCTCCCTGAATCCACATCTGACATATGTTTGGCATTTGATCATTTTGTTTGACATAAGAGATATCACACTCTACCTGGCGTATGTATTTCTGCAAAAAGACGAGCAAAAATCATATAATTCCCCAAAATTCTGGCCCTTAAACCGCCCTTGAATTTTTAATTTCAACTAAATACGCCAGGTACAAATATGTAAATACAAAAATATACAAAAATACAAAAAAGATACAAAAATATAAATACGCCAATAGTACAAATGTTCATACAACACTCCGACATGATATTACTGTTGTCCATACAAGATGGCACTGTAACGAAAATATCTGTTCTATTCTCTTCCTTCTCTTTTGGCCGTCTGTGCAGTTTCTTTGTTGTTGTTGTCGCCGCGGTTTCCACCGGGGGTATATTTACACACACACATAGCTTCAAGTGCACACTTAAAATACAATCGACAATTGGGCACATGCCCCCCCATCCACCATCCCTTGCCCACAGTCCAATATATATCCCTTCGCTACCCCCTCCCTTTCCCCACTCCCATCCCCTTTTCCAGTACAAACTACCGCACATGCTCTCAATCATCACACTGCACACAGAGCATCCACACTTCAAAACTCAGCACACAGTCCCCCAACCAACCAACCACGACCGTCCAACCGGAGCAAGTGCACGGCTAGCCACCACGAAGTTTGTGAGAGCCCTCTATATGATGATTTTCTTATTGGGAAAAAATAGAACTTGTCTCAATCTGTTGTACTGATTGTTCCCAACTCAACTCAGCCATAACCCGTGTGCTTTTGATATTGATATGTTCCAGTATGTCTTAAGCCTGATTATCCTTGTTCTTGTTTCTCCTCATTCCTCCGGTCCCGGTACTCGAACAACGTCCGCCGCGCCGCTACCGACCTGCTCCCGCGTCCCCGCGGGCCGGCCGCGTCGGAATCTTAAATCCGTTGCTTTGCGCGAACGCGTGCCCCGTGGCATCCCGGCGAGCTCGCCTGCGTCCCCCCCCCCACACCCCGCCGCTACGGACCCGTCGCCGCCGCGTTGCTCGCTTCGCCGCCCGAGCTGGTTTTATCTGGTCTCGCAGCCCGACACGGTATTGCGTCTCTCTCACCGTCTCACTGTCTCATCGGTACCTCACATCTCTTAACACTTCCTTTACCTTCTTCCCGTCACTTTCCCTTTGTTACTTTACTCGGCCTGTGCTCATGTTTGATCTAACGAGTTTCGTGCGGCGCCTGCCGCTGGACTTAAACGCTGATCTCCTGTTGTGCGTTTTAACCATACTTATGTGTGTGTGTGTGTGTGTGCGTGCGCGCTAAATACATGTCATGGCTACAAATAGAAGATATCACCATGTTCAAGCAATTCCCTTTCAATCCATACCAGTTTTGTGAAAATAGAGCCTAAGAGACAAGAGTTACGGATAATCTAAAAAAGGCAGACATTTTGTATATTTTGAAACACTTACCCTCGATTTTCAAAATTTTGGGATTTTTTTTAAAAATGGAGATTAGCGCAAGATGAATCGATTGCAGTGTGAATTTTTAAAATCGGTCGGGTAACTTTTGAAATCTTCGGGGGCAGAATCTGCCCTCTGTTGGAAATAGGGGTAGCCGGAAGCCCGTTGGAAGTAGGGTTAAGTTAGTCATGGGCGGATACAGGATTCATTATCGAGGGGGAGGCACATAGACCAGGTTTGCACCAGCTAATGCCGAAACGCAGTGTAGTGTAGTCGAGGACTTGATCAGAGGGTAACCACTCTCCTCTTCTGTTTACTCTGAATTCGCCCTTGATACCTTTGATGCCAGGAAAAATGTCAAATCGGCAGGTACAATGGAAAAGCCAATGTGCATGGTGCTTTATGTTTGGACTACAGAAATGCATATATGTAATTAACATAGGGTGCCCAGTTCAAGATGCCGCTTCGAATCCGTAATGACAGATATATTAACAGAGTAACACACTCTCCACAAGTTTTTTTGTAGCCAACATATACCACGCTTATATGTCAACGTAGAAGCAATAAGAGTCAAACATAATGCTCTGCCAGGTACGAGGCAGAATTGTAGCCCTTCCCCCATTCAGCAGACATTGCTGTGCAATGACTAAAACTCAGCCTCATGTTCATCTTGTATAAAATAATCCAGGGAACGATACGTTTGTAAAAATTATGAGCCCGCAGCTAATATCAATGATCCCCCTCATTGTCATGTTAAAAAACAGTCTGAAATGTAAGAATTCCATAATTCATATCCCTTACACACCAACACACAATGAAATGCTGAAAAAAATTCATAGCATCAGACTCATCAATGGAAGTAAGCATGTGGAATAGTTCAGTTCCTTTCACCGTTAGTGCCCCAGGGGATTCAGAAATTGCTCAAAGAGGGGGCGAACCCTGATGGGGGCGGCCTCGAAGGAGGCCCAGAATAGCTTTTGGGGGCACAACCGTGCAAGATGTAAATTTTCGTAAAAACGCATATGCACAAAAACATGTCGGGGAGCAAAAAAAAAGAAAAGTTAAACAACGTTTTGGGGCGAAATTTCTGAGCATTCTAAACGCTCACAAAACTATGAATTGGCCTTAAACTCCCTGAGGTCCGTTCAAAATTTGATTGAATCTCCAAAAATCCAGGGTTTGGCCGAATTTCAGCTAGGATCACTAAATGGGACCATCACAGATCGCATACAGTATTCTGGAGCCTGCTTGAATTAAGAGTTTAAGATATAATACCTACTACTCCCAAGCAGGGACGGATGTTGTAGCCACGGAGGGCAGAGACCAAAGGAGTCCCGCAAGCAAGGCAGGGGCCAATTGTAGCCACAATATTTCCGGGCCACTTTAGATATTCAGGCGCCAGCACTAATCCTGAAACCCTGGTACTGGATTCATCTGAGATTTTCGGGTCCTTTTAACTGGTATGGGGCCTCTCAGCGGATTTTGGACCTTTGAGATAGGTTTGAGCCTCCTGCGAGTAAGTTTTGCAAGTAGTCCCTGGGCTGTTCTGGGGCCATGAGAGGGTATTGCAAAGGAGCTTACTGGCATGGCCTTAGACTCCACCACGCTGTTTGGGGCCCCCTGAGCTGAGAAGAACCACTATGGTGGAATTATTGAGACGGGCACCAGCTGGTCTAGAGCCCCTAAGAGGATCTACTCAAAATGTCTTTGGCTTTATCGTAGGGTTCCTAGCTGGATTGGTGTTTATTGAGCTGGTAAGAACCCCTGAGATGGCATTGGATTTTTTTAGTTTGTCCAGGCTCTATTGCGCTGATCTAGACCCTACGCTGCTTTGGGGCCTCTAAGCCCGTTGGGGGCCCAGTTGGTCTGGCCTCCTGAGTTTTTTTACTTGCTCAGCTGATCTGGGGCCCCTGAGCTGGTTCTAAGCCCCAGAGCTTATCTGGGTCCCTTCTAAATGGTAAGGGCTCCCATGCTTATCTTGAAACCCAGGTTTTGGCACTAGGGCTCCATTAGCCGTCAATTACCCCTTACCTGGTTCGAAACCTCTTAACTGTTACGGGCCCCTCGGCTGATCTTATACCCCCTGAGTTGGGGTCGGGCCCCTTGAAAGGGGGTTTGTGTTGCATGTTACAGTGGGGTGCTCCAGTACTGAAAAAGGGCGGTCAATCATGAAATATAGGCACCCAATCACAAACAAGAGGGCAAGCAAAAATCGATGAAGGTGGTCCATGTTCAAGTGAGACGCCCAATGGTATGCCGGGGAAAGCTTACTCAAAACCAGGGGTGGCACAAAATAAAAAAGGCCAGCTTCAAATGGTTTTTCCTTCGAGCTTTGGTCTAGCATTCACTGTTCGTATCCAAGGTGTCGCCAATTTTCGTTCGTCTTCGGCACCCGAAATCGGTGGAAGCAGCACTTGGGTCGTAAGTGAATGAAACAGTCGTTGTAAAGACAGTAACCAAAATGTTAAGAAATATTTACAAATATTCACTTTCCAGGTAATCACAGCAGTTTATAATTATATTGCCAGAAGTGTATAATGTAGATTATATATGACCGGTTCTTTACACAATGAGAACGCACGCTATGGGCAGGGGCGGCATTACGGATGGCGGAGAGACTATCAGTTTCAGTTATAAATGGGCCCATCATTATATTGTACGTGATCACTGTATGAGTGAATGTGCTGTGACTCCGGCTTCCTCCCAGGACGGACGTAGGTAAGGCTTAGACGCACGCCTGTTTTTGACACAAAGGTGCCATCTTTGGCAATCGTCTTTCACGAAACTGTCAGGAGCTGTTTGATTTATCTCGGTGAATTGGCATTGTACATTGTAGCCAACCCTTCGGTAAGCATCCCGGCAGCGCTGAGTGATGGTCCCCTCCACCCCACCCACCGCGGAGCCATTGTACGGTTGGCTCCACTGTCGTGTCCGGCACGTATCAGGACTGTCGCCGGCGCACGTATCGGGTGACGACTTAGTATCAGCCGGCTAAAGCTTTTTTTGTTAGAGGGTTGAGTGATACCCTGACATGTTGTTGCTGTGGCCACCTTATTCAAACACTTGTGTTACCGCAAAAGCATACCTTTTCATCCCTTCGTCGAAATTCGCCTCCACGGGCAATACGGGCGCATTGTGTTGAGCGTGAGGAAGTGTCATGGCTATTACGAGCCCTATCCCTCTCGCGCCCCGCACAGCGGTATTTCACGGCGGGCGTAATTGATGGATGACTGGGTGTACCCTCCTCTTTTGTTGAGGTCGGGCTGGCAGCGCTCCGTAGCCATGAGAGAAATCCGCAATGAACCAGAGTAAATACACCACTTCACGGGTAGACCCTAGGATCAATGCGTACACCAGAAAAGACGTGATCTGAAAATAAGTATTGAATTGAAGAGTAAAGCAATGTATTTTATCTTAATCTTAGAGGTCTCACCATCTATCCTAATCCCCTCCTATTAGCTTGTGAAATATAATAGTTCTTTTTAGTAACGCCGACGCTCCATGACATAAGCGTTATAACAAGATGTTATTTCCCCGTGTTGATTCCTTACATTTTCATTCAAGGTATGGGCAGGAAGAAATTTGCTTTCCCCACTTTATGCGAGAGAGCCAGGGAATATGTGAGTTTTTTTAATACAATACCATTTTGGGAGGTGGGTGAACTCTGACCGTGACTCGTGACCGTGATCACTGCCTCAGGCAGTGGTGGAAGTATAGCTTAGGTCCCACTCCTGAAAGTAGCACGTTTCCATAGACTAACAGAGATTCTTCCAGGGCAGCCGCGTCAGGCTTTATCTCCAGAGTATTGACTTAGCTGCCTTTCCTCCCCCCCCACCGTTCCGAACTTGGGGCCTGGGTCCGACAGCACTATTCGGTGACAAGCAGGGGCGCAGCCAGAACTTCCGAATGGGGGGGGCACATCACCTTTGAGGGGCACGCCAGGAGTAAAAGGTGGCTTTTTAACGTAACCTAAAAAACTTACTATATCTTAAATTATATTAACTTTTGGGTACCTTTGGTACGAGAAAAATGCAAATCAAACATTGGTGGAGAAGGGAAGCTCGATTAAAACCGGAAAAAGAAAATTTCACCGCAATCTCATCAAAGTAGTCAAAACATGACTGTTTTGGATAGATTTAAGGACAAGTCAGCCAACTCATGGAAGTACTTAACATCAGAGAAATCAGCGGAGCCTGTGATATCTCACTATGTGCAAGCTAAGATATATTGGAGTCGAAAATTCACTTGTTATGTCCACTGGTTTTGTCGTGACGAGTGAGCCCTGGTTGAACGCGGATTAAGTTCCGCGGCTCCCTCTAGGGGTGTAGGAGGAGGAGTGGCAAAGTGGCATTGGACCATTTTTGCTGCCGGAATAATTTGAGAGATATCTTTTTAACGCGTTTATCAAGTTCCATATTTTCGAGGATCAGTCCCAGTTAGAGTAAAAAAGGTAAAGAGGCTGGTGGTTTTGTGGGGATGGTGTGACAGGGCTGAAAATTGTGAAAAACTAGTTCTTCATTTAGATTAATTAGTAGAAATCCTGGTGTAGGGGACTGCTCTCTGAGCTCAGGGGCACATGCCTTTTTAGCACATCCCTCCCCAGAATCCATCAGTATAATTAGCAATTTATATAATCAGGGGTGCTTAGGCAGCACCTCGACCAGCTCGGGGACCATATCAACTCGGGGGTGCCAGATCAAGTCAGGAGGCACTTAATCAGGCCAGGAGCCCCATACCAGCCCAGGGGCCCTCATCAGCCTCAGTGTGACCAGCTAAGCTCAGGGCCCTAGAGCTGCTGATGAAATTCCTCAACTCAAGAGGCCCAGATCAGCTTCAAGGGAGATACGCAAAAAAAATTATTGGCTAGATCAAAAGGTCACAAAAAGTTGTTTCAGAAGTCCCATTATCATTTTTGCGAATTCGACTTGCAAATGTCTTAAGGTTTCTCTCAAAGTCAACATTTCTAGACGACTTTACCGGTACACCTCTTATCGATGTAAATGACCTACCCCCGGCTACGGCTATCAATTTCTCTAAGAAACCGGTCCCATTTTTCCTAAGCAGTGACATGAAAGTTTAAAACTATTAAATAAAAAGTTATTTTAAAAAAGTTACAGCCAAAAATAATATTAAAACAAAAATATAGGATTTTAAAGAAATCACAATTGACCGATCAGAACGTACAGTCACCTCATAGGGGGGTCACGTGACCTTTCTGACGCAAAAGTTTCGTCATCTTGGGGTAGAAGCAGAAAACTACTCAAGACCCGAGGTACGAAACGGCTGAAGACGTGAGTAATTATGTTTTTTTCCGTTTTTTAGGGCGTATTAATTCATTTTGTATTTTCAAAGACATTTTAAAGTTAATTCAAATACCAATACATGAGAATATACATTTCTATTACAAAAACATTACTTTTTAACTTTAGATAGTTTTCGAAAAGTAAGTGATGGGTGAAGGTTTTAACATTTTATCGGGATTATTAACCTATTTCGATAATAAGTGAGTGGCCTCCCAAAATTTTGCCGAAGATACAAAAATAATTGACAGTTTCGTAATCCGGATTTTTCAAATAGCAAGAAACCACAATAATATTTTTTGCGTATCTCCCTTTCAAGGGCACAAAATAGGTACTAGCTCAGGGGCACCAATGTGTGGTGGTCCTCGATGGCTTAACGCTGGCACAGCAATACAAGTCCCGTACAAAGCCTATCAGAGACCCAAAGTCGAAGGGAGTACTGACCTCCCCAATCTCCTGGGATCTCCAACCAATGGCTAGGGAGGGGTAAGTCAGCGGCTTCATCAGCAGGACCGTCCACGGAATAGGTGTTATATAGCAACTGGGGCAAAGTTCTTTATCCTTTTATTGAGCGTCCTTTTTTCCTTAACATTTCTTAGATTTTAGAATACAATCCAGATATATTGCTTGAGATCCTAGGCCCAAACACTATTTTCGAAAATTATATGTCTCGGAACAAATGTATCTACGCCCATTGCGTACCAAAAAAAATTGAAACATGTCGATCTGGAACCAATACTGAAAGAAAGGAGGCAAAAAATAAACTAGTTGTATCATCGATAAGAGCAAATCAAACAGGGAACTTGGCACTTCAGCTAGTTTTAAATATATAGGCGTAACCCCAATAACTACCTTCCTAACTATTCTGAAATAAATAACTTTTCGTTTTTAACATTTCGTGGGAAAACTAGACAAACAAGGGCAATGACAGAAATTGATGAGCATAATCCCAAAAATAAAAAGAAGTATGACAAGTTGAAAATAACAACAGGGTGAGCCAAGGCGATAGATATCCGGGTGCCTATTTTCTTGGTAATTTGCTCACTTACAACATAGCAAGGGTGATAAAGAACTGTGGTGAATTCAACAGGATCTGTCCGCAGAATATACGTTATATCCGGGACGCACTCCCATATCCCTTGTATTTTGATTAATTTTTCTTTTCATTTTCTTGGAAATTTCCTGATTAAAGAGTTCGTGAATTCGACACCGGGAAAGAATTGGTAATCATTTCCCGCAGAGTATCATTTATTCGTGCTCAAAACGACTGACATTCAATAACTTTAAGTCTGATTACCAGAGTGAATTGAGGTAGTCAGGTTTAATATCATGCACACCGTCTCCTTTCATAGTCTTCATCACTTCACGTTCATTACGACGGCGCTTGAAAAGCCACCATATGTGTGAAAGTGTTCGAACTAATACACAGCAGTATTTAATTTCCCGAAATGTGCCATAAAGCTGTTATTTTAGCCACGCTGCAAATTTCCATATACGTAAGGGCTAGCTTTAAACCACGCCCCACCAGTGGTCCGGCGCCAACTTCGCCCGACCGGGGGCCATTGATGCCCTCCTGTAACTCCGAATATATGGGGGTTAACGCAAATCTGCAAAGTGCACTGAAAAGCTCGTGTAAATCCAGTAAGAAATTACTTCGCATGTTTAAGCGCTCAGGCCAAATGTTTGACCTCCAGAGGTCAAGTTAGGTCACGATAGGCCATTTCCACTAAAATATGCAATGCTTAAGCAGACTAGGCACAGCTCTCATGCCGTTAGAGTCATTGCAATCTAGTAAAGTAAATTTAAAGGGAGATACGCGAAAAAATTATGATTGTGGTTTCTTGCTATTTGAAAAATCCTGATTAGGAAACTGTCAATTATTTTTAAATATTCGACACAATTTTGGAAGGCCACTCACTTATTATCAAAATAAGTTAACAGTTCCGATAAAATGCTGAAACCTTCATCCATCACTTATTTTCGAAAACCATTTAAAGTTGAAAAGTAATTTTTTCTTGTAATACAAATGTCTCTCCTGTATTTGTATGTGAATTAATTTTACAAAGCCTTTACAAACTAAAAAATGAATTAGTTTGCCCTAGAAACGGAAAAAATACAATTACCTACTTAAATCTTCAGCCATTTCGTACCTCGGGTCTTGAGTCGTTTTCTGCTTCAGCCCCAGAATGACGAAACTTTTGCGTCAGATAGGTCACGTGACCCCGGTATGAGAATCCTAGGCTTCTCATTGGTTAATTTTGATTTCTTTTAAGCCCTATATTTCTGTTTCAAAAGGGGTTTGGAATGTTTTTTCTTAAGTAATTTTTTTTATAGTAGTCTGAACTTCTACACCACTAATTAGGATAGATATAACCTAATTCTTAGAGAAATTGATAGCCTTAGCCGTGGATACGTCACATTAACTGATAAGAGGTGTAACGGTAAAGTTGTCTAGAAATTTTGACTTTGAAAGGAATTTTAAGGCATTTGCAGGCCGAATTCGTAAAAATTGGAATAGGACTTCTGAAACAACTTTTTGTGACCTTTTGATCTAGCCAATCAGGGGCCAAAAAAGTGTTCAGATTGTCACCATTAAAAATGCCAAACTATAAATGTGTCACCAGCCCAGGCTGCAAAGTGTGGCACGTTTTGAGTTATTGGGATACCAAGGGATACTCCTGGACCATCTTAGTTGTTGAAAAACATTGCGAGTTTAAATTGCATGTGCAAATTTTGGCTATTTGCTCCGTTATTCGTCTGGAGCAAACATTTCAGCTAATTTTTGTCACCTTGTCCACCTTGGGCTGTCACCATTTAGAATGCCAAAATGGTCAGTTTTTCGACCCCTGTAGCCAATAAATTTGTTTTCGCGTATCTCCATTTAATGGGAAAATGTCATAATTTTCTCCGCTATGTGAAACATAATGACATTCTGATAGTAGTTTGACCTCCTGAGGCTACCTCGTGACCTAATATGACATGAGATCATAAGACTTTTACAATGACGTTTATTTTAGCGCTCTAGCTTGACACAACTGACCTTATCAGAACAAGTTTCAAGAGAACATGACGAGTACAGACAAAAGCGAGAGAAAAGGACAAAACAAATACGATCCAAAGACAGAAAATGTGAAATTTTGCCTTTACCACAAGGTCAGAGGCTAATACGGACCCCAATTCGAAGAGTCTTAGCGGAAATAACATACATTCCTAGCTAGATGTAATGGATTCAATGCCTCCACGCCCTCTATCTCCTCCCAGACGACTCTCATGACGAATTCGGTCATGTGCGGCTGGCTTTCACACGTAGGTAAAAGTGGCCAGAATAATCCCATAATCCTAAGGCAGTAATCCTGGCAGAGCTAAAACAGCCGGCTTCCCCTCTAGCGGCCAGTTGCTGAACTAGCGTCTCGGTTGCTCAGCTGCTTCGGTATCCTGCCACCAGGTGGCTAGCCCCGCTAGTGTCAAGGCCAATGAGCGTTTCGTTACCTAACGGGGTCACTCAAGTCAGGTCACCAGTGCAGGTCACCAGTCTTGTTGTTTCAGAAAATAAATGGCAATGTCTATGTCTAGGTCTATGTCAAGTGACCTCACCTCCAAAACTTTTTAACACGCGTCCCGCTGGTGGGGGGGGCGAAACTCGCCCCCTCCTGGTTTTTCCCAGATAATGCAAAAACGATAAACGCAGAGCAACGAAACTAACCCTTTCCCCAGTGGCGAGTACGAGCCACCTTCGCCCTGGTGGGGGGTGGGGGGGACTAAAAAAGACTTCCCACGATCTCAAAAACTAAGAGAGCTAGGAAAGACACAAAACGTCAATAGAAAACTCTTCCAAAATGATGTCGTAAATATGTCGGCCATTTTTCTCGTTAGGCCAATATCAAGGTCACCAGAGGGCAAAATAGGTCAAAATCGCTAATACGAGGTGTACTAAGTAAACCTCATTTATCTCAGACACTATGAAAGCTAGAAACATTTTCTGAACTCCATTCGAAAGCTCTTGAGTTGCTCTTTCATTGCAGTGCCCATAATTGTCGGGTCAGGTCAAAGCCTAGGGAGCTGCATGTCACTGAACATTGGGAATGTGTTTGGGAATGTCCATAGCCACCCATGCATTACGGCGTTTCCTTTTTCGCTAATAACTTCCAAACCAAGCAAGATGCAGCCATAGTTCATGCAAAATTGCAATCCTCTTGTCCTTACAAATCAAATGATATATTATATTGTTATGCCAGGCTCAATTTAAAATTTGATCTGATCCAGGTCTACGGTTTGACCCAACTTGACATGGTATAGTCATGATGTATATCATTTGACTTGCAGTGACTATACAAACACTTCGGTGATAAACTTAAAGTTCTATGTCTGTTAATTCACAATTTATAAAGTAAAACACCGAGAACAGTTTTTATTTGACCTAAGTTGACCTTTTAAAGGTCACATGTCTCTTTGGTATTTACTTCAGAAATGGGCTAAGAGCAAGTCCTAGAAAATGTTTGAAGTTGATTCCATGGATACTTACTGAGAAAAGTTTATTTCGTGATTTTCCTCATGCATTTTCAATGGGGAGGTCATGCTCTGTACATGACCTTAGGTCACCAATATAAATAATCCCGGAACATATGTTGTAGCTCTTGGTGAGCCAAATATATGGCATGATTTTCAACTTGATCGATTAACCTTCCTTTTAGTTACGCAGTCCTAAGCATTTTTGAGGTGAGGTTTATTCATCTGGCCTGGTGACCTGACCTGATGTGACCTTGAGCTAAAATTTTTAGGAAAGATGTAGAAATAATGAAGAAACATTTAGACTAAGTTTGGCGGGGCTGCACTCCGCGCGTTTTTCCGTCACTTTGGAAAACCCGAGGGGGTCTGAAAAGACCCGCAGCCGGGTGAAGGCTAACAGTATCTTATTCCTGATCAATTTTACGTATCTGACGTAATTTTTTAGGTTAGGTCATCTCAGGTCAAGAAGCTATCCAAGGTCAAGCGACCCGACCTCAAAACCTAGAATCACAAGTTTGGAGTGACTCCTAGGTATTTTTTTTTACGTGCAATTCTATTGCTAGAAAAGGTCCGCCACCCATTTAATCGGGTAGCCAGGCGTGCCCCCTCCGCGATCCCAACGACAGCAGTACCCTTACGTTAACACCACCAGAACATAAAATATTACAAGTCGCGGCACGCCCTGCTAGGAAAAAGAAAGTAACTTAGAGAAAGCATAATAAATATCAATACTATTAGTAAAAACGGCCAGTAGTAGCTCCCTGTAAATATACAGGGAACAGGAATACAGGTCTATTTAGGTTAAATGCACAATAATTTAGCTCATTACCGGTTAGATTGTTAGTCTTTTTCCAAACGGGACTACCCAAAACTGGAGATTCGTGTTAGCCCCTCCGAGATTCTGGCGAAAAGATAGAGGCCTAGTAACATTCGCCAGAGAACTCGGAAGACAGTAAGCAAATTAGGGCAGACATGCAGGCATAGGCAAGCAAGCAAGCAAGCAAGCAAGCAGGCAAACTAGCAAGCAAGCGCAGCAGGGAGTCAGACGCACGCACGCACGCACGCACGCACGCACACACACACACACACACACACACACACACACACACACACACACACACACACACACACACACACACACACACACACACACACACACACACACACACACACACACACACACACACACACACACACACACACACACACACACACACACACACACACACACACACACACACACACACACACACGCACACGTACACGCACACGCACACACGCACAACGTCCATGCAACATGCACAACGTCCATGCAACACGCACAAACCTACACATATACACTAGGAAGCATTTATTGGGACACAATTACAGTCTTCAATGTGCAGCCCCATTACCAAGGTTCACATGTCTTCCCCCACTATAAATTTCACGGCCATGGTCACGTTGGTTACTAATTATTTGTTCTATATTTGGCAAGGAAGATATCCCTTACATGTTTTTTTAGTGTGTTTTTGTTTAGGGGTACATCTTCCGTAGTCCTAAATTTGGCACATGTTTTATCCTAATTTCTGGTGCAGAACATGTAATAGAAAATTTTCTGTAATTTGTGGTGGCTAAAGGTACTTCAAAATGTTGTACTAGTTTAGTGTTATTTGCTCGGTGGAGTTGAAACATTGAAGAAATCACAGGTGGCATCGTACCATTCAACACATTTGATAGAATAACTATTTTTTGTTGCGATACTAGTTCTGGAAACTTCAGAATTTTTAGCTCAAGAAATAGTTCATTCGTTGGATAGTAAAAGGATTTCTTCGTTATAATTCTAACTGCTCGTTTTTGAAGTTTAATGATTTTATCTAGTCTGGATTCATAATTACTACCCCAGACAAGCGCGCAATAATTTAATCGGGGCAAGATTAAGGCATTGTAAAGACAAAGTAATTCACGTGTTGACATAAAGAATTTAGCTCTGCTCATTATACCGAGATTCCTACTTATAACTGTGGATAAATTTGAAATATGAGAGTCCCATTTTAATTTTTCGTCAATATGTATTCCTAGATGACGTATATTTTTCGCCCTTGAGATTTGTACACTGTTCAAAGTCACATCAAGAATTTCCAATGCACAACCAGAGTAAAGTTGATAATGTGATTTAGACGCGTTTAATGATAGACGATTTGCTTTGAACCATTCTGATACCTTAGGCAGGATATTTTTTACCTTAAGCTGAAGCTTTGCTGAATTTTCTTCTGTTATGATAATAGCAGTGTCGTCCGCAAACAAGTAAAATGTACAGTCATTTGATACTTTATAAAGGTCATTTATATATACTATAAATAACAAAGGCCCTAAAATTGATCCCTGTGGAACACCAGTGTCTATTTTTCTAGGTTTTGATAGAGTTTCATTTATCCTTGTCTTTTGGTATCTGTTTGATACATAGGAGCAAATGATTTTATATAATTTACCATGTATGCCAATTTTATTTATTTTACATGGGATGATTTAGTTTGGGATTATGAGTTTATGTAGGGGATGATAATAATGGTGAAAAAAATATTTTTGGATTAGACCTATGGCCACTCAGGAGGTGATTCTAAGGTTAAAATGGAGACTTTGGGTGCAGAAGATATTTTTCTACCTTGCAAGAAAACTTCGACCATGGGCAAGTGAAAATTTCGTCCCTGATGCTTGTTTTCCGGCACCTACTGAGTGTTCCATTGGACCTGCTACTCTCAGTTTCTCTTGCAAATAATTCAAAAAGTATTTGTCTTAAGGCAATGTCAGTATGCGTATCTGTTACCTGATAAATTTGGCAAAATTTTTGACAAAAAATATCTAGCTAGGTCAGGTCAGGTCACTGAGTTGTGACGTCATTCCTATGCCCATGCATAGTGATTTTTCGAAGTGGAAATCTAGCTCGCTCTTAGAATGTAAGACGAAATTTCTCGATAACATTCAAAAGATGTTAAATTGAAAAAATGTGACATGTCACAAACAGATGTCCGGTTAAGTCCATGGCTATGTCTGGTTTAAGTGAGGTGGTTAAGACGTGTAAATTTAAGCTTTCACTAATTGTCCTCTGGTAACTTGGACCCCCTCCCCACCGGTACCTCCGCTCTGTCTGTCTGCTCAGCCGTGCCATCTGCTCGATGTAGACGGCGGGTGTCTATCTTCTTGTGTTTCACTGTTTTATATTTTTGAGTTTTTTATGGATGGTTGGGTGCCCACCGGCGTAACTAAAGGGCCCCGTGCGTGGGGAGCCTGGTTGATTCTACTTCAAGATTGCCTATGGTCTATTTTAGGTCGGTGTCTTACAGGCATGTGTCATTGTGCGCATTATGTTAATGCAGGAGTGTCAATATATGAACGAATATAAATGATGAAACCAAGAACTGATTATTAGATGATAGCCTATGTGATGTTGCAGATCATATAAAGCGTAACCAAGCGTTTTGGTGTGCCCAGACAGGGTTTGCGGGTCTTTCTGCTATCGGTGAGTAACTGGATGAGCGGGCAGAACCTTTGCTTTTTAAGTATGCCGATCTCTAGGTAAAACGACTTACCTTAAAGTCATACCAGAATATTGCCAGTTTTCAGTCCTCGGCTGCACGGCAAGCTACACGTACTTAACACGCGCACTGGAGGGGGGCCTCGGAGGGCCCCCCACCTGTTTTTCCAAGATGGCCGGAGAACTGCTCGTAACCGAAACACGATACTTTGCGATATTTAACAAAATTTAATAGCGCATCGATTGGTGAAAACTTTTTGAAAATCAGTCGAAAATGTGTTGACTTATAGGCTTTCAAAGTCAGTCCTGCATTTTGAGATCGCCGTAATCGCGCGGTCGGACCAGTTAGCTTGCATTGGAGACCGAGTGGTGAAGTCATAACGCCATATAGCCGGGATTATATGTCAAGGTCACCTCACATAAATTTCAAGGTCCAAGGTCACAGTTCAAGTTCATATACGCACTTTCAAGGTCACTGACCACAGTGCTTCCGGCAAAATGGCGTTACCCGGTCTGACGTATATCATGCTATGACGGTATCGATAAGGTACCCTAATACAAATTTCAAGGTCAAAGGTCAAGGTCAAAATTCATTGGGAAAGGTCAATCCTTATTTTTTGCCAAACAGTGGCTATAGTATTAGTCAAAGTGTACATTATAAGTAGTATACCATATTGTGACCTTTAAGGTCAATGGCCTTGAATGACTTTGACTCCAAAATTGTAGGGAAGGCTCTTTGAGACCTTCTCTATATGAACATGGTCCGTTTTTAGCTTATTCCCGCCATTTTCCTACATAATCACGGCATTTACCAATCGATCCCCAGCATGGCCAAGATTTGACCTTTATGACCTCGTTCAACCTTGAAGTTATTAAAACCTTGAATCTTGACCTTGAAGTCAGCTTTGCGACTAGTAGGTTTCACACTTGGGTCAATAACTGCAGAATATGACGATAAAGCTTTTATTTTGATATTATTACGTTTATATTGTTATTGCAAGGTTATTGATGTGCCCTCCCCAATTTTGAGCCAATTCCCTACTTTTTCCGTCGAAAAATCAAGTGATAGACCGAATCGTACTTGGCCCCACCATTGGTTACAACTTTTGCCCCCACCACCAACCTGGAAAAAGTCCCTGCGCCTATGCCTAATAGAAATCTGAAGAGTTCTGGCTGCTGGAAGCTTGCTGTGTGAAATGGAAGCATTTGAAACTTATATTGGGATGAACTTCGTGTAAATTATCCGAATGGGAATTTATTTGATTTGATTGCCTTTTTCCATTGCATCGAAACTGTATGTATGTGCCTATATAAGCAATAACAGAAATTAACCGATATTCCCTTCACATGAAACTGTGTCTGCTACAGACCTCTTCTCAGGATATCTTTTCATAGCGAATGGCTGAAGAGTTTATTTTCTGGTTCATATGTTTCCGGGAGTGGTTAATATTTGTTGCTGTGCTGATATGAATCTGAAATGGGCCATCGATCTGCCAGCAGCTTTGCGACGAGTTAGATATAAGCCGAGGTCCAGTTGCTCATGAAATTGTTCATAAGCACGGTTTTAGGCTTGCTTCTCAGTAAAGAAAGTTTTGGAAGACCGGTTTTTCCGCAAATTGGACCCGAATTGTGTGCCACGGCGCTTGCTGCCCAGCGGAGATCTTAGAAATATAGCCCCGTGGAGGCCTAGTTAAGCCCCTTCCAAGAGGGAGATACCCTTAGCAGAAGTCTTAGCTACGCGCAGTTTCGTATGCAGCGAAAAATGCGCTATCGATTGGTATGCCTTCACATTCAGTGCATTTTCCCGGAGATTGGCCCATTCTAAAATGCGAAGATCTTTCTACTCGCACGGATAGAAAGATCTTCGCATTTTAAAATGGGCCGATCTATGGGAAAGTGCACTGAATGTTAAGGCATACCAATCGATAGCGCATTTTCCGCTGCATACGAAACTGCTCGTAGCTAAGACTTCTGCCAGTGGTATCTCCCTCTTGGAAGGGGCTTTCTGTATTCGTCACCGATTTCTGCGCTTCTTGTAATGCTTAAAGGATACCGACATGAGGGATGAGTCTGAAATGGGCCAATGACCGGCACGTAGCTCAGAGTTGAATTAGGCATGGCGTGATAGCCAAGATCCGATTACATGCGAAACTGTTGGAAGCTAAGGTTTTGTTTCTGATCCTTACTAGATCAGAGCGCTTTTCCTATCAATTTAGCTAAATATTGGGCGTCGCGACGCTTGCCACCTGGCGGAGGACGGGGGAACCTATGCCACTGGAGCCCGCCCGACTCAATCACTAATGATCACAGCGGTGGGACCAGTTTCCGTAAAGCAAAACGCTGTCTTCGCAGAGGTGTCGAAAGGTATGAAATCGAAAATAGTACCGCTGCATAGCCCAGACAATTGTCTTTCATGACTAGTCGGTTCACTGCATTGTTCGTTCACCCTGCGTGTACTATGGAGCATTCAGTAACCCCGGGTACCGGAAATGATCGTTACCTAACGGATTTACAGACCCTAATGACCATATCATATTGTGAAAGTTTCAAACTGATCGGTTGGCAGATGTTCCCTAGGTAGGGGGGATGATAAATCTCAATGTTATCGTTGCTCAGTTGCCACTTAACACAGGATCCTACATGAAAAATGATAACTTCTGGTGGTTTTGTTATGGGTCTAGCTTTCAAAAAAAACTTCGACCATGGGCAATTGAAAGTTTTTCTGTCTGCCGATCATTTCCCGTACCTCCCGGGTGTCCAATCGGTCCTGTCCCTCTCAATTTTTTCGCGAATATTTGTGAGGGTAATTACACCAAAGAAACAAAACTTTGGAAAATTTCTAGTTGCAGAATTTAAGCTTTCCAAAAAAGTTGTGTCAAGTCAGGTAACCAACTTATGACGTCATTATTTAACAATCACACCGGAGAGGGGTGTGGCACTAATGCGCACTGGAGGGTACTGGTAAGCCCCCTCCTAATATCTCGGAAACTAAGAGGCGTAGAAAAAAACGCTAGTTGGGGCTTGGTGGGGGCTATGGTGGTCTAAATCATGGCTTATTTTCATTTACCTAGGTCGATTTCTTTAAGGTCAAACGAGGTCATAAAGGTCAAATACTGGCCATGCTGGGTACCTATTGGAAAATGATGTGATCATGCGGGAAAAGAAAGGGAATAAGCCAAAGGCGGACCAGAGTCATAGATGGAAGATGGCAAGTCATCTTTCTTGCTATTTTGAGGGTAAGGCCATTCAAGGTCATTAATATATAAGGTCACAATATGATATACTGTCTATAATGTACACTGCTACGAACGCTATAGCAACTATTTGATGAGATATGATGATTGACCTTTACCAATGACCTTTGACCCTGACCTTTGACCTCGACCTTTACATTGAGGGAACCTTAACTATGACGTCATAGGATAATATACGTCAGACCGGGTAACGCTATATAACCGGAAGCACTGGGGACAATGACATTAAAAGTGTTGATATGACCTTGACCTGTGACCTTTGACATTGACCTTGACCTTCATTTGAGGCGAACTTAACATATCATCCCGGTTATATGGATTTATGACGTCACCACTCGGTCTCCAATGCAAGTGACCTGGTCCGACCGCGCGATTCCGGCAATCTCAAAATGCAGGTCTGACTTTAAAAGCCTATGAGTAAAATGAAATTCAACCGATTATAAACAAAATATCTTTGCTAATCAACGAGCCATTAAATGCTCTCAAATGTGGCCAAATCTCACCTTTCGGCTACGAGCGGTTCTCCGGCCACCTTGGAAAATAGGTGGAGGGGGGGCTCTGAGGTACCCTGCAGTCCATGTGTTAACACTAAGCAAATTTTGATATTCTAAAAAGTGGAAGACTAAACCAGAGTGCAACTCGGCTGTTAAAAGAGATAAATTTCAATTTTTCCGATCACTCGAAAGCTCATGGAATATATAATCGGAATTGCTGACAATAATTTTGAGGTGAGGTCAACAATGAGGTAACCAAATGTCACCAACGTACACCATTATGTAGTACATTTTGCCTATGTTTTCGAATACAAAGATACAGCAATCTTCTTGCTTCATGACACAGGACTGCAAATGGTATGTAACATGACCTTGACATGTCGTTATTTGGCCCTGACCCGAGGTCCTTGACCTCAGGTCATGGTCAAATATAAGGGTATCCCGTAACCTAAGAAGACCATGCTGCATATCATTCGTCTCGTTGAGCTGGAACAAACACATAAATGCCGCCAGATATTTTCTAAATCCTTGCACCGTGCCGTCGTCGGAGCGAAGATGAACCCTGTCCGTTTCCTTGGTGAGGCCAGATGAGGCTCCCCTTCCACGCATAGACACAATGCTACAGTGGCCATAAAAGTGAAATCAAACGGAAATAACTACTTCTGAAAGCCCCTGCAGACACAAAAATCAGTTAGTGCCCAAGCACCTTATGTCAAGTCAAATTAACTCTTGCCCCGGTGGCGGGTACGAGCCACCTTCGCCCTGGTGGGGGAGCTAAAAAAGACCCCCACGATCTCAAAAACTAAGAGAGCTAGAAAAAAGCGCAAAACGGCAATCGAAAGCTCTTCAAAAATGGTATCGAAAATTTTTTCGGTCATTTTTCTTTTCAGGTCAATATCAAGGTCACCAGAGGTCAAACTAGGTCAAAATCGCTAATATGAGGTGTACTAAGAAACCCTCATATATCTCAGAAACTATGATAGCTAGAAACATTTTTCTAACACCATTCGAAAGCTCTTGAGATGCGCTTTCATTGAGATGAGTGGCATTCATTTTCGTGTCAGGTCAAAGCCTAGGGAGCTACAGGTCACTAAATATTGGGCATATTCTTGGGAATGTCCATAGCCACCTATGCATAAGGGCGTTTATTTTTTCGCTAATAGCTTCCAAACCAAACAAGATACAGCCATAGTTTATGCACCATTGCAATCCTCTTTTAAATACGAATTGAATGATATATGATATTGCTATGCCAGGTCAAATTTAAGAATTTGACCTGACCCAGGTCAGCAGTCTGACCCAACTTGTCTTGGTATAGTCATGATGTACATCATTTGACTTCCAGTGACTATACAAACACTTTGGTGACAAAATAAAAGCTCTATCTTAGTTTATTCAAAATTTATAGAGAAAAACACCAAAAATGCTTATTTGACCTAAGGTGACCTTTTAAAGGTCACAAGTCAAAATTTTTGGTATCAACCTCAGAAATGGGCTAAGAGCAAGTCGCAACCGATGTTTGAAGTTGATTCCATCCATACTTACTGAGAAAAGCTCATTTCGTGATTTTCCCCATGTATTGACAATGGGGAGGTCATGCTCTGCACATGACCTTAGGTCACCAATATCAAAAATCCCGGAACAAATGTTGTAGCTCCTGGTGGGCCCAATATGTGGTAAGAGTGTCAACTTGATCGATTAACCCTTCTCTTAGTTATGCGGTCCTAAGTATTTTTTGAGGTGAGGTCACTTCACCTGGCCTGGTGACCTGACCTGATATGACCTTGAGCCAAAATTTTCAGGAAAGATGTAAAAATGATGAGGGAACAGCTAGACCATGTTTGGTGGCGCTGCGCGCCGCCGTTTTTTGGTCATTTTGGAAAAACCCGAGGGGGTCTAAAAGAACCCGGGCGAAGGTTAAGGCAGTAACATTCTTATGTAGAACAACTAACTCCACCAGTACTCTCCCGGTACCCGTCACCCTCTGGGGGAGAGGAACAAGGCCGAGAGTTCAGGTAGTAGGGTGGTATTGATGTAATGTCAAAGGCATAAACTGCCCCAAGAAAGGCATAAACTCCAAGAATTAATCATGCATAACCCTGATTAATATGGGCCAAATGGTCTCCATGACACCAAAGTCATAGTTATACTGCGTTTAATTGAAATTTTTTACACTGAGATAATTTTGTATAGCCTTAGTGACATCTGCTGTGTACAAAATGAGATACACTCTGTGAGTACACTACTGGGTAGATTACCACGATCATGAACATATTGTTGAGTTTTTGATCATCTGACCCCTCAAAGGTCATGTCAATTCAGAGGAGCATACAGTGGTTGACCCCTCAACCTCTCAAAGGCCATGTCAGTTCAGAAGAGCATACAGTGGTTGTTTGGCCAATAAATCCTCACTGGATTGAGATAAATCTCCTATTTTGCTCGCATTGTGCTTATGTAAGGGTACATTTTTGTTTCTTTTCCGCCACTTTCTTTTCTAAGTAGCCAAGATGTCTTGTTTTTTTCACTGCCACGTAAAATTCATCGCAGTGAATTTTGGCGAATGTGTTTAGCGAACCATATTGAAACAAACTGCAAATCAGTTCCCCCCCCGAATCAGAGTTCGGCAAAAGAAATCCGTGCCACGCCCGAAAGGCGACCGCTCGGCCAAAATCTGGAGGACGGAACCCCGGGGGGGCGAGGCCCTACGCCCGAGGAGCGGACTCAGGGGGACGTGGGACCCTGGAACCTGAGGAGAGGACCGAAGGGGCGAGACCCTATGTTGAGAAAATACCCAGGGGGCGAGGCCCTACGCCCGAGGGGCAGACTCAGGGGGACGAGGGGCCTGGAACCTGAAGAGGGACCGAGGGGGCGAAGCCCTGTATTGAGACGGGACCCCAGGGGGGAGAGGCCCTACGCCCGAGGGGCGGACTCAGGGGACGAGGGCCCTGGAACCTGAGGGGGACCGAGGGCGAGGCCCTGTATTGAGACGGGACCCCAGGGGTGAGGCCCTACGCCCGAGGGGCGGACTCAGGGGGACGAGGGGCCCTGGAACCTGAGGGGGACCGAAGGGGCGAGGCCCTGTATTGAGACGGTACTCAGGGGGACGAGGGGCCCAGGAACCTGAGGGGGGACCGAGGGGGCGAGACTCCAAACAAATCATCGGAGAAGCTATATAGTCGCGTAGGACATTTACTATCTGATCAATCCGGGGCGGGTAAGAAAAGAAGAATTTAAACTACAGGAAAGTGCATTAAACAATAATGTCACCTGCTCAGTGATCGATACATGAAGACAAAAGAAGTTCAAACACGGAAATAAAAGAGGGAAGGTAGGATATTTTGTTCCAAAGGATACACAAGGAAGTTTAGCGTCAATGGGATGTTTTTTGGCTAGGAGAGTGCGCTGCTTTGAAAGAAAACTGCGACGCAAGGAAGAGATGTTTCAGAGCGAGAGAGATATCGAACTTAACACGATTTCAGTTTAAGGAGACATAGACGGTCCCAGACACCGCTCCTATGCGGGTTGGTTGGGAAGGAGCGCTCCGGGGCTGGCGGCTTTAAGATATTATTTGTGGCAGATATTTATTTGGCCTGAGACTTTTTGAATTTAACCGAAATTTTCTCTAGTGAGCCAATCTGGTATAGGGTTGTTTTGGTAAGTTTCGCCTATCTGGCAGTCCGTCGCACATAGGCCCTAAATGCCTCCGTCCGTGGCCAATATTACTTTTCGTGGAAAACTCCTTCGCAATACCGCAAATTCCCCCCGATTTTTTAACAAAGGAGCTCATTTGACAGACAATTGAACAGCGCATAAAATTTGCATTCGACATATAGGTTTTATTTTACATGGGTGTAATCAGGACAGTGAAAAGAGGAGCATTTGGAGCAACTTAATCCAGCCCGAGGTGTCCGTAAAATATTTTGCAGATGTTGTCGTGGCGCCATTAGTTGTGACCGAATTGTAGTTTGAAACACTGCAAACAATAAACTTTTAATCCATGAACAACGATACAGCAATCTTGGTCTGCCATAAATTCATAAGCGTCACCACGAACAACAAAACGGGAGGCATCATAAATGTGTATTTGAGCCTGGTTTTTCTTTCTAAGCCTTTTTTGGTATAATTGTAACACTTTTTCTGCATGGGAATGTTCTATTATAACCGGTATTCGAGTGATTATTAACAACCACACTGTAGAGGGGTCCGACATTAACGCGCACAGGATGGGGAGATGGTAAGCCCCCTGAGATATCGGAAACTTAGAGGCTTAAGAAATGCCGATTGGGGGGTTGGCTATGGTGATCTACATCATAACTAATTTTCATTGACCTAGGTCTATATTGTCAAGGTCAAACGAGGTCATAAAGGTCAAATTTTGGCCATGCTTGGGACCTGTTGGGAAATGCCCTGATAATGCGTGGAAAAAGCCGAGGTAAGCTAAGGCCGGACCACGGTCATAGAGGTTGTGTCGCAAAGAATCTTTCCTTCATTTTTGAGGTCTAGGTCATTCAAGGTCATCGACCTATGACGCCACAATATGGTATATTCCCTATTATGCACACTTAAAGTAGCACTATAGCAAACCTTGTGCTGAAAAGGAGGATTGACCTTTACCCATGATCTTTAACCTTGACCTTTGACCTTGAACTTACACCTGGGTTACATTTACTACGACGTCATAGCATAATATACGTCAGACTGGGACACGTAAAGCACTGGAGTCAATAACCTTGAAATTGCTGGTATGACTTTGAACTTTGACCTCGACCTTCACGTGAGGTGACCTTGACAAATAATCCCGTCCATATGACACTGTGACGTCACCACTTGGTCTCCATTGCAAGCAAACCGGTTCGACTGCGCGGTCGCGGCGATTTCAAAATGTAAGTCGGACTTTAGAAGCCTATAAATCAAACAATTTTCGACAAATTTTCAAAATTATTTCACTATTCGACGCGCTGTTAAATTTTCTCAAATGCGACCCATTCCCGTGTTTTGGCTACGAGCGGTTCTCCGGTCATCCCGGAAAAAATAGTTGGGAGAGTATCCGAGGCCCCTCCAGTGCGCGTGTTAACACGCAAGTAGAAGAAAGGGGTAGAATATATCCCTACCATGTGTTTCCTCAACAAGGCATATCAAAATATCAGTCCGTGAAGGTCAGTACGTTTCTCTCTCCCCCCCGCCCACCCTCCGCTACATATGATATCGCGGTATCGCCAACTATGGGACGTAGGTCACCTGAGCAGCCCGAGCGTCATCTTGCGTCAGCTTATGACAGTGGGAACGGCGAGGAAATTCGATTCCCGATTGCATCCCTAGGACACCTCGGAACTCCGATGGTTACGGAGACCGTTCATTTGGATGAAAAGGTATGACTGGTATTCACCATATGTGGTTTAACGTGTGATATGCAGCAAAACAGGATTCCTAGGTATCGTTTTTTGCTGTCCCGGCATTGCTTGAAGGTGTTATAATAAATGTCTGAATCCCGGGATCACGAGAGGCTTAATCCCGTGATTAAGGCTTTTTAAAAATAGCGGGATCCCAATCCCGAGATTGACATACCTAGCAGGCTTGCCTAGCAGGAACATTTCTCATGCAATAAATGGTTCGTTGTCGGCAGTCCCTCCGGGTATTTGGATAACAGTCAACACAGCAGCCAATACACAAATTTAGACGGTTATAGTGCTTTGAAATTGTATAAATTAACTTCTGCACTTCTAGGCATTTATTATAGCATTGTTCTCTGATAGTCAACTCATATTGCTCATTCTTGGCCGGTCCATGCCTCTATTCGGTAGCCCACGGCGTTGCGTTAGCACCGCAGCGGCCTCGTTGGAGCCACAACCTGGGTTATTATATGTCATCTG
Organism: Lepas anatifera; assembly: GCA_034440635.1. NCBI lineage: Eukaryota > Metazoa > Arthropoda > Thecostraca > Lepadidae > Lepas > Lepas anatifera. The sequence goes on along the minus strand of JAOTON010001929.1, from coordinate 1,521,427 downwards.
GAGCACGGGGCTGCAAGTGGACGCAAGATATTTTGACTTGCCCTTGTAGAGGACATCCTGGGGAATCGTTTGATGGTAGTCTTATGCTGGGCCGATGCTGGCCAAGTTTTAAATCCCTCTCTTTGTATTTGTAAATCGAACAGTTTTTGAGATATGCAGTATACTGAGAGAATGGTCTATAAAATAGTTGTCAAAACTATTTTTGCATTATTTTATACCTAAACCCATCGCAAAGGGCTCACACAACAGTGGTATTGCCATACTTTGACCTGTTCTTGCTTTCATGGTCGATTTTAAGCATAATGAAATGTACGTAGTTTTCGCTGCAGATCTCTGGTCCGCGGGTGGCGCACCCGAATGCTTACTTCAGGCAACTCTACAAAGACTTTCGTAGCACGGTTTGTGTTTTCCATGCCTGTTTCAAGTGCAGTGAAGAATTCTCTATCAGTATATGTGCTCAGAAAATGATTTAGAAAAAGTTGCATTTTCGTAATATTGGCCACGGACGGAGGCATTTAGGGCCTATGTGCGTCGGTGCGGGGGCGAATCAGTGAAGTCACGTGATCTGTGAAGGTTCGTTGTATATCCCTGCGAAAGAAAATATTTCCAAACTGCGATGTAAATATTTGTGGACAACCGGTGATTTCGAGTCTTAATAGTTTTCTATGGGATTTATCGTTACCAGAGGTGTAGGCCACCTAAGGTCGTGAAGCGAGTGCGTTGCGTTGTATTTGCGAAGGAGCATGAAAATAGTGCCGTTTTCAGAGTGTTGTTTCGAGCAGCGGTTCTTTCGGTAGCCTGATCTCGTGCGGAGCAGACGTGCGTCTCTCGCTAGATAAGTCTGTCGGTTTTCGGGATTGGATCGGCTCTATTCGCGTATATTTGTTGCTGAAATTAGCCTTAATATGTTTGCATCTTGAATAACGGTCTATTGATGTCTTAAGGTAGGCAAAGTGGTGATATAATTCTGGACTTCGGTAGGTGCCCGAGATGAGGTGGGGCGCGCAGCGATGCGCCGTGGAGTGAGCGCGGTTCGGCGCTGAGGTAGCCATCTTGGCCGTGCAGCTGTTAACCTGGGCCCTGATCGGCAATTAAGATTCTTAGCTAAGACCGTCTTAGCTAAGACAGAGCATGCGCAGTACGTCTCACGCCACCCAGCTAGCCACCTAGCGGTAAGACTGGCGTTAGCTCGTACATGACGTCGCAAAAGTATGACGTCAGCACTAAGACGGTCTTACTTGTCAGCTAAGACAGAAAATAGTGACTGCGCGCAGACTGAAATATCGGCATATCTGGCGCACATGGGATGATTAGAGCAAGTTGCGTTTGGCGGTGCGGCAATCTGGTGCGAGTGGTTCACAGTTGTGGATAACGATGTATGTACCTTTTACTCAGACCCCGTTCAAGTTGTTTGGCAGCATTACGTCATCATGGCTGGAGAGGCACAACAGTTACTATGCACTCTATGCAGGGCATTGGAGAAATTGCACTTTTTCGAAGCTCTAAATAACCTATTTTAGAACTGTATCAACAAAACTTATATGGTTGAACAGAAAGCTAAAAGATTTTTATTCGTGAAACCATCAGACGTTTTGCAAAAACTCCAGTGAAGAATATTATTTTTACCAATTTTCCAGAGCATGCCAAAATAAGAGCCCTGTTCCAGCTGTCAGCACAGTTTTGTCAGCACCAATCAGCGGGCTGTGTTACGCCTACGTCACAGGGCTGTAGCCTCTCCCCGGGAACTGACTAGAGGTTTTATGGGCTGACGGCCTGCTGTTTGCGCTGATGAAAAATAGTAAGTGCACGAAGTGGCAGTCTAATATTTTTTAATGGTGTAAAGGTTTGAGTTCCCGTTGCTTAGCACAAACAAGAGGCGATTATGGCGCTGATGTTACTTTTCTGGAGGAGAGGTTAGAGGTCCTGCTGGCAAAACTGTGCTCACAGCTGGAACAGGGCTAAGGACAGGTTCAGCACTAACAGCTGTTTGCAGTAAGACTAATCTCGATTTTGATTGGCTGTTGATTTCTGACCTTTGATTGGCTGTTGGTGGCACCTGCAGCAGAAGACAATAAACACCGGTGATCTCTTGAGCGAAGGTAAACTTATTTCTCTCGGCTATTAAGTAGGCCTGAGTTGATCAAATAAATGCATGCTCATTCTACAAATTCTTTGAAGTGTTAGGATTTTTCATTAGACTTACGTAAAATACGCTGCTCGCCGTTGAGATCAAGGTTACTGTCAAATGGGTGAAGCAAGTTGATTTCGATTTATACTAGACTGCTGCCACATACGCCCAAACTTGGTATGTTCCAGCTGATCCTTCCAAAAACTTAGTAGAATATCCTATAACTTAGTAGGCAAGGACGGTGACGTCATCATGGGAAGACTATATTTAGTAGGAAACTTGGTTCTACCCGTAGTTAAAGTACCCTGCCTTTTACTCACCGTCTAAAGGTAGAAAAACGCGCAAACACTACAAGGGCGTTCCATCTGCCCTCTAGTGCTAAGAATATGAACTACCAAATCGACTTGCCTGCCACCTGGTGCTAAGACTGGCGTTACACCGATGACATCACTGTTCATGACGTCGATTATGACGCGTCTAAGCCTAAGAATATTCTTAGATGCCGATCAGGGCCCTGTCCTGAGTCGCCGCGGATGTGAATGGAAGGCATCGAGTAGGTACGAAACCTCATTAGGCATCAACGTGTGAAATCGTATCATTGAATAGTGAACTTGGTATAAAGTAGCCTGCAGTTTATTCATGGATAAATTGTACTTATTTATTGTTCGACGATTTGTATGGTTCTTCCGCCGGTAGATTCATGTGATAGCCGGTAGATTTGCTTAATCTAGCTTGGTTAACCGTAATTGAAGCGTGAGTTAGCAGGCTGCCAGATACCTGTTTATTAGTAATATTGGTCGTTTATCTCGACATTTTTCTCTCGGCTGTTATCCAGCACAGTTCATGATCGTTCTCCGATGTTATATTGGTCGAATCTCGACATTCTCTGACTGATAATCAGCTTTGTTTACGGTCGTTACCGACATATTTTAGCCCTGTTCCAGCTGTCAGCACAGTTTTGTCAGCAGGACCTCTAACCTCTCCTCCAGAAAAGTAACATCAGCGCCATAATCGCCTCTTGTTTGTGCTGAGCAAAGGAAACTCAAACCTTTACACCGTTAAAAATATTAGACTGCCACTTCGTGCACTTACTATTTTTCATCAGTGCAAACAGCAGGCCGTCAGCCCGTAAAACCTCTAGAACTAGTTCCCGGGGAGAGGCTACAGTCCTGTGACGTAGGCGCAACGCGGCCCGCTGATTGGTGCTGACAAAACTCTGCTGACAGCTGAAATAGGGCTTTTGGCTTGGGCTGTTATCAGTGTATTAACTGAGGGACGCTTGGTTGCGCAGCATTTTTCTGTGGACTGATTTGAACTCGTCAAATTTCTAACACAATTTGTGTTCGTGAGTTCACCCTCGTCAACCTCGTTCAACCTCGTCAACCTCATTCGACCTCTTTCGACCTCGACCATGTTGAGCTCGACCTGCCGCCGGGCAATAAACCTGAGACGTGAGCTCCGTTTCGTCATACCGCGTGGCGGCGACTACAAGGCCCCTGCATAGCATAGTCTCGGATTTCGTTCCAATTTCGTCCACTGGGTTGTGAGGAGCGTGGTATTCTGATCTAAGATTATTTCTTTCCTCAGACTTACGGTTTCGGAGTTATAGCTTAAAGAAAATCTTGAAAATCGCCGATTTCGTCAAAACATGGTGATATACAACGATAATTTTCAGCCTTAGCCCGCGCCCCACTGGGGGTCCGGCGCCACCTTCGCCCCACCGGGGGCCATCGATGGCCCCCCTCTAACTCCGAAAATATGGGCGTTAGCGCAAATCTGCAAAATGCAATAGAAAGCTCGCGTAAATTCAGTAAGAAATTACTTGGCATGTTTTAGTGCTCAGGTCAATGGTTTGACCTCCAGAGGTCAAATTAGGTCAAGATCGGCTATTTTCACTCAAATATGCAATGATTAAGCAAACTGGGCATAACTCTTATGTCATTAGAGCTATTTAGGCCTGGTAAAGTACATTTGATATAAAATTGCCAGTACTTTTTCCGCTATGTGGAACGTAAGGACCTCCCGCCAGTGGTTTGACCTCCAGAGGTCACCTCGTGACCTAATATGACCTGAGGTCACCAAAGGTCAAAAAGTGACCTTGCCGTATATCAAATGAAAGCCAGTGACAAGACAAACACGATAGTGTTTGTTTCATTGCTCTAGCGTAATTAGGTCAAAAGTTATTGTCAAAATACTGTTTTTGACCTCTGGTGACCTTGGATGACCTTGGAAAAGTCAAAGGGCAAATATAACCCCTGGAATCCGTGAAAGAGTGTCCAAAAACGCTGTTCTGAGCAGTCTGAGTATTTGCAATCATTTTTGTGGCTTTTATATCAATGAACAGCTTTTCCCATGCTTTTCCAATGGGAGAGGTCGCCTCGTGACCTGACCTCAGGGCACGAAATCGAAAAAATCCCGGATATAAACCTTGTAGACCCTGGAGGGGTCATGAAGTGTGGGAAGTTTCAAATCGATCGACTTTGAAATGTAGCTCTTACAGAGCTCTAAATTTGAAGTGAGGTGACCTTGGTTGACCTCGTCTGGTGACCTGACCTTGGGTGACCCGGGGTAAAATTTCAGGGATGATGGGAAAATGATGCAGTGAGAGGTAGAGCCCTCAATCGCGGTGCTGCGCCTCGTCGTTTTTCTGCTATCCCGGAAAAACCTTAGGGGGCTATCGATGGCCCCCCCGGTGGGGCGAGGGCTAACTTCCATTTCTCAGCTTCAAATGACACGGGATTAGATTGAGCATGTAACAGCTAAGGTTGAAGCATCTAGTTTCTTATTCGAAATTCACAAAATTTCTAGAAATTTTTTTGACCAATTTTTCAAATGATTTTTATAAGTCTGGCCAATAACTCGCCTTAGAGGTATTCATAGACAAAATGTGCACCCACATCTCCTCTGTTTAGTGAAGTCAATATCTTTTGCGTTCTATACTTTATCAATGTGTAATTAGCTATAGAATGACGCCCACCATGCGCGCAACAATCGGCCGCCCGGCGCGCCCGGCCGTCGTCGGCGCGGCCGCCGGTGCGTGGGCACGGGCAGTAGATTGACTCGGGAGCGTATGAACTCTTGCAATCGTGATTAAAGGTGGGAAACAAAAGCAGAAAACACGTGTTCAACAAAAAGGGCGAAATCAATGTAATCTTATTTCCGTTAAGTGGTGCACGACTCGCCATATCTTAACGTTGCTCATAAAATCGATTACGGATTTGAGTCATACATCTAGATTTTGAAAATGAAGAGACTTGTGAATTTGCAAGCTTGGTCTATTTTTCGTGTTGAAACGACATCGTATCCAGGCGTAGTGCGTGGCCCGTGCGGGGGCGGGGCGTGGGCGGTGAGACCTACGGCGGCGCTTCTGTGATCGCAGCAATGACACTCGAGCGGTGCCACGATCTAAGTGCTTCGGCGCTTTTGCACCAATTGGGGTTGCACATGTATTGATGTTCTGTAAAAAAAAGAAGAAATAAATGAGTATGAGTATGAGAGATGAACCCTGGCCGCAGTTGTGCGGTCTCCACCCCGGTTCGTGCGTCAGTGCCTTTATGACACGCGCAAGGTGTCAGATGACCAGTGCGCAGCTCATGAAGCTGGGATCACATCCTCCACAGTAAGTATGACACTGTTACTGGGGCAGTTTTTTTTATAAAATGTGTTCCAAGTTGTTCCTAGTAAGGCTGCTGGAGTCGGAGTGTCATAAAGTCATCAAGGGACTTGTCACGGAGACCCCGACCCCACCACCCGAACGAGCAACTCCCTCAATGGAGGGTTAATTTAGAAGCCAAAGCTTAACGTCCCACAAATTACAGGGACGGCCGCCCCGCTCAGGTCACCCTCTCACCAGTCAGTTGCCAGCCGACCTGTACGTCGGGTAAACTATTGAGCGCCGGAGCGTCTCAGGGGAACAGATCCCAAGCCTAGACATGCACTGCCACTGCATGTTTCCGAGCAGCGGGCCGGAGCCCAACGCTCTACCAACTGAGCTATTGGGTGTCAAATGGAGATAAAGCATAGCTTCAAGGTGGCTACTTCGTTTCGGACGCCAGTTTTCTGCTGTCGGTGTTGGTGTTCAAACTTTTGTGCGACGTAGGAGTGGTAGAATGCCACGGGATAAGAGGCCTTATTGTGCTGACTAGAGGAATTACCTTTTTCTAGATTCCTGGTCCCGGCGCTGGCAGGCCTTGACTGGTCCCGGCAAGACCCAACGTGGTCCTAGCATTGGTCCCGGCAAAAAGTCGGGTTAATAGGAACACATTTGCAGCCTTGTCTTATACGTTTCAACCAGTGACTTCGATTTTCTATTTGAGCCATGAATTATATGTAATTGTCTTATTTCATTTCATTTTCGAATGGAGCTTATTACAACTAAATTTAGGGCTTGTATTTCCCGTGCCGTAAACACGCGCCTCGCTGAGGGGGTGAAATTCGCCCCCCCTCCTGGTTTTCCCCAGATAGTTCAAAACCGAAGAGACGCAGAACAACGAAACTTACAGTACCTTATCCCTGATTAATTTTACACATCTGGCTAAATTTTGTAGTTAAGATCATGTTAGGGCAAGGAGCTATTCAAAGTCAAGTGACCCGACCTCAAAACCTAAAATCACGAGTTTGAAGCGGCGCCTAGTGAACATCAGCGAACCAATCAGTTTGAAACTTCCACAATATGATAAGGTCATTAGGGTCTAAAAATTTGCAATCTCGGAATTTTAATATTGTTGACCTAAGGTGGGGTCAATTTTTGGTCACCCCATTATAAGTCTATGGTGAAAAATCGAATGGGCTCGTTTTCAGTAAATACTGCATAGATAAAGCTGAAAATCCTCAAACCGTCCATTCTTACCACGATCTTGCATAAAGTTTAGTTTATAATAATAATATTATTGGGGCTTATCGACGCACCAACTGCCAGGGTCATATGGCGTCGCCAACTCTTTCCCTGTTGGAAGGGTTTCTCGGGAGCCAGCTTGCTCCTTGTTCAGGAAGCCGCCGGGCCTTGAACCCTGGTCGGCTGCGTGGAAGCCAGCTACGCGACCACTCCACACCGCGCCCCTAAAGTTTGGTTTTTGAGCATCTAACCTCTCAAAGGTCATGTCAGGTCACGGGAGCATAGAGTTATTGTTTTGCCAATAACTTCTCACTGAATTAAGATAAAGCTCCCATTCTGCTTGCATTGTGCTTATATTGTCACGGGGAGTCGATTGATATGCAATATGACTATACCAGGTCACTCTGTGACCCTGATCTAGCTCGAGGTCAGGTCATTTCCACTATTTGATCTAGCAAGGTCATTTTATACATCATTTTATTTGCCGCAATGAGAGGAATCCAATGATGTATAAATATTTGCTCTAGCTTTCCTGAGGGCAGATCTAGAGAGAGAAACGTACACTGCTGTGTTGTAACCCTATGGAACCTTCTTTGACCTGTGCTGTTCTCAATATTGACCTGGCGTAAAAATTATTCGTATAAAATCTCTTTGTCTTGTCAAGAGCTTTCGAACGCCGCCCATAATTTTCCTTTAGCTTTCGTGGGGAATGAGATACGGAGGGGGCGAAAAACGCCCCCCAGCGGGGCGCGTCATGCCAGGGACCCCAGCGGGGCGCGTGTTAACCCACCCAAGACCCCCTGGATTGAGAAGAGATTTCCAGCTCTAGCCATCGTATATCACTTTTCGGCCCGCACCCCCCCGTGACGTCATTTATGAACAGCCCCATATAGGCTTAAGTAAGACAATTTTTGTGTGCGTAGTTAGCCATATTAGGTTATTTATTCGTCAAATGCTAAGGGAAACTAACTTGATTGGTTAAAAATTAACTAATCTCAATCTGATATGGGCTCAGAGGAACACAGGTCCTAAATAATTATTACGCAATGATTATTACGCTCTCCAACCCTCAGAGGTCCCGGCACGGTCCCGGTACAAACCCAGTTGATCCCGGCAAAGTCCCGGCCGAGCCCAGCATCTGGTCCCGGCTCCGGAACACCGGGACCAAAAATAAAACCTCTGGTACTGACGCCGTCGAGTGTTCTCCGCAAAAGACGCCTACTTACAAGACAGAGCAAATTTAAATTCGGAAAACGTCACGATTGCTCAAGAGGAGCCAGACAGCAGCCGGAGGCAGTTACTGAAGAGCTGCTCGCTGCGGAGACACAATCATCATCGACTGACTCACTGGGCGCTCCAACAGTTCCAGCCGAAGTCGATGTTTCCCATTTATTGCCGCTGCTGGATGGGACTACCGTCATAACTGATAGGCTTTTGGTTGAACTGATCCTTTGAAGTTGGTTTGTACTTTGCTGTGTGCTTTAAATTCCTTATTACCGTTGTGAACCAAAGCAGGTCACTTTCATGCCTGAATAGAAATTAAAACTGTTTTGGTACATTGATTCAGCCTCGTCTGCCTCCTCTGCTGGTGAACTGAACGAAATGCCACTAAAACCTGTACACTACTGTCGTAACACAGCCCTTTAACTATGAATTTGCTTCCACTCAAGGCCTTAATGATATTGATTCCATATTGCTTCAAAACACATGCTTTATACCGTGTGTTGTTTACGTTCTTTACTCTTCATGAAGCTTTACTGGAGCCGAAAACAAGAGATGAAAGAAAAAGAAAGTCTAGGACTTTTTTTGTCAACGGCACACCCTTACATTATAAAAATTTCCACAATAACATGTGCTTATGTAGATGCATGTTTCCCTAGCAACAAACTTCCAACCCATAGTCTCCGCTGAGCACCACACGCGTGCGTGTCGTCGGTTGGCCAAAGTGCCAGTCGGCTGTCGGTGGGGACCGCCGGGCGGCCGATTTACGAGCGCATGTCGTCACTCTTTGGCTGATAAGACATCAATAAATTCAAGAACGCAAAATCTAGTTGATGTTATTAGAAAGCACAGGCATAGAATTACATTTTTTAAATATTATTTTAGTGTGAATCACTGGCCACACTTAGGAAAAATTGTTTCAAAGATTGAATACAAATTTCCAAAAACTTGAAAATAATTTTGTTGAAAAACTTAATTCTCAAAGTTGGATAATATAATTCTAAATATAATCACGTTTTAAATAAGCATCTATAACGATAGACTACACAGAAAATACTGATTGTATGCTACCCTGTTTTGCTAAGAACATGGACTTTCACGGCTTTTAGCAAGCTGTAACTCCGAAACATTTATTCTGAGGAAAAAAATATTCTCAAATCTAAATTCTACGCCTCTGATATCCCTGTGTACGAAGTTAGAACGAGATCTGAGACTATGCTATGCACAATCCAGGTGGTGCCTGGTCGATTTGTCTAGGAACGCCTCAAGAGATTGCGTGAATTTATATTTGTTCGATTTCTGCATATGCTTCACTAAAACTCTTTGTTCTTGCATAACATAAAGATAAGCAGAAGTTGTTCTTACATGTATTAAATAAACAAATGGAAAGAGTAGGGTATTAGTAGCGCTTTATGCAAAAAGTAGCGATAGTGGAGCTGTGGAGCAGTCGATAGCAGCTTTGCGATTTTGAAAAAGTATCACAAGTAGCGGAATTAGCTTCAGCTATCAAAGTTGGAGGAAGTAGCGATAGCGATTCCACGAATTTGGTAGCGGTGACCACCTCTGGTTTTTAGGAATCAAGAAACACGTATTGAGAGATCTCGGCAAAACTTGAACCTGGGATTTGCGGTTCAAAAACAGACGCTCTGTTCACTGTGCCTCTGGTTCCCTCTAGCAGAGATGATCACTTATTTCTAAACCAGTCACATACATGGTGTCCGCTGTAGGGGTGCGGACTTCCGGAAATTATTGGCATGGCGTAATTCGAAACAATTACAATAGCAGTCACAGAAAAAGAGATACCATCATCTAATCTCAATTTTATTCCACCCACCGACTTGTTGGACTATACAAACGTACTGCAAGCTATGCAAATGAAGAAATGCCCCGTAGCTCAGTTGGTAGAGCGTTGGGCTCCGGCCCGCTGCTCAGAAGCATGCAGTGGTAGTGCATCTCCAGGCTTGGGATCGGTTCCTCGACACGCTCCGGCGCTCAATAGTTACCCGACGTAAATGTCGGCTGGCAACTGTCGGGGCCGTCCCTGTGCTTTGTGGGACGTTAAACTTTGGCTTCTAAATTAACCCTCCATTGTGGGAGTTGCTCGTTCGGGTGGTGGGGTCGGGGTCTCCGTGACAAGTCCCTTGATGGCTTTAGTGAGACTCCGTCTCCAACAGTCGGACTGGGAACAACTGGACAACATTTATATAATAAGATAAGAAATAAAAAAAGTTTTGAGTCTATTTTATCTCTAGCTCGCCCTTTCATTTGACGTGCACGAGCACCGCACGCATGCGCAGACCCAAGTCCTTGGACCACTGTCACTGCACGTGTGAATCTGAGGTGTGGATAACTGTGTTGCTAGTCTGCAACTCGATTCCCATTAGCTGTAACATTGTGACGCCCACACAATTTGGGCAGGCTTAATATTTATCTTTTCTGCCTGTGAAACAAACATATTACTTTCTCAACTTCGCCGAATTAGATGGGCTTCATGTTCATGGAGACTCCAGGCTTGATGCTCACGTCTGAATCTGTTGGGGTAACCTTGACGTGCAATCTTGTTTATATGGCGCTATAACGTTACCAGTCGGTCTCCGATGCAGGCAAGACTGGTGCGACCGCGTGATTGCGGCGATCTCAAAATATAGCGCTTGGCTTTGAAAGCCTATAATTTAAAAAAATTGAGGGCCGATTTTTCAAGAATCTTTCACCAATCGACGTGCTGTTGAATTTTCACAACTATAATTAAGTAGCGTTTTTCGTCTGCGAACGGTTCTTCGGCTGCCTAGAAAAATTAGGTGGGGGCCTCCAGGGCTTCCCTCCAGTGCGCATTTTAACACACGCCAGTATGAGGCCCTGCAATACCTTCGCCGTTATGGCGGGTACCCGTCCCCCTTACGATTTCAGCAGCCACGCTTGAAAGTGAAAAACGAAAAACGGTCTTCCATAGCTTGCCTCGATCCCTACCGAAAATGATAATGCAGCTTTTGTGTCAGATCACTTTTGGGGTGCGAAAGGTCAGAGTATGTTTCCAGAAGAATACAATTGAAGCTTACATTGTGTATCGTTATGACTAACAGAATATAACAAGAGGGAAGTTATTGACATCCTTGGAATTTATGTGCAAAAACAAGAAGTACTTAAATGAGCTAGTAAGCTCAGACAACTCTTCGATAAGGTGATCACGATAAAAGGAACATTGAAGTTTTACAAATTCGTACTGGTTAATTTGAAGACCATTCTTTTGCATGACTTATCGAATGATGAAGGAGAGAAGGTTCGAGTTTCAGATTAAATATGTGAAGTTCAATGACACCACGTGTTGGAGTCGTTCTTCCGATCCGTGGGTCAGATCTTAAGTAAAGCAGCATGTCATGATCTTACATATTGCAAAAGCGGTTGTCTGCATGGAGGTTGTGTGGGCCTTCGCTTGTGATGTGTGCTTTCTAAGACAACTTAAACTGGGATACATTAAACATTTTTAAAGTATGGATAGCGAAAGAAAACTAACTAAAACAAACCTAAGACAACAGCAATAACTTCGGCCTCGGCTATCGCCACCGGCGCAGGAGAGCCACATGACAATGTGTTGAAAGGAAACCATTTACTTCTAATTTTTTTGTGTAATGTTTGTCCCACGTGGAAACACCACGGAGCGTATTCACACCGGGTGCTGGACCACAGACATGTTTAATGATGACGTGTTTTGAGTCTTTCTAGTTGATGATGAGGTGAGAGTGACTAAAGACGTGAGCATGATGTTTGTGTGTCCCACGTGGGAACACCAGGGTGAGGACTGACACCGGGCGCGGAAACACTCTTTTCATGATGACGAGGTGAGGGCGACTGAAGATGAGAGCATGATAATTTGTGTGTCAGGCGTGGAAACACCACAGAGCCACCTGACCTTGGGTGCTGAACCACAGACATGTTTAATCTACGTACTAATAACGTGAATTGAGCCTTTTTTAGATGATGAGGTGAGAGGTACTAGATATGAAAGCATTATTACGCATGTATGAGCCCCTTTCCATAACCCCCTCAGGCCAGTAGGCGAGGAAAAACCTGTTGCGCACCGTCCCTCAAAGGCAAAGAAAGGAAGCTCATTATTTATCCAATATATATTTTCCTCATCTTCATTGTCCGGTCAGATCTCATGTCAACAAAAGAAAGAAAGAAGAAAAGAGATATATCTCTTGTAAATGTATCTCTTCGTAAGCCTGTAGGTCAGTTGTATAATTATGTTCTTTGAAAGAGCTGATAAAGTATTCACGGTCAACTCTGAATTCGAACCGGCCAACCCTGATCACGAAACGAGACCTCTAGCCACTAGGCCACTGCACCAGACTGTACCTCCTTCCACTAGCCCTACACCTACGACCCGTCTGAAGGCGAACATGGTCTCGAGTACTGAACCATGGTGAGAAGCAAACGCACATTTTCCGATAAATTTAGTCCTTGTAATACCCTATCAGACGAATTATTCGAAAGCCGTTGGAGATAAGTGGGTAGTGTAAGTGAGTGAAATGACCGCAATTAATTTTCTTATTCAGCCATGTTAATTCTGACACTTGTGAGTGGCATGTGCTCGGAACCGAGAAGCTACAAATAAAAAGTGTTCTTCTAAAACTATATGTATATCTATAACACAATGAATTTCAATAGTACGATACCAATCTCAAAATATTATCAGGCGGAAGCAATGTTCTTTCATTATTTGAAATGAAAAGTTAAATCGGTGCAGTAGATCGCGAGATATTGAAATTTTAATGAAATGAGCAAAAATACAGTCTTCCGAAAGAATGGCCAAAACTAGGTCAGAATCTTACGTTTTGTGCTAGGAACTATGCCCAAGGCACAACAAAATTGACCTAGCTGCCCCCAAGCGGCTGTCTTTAAACTAACTGAAGCGTGCCTTCTGATATTTCGAGCTTATAAGTCAGCCGTCAAATTTCGATAGCATTTTTGCTTGCATCAGAAATACTGCATTATAGCAGAATAAATATTATCGGACCAGTTCAAAATGTTTTCTTAGGTGGCCTCTGTTGCTTATTCAAAAGGAGGCAAATTTCAAGTTCGTTGCTTAACCCGCGCCCCACCGGGGGTCCGGCGCCACCTTCGCCCCATCGGTGGCCATCGATAGCCCCCTCTAACTCCGAAAATATGCGGGTTAGCGCAAATCGGCAAAGTGCATTAGAAAGCTCGCGTAAGTAAGAAATTACTTTACATTTTTAAGCGCTCAGGTCAATGGTTTGACCTCCAGAGGTCAAGTTAGGTCACGATAGGCTATTTTCTCTCAAATATGCAATACTTAAGAAAACTGGGCATAACTATTATGCCATTAGAGCTATTGAGATCTGGTAAAGAACATTTGATAGGAAAATTCCAGACCTTTTTCCCCTATGAGCAACGTAATGAACTCCCGCCAGTGGTTTGACCTCCAGAGGTCATCTCATGACCTAATATGACCTAAGGTCACGAAAGGTCATAAAGTGACCTTGCCGTATATCAAATGAAAGCCAGTGACGTGACATACACTATGGTGTTTTTCAGTGCTCTAGCTTAATTAGGTCAACAGGTATTGTCAAAATACTGTTTTTGACCCCGGGTGACCTGGGATGATCTTGGAGAGGTCAAAGGGTAAATATGGCCCTGGGATCCGTGAAAGGGTGTCCAAGAACGTTTCCCTGAGCAAGCGGAACATTTGCAATCGTTTTGGTGATTTTTAGATCATAAGACAGTTTTTCCCCATGTTTTTTCAATGGGAGATGTCGCCTCGTGACCTGACCTCAGGTCACAAAATCGAAAAAATCCCGGATATACACATTGTAGACCCTGGCGGGGTCATAAAGTGTAGAAAGTTTCAACTGGATTGACTAAGAAATGTAGGTCTAAAAGGGCTCAAAAGTTGAAGTGAGGTGACCTTGGTTGACCTCGTCTGGTGATCTGACCTTGTGTGACATGGGGTAAAAATTTTTAGGGATAGTGACAAAATGATGGGGTGAGAGATAGAGTACTCAACCGTGGTGTTGTGTCTCATCGTTTTTCTGCTATACCGAAAAAACCTAAGGGGGAGCCATCGATGCCCTCGGTGGGGCGAGGGTTAAGAAGTAAAAATGAGAAAAATACAAAATAGAAAACGTTTGTTCCAAAATTTCTCAAAAACGATTTTGAATTTAGATTCGGGGCTTTAAATTGGGCGTCTGGCGTAAAAGGGCTATCACCCTACAAAATCGCAGAAGCCTGGCATCAACTATGAGACCCGCCACGTGGCCAGAATAGAGCCTGTTGAGACATCTCAATCCGCTTCGCTCCATGGATTTAGTCATGCGGCTCTGACAATAACGCAATATTCCGCCGCTACATTTTCTAACACATGCACCGGAGTATCGGAACTGTTGCAAATGTTTCCGGTAATGCATTCAGTTTTTTTTTCAAAACGGCTAAAATTTTTCTGTTAGTTATAACAACAAGAAGTGTGGGGGAGGCAGTCGATCTTCAGAGGGCAGAAACTTGCCAACTCAGCTACCGGAGTTTGTGACACATTTACGAAAATTGAGGTGCATAATTGTGACAAAATACGATCCTGACTGTATGGCCAAGATCAAACCCAATATTTTCGAAATAGAGAAGAAGCGTGTAGGGCATATTTTAACTTAGCAGCTCTGTTCTTCAATTGCACAGCGTACCATTAGTAATACAATATTGGTACTGTGTTCAGTTTCTACTAAAACGAGGGACCCCCGCTGCAGAAAACCCAAACCGCTGTCACAGTTGCCAGATTTTAACATGCAGCCCAATGGGGCTAATTGTTAGTAGTTTGCAGAAAGTTGTCGCCTAGATACCGGAAATGTGACAGTCAATTTTTCGAGAAATACACGATTGTGGGCATATTTAAGGCATTAACGATAACGCAGATACTTTATCAAGTACCTCTCGTCCATTTTTTCAGGTTAAATCATATTTACAGTTTGAGTGTCTTCGATTTATTGGCCCTATTTCTTCGAATTTAGTATTAAGTACGCCTAAAAGCTACTAATAAAAGTACTAAGTGAGTGAGAAAATAAACATACTGGGCAGCAATTCTACTTAAACTGCGCAACAGCGACAAGACAAGTATAGAAATGTTTGTGATGTAGAGCCTGCCAAAAATTTTAACAGGCGGGAAGCCACTTATTTTGAGGGCATATTCATTAGGTATATTTAAGATAAGTGCAGGCTAAAACTAGCTAGAATAAATATTGCTGCCCATGGCTAATCTAAGATGAATGTAGGCTATTGTAAGACTGATGCACTTTCCCATATCAAGCTTGGTTTTCATTCCTTAGCCTGCTTGTGCCTTAGTTTATTTGTGCCCTAGATTGGTTAGATAGATTTGGAGCTGGAGGAAGTTGGGAGAGTTGGCGCCAGCAACAGGCTGGCAACAACAGTGATTCAGGTGAGTTTTCATGATCAGATTATCATATCAATATCAATATTGTACAGATAGCAAATGTGTGCTAATGCAGTCCTCCACAAAGTGTTAACACCCACACTGGAGAGGGGCCTGGAACTAACGTGCACTGGAGGGGCCGAGTAGACCCCCTTCTTATCTCAGAAAATCAAGCAAATCTCAGAAAAAATAGACTTCGAAAAACCTGGTTCGCGGTGTGTTGCTTACTACCAGTGGTGGTAAGCAACGCACAGGACCTGAACTGCATGGAGTTA
The DNA here is from genome assembly GCA_034440635.1 of Lepas anatifera. NCBI lineage: Eukaryota > Metazoa > Arthropoda > Thecostraca > Lepadidae > Lepas > Lepas anatifera. Next base: position 1,505,537 of record JAOTON010001929.1, on the reverse strand, counting down.
AAGCAGGATTTTGACTACACTGGATCTTTCTTTGGTATGTGAATTCCAATACCTCTGTACCTATTAGGGCAATAGACATAATTTTACATCTATGCAGGCTAGTTGCCTCAGAGTTTTTACTGCAAAAGGAAAGACCAGGCAGGTGATGATCGTGAGTGGGATGCAAATTTTAAGCATTTGATGTGTTTATAAAAATGCTACCTAAGGTCCACTTACCAACACATTTTAGGTAGATTCAAATACTATGTTGACATTGACATTTTTCCCTTTTGTTGATATGTGAGATAGAAGTTTAGTGGGGGAAAGCTGTGGTTAGGGTTCCCAATTGTGTGTACATGTACGCTCCAATTAATAGGTATGTTCCCAATTATGACTATTTTCATGATAATTGCTACATGTAATCATGTGGAAAAGTACCATAATTGGAAACACTCCTTCAAAAATGGAAACTTCTTCAAAAGGAAATGCATGTCATTGGGGAAACTGCAGTCAGAGTTGCCAATAATAGTTATGACCCCAATACTGGAAAAATGACCCATAATTGGAAATTTTCCTTCCAAAAACAAAAACATGATCTATAAATGAAAACTTACTACTTTCATGCTGTAATGGTTTGGTGCTAGAACCTTGTCTGCTGCAAAAGTAAGAGACAGGCAGAGGACATTCAGCATATTGTAAATAGTATTCAAGTATGCAATTATTATTTCCAGCTCTGTGTGACAGAGGAGGCATACGTCGCATTGAGTTTGTGACAGCCAGCATACTTTCTGCACCTCTGTCGATCTTTGACGTTCTGCTAACAAGCAAGTGTCTCTAATGTCTCTGACAGCACGTGCCAAGTGAATCTATTGCTTTGCTGGCAAGACATTTTCTTCTCGAGGAACAAGAGCTTGACAGGTTGGGCTCTCTCCCACATACTGGTTTCGAATAATTCCAGTTGTTTTCTGGTTTGGCGAAGTCTGGAAACTTATGCATGAAAGGTGGGGCCCACAGTGGACTGTTTTAACTGCGGTATGGACTAGCCAATACCCAAAATTGATAACTGGAGGCATTAGCGGATGCAGGAGCATCTGTGGAGAAGACCAGGCTAACGTTGGGGGGGGCTAAATCGAGAAAAAATTGGAAAACAATACTTTTAAAGAAAACGATAAAAATGGCCCTTTGGGGGAGGGGGCACAAGATACTATTTTAGGCTTTGGTGGGGGCCACGGCCACTTTGGTCCCCCTTGGATCGGTCAGTGACGGGACAGGGGGGAGCAGCTCGTTAAAATGATTTATTATAAATTTTTCCACATCCAGATTATGTACATATGCACTACTCTAGTTATCTACCTACCAATATGTGAGAGTCTGGATTGGTAGCTTAAATGGTCCAATGGATATGGTTCCGGTATTTTTTTACAGTAGGCATATCATGCTGTGTTTAGAGATTACCTATGTAGTTAAGCTTACTATGGCCTTTCACTTACCCTATATGAACCTCATCTAGCTGAAACCTGGAAAACTTATAAACCGTCCGGTTGGGAAAAAAACGTTTCTACGATTTGGGAAAAACTAACTATTAGATATGCATTTTAACGATATGTTTAAAGTATGTTAGGTTTTCGGTTGTAATGTTCTCAGGGCAACTATTTGATTACCTCTAATTTTCAAAGCTTTTACCGGATAAATAATTGCGTTTGGGCCGGTATCAGAATACCTATAAAACGGTTGAAATTTTCAATTGTGGTCATTTTTCCAACGCATATTGTCAAAATTTAATTTTAAGCACATATTCTGAATAAGTATGCCAGTAAACGTAAAAAACAAATTTTGAAAGCAGTTTAGCGGTAAATATGACAGATATCGGGGTATGTGGGAAAACTGTGATACGTTAATATGCCTTAACTTTTGAAGTTATGAAAGGATTTTAATTTGCATCTGCTGGAATCAGCACCCGACGTTTCTAAACCATACAGAGAGGGATAGTGAAAATGAAAATTTTGACCTCCTAAAAATTGAACATAAAATTTACAGAATTTGGATTATTTATTGACACTTGAAAAATATTTATCATAGCCTGAAACACATCCAAACTAAGTTTGAAGAATATTCGGTGATAAATGCTATATATCTATCTCATGCATGTGACAATAAAGGCTTGTTTTTGGGGCTTCTGCTCCACAAGCTATAACTGCCACTGGGGAATATTCCTCTTATCTTAGGGTATCAATTGCACTGGCGCTGGAACTGGGGGGGAGCACCGGGGCACGGAGTCCCCCTTAAATCATAGATTTTAACACTAACCCTATGGTGTTATATGGAAAGAAATGGGTTGAAAACTCCATTGTGCCCCCCCTCCCCTTAAATTCAGACGTTCCGCCGTCACTGATCAATTGGCCTGCGTTGGGAATTACAAATTTTCTGACTTTTGGCAAAGCCAGCCAGCGTATTTCCCAGTGTGTTTCTGTTTCAGGCGTCTGATCTCCCACCAGGGATGGCACAGTTTGCGAGAGCGTCCGCATATATTTCAACAGAGTGGCATTGCCTCAGAAAGCGACGTGCTACTTACAGCCATCTCCAGATATTTATTACTCCCCAAAACACCAACACGGGAGGGTTACAGCTCCCAGTTCCAGCTCTCCACAGTACATCTGAACGACACGGACATTCACTTCCACCGTAGATCCAAGTCAAATGTTGGAACGGTCTCCGAATATGTGTAAATGCAACTGCGGGTTCAGTACGAGTTATGACGGTGGTGTTTCTCTTCGCTTATACAGCAAGAAACTCTCACGTAGTATGGACAGTACCAAAGTACTATGAAGCTCGTCTCAAATGGCAACATTGAATGACCCTGGATGAAGGAAAGCACAGACGATGGTCACGACCTTTCTTTCCTGGCGGACACAGAGTCTACCATAACCAGCGCTTATAACTGTTATTGTATTGGAATACAACTGGGCCCATTTCAGCATTGACCAGTTTCTTTAGCGTTGTGTTTCAAATCAATTTCGTTCAGTTAACTGGTTAGGTCTCATCCCTAAACCTTTCCATATAACGACTCAAATATCGTACTCTGGGTGGTCCCCTGTCCTAAGACTCAAGTCGCCAGCCTGTGGGAAGAAGAGCTGACATTATTTTTGGAACATTGCTCGTTGTAGTACACTGCTGACAGTCTTTGGAAGTACCACAAGCTAGGTAACTGGCTTGTTTACAAGTTAGGTAACTAGCTTCTTTACCAGCCAGGTGGCTAGTTTGTAAGCAAGTTAGGCAATTAGCTTACAAACTAGGCATTTACTCTGACAGCTGAAGCATGACCTCATGTCCCGAAATTGATAGGTGGTAAATACATTAAATGTGAATACATAATTTAGGCTCTACGATTTTCGGCATGTATGATGATATCGAATGGGGGTAGCTTTGATGGTATTTAACACTTACGGTCCCATTGTGGTATGCTATGGGTTCACAGTGGCATTACTGTTCCAAAGCGAGGTTATTGAAATGGTGCTGGATGCAAATTTTCGGTCAGATTACGAACAGTGTAAACAAAATTGATAAAATATACAAAAATCGGAAAAATGTGGGCTTCACTAATTCCGGGGGCCCGCTATAGCAGATGCAAGTTCGTGGTTCCTGCGCTATCCCGTTGTGTTTGCTTCCGACTGCTCTCTAAAAAATAAAAATAAAACAAATTAGAGCTACCCTGCCAATTCCCAGCCCTTGTGACAGGCCCAGGCTTGCACTACACCGAAATAACATCCATGAACTTAGTCTAAGCTGCGCTGCAAAGTTCGGAAGGTGACCACCTAGGGATCGCCTGACGCAGAAGTAGAGAATCAGTGGCGTACCCAGATAATCACCAAGGGTAGGCACTAAGACAACAACCACCGTCAGAGAGTACAGGCTAGTTGTAACTTTGTGCAGAAAACTCTCATGCCCCCCTCTTTTAGCTACGCCCAGGTTCCTCTCTGAGTGCGCCTCTGATGCTCGGTGGGTGCCATCCTCTCTGACGCCACCCATCACACAGTTTAGGCGCAAAGGTTAAATATACACGAGCTGCGAACAGCACACAACAGCTCGCAGTGGAATCCCGACACCTGAGATCTTTACACCTTCTAACCGTGTTGCGATCACAACCGGACGCCCTGCTTACACTCCAGTAAGGTGTCAAACGAATCGAGCTCAGCGTTCAGCAACGCAGCGGCTTCGGGTATGGTTGAACCAAATCATTGATTGAGGAGGTTCAATTTCGATTCAAAACTTTGAGGGCGATAACATATACATCACTTTACCCTTGCCTGGAGTAGAAAGGCCGTCTCAGGGCTCCAATTTCACATTTTATGGCGATGTCTCCCTCTAGAGACAAGAAATGGAACTGTACAGTGGCGGATCCAGTTCTTCATTTCGGGGGAGTGGGACTTGAGTCTCGCCGCCATTTTCTCGGATCAGCCTCCGCCTATGCATTTACTATAGGCACTCTAACATTTTCGGGGGGCTTGAGCCCCCCTAGCCGCTCTTTCTTGTATCCGCCACTGTAGCTGTTTGCCTGTACAAGATCTAATGCGACTAACAAACGTCCCCACTGAATAAGTACAGAGTATGTTTAAACGCGACTGCACCACAGTACGAACACATTTCGTACGCACGCAATTGGTCATGAACGATTCCCATTATCATCTTACGCAAAAACCACCCAAGTCTACACAATGCCAGACAGCCCAATGTTAACTAGACTGGTCACCTCACTAGACACAGCCTCCACGTCACACCGACGTCACGTACATCAATCACAGCGCACGTGTGACGTCACATCAGACACACGGCGTTGGCTCACACGCGTTACGCACGTCAACGAGCTTTAAAGTTGCAAGTCACAGATTGGTAAATCAGACAGTTTGCCGCACGCACGTGGTCGCAGATATGTGTGTAAAGCCTCCACGGTGTGTGTCAACACACGTGTAGCACGCTTCCGACGTGTTTCCAGTTGCCAGAAGACTGGACTCACGGCGTCCAGTTGCCATCGGACGCATCGCGGGGTCCTATCGAGATCTTGGCGCTTGCTCTCCACACTCAAAGCACATCGCAGAACCTGCCCCAGGTTGTCCAGGGCTGGGGCGCGTTAAATGTACCTACACGCCGTTCGGCGCTGACAAGTCCAACAGCAACAGCGTGCTAGGTTTATCGGACCGGATACGTTGTGCCCAGAGACATCAAACAACGCGGCATGTCCTGATGTCTGTCTGTTGGCACGTCATCGGCTTCGGTGCGATAGCACATCATCACATCCACGTCAGCTTTGGCGACGTCAGTTCACATGGAGCGTGAATTCACTGCATCCGTCCAACCCCGATCTCACGTGCCGTTCGGTGACCGTTGACCTGGCATGATGTCACCTGTTGTTGTGGACTGTATCGTAGGCAGGACTCGTTTAACATTAGCATCCAGGATGTGCCTTGGATGGGATCAGAATGATCGCAATGTGACCGGAATCGCAGCTCAGCAGTGTTAAAATAGGAGGAAATGTCGCTTCCTCTGGAGTCACAGCACTGCACTAACCTTGTTCCAAAGCAACAGCTGGGAAGGTTTATATACGCAGAAGCCTCTTCATTGCCCAACAGTGTGTGGCTGCTTTTGGATACTTAAACTCTACTCAGACCATCTGTATCCCCGCGTAGACACTTCATTGGCCTATAATCACTTGGCTTCTTCCTGATTGGCTAGCTGCATCCAGAGAGCGTTTCTGATTGGTTTCCTCCCTGATGTCGAAAACGGCCATTGGCCAACTCCCTGAGGTATGTTGTCTGATTGGTCCATCGGACTAGGGCTGGCTGGGTTGATCCATCCCGGCCGTCTGTTCCTCCGAGACCTGCGACCGTATACCAGGTCAGATCTCGGGAGAGACAAATACTCACTAACATTAGCTTTTCTAATTTTTGAAGTATATATCATGCCATTTTAGGTGGGCTTGGTTTGAGACCTCGGCGTGCCTCCGGGAAACAGTCTTGATGCACACTCACTGGCGGATCCAGGGGGGAGGAACCGGGTATTTACGTCCCCAAAACCCCCGATTTTACCGATTTTCTTTAAAGAAACATGTTTTTGTTAAGATTTTAGGACCCCAGCCCCCCCCCCAACCGTCGGGTTGGATCTGACCCTGCTTACTCTCCGTTTTCCATTGCGTTCAAAATATTAACAGATCAACTAAAATACGATAAGAAGCCAAGATAGGAAAAACGATAACAAGAAGAAACTTATGTCTTCAAATCTGATAGTGAAAACCGAGTGACTAGAGTCAGTGATTTCAATGACTACATTCAGAGCTCCAGATCCAGGTCGGTATTTGGCGGAAGGCTACAGGGTTTAACATTGCGCTGCCCTCTTTATGACTGACCGTGCTATCAGTGCTGCCACCTATGTCACCGGGTGGTTGAGGACTTCCGCTCTGACTGTGGGTCACCACGTGTTTGGAGAGGTAGTCGCCTCGGGCGAACCTCCGAAAGCAGATGTTGCACTCATACGGCTTCTCCCCTGCGGAGGCACATCTGTGACGTCACTCAGCCAGTGGGTAGTTCGGTGTCCACATGTGCTGAAGCTGAGAGATGGAACCGATCGAAGTTGACACACTGTTCTGGCCGTCAAATGGAAGGAGTTGTGGGAGACGTTCCCGTACTTTCTCTTGTACTAAGAACTAAAACAGTTTCCCGATTTGATTCAATTAGCCATAAATCTGGAGATCCCTGGATACTGTGGATAGAGGGAAATATAGCCCCGAATTCGAAGTTTTGCCGGTTTTAGAAGCGCTAGTTTTCTGTTAGCAAGGATATCAAGTTTTGCTGATAACTTTAGTCACCCCTGTTAGCCACCCCTCTTGTTATCTGGTGGCGCCGCTCTTTCAAATTCCTTTGAATTCCTTCAAATTCAAATTCAAACCACTCTTTGAAAAGAGCTTGGCATTAGCACCAAAAGCATCTTACGAAAGCAGCATGGTTGTGACATTGCACTTAAAAACGCCAGAACACAAAAAAATAAGTATTTAACCTGGCCTTGGTTCTTTTTACACCATTTTTCTACGAAGTGGCAGAAAAATGGAACGATTTTTGCTTTTCCTTACTCTCTTTTGCCTAAATCCTTCGGATTTTATAAGCAGGTCCCTCAGATCAGGTCCCCACTCCGCACTCCTAGTTAGTTCACTTTACATCAGAAAAGTATGTCATTGCATTAAACGTTGTCAGCAGAATGCTCTGAATTTTTGTGCTACCATACACATTTTTGTAAATTGTGTGACTTTCACATTATGCACAAATAAGGAGATTTCGAAGGTAGTTTTTAACAGACACCGCCCTTCTCGTTCAGTTTTTCTTGAGACGTTTTCATAAAAAATACTGCACTGTTCTGAATGCCGTCTCGACATGCCCCCCCCAATCCCGTCCCATTACAGGTCAAAATGAAACAACACTCTTTTTGGGTTTTGTGAAAAAGATTTAACACCCGTCCCATGTTATCCCGTTACAGTCTGTTCCCATCTGTTTCTCCACAGAGTATTTCCAAGAAAGTGGTGCTGACCTGCAACATTTCCCGAAAAAAATCTTCCCGTCCCGTGCCAAAAAAACGTGAAAATGTTTGTCCTATGTCCTATCATTCCAACAAATTCATCCGGTCCCGTCGGATTTCCCATCCCAGATCTCTGTGGGTGCGAACCTGTGTCAGAGGCGGAACCAGGAATTCGTTTCGGGGGTGCTAGGGGGCTCGAGCCTCACTCGTCAGTACCTCGGGCAGCCCGTCGTTTAAGTATTAACTATACAGCCTCGGACATTTCAGGGGACTTGAGCCCCTAGCCGCCCCCCTCGGGTCCGCCGCTGACCTGTGTGGATGCGCAGGTGACGGTTAAGATCCGACTTGCCGACAAACCGTTTGTCGCAGCTCCCGCACTCGTACGGCTTCTCACCTGTCGGAGGGGTGCTGCGATCACGCACCCGAGCCAAAGCCTCCCTGAAGAGCTGACGATATATTACGTAATCCAGAGGGGGTGTGGAGTCGGGCACAGCGTGATCCAACGCTACACATGGGCGTCATAAAGCGTTATTTGGGGTAGGGAGTAAACATTACAAAACGGTTATGGATTTGTTTAATGTATTTTACAATACATTTCATGGACGCCCCCCGCCAAGAGTAGTGCAAATTCGAGCCAAAATCGATGTTGAAACCGTGTTCTGAGCTTTTATCGTTTTTGCGGGAGACTTTCAGTGGGGTGACTCAGGCACTACGCACATTTTTCGCAATTAAGTTCCATGTTCAGCCTGTACGCTTCCCTACAAAGGATGAAACGTGTTCATGATAAAAACAACCAACTTTTGAATAACGTTTTATGACACACCCGGTCCAAGATTTCAACCCATGCTGACTCCTAGTCTACCAGGCTGATTCTTCTGTGAGCGGGGAGAAGTGGGAGATGTTTTTCAAACCTGGGTGTCTGACGCGTGCGCTTTCAACGCCACCGCAGTGGCGGCAGAGGTGGGATCGATGCCAGATATTCCTTCTGATGATTATGCTTAATAAAACTAACCGATAATCGCTCATAATCTAATGTTATTGAAAAAGCCCAAAATTATATTAATATTTCAACATCGTATCTTCGTCAGAAAAAAAACTTTTTTTCACGAAGACACGATTTTGAAATATTGATATACTTCTTGGTGTTTTCAATTACATTAGATTATGAGCAATTATCGGTTAGTTTTATTTAGCATAATCATCATGACTATCACGCTCAAAACAGCACTTGTAACTCTTAAGAGATATTCCTTCTGTTATTGCTATCCTGCAGCCCCCCCTCCACCACTGCAGCAGGTCCAGCAGCACGCCAGGCGTACCAGTGTGGGTGCGAATGTGCAGCTTGAGGTTCTCCTTGCCGCGGAATCCCTTCAGACAGTAGGGGCAGATCCAGCTTTTGGCCGACCCGGAGCCTCCGGCCTCCCCTAAGGCTGCGTCATCGCCTGGTCAGTGGGGAAACAGGTCAACAGACCGCTTAAAAGGAGGCAATATCCACCTAGTCTCTCTCTCTCTCTCTCTCTCTCTCTCTCTCTCTCTCTCTCTCTCTCTCTCTCTCTCTCTCTCTCTCTCTCGCTCTCTCGCTCTCTCGCTCTCTCGCTCTCTCGCTCTCGCTCTCGCTCTCGCTCTCTCTCTCTCTCTCTCTCTCTCTCTCTCTCTCTCTCTCTCTCTCTCTCTCTCTCTCTCTCTCTCTCTCTCTCTCTCTCTCTCTCTCTCGGGAAAACTGGCAGGTAAACGATGATCTCGATGTCCAATCCAATTGATTGTATTTAGAGAAATCCTTTAGAATACCTTATATTCTTTTCTTGGCATGGGCCATTGATGTCTTTGTCTCGTTCGATTCCGTGTCATAAATCTAAACAGAAAAGAAGAATTTCACTGAAGTAATGATCACAACCAACTGTTTTTTGTGACTTAGAGACGCCATTTCTAAACTGTTCACCACAGAACCATAGTTGATATCTACATTCTTGTATAAGTATAGCCAGTAGGGTGGAGACTTTACCGATGAAATCAGCTGAGCAGTCGTCTGTTGGTGGGTCTGGCGACTCAGGCTGGGGCAGAGATTCTGATTGGCCACCGTTACCAGCTTCCGTTGCTGATTGGCCAGCTGCTGACGATGTCGCTCCCTGATTGGCCGGCTCTTGTAGCTCCTGAAATTTCTAATGTGATGTCACGTTTTAAAACAATGACTGTGCACAATGGCATATTATTGTTGATATTTCAAGCATAATTTTTTTCGGGGAAACAATTACGCAAGCAGTAGCCTATTGCACACAAAAAAACTACCTGGTTAAATATTCAACTTAGGTACTTCTCTAATTTTACCCAGCTAGCATTTTGGTGCAATAGGCTACAGGTAATAAATTAACCAAAGAACAAAACACACTGTTGAAGTAGTATTTAAGGCCATTTGTTGCAATTATCCACCAACCGAAATGAGACAAACAAAGTACCAAACTGGCTTAAGGTGAAAGATACACCTAGTTAATGAATACAACTTTTTAAAAAATCATATCATCAAATGTTTGATAGGGAGTTAAGTGACGCAGTTGGTTAGCGCACTCAACTCCACCCGTGCCATTCTGCAAGTGAGTTTCAAGGGTTCGAGCCCAGCCAGGGTCAGGATTGGGCACCACGCCTTAGCTCAGGACAAACTTTCTCTCCCTCCAGCTCCCACGCCATATGACCTCTATAGTCTGTGCATTTTAACCCCCCCTCCACCTCCACTCTATAAAGAAGGTTTATAGACCTGAGGAGTTCTCAGACCTGAGGTCCAGCACTCAGCTCACTTCGCAGTTCACAATTCATCTTTCGCGGCTCGGAATTAAAAATCAATGCTTCGAATTTCTCTCCTTATCTGATTTAAAGTGAGCATGTGCTGAATTTTCTCTTTCGCAAGGGGGCTAATTGATAAAATTGCAGTCTTGAAATTATGATTTATTTATTAATGAAAGGAAGTGTATCGTACAACCCCAGTAATTAGGGGTGATACGATTAAAAAGTAGTGAAAACCGTTTTGATAAATCTTACCGTCTATTGTCGTTCAGTAGCATACTCCTAATATTTTACATGATTAATTTACCATAAGTGTGGTGATTCATAATCAATTCCAAACCATTGCAATAACCCTTTAGAGGGAGATAAGTCTATCTCACCTGTTGGGACTGGGCCAGGGGCGGTACCTCGGTCCTCTCCTGTTTGATGGCAGTGATAGTCACGCTGTTGGGCTCCTCTTCCTCATCCACATCTAGGCTCTGCAGTCAGTGGAGGTCACGTGATTACTGGAAATCAGTGGTGGATACAAGGAGAGGCAATCAAGCCCCCCTCAAAAATGGCATAGTGCCTATAGTTAATGCATAGCCGAAAGCAGTTCTGAGACAATGGAGGGGGAGGCTGGAGTCCCCCTAGTCCTACCCCCAATGCTGCCCTGAATCTGCCGCTGCTACAAATTACATCTTCCGGGTTATTTACCACAGCGGGTAAAGACAAGAAGGTAAAATCACCGAGGATTGATGTAAAACACACCCAAAGGCTGGATTTGGCGCCTTCTCCAACACACGCCTAGCTTTCTCCCCTTCCCCTCCGACGCCAGAAGACCTCAGAAAGCCCCAAAATTATAATTTTCATGCTTGCAGTGTATTTCTTGGGGAAAAAATTTGACATAATATTTTTCATATTGAAACTCATTTCTATTTAAGAAATATAATATTGTTCATATACTTCTTACTTCCCGCTTTCCGGGAAAACTAAATACTTCTACATGAAGGAAAGGTCAGAATGAACATTTCGTTCAAGTACGGCAACAGGTAAACCACAAGAGCAGTTTCCGATGTCGGGCTGTGTTTTCTGACGCCACCCGATGTCTGCTCACCTTGTTACCATAGGGGCGAGGGCCGGGTGGTGCACTTCCCCTCAAAACTGAGTCCATTGTCTCTGTAGAAAGACACGGCCGAGCAGCCATCTGCGGAGAGAGAGAGAGAGAGAGAGAGAGGAGAGAGAGAGAGAGGGAGAGAGAGAGAGAGACAGAGAGAGAGACAGAGAGGATTTACTGCAATATCAGCCCACGGTTCAGTTTCTACATTAGTTAGCAGTATTATATTATCATGGGCGCTATGGGCCGGGGTAGAATGCAGTGGTATTCCAAACAAATTGGACATTTATCAAGCATGTTTTGACAAATTTCACAAATGAAACGTCCAGCGAGGTCCTATCAGCATTATAGGCGTGATTAAAGATGCACATATTGTTCGGGACTGACTTGTGTATAGCTATGAATATTTTGAGTGCGCCACTACGGGCAAAAGTGAAAAAGGCCGTCACCCTTAATTCCAGAAATATAAGATCTACACCGCTGCAGCGGTGTAAGTGGCAGCCAGTGGTGTAGAACAGGGAGCGAACCGGGGTGAAAACCACTCCTGGCGCGTGCCTGCATTTACCTGGTGGGGCAGCTGCGGCATCATGCCTGGCATCGGAGCTCTAGTTCCCGGAAACTCCGCTGCGCTGGTGGTGGCGCTGTCGTCGCTGGTCGTGTTCAAAATACGGTCGATTGCCTGACAATAGGAGGAGTCAGGATTCGAGACACAACCAGTTTATTATATTTATATAAGAATGTGACAATATTTGACGACTGCTGGTGCTCCAACCGCAGCTACTCCCTGCGGATTTTATATCCGTCTACACAAGACGGGTCGACGCGTATTCTCCGCTGTCTCATAGTTCAAGCCATTCGTTCGATGGCATTGTCCCGTAGCCAACAAAACAAGGTTAATAAGGTGTAGACTGGCCTGCCTTCTCGAATCCTGATCTAAAAAAACGCACTTGTATTATATATTGGGCACAGCCCTTCATCCGAATCATGTATGTAATGTCACAAATTCTCAGTCATAGTATAGCCAGATGACCTTCGAAGTCTGGCTACACTATGACTGAAAATTTGTGACACAACTGACATGATTCTGAAGAAGGGCTGTGCCCCAATATACAATCTAAATGTGTTTTACATCAGCATCCGAGGAGGCAGGCTAGTCTACACCATAATAAGTTATGACCACGCTCCTCGCCGCAGCACTCCAAAACCTATCAGCAAAAGAATTTTGTAGCAGGGGAACAATGTTTTCAACAACCAAGTTATATCCTGATGCCCAAAGTATTCAACAAACTTTTTTCAGTATTTTTGGCATCTCCAAATATATATGTAGCATTTTCAACTTTCTAGGATAAGCGGTTTGGGATAACTATTGTGTAACTCCTAACTTGTGTGTAACATTCGCATACAACGAAATAGTTGTCGCAGTTTTTGTTATGAAGACAGTATATTTACTGTTTGTCTGGTAAAAAGGCAGTAAATCCGGTGTACAAAAACTTTTGATATCACAAACATGACGATTTTTTGAATCTGCTCTACCAATACCTGCGGCGGCATAGATTAGCGTTGTAGTCGCCTGTCAATGTTCTATTTCACAGCGGCTTTAATGTTCTATTTTACTGTCACCTTACAGCCGGCAATAACACTTCATTAACAGCAGTATGGCCGTGAGCGACTTTGTCTATTGATCTCCAGAAAACCGGTGCACGGCAGTATTATCTGGAATTTGCATGCGATCGAGTATTGACTGGGATGGTGGCGTTTCGTGACGCCGTGAAATGTCGCGGATCTTCACATTTAGTCATGCTGTAGACGAAAATGCCAGCCAGAAGACTTGCGCTTTGATCGATTAAGAATTCATAATGGAATCAGCACCACCGTGCCTTCTAGCCACTTCAATCTTTGAACTATGGAAAAGTTCAATTTCCGACGAGTTTCTGCACGCGGGCCCCTGGTGGAAATAGTTTCATCGAATGGTAAACTAGTTAATCTCTCCAGCCTCCTACTTTGCATCGAATACACACGAGAATAGATGTAATGTTAAGAGCCTCAGAACCGTGCCTCAATTGCAGTTCCCTCAGGCAAATATATAAGCCATGCTTCGTCGCTTTTTTTGTATTAACCCTCGCCCCACCGGGGGCCATCGATGGCCCCTAAGGTTTTTCGGGATAGCAGAAAAATTAACGCGTCGCAGCACCGCAGTTAAGGTGTCTACCTCTTACCCCATCATTTTCTCACCATCGCTAAATTTTTTCCCCGGGTCACCCACAGTCAGGTCATCAGGTGAGGTCAACCAAGGTCACCTCACTTCAACTTTTGAGATCTATAAGAGCTACAGTTCTTAGTCTATCGGTTTGAAACTTCCTACACTTTATGGCCCCTCCAGGGTCTACAAGATTTACATCCGGGATTTTTTGGATTTCGTGAACTGAGGTCAGGTCACGAGGTGACCTCTCCCATTGGAAAAGCATGGGGAAAAGCTGTCTTATGATCTAAAAGTCACAAAAACGCTTGCAAATGCGCAGCTTGCTCAAAAAGCGTTCTTGGACACCCTTTCATGGATCCCAGGGGCCATAATTTCCCTTTGACCTCTCCGATGTTATTCAAGGTCACCAGGTGGTCAAAAACAGCATTTTGACAATAACTGTTGACCTAATTAAGCAAGAGCGCTGAATTAAACGTCATCGTGTATGTCACGTCACTGGCATTCATTTTGTATACGGCAAGGTCACTTTCTGACCTTTTGTGACCTTAGGTCAAATTAGGTCACGAGGTGACCTCTGGAGGTCAAACCACTGGCGGGAGGTCATTACGTTCCACATAGCGGAAAAAGTACTGGAATTTTCCTATCAAATGTACTTTACCAGATCTCAATAGCTCTAACGGCATACGAGTTATGCCCAGTTTTCTTAAGCATTGCATACTTGAGTGAAAATGGCCTATCGTGGCCTAACTTGACCTCTGGAGGTCACCTGAGCGCTTAAACATACGAAGTAATTTCGTACTGAATTCACACGAGGTTTCTAATGCACTTTGCAGATTTGCGCTAACCTCCATATTTTCGGAGTTAGAGGGGGGCATCGATGGCCCCCGGTGGGGCGAAGGTGGCACCGGACCCCCGGTGGGGTGCGGGTTAACATACGTTATCGGTAAAAAACGGTACGTTTTACTAGATCGGCCGATTAGACTGTTTTACTCTTAGCAAGAGGCATCGCAACAACTGCGTTCCCATCTTAGCTCACGCATTTTCTTCTCTGATCGCATTGAGCCAGTAATGATACCACACTTGACGAAAAATACTGGGCTATATAACCGCGCTAGCTTTTAAAAGCCTAACTATTCCGATTACAACACCAAATAAATCATTCAACAAACATAGGAACTTTATTAAGTTCTCATAGAAACATATTGCAGTATTAAGACACACTAAATAACATTGTAAAATTTACACTTTTAAAAAGTGTAATCCTTTTTCTCCTCCTCTACCTTTATTTTCCCTCCAAAGGTTTCCAGAGTGTCTTCATTGGAAGGGTCGCGGCCTCAGGTACCTTATTCCTTACTCCATATTTAAAACAAAACTAATCGATAAAACACCCCTAGAACAGCTGCATAGCGCATGCTTACAGTGTGGTTGGCCCTGTGTTTGTGAAAGCTCTTGAGGTACTTGAAGAATTGACCGCACACCTCACATCGGTACGGCTTCTCTTGCGGGAGTCTCGCCGTATGGTTCATGTCAATGTGCCTCTGGTAGGCCGACTGGTACTTGTACCTGCCGAAATAGAGATGGGTCGGCGGCTACAGCGGGAGCGCTGTTGTATCGTTTAGTTATAACGTAACAAAAGGGGTGAAAATCACGGTTGGCTAGCGTTAATTTTGTCAGAGCTACAGCACTATAGAACCGTTTTGAAAATGAAATATTTTAAACCACTATCTAAGGCCGTCTCATATCTGCTCGCTCCAACCAAGAAAATACATGGCGTGCTTTCATTTGCACAGATGGTAGGCCTCACGGTTAAAGACGCTGTCACCTTGAAACTGCAGAATTTGACTCTGTTGATACATTATCTGTCACTAGAGTGTCCAGACAAATGAAATTCGGATCAAACTCGGTCCACATCCGAAAGTTTCTTTTTACAAAGCCAGGCCAGTCGGTTTCCATGCCATCATTTTCAATCCAAAGCGAATCAATATTCGTAAAGTACGGCTAAGTCGGTATCAGACTTACGAACAGGGGGCCAGGAGGGGCGTCCAGTATTGACATATTGACATATTGACAATATGGTGTCCAATATTCACACTGCTTAACCATTACACACATGGCGCCGACAAGCCAGATATGACTAGGAATCGCATATTGGTCCCCAAATATTCTGGACGTTCCTACGCCTATGAAGTCGGCAAAATCTGGAATCCAGAGCTAGGTCCGAGACTGGCTGTATTTTCTGATTAATTCAAAATAATCCGTCCATGGAATAGATCCCATGAGACATCCACTCATATCCCCAGAGGTGGGAAAAAGTGTCTCAAGTGTCACCAACAGAAGATCAAACCAAACGTGTGTAACCACGAATATCGAGCTTCGACACCCAAAAGGGACTCTTTTTCAGATGCTCTAATTTCTTTTAAATCTTACTTAAAACATTGGTAGACTGAGAGTCAACTTCTCACGCTGAGGTGTGTACAATCTTGCATTTGTTCTCACGAACAAGACCTACTTTTGTCACCAACATTGTTGGCGAGTTGGCATATTTTAGACCTTTGGTGATATCTCGAATCCACCACACTCAGCCTGGCACCTCCACCGACCTCTGTCCGCACTGGAGACACTTGTAGGGCTTCTCCTCCTCGTGAATGCGCAGGTGCTGCTCCAGGGTGGGCAGATCCGGCATGATCATGGCGCAGACGGTGCAGCTCAGGCCAGACATGCCGGTCTTGTTGACCGGTGCCGTGTTGGAGATGACGTCCACCTGGTAAACGACGATGCCAGATACTGGCGTACTTCTTGAAGACTGTTTGCCGTCATAACTGGCGGAATTTACTCCCCGACAGACTTTTTGACAATGGATTCGAAAGTTCTGACAATATTTTAAAGAGTTTCAGCGGTTACACGAAAACCTTTCTCATCAACTCTTCTTTACTAAATTTGTGCGCGTAAAATTTCCAGAAAGTGAAGATGTGCTTAGAAGTTCCATGTCCATCGACTATCGACAGCGAGCTGGTACTTTTTCATCATTTCTCAAACATTTATCATGGTCTACTGTTCCACAAAACTATGCCCTCACAGTTTACCAGCTGTCTTAATTTAAGAGAACTGTTACCCGCTAAAAAACTGAAAATGGCGCTAAAAACTAAACATGGATGGTTTTCAACTTCAGTATCATAAAATCATCATGCGGTTCATGGCACAGACGGTCAAAATAGAAGAAAAAATTTACAAATATATACGGGCATGCGGCAGAAGGACATGCCAAGCTTATGGTGACAGTCATATAGACATAGGCCCATTCCATCCAGTCCACATATGGAATTTTTCCAACAAATCCAGAGCAATCCCATAACGCCACGATTATCAATACAAATTTGATCCATATCCGAAACCTACAGCAGAATCTACACACATTTGTGTCCAAGTCCATACCTAGGCCCAAAAAACACTTGAATTATCATCCCACTCTAATCCAATCCTATCGCAGGATTGGAATGGATAATATATTCCTTCAGATATCCCATCCAGGACCTAAACTCTGCAGAACTTACCGTTGCTCCGGGCATGGTGATGCCCATGCTGAGGTTGCTGAGCATAGGAAGCATGTACTCCTGCAGCATCTGCAGCTGCTGCTGCATCACCCCCGCTGTTGATGCGGCATCGCCACTGCCATCACGCACAGATCAGGTCACCGCCTCATTGTATTACAGATGCATCAACCCCGCTATTGATGGGGCATTATCACTGCAATAAAGCAAAGGTCAGGGCTAGTGGCGGATCTAGCCGGTCGTTTTGGGAGAGGCAAACCAAAGCCAAAAGTCGAAAAGCAAAAAAAAACGTCGCGCCGTGAAAGCTGTGCTACAATATCACTTGCCGGTAGAGTTTTGGGTATTTGAGGCGAAAAGCAAAAAAAAACGTCACAGGATGAAAATATGGGCTCGAGATACTTTTTCCGCTCCAAAACCCAATATTTGCACTGAACTTAACTGGTTCTGTTTAACCCGCGCCCCACCGGGGGTCCGGCGCCACCTTCGCCCCACCGGGGGGCCATCGATGCCCCCCTCTAACTCCGAAAATATGGGCGTTAGCGCAAATCTGCAAAGTGCAATAGAAAGCTCGCGTGAATTCAGTAGGAAATTACTTCGCATGTTTTAGTGCTCAGGTCAATGGTTTGACCTCCAGAGGTCAAATTAGGTCAAGATCGGCTATTTTCACTCAAATATGCAATGATTAAGCAAACTGGTCATAACTCTTAAGTCATTAGAGCTATTGAGGCCTGGTGAAGTTCATTTGATAGCAAATTGCCAGTACTTTTTCCGCTATGTGGAACGTAAAGACCTCCCGCCAGTGGTTTGACCGCCAGAGGTCACCTCGTGACCTAATATGACCTGAGGTCACGAAAGGTCAAAAAGTGACCTTGCCGTATATCAAATGAAAGCTAGTGACAAGACAAACACGATGGTGTTTGTTTCACCGCTCTAGCTCAATTAGGTCAAAAGTTATTGTCAAAATACTGTTTTTGACCTATGGTGACCTTGGATGACCTTGGAAAAATCAAAGGGCAAATATGACCCCTGGGATCCGTGAAAGGGTGTCCAAAACCGTTGTTCTGAGCAGTCTGAGTATTTGCAATCATTTTTGTGGCTTTTATATCATGAAACAACTTTTCCCCATGCTTTTCCAATGGGAGAGGTCGCCTCATGACCTGACCTCAGGGCACGAAATCGAAAAATCCCGGATATACACCTTGTAGACCCTGGAGGGGTTATGAAGTGTAGGAAGTTTCAAATCGATCGACTTTGAAATGTAGCTCTTACAGAGCTCTAAAGTTGAAGTGAGGTGACCTTGGTTGACCTCGTCTGGTGACCTGAACTTGGGTGACCCGGGGTAAAAATTTCAGGGATGATGGGAAAATGATGCAGTGAGAGGTAGAGCTATCAACCGCGGTGCTGCGCCTCGTCGTTTTTCTGCTATCCCGGAAAAACCTTAGACGGGGGGCCATCGATGGCCCCCCGGTGGGGCGAGGGTTAAAGTTGAGAGTTGAAGCACCAAAATCTTGCTTATAAACTAAAAAGCAGTCGGGAAAAAAAGGAGGTCGATCACTTTGGGGGGGCAAAAACCAGGGGTCGAAAAACCTACCATTTGTGCATTCTAAATGGTGACTACCCAACGTGGGCAGGGTGACAAAAGTTAGCCGACATGTTTTCTCTAGACCAATAACGGAACAAATCGCCAAAATTTCCATCTCTAATTTGAGTTTGCAATATTTTTGAACAACTGGGATGGTCTAGGAGTATCCATTGGTATCCTTCTAACGCAAAACTTTCCACACTTTGCAACCTGGGCTGGTGACACATTTATGGTTTAAAATTTTCCATGGTGACACGCTGAACACTTTTTTGGCCCCTGGCAAAAACATAGTTTTGCCCCGAGCTTTTCCGTTTGGGGGCAAATTCCTTTTTGCCCCCCTCCTTGGATCCACCACTGGTCAGGACACTGCCTCATATCAGTACAGATGTATCACCACCGCTGTGATGCGTCTGTAAAAATGCGGCATCGCCACAGCCATCAAACACAGGTCAGGTCAGTGTTCGCACTGCTAATGCGGCATACCAGTTGCTCTTAAACAAAAGCCAGTTCAGGTTGATAACATGTTCAGTAGCCTGGCTCCATGAATTCAAAGTTTTAATGGTTTGAAGTGTGGTTCAGAGAGTGTTATTCATGATTATAGCATAGAAAACTAACCAATAGTCGCTCATAGTAATCCAAAGTAATGAAAATGGCCGAAGTGTTGTTAAGATGTTCCCTGGCCTCTCCCCTCGAATCCGGAAATGTAAAAAAAATTAGGTTAGGTTAGGTTAGGTTAGGTTAGGTTAGGTTAGGTTAGGTTTTCATCCAAGATTCGTTAAGACCAGTGACAGCAATTTTTAACAACAATGATCGTATTCAAGCTCGTTCTACTTACTTTGCAAAGACACTTTTGAATGAAGCTATCTCGGAGTCCTTTAGGACGAAGGCTTTTTTAGAGCGTGAACGATCACGGAATTTTGAACTCCTTCGTACATTTTTAGATCAGAATCGTTTCGATTATGTATTCCGAAAGTGCCATCAAGTCTTTGACCAAACCATTTTTGACAACCGACGTCGTCTTATTCGGAAGTTTAGACAACTTCAAGAGAACTGTAGGAACAGCCAACGTCAAGATGTGTCAGTGAACGATGAAACTAAGAAAAGAGTGAACAACTTATCGTCTCAGGGCATAAATGAAGCGTGCATAGGTGTTTTAGCGAAAGGACCGAACTTTGCAATGACTCAGTGCGTTACGAGAGAAGTGTTATTAGACGTAGCTAAAGGAGTGGAACGGCTCGCGTACGCAAAACGTTGGAAGGACAAGATCTCAGGACCAAGTGGAGCCACCCGTACACCATCAGAGAACGCCACAGACGGAGCTCCCACCATCGTGCCAGCCGACCCTGCCGCTCCGACGTCATCATCATCATCTGGCGGGGCAACACCAAGAGCGCTGGGAAGCGGAGCATCGGGTACCAACTCGGTGGCGGACGACCCTGATGGGGGTGTGCGCCAACAGCGGGCAGGTCGCCTTCCAAACCTCTCCTTTAGATTTCCTGATACCGGTAAGACGTTTCCAGAACCTTCGAACAGGATCGTCGAGTCTAGCCTTCAAAAACTCAAAGATGATCTTCTGCGTACGTATAAAAGTCACAGAGTAGCTACCCATAATGTAACGGCTGAGCAACGTAATCTTGTCCATGAACTCGCAAAAAACGAAAATGTCATAGTTAAACAGAGCGACAAATGTAAGGGTTTTGTAATTCTAGACAAAGATGTCTATATAAACAAGGTTAACACTATCTTAGGTGACCCAGAGAGCTATGAAAAGTTAAGAAAGAATCCTGTTCAGAATGTGGAAGCCAAAACCAAACGTACGCTCAAAAGCGTTGCGAGGGGAAAACTGCCGGATAGGACAGTAACAGATCTAACCACCGCGCATAGTAGAACCCCCGTATTTTATGGCTTACCGAAGGATCATAAACCATTAGACCCTCTCAGACCAGTCATATCTGCCTGTGGAGGGCCCACAGAGAAAACTTCCTGTTTGCTTGAGAGAATACTTAATCAACTTCTCCAGTTTGTGCCTACGCATATTTGGGATACCAAAGACTTTTTGAGGAGACTCTCAAATCACACTCAATCAGAAGGCATACCAGCAGGTAGTATTTTCTTCAGCATAGACGTTGTCAATTTGTATGGAAACATACCCGTTCCTGAAGCTATCAAAGCGGTAGAAGCAAAGCTAGACAATCATTCACAGAATATTGATACTTTTGGCCTGACCAAAGACGACATTTCTAAACTTCTCGACCAGTGTCTGAGTGACAATGTTTTCTCATTTGGGGATCAGTACTACCGACAAAAATTAGGGTTAGCTATGGGGAATCCATGTGCACCTGCCTTGGCCATTCTGTTCTTAGATATGTTTGAAACCAATACGTTAGCTACATGTCCTGTCAAACCAGAGTTCTTGGTAAGGTACAATGACGATTATGCAGGTATCTTCTCGCATGGGCAGGAAGCTTTGGATGACTTCCTTAGCTATATGAACAGTAGACATCCACACCTAAAATTTACCATGGAGCACACGGGTAGTGGGAGTGGGGTGCCCTATTTGGATACGTTAGTCACAGCAGAAACACACGGCCAAAACACTAAGATAGAGACAGAGCTCTACATCAAACCAACCAACTCGGGAATCATCCTCCATAGTACATCTGCCCATCCCACGTCTACGAAACACAATATTATCCGAAACATGTTCCGCAGGGCTATGGATAACTCATCGGGCCCAGAGAAAGAGAGAAAAAGCGTAGATAAGATTTGGAATCTGCTTCTAAAAAATGGGTATCATGCAGGGCTTCTCAGGCGTTTGTTGAGGGAGGTTAGACTAGCTAGGACAGGTAACGGAAGGTGCAAGAAAAAGAAAGAAGGCTCCGATTCTTATGATGGGTTCTTGACTTTGCCGTACGTAGACGAACAGCTACTCTGTAAAATAAAAAAGGTCGTAAAGAAATCTAACCTGAAAGTACATATAGCCTGGAAGAATAACAAGAAACTTAAGTCGTCATTGGTTAGGTCGGCCATTTCTAAGCCAAAATGTCCTGGGGGTCAGAGGTGTGATTTATGCAAGTCAGGTTTAAAAGGCGACTGCACACAGAAAAATTTAGTGTATCAAATAGACTGTAGACTATGTAACCAGGATCAAAACAGGGCTCAATACGTAGGGGAGTCGATGAGGCCCGTCCGATTGCGATTTAACGAACATTTGCGGGACGCGAAAAATAAAACTAGGAACACACCTCTAGGAGATCATTTCCTCGAGAAACATGCAGCACAGGTCACTCAGGCTATATCAGAACCACTTGAGCTAAAAGTAGTTCATCGGGCACGTGATCATCCAGATAGAAAGATAGCCGAATCCATAATCATTCAGGATCGTCATCCCAGCCTTAACGTACAAGGTACGTCCTGGCCTATTATGCGGGTCTAGGATAGGCTATCACTTAACAGCAGTGGCTTAAGAGGTAAGGGAGGGATCAGCGTAAGTATATGTGTTCTGGGGTAGGACTTCCTTATATTATTGATAGTGTTATTGATGCTAGACGTATATGCTTTTGACGTTTAACTTTGGGGCCCGATTTACAGGCTGGGAAAAGGGCTATGATGGTTGAATTAGTTTGGCTAGTCAGAAGTGATGAACTTAGGTCACAGGTAAGGCTCAGGTTTTTTTAGGTAATTTATCTTTGATGGTGCTTTTCTGCAACCAGATGTATACTCTTTCAACGCTTAACGTTGGGCCAGAGGTACAGGCAGGGAAAAAGTGTTTATTAATGATTGATCAGATTAACTAGCTCATAGAGATGTTTTGATTTTAGGGGTACGTACTGGGGTTGGGGTTTTTGAAATATGCAACTATTTATTGATAATACTTTTCTGCAGCTAGACGTATAACCTTTCGACACTTAGCGTTGGGCTAGAGGTACAGGCTGAGGAAAAGTATTTACCAATGATTGTTCACATTAACTAGCTATAAAAGTTGCATTTGTTTAAGAGGTACATACTAAGGGCAAGGGTTGTTGAATAAGTATATTGTAAAATTTATAATGTTTTTTTACAGCCACACGTATACTCTTTCGACGCTTAACGTTGGGCCAGAGGAGCAGGCTGTAAAAAAGGGTTTATCAATTACAAAAAAAAGTTGACCTTGACCACTAGGTACAATCTTAACTAAATAATTCGAGGGAGGCTTTTATTGTAAATAAAGCATCATCTTAAAGGGTAAAGTATGCAGTTTTTACACCGTTCTAGTATCACGTCTACTAGTGCTTAATAGGTAGTTTTTGGTTAGCATTTTAGCTGCAGTCGACGGAAAAAAATATATATATAAGAAGAACAGAAATATTCAAATAACGGATAAAGGTACTTCAGCAAGTTTTTCACTGTTAATCAAAAGCTAGTGTTTGGCTGAAATAATAGAAAAGACTGTCACAAATACTGCTCTAGGTTTGTCGTATTGTCGGCATTACTTTTAGGTTAGAGGTACCAATATGGTTGTTGTCACGACATCCAATCTTATTTTTAACGATTCATTCTAAAAGGCATTTTTGTGTGAAGCTCAATTCGAGGTCTGGCTATACTAGGACTGAGAATTATTGATATTTACTCCACAATTCTGAGGAAGGGCTGTGCCCGAATATACAATCTTCAGTGTTTTTTACATTTCCGGATTCGAGGGGAGAGGCCAGGGAACATCTTAACAACTCATCATCATGCTCCTCGCCGCAGCACTTAAAAACTTATCAACAAAATGGCCGAAGACTGTATTATAATGTTTCAACACCATGTCTTCGTCAGATAAAGTTTGAATAATTAAATTCAATTGTTTGATTTCCAGATTTTATCTGACAACGACTCGGCGATGAAATATAATAATATACTTTTGGCCCTCTTGATTGCTTTGGATTATTATGAGCGTCTATCGGTTGATTTTTGTAATATAATCCTTGAATTATAAATGCAAATTTGAGCTAATACACTGAGATTATATATTCGGGCACAGACCTTCATCAGAATCCCCATAATTCAATAGCTGAATACATAAAATTATTGGTCATAGCTTAGTAAGACCTCGAATCATATGTGTGTCCTTCGAATTCGAGGCCTTGCTGCACTATAACTAAGCATTTGTGATTTTACCTATTGTGTCATGAGAACTCTGATAAAGAGCTGAGCCCGAATACATAATATCAGTGCATTAGTTTTATTTTGCATCCAGGATTCAGGGAGGCAGATATTTGAACATATCAACTTTTTATCATGCTCCTCGCCTCAGCACTGCGAAATCTAAAAGCCAGTTCAGGCTAGGCAACCAGATATCTGTCAACAACTCAATAATATTAAAGTTGCGGGTTTGCTTTAGTTCCGCGGCATATCCACCAATATGTCGCTCATGCGCTTGTTTTCAGCTAACTTTTCAAAACTCGCTTAGCTTTATGAGTTGACAACATTGCACAAACTGAAATTCCAGCCTGGGATATGAAAACTTTCAAGGTTGATAGATAATACTTTGGACTCGTACAAAACCAGTGGAGGCACCGTTTTTTTGCATCCTCCTGCCTCAGAGAATTAGTCACCTGTTGTGAACACCAGATCTATTTTCCAAACCATGATTTACGCTTAGAACTATCTAAATGCAGCCCTTGGTGCTTTATATCGTTAGAAAGCTGATGGACTGAATCATACTTTGGTACAAATCTAAATTTCAGCAGAAGTTTTCAGCAGCCCTCCAGATTTTCGTGAAAGCCGTGAGACAGAAATGTTCTCTATGTCTGAGACCTTGTCATATGTAGAAATGCTGGCCTAGATAAAAAACCTTGATGCTGCTATACAATAATAAAAGTAGCTACCGGCCTGGATCGAGAGCTGCAGCAGCTCACTCACCAGTGGTGGGAGTGACTCCCACTGAGGCCAGCGCCGCCTGCAGCTGGGGGTCGTGGCTGGCCGGCGGCTCGGTCAGAAGCTCCGGCTGACACAGCTGCGAGGGCGCCCCCACCACCTGCAACGGCACCACCATCTTCTGAGTCACGTGAAAAGTTCGGCCGCCGCCGAGGATCGAACCCACGTCCGACAGAAAGTTGTCTGTTCTGATGTGATGCGCCATGGCTGTGCAGTGGAGGACAGGGCCCAGCAGGGCATCCTTTCGAAACGCTAACGGTGAAGAAGTGTGCCCTCGTAGTGAAAGAAAAGTTAACAAATATTGTAGTGGAGCTTAACGATTTTTTTGGATTTAACTAACATTTTGGCCTCTAAATCCACTTTTCGTCTATTCGCAAACAAGGCTCCGCATGTCAAATTTAGACCTCGATCAGCGTGTCTTTGACTTGTACTAGTCATCCATCCTGAGTAGCGAGTGTTCCGCTGCCAGGGTGCGGATATGTATGCAGAGGCAGGGAAGGGTCCCGACGGTTGGTTTGGGGCTCCAATCCCATGTCGGCGATCAAAAAATGTTGAGCGGCGTTAACAGCCTTTTTTCTTCACTGACGAACACGCTCGCCCTCGCTTATCAATGATCGAGTTTTCTTTGGGAGAGCAAAAGAGAGTTGGCCCCCTCTATGTTGCTTTGGGGTCAATGGCCTTGCCCCACCGCCTCTACCTCTGGATCCGCCTGCCTGCAGAGATGTAGTGGTGTGCTGAACTTTATGCTAAAATTCTCCCTCACTGCCTGTCTCCTACCCTACTGAGGCTCCTTTGAAATATGCAATGTATCCGAAGAGACGAGTGCTAAGACTGCAGCTATGTTACACTCACCTGAAATATTTGTATTGTATGTGTTTTTTTGCTGTAATTTTTCGTCACAAAAAAAAAACTTCAGCACGCACAACTGCACACCTGGTTGAGATGTGTTACCGGTTGTGATATACAATTGGCACAAATGTTAAAGTGATACGTTTGTGCCATACGCGTCCGCTTATTAACCTTCAAAACATGAGAAGGGAAGGTTAATTTCAAGTGATTTCTTTCCAGTCAAAACCATAGTGCTAAAAAGGAACCATGAATATTAGGGGCCCGCGGCCTCCCCTCCTCCTCCTGTTGCTACGCCTCTGATTAGCGCGATAGATTGATGCGGAGCATGATAGCTCGGCTACAGCATCTTCTGTAGCATCTGCCTCAGTATCTGTGGAGCCACACTATGCGGCACTACAAATTATCAGAGTTCACAAAATGGGTCTGGGTGGCGCAGTTGGCACGTGTGTTGGTCGACTCGATCCCGCGGCCCTCAGCAGCGTACCAAATGTGAATGGATCGATCTCGTCCAGAGGCAAACCCCAGACCAAAACGCACCTAAAACACCCCCACAAACCCAAAAAAAATAAAACACGCAACAAAAAGTCAACAAAAAAAAATAAAAAAAAAAAAAACCCAGGCGGCGCAGCCAACGTGGTGGTACCAAAACACACAACATCACCAAGCTTCTTATTCAAAAATTAGATCCACACACCCAACCAACCCCAGAACAGCAATAAACCCACAAACCCAACAACTTTATTTAGACTGAAAATTTAATTTAGACTGACAATCCTGTTTTCCAATTATGTTGGTCCGAATTACCCGCACCAGCGCTATGACGGCTCAGACTGTACCAGATTTTCCCGTGCATCTATCTCCCTTGGACTTTTTTCCTTCATGTTGGACGCACTGTGTACTTACCTCGGCGATTGCCTTGACCTTTTCAGTCACACCGGACGTGACGAGTGACGAGTGACTGGGCAGGAATTGCGGGCATATTAAGTGGTTGTTTATTCAATGTTGATAGGATACAGCGCCGCTGGTTGGTATACACTCCCCCGTGCTTTCGTAGGGGGTAGGATGGCCTTCGGCATTACGATGGAGATGGAGTCGACATTGTGCGATACGGTATGGCTTTAAACGATGTTTTGCAGCACAGTCTACATGCAGGTGATGTCTTGTGGCACAGTATACCCCACAGGGATACTGCGGCACAGTATATCAACAGGAAAGGTCTTGCGGCACAGTATACCTCCCGGTGAGACGTGCGGCGCAGTATGGTGGCGCGCGCCAGCAACGCCGCGGGGTCGACCGAACCAGCAGGAAGCATTCAGAGTAGCACATTTATCACCCTGTGTTGAGGAGTCTGGAAAGTGCTGTTGCAGAACTCTCGCTCTCGACTCTGTCATGATCTCTCGATCTTCCATCCATCCAAATCCATCAGATTCCATCAAAATATTTCAAAGATCACAGGTTCAGGCCAGTGGCGGATCCAGGGCTTAATTTCGGGGGGAGGCTAGCGGGCTCGAGCCTCCCCCGACATTAACTTGGAACAGCCTCCGGATATGCAGTTATCATACGCATTCAGAAATTTCGGGTGAGTTTGAGTCCCCCTCGTCCCCCTTGTATCCGCTAATACTTCGAACCCAACTAGAGACAAACTATCGTGTCTGACCTAGCTTTACTAGGCCAACCCAGACGTACCCCTTGTCCTCCAATCCCGTATAGCATTGATGTTGTACAAGTTGGTGATTACATTGAAGGACTATTCAACAGCGACAACCCAATCTGCTTTTTAGAATTTACCTGCTATTCGTGAGCACTTCTAAAGCACGTTCTTTTCGACACTTTTGGGAGAGAATATTCCAAACGGTATGATTATTTGTGACCCCTCATGTTGTAGGCGGATACACTCGATGCTCGTATCCTAACATACGAGTATGATAGGGCCACAGCAATTTAAATGAAATCCAGTTGATATTCAAACTTTTCCCGGAAAATCCAGCTCAAAGCGTTTGCACACCACAATGATTAACCTAAATTCAATACGCATCTAGAAAATACAACTGAATGGGTAAAAATGTGAGTCCAGATCCCAAATTATCCAATGTTTTGTCCAATTCATTCCAATTCCATACACAAATAATTCGGGGATCCATGGGAATCAATAGAGATCCATGGAGACCCATGGGGATCCATCGGGACCAATGTGGATCGATGGATAGCCAGAGATCGATTGAGATCCATGTAAATCGATAAGGATCTATGAGATCCATGGATATCCCATGGGATCCATGGATCCATGAGAATCCATGGGGATTGATCAAATTCTATGAGAATCGTTGGGATCCATGGGGACCAATGGGATTCATGGAGATCTAATGGGAGTACATGAGGACCCGTGGATATCCATGAGGATCCATGGACATACATGGGCATCCAGGGCGATATTTAATGCAGGGCGCACTTAACTCATGTTACAATTTAACACAATTTGTGATGGCAGTTCAACGCACTTAAGTCGAGTGTGAAACTGTTTTGATGTTAGGCACGTGTTTATTAACATGCACAGTCAAGGGGCCCTAAACCCCCCACCTATTTTTCCGAGGTAACCGGATAACAGCACATCGCCAGAAAAGGTTACTTCGCCACATTTGAGAGAATTCATGAGCGCGTCGATTGGTGAAGAAATTTTGAAATTTGGTCAATATTGTTTTTTACATATAGACTATTCAAAGTCAGACCTATATTTTGAGACCGTTTCAATCACGGGGTTGCACTAGTTCGCCTGCACTGGAAACCGAGTGGTGACGTCATAACGTCATATAATCAGGTTATGCGTCAAGATCAACCCACATTAATGTCACAGGTCATCTTTGACCCCGGTATCGGGGTATCTTTGTATTCCGGTCAGATCCCATTATTCAGTGTGAGGTTTGTTATGACTTCATGGCTAAGGTTACTCAAGGTAAAGGGCAGAAATCAAGGTCAAAGGTCTTTTCAAGGCCAAATCCTCATTGCCTGCTCAAAGGCTGCTATGGTGCCAGATATATTGTGCATGATTGGGAATACAGCATATTTTTACGTCATAGGTCATTGACCTTGTATGACCCTGAATTCCTACTTTCAGAGAATATTGTGTGGGACCTTCCCTGTATGACCTTAGTCCGTTCATTGGTGTATTCCTGGCCTTGTTTCCGCATAATCAGTGCATTTCCCAATGGGTCTCTAGCACGGCCCAGATTCGACTTTACGATTATTTATTTATGACTTTAACGATTACGACTTTACGATTATACGATATTACGACCTCTTTTGACCTTGAATATATTGACCTAGCCCAATGAAAATTTTCCATAGGGTAGATTACTATCGTCCCCTCACCCCCTAATGGGTGTTTTTCTAACTCTCTTAGTTTCCGAGATCTAAGAAGGGAGGTGGGGGGAGGGGGGCACTTTAGGACCCACTGCGCTGCGCGTTGACGCCAGACTCCTCTGCACTGCGCATTGTTAATCGACAGGGCATGTGCGCTGGTGTGACAGTGCCGTCGCGGCGATCTCCAAAATATATATAATTTTGAAAGCCTATAAGACAGAAACTTTTCAATTTTAAAAACGCATCCGTTGATGTTCGCGTTCAAAAATTCTCTTAATTATATTGAGTAACTTTTTCAACTTTGCACAGTTTTCTGGTCATCTTTGAAAATCAGGTGAGGCGCCTTCAATGCCCCCTTCTTCAGGACGAGTGTAAAGCAAGTCTTGTGGCGTCCAATTTTGGAATGCATGATTTTTATTATTGCAGTCTTCTCAGATTATTGACGTTCGGTGGCCTGCAGTTCCTTCGCCTTTGACCTGATTGCAAAGTTACGGGTTTGCCCTGCTAGGTAAATTTCAGCGCTTTCGAACGTTTTTTTCCGCATTCTTCTTCCTATCTGAGTTCTTCAGTGAAATTGGATTTCTAACTGCACCATGTTCTAGAAATTTTGATATCCTTGTTCTTCTTGTGACCGCACTACTGACCTGAGGAAACGTGGTCATAGTAACTCACATTACATTTCCAACTAGCTTTCGATTCCTTGTTGCTGGATCTTCCAGGGCCCATGATTTTGTGTTGGTTGGGGCCATATTTGACCCCCACCATGAGGCAGGTGGCCAATAACTCCCACCCAGACAAAAGCTAGACAAATATGGGTGTCGAAAGCGAGGGGAGGACGGGGGCACGTGTCCCCTGAACTCCCCTGAAAAACTGGGACGCGACCCAGGACATGTCCTTCTTATTCCTTGCGTGAACCCGCTTAAATAAAGTATTGATGAAGCTCGCCGTTCTTGGAGTTCTCAAAGATGGCCAATATGCTTAAAATTCGCCTCCTTTCCTACCCCGGTCATCACCACTTTGAGATCTGTGCCCCCTTCCCCCCAGAAAAATATATGGCTACTCCCGAAGCAGCTAGCTCTGGGCGTGTGATCGATTGGAATACCCGCGAAGACAGACCCCAGGGCAGTTGAACGTAGGCCCTGATCTGGAAACATCTGACGATCATCTGAAGAGATCTGGCGACATCTGACGACTCGTCTGACGAGATCTGGCGACATCTGACGACTCATCTGACGAGATCTGGCGACATCTGACGACTCATCTGACGACAGGACGGTGTTGTAGAATCTGCCTCTTCACGGTAGAAAACACAGCCGCTGGCAGAGGGAGTTTGTATGTATTTGAAGCCGTTGCTGTACTATCGAATAACCGGGCATGTGCGCAGATAGAACCAACAGATGTGTGTTATGAAACGTACGCGGTTTCCGAACCATCTCACGCGGTGCTGCCGCCTAACGGCGCTACACAAGCGACACCTATATCACCAGCGGTGATACTAGCGCCAGTGCGCAGCAGCGGCGCTCGCGGGAAGCACATAACTGGGGAGACGGCACTCGTCCTGCGCGGTTTCACACGTGTTCACTCCGGTGATGTGAAGCGAGCTGTCGGTTTTATTTGAGGATGATTTAACCTCCCAAATTTTTCACCAGACCTGTGTTAGAATAACGAACTGGTGCTGAAACCGCAAATGAATCCACTTGGTACCTAAGATGTTTTAGGGATATGATGGGGAAACCAATGTCTCTCTACAAGCCCAGGAAGGGGAAACAGTTCAGTAAATGACCTTGAAACACTTGGAGGGGGCGGGAGTTAGCTGGCATCTTCGGCTTCTCTCAAGACCAAAGGGACACCAAAGGTATTTTTGAAGGGAAGGATTGCATAGCACACGAGAAAATAGGTACAAGGTATCTAGTCTGGAGAGAGTTCGAAAACAAATCAGTTCGAAGATGTCTAATACCAACCAGTGCGACCAGTGGCGGCAGGGGGCCCCGAATTCGTCAACGCCATAGGGATCATGTTAAAGTGTCTCATTTCAGAGGAGGTGGTTGCCCCCCCTCCCCCACCCAGCCCGCTGCGCCGCCCAGGAGAGCGACAGAGACAGGCCAATCACCAGAAAGGTGCAGATGAGTAGTCCGTTGCATAAGTATCGTTTGTGTCCTGGGACAATGAGTCATCCAGCTCAGACAGTTTTAGAGCTCCACGTCTGATCATCAATATAATAACCACTGGGGTATCCTCAGGCCCCAATAATGATCATTAGGGACGGGACTAACAAAATCCTCTATTCTGGACTGTTCAACACCATATGATTGGAACGATGCTTGTGTAACAGACTGCACAATACACCTTAGACGGATCCAGGATTTCCGATGGCTGTGACCACCCGAGGTCAGAATTATCAGTGTCTTCCCCCACGCGAAACAGTTTATACGCCGAGATCAGCGAAGGCTCCCCATTAGAAACTGACCAGTGAACTCTAATAAGGAAGTGGTATGCTCATTGCAGTTGCAAATAAATGGCATCTCCACCTCACGTAGTTAGTAGGTTAGGTACCAAATTTTGATACCGCTTTATATAATCAAGGAGGTATTTGTACCCTTAAACAGGCAGTAGTTTTGAAGGAGATGAATAAATCAGGAGGAAGATATTCAATCCTCTATTCCCTCAAATTTTCCTGAACTGTGTTGGTAAGATCGGGCTTATTCTAGCCTCTGGGGGCATTTTTGCCGAAGTGAGGGCGCCATTTTTGGGCCTAGAGGGGCACTGTTTGGACTTGGAGGGGCGCTGTCTGGGTTTGGATAGGGTGCGGTTTAGACCAGGGGCGCCAATTCTTAGATTTTCCTTTCCGAGGAGCTCCAAATTGTGTCTCGGAAACCCCATACTTCCATCCTGAGGGGAGGAAAGCAACATTTCAGGGGGCCCTTCCAAGGGGCGCCGGTGAGGTGGGCACCTGCTCCTTTACCCCCTGGATCCGCCTATGCTGTACACACACAGCAGGCTAGTGTTCCACATAATCAGAAAAACAAGTTTTTGAAAAAATCATGTTGGGTGATTAAATATGGAACAGGGTAAATAACCACCTTGTTAGAAGGAGCGCTTAGAATAAACTTTATTTTGGCTCGTATATGAACATCTTGAACCTTATAAATTAAATCATTAATATTATTTAACCAAAAAATATTTTCTACATTAATGAAACATTTCAAACAATAATTCAGCGCCTCTACATACCAGTGAGCATGCTTTGATATTAGACCAGGAACTGTTGCGTTGGTTGCTTCCGAATAGGCAGGTATAGCACTAAATGGAGAAGCAAAACAAATGCAGTTTCCTTCAGTTCCACGATCCCTATCTTCTTCTTCCGGAAACCAGTGTAGGGTTTGTTCTTTTTGTGCACTTTGGGCACTATGTGACCCTGCAATCCCGGGGAGAGCCTTCACTATTGCAAGTTTTAATACACCCCAAGCTGCCTCTCTGACAGCCCGCCATCTTGTGAGAAAATGTAACGCCCTTTGAGCTTTTGGCATGATGCATAGGTCACAGAACGGGGGGGACACTGGGACGCTGCAGCATTTTAACACTACCCCTATGGCCTTGACTTGAACAAAATGGGCTGAAAAGCCCATGGTGGGTAACCTGTAAATCCGGACACTCCGCCGCTTCTGACATGGATTAGGTATCCTTTTAAGATTATCTATTGAAAATTTATTGTATGTATACACCGATAAGCCAGATAGATAAACCGGAAATTTATTGGTAATTCTGCGTTCAAAATTTTGCCCGTCCCCAAGATACACGTCTGTTGATACAGTGACCAGGTGCCCCGAGCCAGCCAGCCGTATGTGCACCACTGTTGCAACTCAGGTGATGCGTGTCGCCCCGAGATGGCAGCACTAGCACGATAGGTCCTACACGGCGAGGCCCGCCTCCGATGGCCCCGGAGAGCCAGAGAGGGCCGTTACATAGACGAGGCAGGCGTGCCAGGAAGCGGACTGATGACACCTCACACTTCCCCGGCCCAATATTTGAGGGTAATGGACATCAAATTAGACATGTACTCAGACACCAGGAGAAGATTACAAAACAGGTGCTGTAAATCCATGTTTGTTGAGACTTAATATAGATGTTTATATTTGTCTATGATTTTTTTAGATTTTTCTTAGTTTGTTCGAAACACATTATTCTATACTGAAATTCGTCGGACGAAAATTCTGATCTTATAAAATCTAACAACTGCAGGCGTGAAAAGATCTCGGTGAGCCATTTTTTCCTCTCACAGGATCAGCCTGTCCCAATAAATTCGTACAGACTGAACAAGGTCTGATGTAGAAAGCTGGGTATAATTCCGGTACGCTCCCACTGCTTACAACCAGACAGACCAAGTCTGACATAAAATACTCACAAAACAAATGATTCTGAGATCCTGTGGGGTTCTGCATCATTCTCCTTTTTTATACATGACGAAGACAAATCACAGACCAATTCTAAGACCCCGTTGAATGACCCATTCAATGTTCTCTTAGACATTTTAGACTTATGTTGCCTGCAACTATTTCGAGATATCGTGTAGCTTATAAAATACTCTTACTGAAGTCTGAGTACATGTCTGTACATGATCCCAAATGGGTCAAATACGCACTCTTGGGCTCACACGGACCGCAAAATTATTACTTTATCAAAATGTCACAAAATACAACCAGACAAATTGCAATACCATCGTTGGCCACCAAGACAACAGGAGACTTGACTTGCTCTGAATAGTTTCACACGGCGCACACCCGCAGTTCTCCCGTTTAGAAGCCAAGTACATCGACGCCAGCGATCCTAGCGGCAGACTTTGAAACTGCAACTAGGCCCCATCGGAACATAACAAATGTTGAGAGAACCAAACAGCTGTGAAGTGAAAGAATAGTGGCCTTAGTTCGGCCTGCAGTAAATACCAGCACCGGGTCACTGGGCAGAGATACGGTTGGCACACTGACGCTCTTTTTGTTCTCCCCTAGCTTCCATCACACAGAAGAAACGTGTGGCACACATGTCCCGAAAATACCCAGTTACAACAGCTGTAGCCTTAAGTCCACTACAACACTATTGTACACCTTGGACATTCTATTGAATGTAGTTAATTACTATGGCTTAAACTAGCATGGAAGAAATAGAACTGGTTCGAGGCAAAGTGTGAGCTCATGTGGCGACATCTGTGGTCGGTCGTTTGAACTCTAACTTTGCCAATAACCGGTGCTGTTTCGTTTGAACCGGAAGCGTGAAACTGTACAGCTCAGTTGAAAGCAAAAACTGCATCAACCAATCAGGGTTGCCGGCCTTTCATGACGTCACAACATTTGAATGGAAACCCTTCCAATCATTCGCCCTCTGGCTATTTGCACATTGTTAAATGTGGAGAATACTTTCACACCACAATCCTATGAAATCATTTTGTGGACGATGCCACAAATAGTTCAGTGAGCTTAATCTATCCCCGACACTCCGCGATGACAATTTGTAGGATGAGCTATAGTCGGCGATTTCTAGTATCAACGAAACCAAGCGTCTTGACGGCATCATCCATAAACATAGCTTCGTCGGGTCGAGGCTAGATGTCACTGCTACCAGAGGCTCAACCACACCACCGCAGCGGAAAATATCACAGATATGGCTCGGCTGCACCGCTGATGGAGGGTATGACGTCATTATGACGTCACCTATCCCTGTACAGCAGTTATCTCTGACAGCGACCAGACGACCTTCCTTCTAGGCACTTAGCCCTGACAATCTGCTCGCTGCTATACAGACAGCGCTTCAGCCATTAGCAGCACAGTAGCTTTCGAACAAAATTGCACTCGATTCCACCAAACACTGACTTCACTTTTCTGTCACTCACTCTGTCGTGCTCCAATGCGCCTGCTCTTTTCCTCTCTCTCTCTCACTCTCTCTCTCTCTCCTCTCTCTCTCTCTCTCTCTCTCTCTCTCTCTCTCTCTTTCATTCCAAGAATTAACAGGTCACACGGTTTTTGCTATCACAATTTGTCCCTGAACAGCTTCGACCATCTGCGCAACTTTCGGTCACTTGTAAATCAATTATGGTCTACCTAAGGCCTAACGCTGCATGGAGACTGTCTACAAAAATCGGTAACGCTGTGTTTAAATCTGTTGTCAATTTTTTGGCCTAGAATTTGGATGATAAAGTTTTTGTGCGAATTTGATATGAGTAGAAGTGAAGAGAATGAGGAGTTAAAGTGTAGTAATTGCTTGCAGCCGGTCGCAGATTATATTCACGCACCATACAATGACACAAATTTGTGTCACCTGCGGGCGTATCTGTAATCACTAAAGGGCTGAAAGGACTGGTTGAAGAATTTCCATCTCTCCCTTTTGGTTTGTACCATAAAAAATATTTATTTTCGGCAATAATGACAAATACCAATCATATAATTTTGTATGTGGAGGTTCCTTTTGTGCGCACCGATAAGAATAAACACTACATTTTGTGTCGAAAGGCCAACCAGCACCTACATGTTTCGCAGCTAACTTTAAGCTAACACCGATGGTTTTCAGGCGTCCGAACTAAGGTTACTCCTTAAACAGTATAGCACAACTCTCCTTGTGTGCATTGTGGCCTCTTGTATGTATAACTGGTTCCGGCTACAAACACTACCGCTGACTGCTATAACCTGCTGCACTCTCTATGAAAATTATCGACCCGCCCAGGATCCGAACCCGAGTTTCCAGACACCATCGAAAACAACACCGTACGTTAACCGGCTAGCTCACTAGCCTTTCTACGTTGCCATTGGCGACTGCGCCTCTCCACGTAACAATCGCGCCAATAACAAGTCACATCGATCACGTCCAGGTACGATGGTCGCATCTCCTAAGGTACAATCCGACCAAATGCATGCATATACCGCGGAAACAACTCATAAAACAAAATCTACCTAGCAGCGAAGGGATTTTGGAAATATTGGGTATGAGTACGTTTGGGGTGAAAACAAGTTTCGGAATTAATCTAGAAGATAGTCACCACCGCCTGGGAATTTTACACGAGCCTTCCGCCGATTCCACAACGGTACGAACAGTTCCGGCAACAAAGGAAGTTTTAAATATACATAGAACGAATATTAAATGTGGTATCTTTCAATATAATTGAAATAAATATAATTCCATAAGTAGGGCTTGCACATTTTGCATCGCCGTCGTAATGGACACGGACGCAGCCAGGTAGGAAGCCAGAGGTCGAAAAAGGTCCAGATCGAGAACCATGGAATTTTAAACCTGAATTTTCACATGCGAACCAACATCTTAAAGCTTTGACAACAAAAGTGGAACATTTTTTGGTAACTCTGAATCCTTCTAAATCTTAAAAAAGGTACCTACTGGTAGACTGTAGGTCAACTTCCCTGCCAAGATGAGCACATGCTTGCCTACTTTGTCAAAAACTTTCATATTTTTGTCACCATCGGTGTTGACAAGTTAGCAACTTTTTCGAATTTGTATGGTGCAACCAGGCGAAGCCACGCCATTGGCTGGTGCATTTCTGGTCATGGCCGCGGTAATTGGGGGGGGGCGAGTCGCCCCTCCACACAGACAAAAAGGGGACTTTACAATCTAGGATGCCTTATGAACGGGGTGTACAAATTCAGATAGTCATTTTGGTAGCCTGAAATTTAGACATTCCTGAAAAATCTCGGATACTTTGACCCACACAAGCGGACCGAATTTTCAAATGTATGCATACATTTCTAATCCAGCCCTAACACTTACAAGGATTGCCTTTTTTAATTCATAATGAATGTGTATTTTTCCATCCCAGATGGCATGATATAATTAAATGTTAATTAGGAGGCGTTGCAGGCGGAATATTTTCCCCTGCGGCTCTCAATCAGAAAAAAATCAACTGTTCGATTTACTTGATTTTTCGTTTCACTTCTGGGTAAAAAAAAATCACCGAGGACTTGTGATATAATTAATCCAGCCATTTTGGGCTACGGCTGAGCTTTTCCTAGCATCATTATCAATTTGGAGGCTCATGAGAACATGACTGTTCTCGAGAGGCGGGTCTTGTGTGTTGCAGAACTTTCCCAGGCGGTGGGAAGGTAATTTGAGCATCATTTATATGTGTATAAGGGGCCCGGTTCAAGTAAGACATTTGGTATATTTCAATGGATTATCCGCCCGTTCCTGTCCAACCAGTCATACCTGCAAATAGAGAAAGCAGCCCAGAAATAAAAAGGTAACCATGAAATCGTCATGCATTCGAACCGTGACGTTCACGTCCTGGCTACCTCAGTCATATCGCTTGAGACTAACCCACAGAAAAAACATTCCAGCAAGGCCCGAAAGACTTCGATTCCTGCATTCGCATTGAAAGATTATGGAGCTATAATCTATCCTTCCCCAGCGGCAAACGGTTTCCATTTCACAGCAATCCGGCGCACAGGTATTCTCTATCACAATTTGTTCCTTGATGATTTAAAAGTTTCGCTTTATGGTCAATTTTCCAAAACTCAAGTCCAAATGACAGTTGATGTAGAGCTAGCGAAGCGATGATTAAGTTTCCGACCAGGTATAGAAGGAAGACGCCACAGCGTGGCCAACCAAAGTCGGCAGTCCCATCACGACCACTACCTCGTAGCTGAAGCGGCAAACGAATAACGATTCACAGCCTAACGCTCCCCGCCAAACTTCCCATGGCCGGCGTTCCACGTCGCCAGCGTATCCTACCACGTGACCATCACCACAGTCACGTGACCTGACCTGACCGAGCCGCGAGCACTGGCCCCGCCCACCAGTAAACAGCTAACCGCCATCACCAAAAGATGGCGCTGGCGGTCAAACATCAAAGCCGGCATTAACAAACCGGCGTTAGAAGCCAAGTGGCGGGCCAGGCGGCGGCAAATTGCAGCCGCCCTCGCCACCAGACCGGCACACCAATGAGCAAGTCCTTGTGAAGTGCAAAGTGTCCACGCGCACAGCAATGAAAGACAATCCCGGTCAGTCTGCCATCAATCAACGAGCTAAGCGGTGTGCATTCAGGCTAGTGGTAGTCATGGTCGAAACGGAGATGACACAGCAAGACGTGTAAATAATTTCAGAAGTGTTCGCTCCTTTTTTAAACAAGAATTGAGATGCGTTCTACATGAGAACGTTCTTGGTTTAAATGGATTATGTTGCTAGTGGATACAAAATTTTCCTCTTTAATGCCATGCTTACTTACTTTAGTTTTTGTAGAAAACATGATTGATTACTGATGGCTCTGCATCCCTATAATTTAATTTCCTAATTGTTTTTCTCGAATATTTAACTGGCTGTTACTAGAAGCATCGAGGCCATCATCAGAGAGATTAAATTATCTTTTGCTCTAACAGCGCAAACAATGAACTGCTGCTGTCCCAAACATAGACCACACACGGCCGGCACGAATGAACGGATAAAAACAAAACAAGAAAGACGAAACGCTGGCACGTGTGCTCTCACTCTCTCTTCCTGGAAGCGATCACAAGAAACTCCGCCTTGCGCACAACTTAGTTAGGGCAGTGCGGTCGCATATCACATTCTCCTAGTCAGCCCCCTGTATGTTCCGCTTTTCACTCTTCCTTTTCTTCTTTCAACTGTGAGAGTGACAGCAACAAGGACGTCCCCGCCAACTAACGATCACCGTCAGCAGGAAATCGAAACTAAGACATCTGCGCTTGAACGTGCTGTGCGGTCGTTGCGTTCTAGCCTGTCCTCATCTTCTTCGCTATTATCTTAGTGGCGGATGTTTACGTCCCAGACGCTCCGTCGTCCAGGGCTGGGGGCATCGGTAGCTCCCGCAGACCAGGAACCACGGGGGGAGGAAATGGCCCTCCTGGAGCCACCTCGAATCTTCTTCCCTCTTGTTTGTGGATCTTCGTGTGGGTTTTCAAAATGGAGCTGCGGGCAAACGTTTTGCCACAGGTGCGACACTCGAAGGGTCGCTCTCCAGTGTGGATCCGCTGATGATCCTTCAAGTGATGTCGGAACTTGAAGGCCTTCTTGCACCACTCACAGAGGAATGGCCTATCGCCCTGGTGAACCGGCATGTGATCCATCAGGGCGGGGATCGAGTCGAAGACCCGAGTGCAGTACTTGCAGGTGACCGGGTTTCCGTCTTCGGCTGGGGTGGGTGTAGAGGGCGCCGACGGGTCGCCGGAGGGACTGGCTGCAGGCGGTGATGACCCAGTGGCTGGACCACCGTCAACACACGGCGACAGGTTGATGGGAGACATGCCGTCGTAGTTGGGCAAGCCGGGGGTGTTAGCGCTCGGCGGCGGTGGAAACCGCCTCCTGAGGAACTGGCCCATCTGGCCTATGTCTGAGACTGAGAATATGCCCCGGCCGTTGCCCAGCGGCGGTATGATGTAAGGATGGGGCATGTGCAGCGGAGGGAGCCGCACCGGCACAGGAAGCCGGTCGGCCCTCTCCCATGGATTACGATCCCGCGTGCTGAGGTCACGTGCTACCTCGCGGAAGCCAGACTCTGCGCTAGCTGTACTCCGCAGCGCCTCGCGCGCCATGTCATGAGGCGGCCAGCTGTGCGAATGTGTTGTAGCCAACGCTGCCACCGTGGAGCCACTAACGCCGGGAGCATGGCCGCCCCCATGACCGGCCACAGCGCCGCCATGTTTTGGTAGCGACTGAGCGGCCGCCGCCGCAAGATCTTCGGGTGACAGCACCCTCACGCCTCCGGGTACGATTCCCGCCGAGCGGACAACACTCCTTCTCTCCACCAGGTCGTCGTGGTGCGCGTGCGCGGCCTCATGGCTCACTGCTGTCGGCGCATGCGCAGTAGCGTGGTGCTGCTGCAGCCGCTGCTGCGCATGGAAGCTGAGCCCACACTCAGGACACAGGTAGGTAGTGTCTGTTGACACTGCGCCCTGCAACAGAGCAAAGGCGCCGTGTCAGCCCCATAGAGAGACTACTGCTACAGAGACTACAGACAGAGAAACACGCAGCCCTCCAAACGCCAACTACGGCCTGAGTGCGATCATACATATCTGAGAACAATACAGAGAAGAGGGTGGTGAAGGATCCAGGAAACCGAGGACCGTGACTACAGAGGTGAGACGGAGGCAAGCCGAGGATCAAGGATACCCAGAACCGTGACTACAGAGGAGAGGCGGAGGCAAGCAAAAGATTAAGGAGACCCAGGGCCGTGACTACAGAGGTGAGACGGAGGCAAGCAGAGGATCAATGATACCCAGAACCGTGACTAGAGAGGAGCGATGGAGGCTAGCAGAGGATCAAGGATACCCAGAACCGTGACTAGAGAGGAGCGATGGGGGCTGGCAGAGGATCAAGGATACCCAAGACCGTGACTAAGAGAGGAGCGATGGAGGCTAGCAGAGGATCAAGGATACCCAGAACCGTGACTAGAGAGGAGCGATGGAGGCAAGCAGAGGATCAAGGATACCCAGAACCGTGACTACAGAGGAGAGACGGATGCAACAGTCAGAGAGACACATAGCTTCCCCAAAGCCAACTACAGAACCCACGTGATCTTATGCATCTGGTAAAGTGGAGCGGATAGGTGAAGAGGAGGATGGGTTGTGCCCTTCACCACGACCACTGATAGACCACAAACAGAGAAAATAAAGATATACCACAGAAAGAGGACAGCACGACCCTCTGAAATCCAGCTACGGCTTCAGAGTTGAGTGGCTGGTTTATGAGAACAATACACAGCAGGGAGAGGGAAAGAAGAGAGAGAGGCAAGTGGGGCAAACACAGTTGCCCACCACTACAAAGAGACTACGGACGGAACTACACACAGCCATCTGCAGGGAGGCTACATCATGAGTGGGGCATTACATTTTAAGCGTAGTAAAGCCGACAGGGGAAGATGGAAGATCGCCTGGCCGACCAACACATAGAGACTGCAGACAGAAGATGTACACAGCTCCGGTTGGAGGTGGCAGTGGCTCTAGTGACTGCACGTCCCCCAGCACAGATATCAGGGAAATTTGGACCCAAAACTAGTTTGCGCTAGGGTGCTGGGTGTGAAATTCATGCTGAAAAATATATTTGGCAATTGGAAAATTATAAAAAACATTGGTGGACTCAATTAAAACTTTCATTAATAGTTCAGGAAAAACTTTTGCATGAAAATAATCATACCAAACATTTTTGATCAGGTCATAAACACCAATATTGTTTAATTATGCTGTAAAAGCTGCATTTAAAAATTGAATGAAAAAACTCAGTAAAAATAGCACTGAAGTAGGTGGAAATTTAAGCTTGTCTGGCCATCCCCCTCCAGCCCGGGTTTTGGAACACTGAACTGAGGTACCACTACACTATTCAGATGTAGCCATAGCGACAGACCGCTCTTTACGCCACTTCAGACCAGTACTAGAGCCGGGTATTTTTAGTGTCAGAGGCGGATCTAGGCGAAACTTTTGGGGGAAGGGCAACCAGTAAAAAATCTTGAAAATATAGCTTTTGAGAAAAAATTGGCCGAAATTGGCTAACACTAGGACAAATTTAACCACTTTGGGGTATTTCCAGATTGCACTCCCTCTAGATCCGTCCCTGTTGCTTGGTAGTGTAGGAAACAGCTAGTGAGGGACCAACTACAAAATCAAGCGACCAACGACGCAAGCACAGATCATAACAATGCACAAAGGAAGGCAGCTAAGGAGGGTAGCAGGCCACAGGAGATGACACAAGAGAGTCAAAGAGCAGTAGTGCTTCTAGTATTTGCTGGCATAGAGATGCCCCGCACGGAATTTTTATCCGGCATCACCAGGAAAGCGTGCTGGGGTGGCGATGAGAGAATCAAATAATTATCTTTATTTCGTACATTATTATTGTTTGGATTCTGACCAACAGGAGTTTAGATTAAGTGTATGTCCCACAAACGAATTCGAAAATTTAGAGTAGAACAACGATATCCGGTCTGGGCTTCGAACCATGTCACCATCGCTCAGTCAAAATGCAGTGCTCTCAGGAGTAAATTCGAGAAGGGCTCAATCATTTTCCAATCAGGTCGGTAATGCGGCGACTAGAGTCTGGAGCAGGAAAACAAGCTAAAGTGACTTTTCATCTAATGCATTTGATTTCACCGATGAATCATATTGTCTTTAGGGTCTTGGTTCCTGGCTTGTCAGTGGGAACCCAGCATTGCGTTAATATCACCACAAAAAAACTCTCCTTGTTAAAGGATGATAGGCCCCAACAATAACCCATAAAAACGACATTGTTTTAAAAATACCTCTAAAAATAAAAAATCGCCGTGCATCACCCAACCACCCAACAAACCTTCAAGGGCTTATGGCATGCCATCGGACGTCAGCAATGTGTCACACCAGCAGCAACAACAAGGCCCCCGGCGAGGGCTGAGGAGCGGCAGGTAGGTTAGTTTTCACGAAAATCGAGTTCCAAGACAAAAAGCGGACCGGGTTCCGACTTCTTACAACTGCAATCTCAGTTAAAATCACTTAGAAGGCCACATCCCTTAAGTGGTTACGAGTGGTTACTTTTATCCAATGCTTGGAGGGTTTTATAACGATGCTCTATATTCAGAAATAAACCATACAATTAAATGGAAGATAAGTAAAATGACAAAAATACAAAAACAGGGAGTCCTCATTGCGAACATTCTAGATAAGAAAATGCATAAACAAATTCACACACCTCAGCAAAGAACACTGCATTTAATCGTACCCTACAAGCGGCTCTTGTGACGCTCCTTATGACCCATCACCTGAGCCATGAGGCTGGCTCAATTTTAGCAACTACAACCAAATCAGTTTTGCGCCAAATGCTGTCAGTCGCTTTTTTTTTTTGAAGATGGAAAATTAGTGATTTCTCGTAAAACTTGCAAGGCATTTAGGAAAAACTTAGAACCTATTTAAAAAGAGAAAACCTCGGAAATAGAGCCACTTGAGAATAGAGAGAGAGGGAGAAGGTACCATAACCTCAGGAACAGCACATTCCACAGAACGCAAACTGGAGACAGCATGGAGTCTAAGAGCCAGAGTGAAGAGGTATCACAGAGAGCACAAGACAGATAGAAGAAACACAGTGTGCAGGAGACAAGACCAACTGATATTGATCAACTGCAGACCAGCTGCACAGATGTGGGACGACACAACCACAGATGACGGTGTCATGGTAGAAAACAGGAATCGGAAACAAGTAGCAGAGAGAGTACCAGATCTACAAAGAGGCCAAGGGAGGCGGAGAAGAGGTAGACTTGAGGGGGGCGCCGGGCACAGTGGTCCAGACACTCCCTACCAAGTGTCCTGAAAGCGAGTGGTATATCGCAGCGCAGCAGCGACGCAGCAGCAGCGCAGCAGCGACGCAGCAGCGACGCAGCAGCGACGCAGCAGTGATCACAATACAGAGGCATCCCGCAGCATTGTAATGAGGGCAAGCGAACAGACACTGAATCCTACAAACACGGGTCACAGCTCGATGTAATCGTTGGCAAAAGAGTTAAGCGAGTTGTACAGATTTTACGAGGCAATAATTATCTCGAATATAGGTTTTTACGCACTGGATCTCCCAAAATAAACGCCCGGTAGTTTTATGTTAAGCGAAATGCGTAACAAGAATAGCAGTGAAAGAACTTGATTTGTTTTAATTCTCAAGCCCCAGCGTAGACACACAATAGAAGCGAAGCGACAGGTTACTATGAACAGAAAGGTATAATGTCGGAAACCGTAAATCACGTGACGTACCAAATATTCCAGCATGTTTCGTGAAACAGACAAAACAAACAGAACAGAAAAAACAAGAGGCTGCAAATCAAAAGCGTCACGTGGATAGCACCTAGCCTTTTAGGCTTTGAAAGCCTTTCTTCTTTATTTTGAAAATATGCACTCAAACATCCCACACATACAGTCGTAAATGTGAACCCTCCATATCTCAGCCAGTGCAAGGCAGGGGGTTTCTATTCGGGACAGTGGATCTGAGCAATGTTTTGTACCGTGTAGTGCCAGAACTAAGTCAATAATTTTTTTGGGGGAGGGGGTGGGCCAAATCGAGAAAAAAACAAGCGTTTTTAGAAATTCAGCAATAATCTGGTTTGGGGAGAAAGCCCTTTCTACACTTGCTCAATGCTCTTCCTAGTCTTTTACCGTGCCTTCTGTAGATCGCCATCGCGCGCTTGGGCGACATTGTGTACTGGTGTCCCTAAGCAAAGTTGTGTACCCTGTACCTTAGCAACGTGCTCTACCGTGCGTCTGAGCAATAGTCTGAACGGTGTAGGTGAGCAGACAGGACTTGGTTTTACGAAAATGTCATAGCTGAATCGATGTAAGGCTTTGTTGTACACGTGTTCTTAAACACGTGTACAGTTCACCTTTTGAATTGCGCCGGTTGTCTAAAAGCGTCCTGCAGATAAAAATGACCGTGTTTTTGACAAATGAATGCGAGTCATTTGTTATAACTATCTGCCACCATATATCTATGGCGTCAGAAGGTCTTCGTGTTTGCAGACAATATGCGACCATGCAGTAAAGTCACGTGTTGTGTGTATGCATTTGCATGCCAACATTTCTCAACAGTTAACTGAGGTCAAAGTAAATATTTTGTCGCAAATACAGTCCCGCGCTCGGCCATTTGCATCCGAAACAAAAATAAGGGGTTCCTGAAGAAAAACAGTACGGGAAAACGGACGAAACGTAAGCAAAAAATGAGCAAACATGTATTCCGCTTACAATATCAATAATATATTTTACGTCAGATACACTCTTAGACACTGCATGACTGGTCAAACTATGTTGAAGACTAAGCGAAAGCAAACGGCCAAGCGCAAACCCATCATTTACATCTTCCAAAATCCAAGTCAAAGAGGACAGGCCAGGAGGACACCAAAAACTGGACCCAAACAAAAGGTTAATCGATCAAGTAAACCACCACATGGCCCACCAGACACAACATGTCGGATTTTATTGGGACCAAGTCAGCAGAGCATGACCCCCCATTTCAAACAGGAAAACACGAAAAGCTTCCAGAAGGATGGATCAACCAAACATTGTGGACCCTACCCATTTCGAGCGATGCCAAATTTACACCTTAAAAGCACCTAGGCAAAACATTTTGGTGTTCTCATAAATCTCTATAAATTTAATAAGATAAGAAGAGCTATTTCACCAAAGT
Organism: Lepas anatifera; assembly: GCA_034440635.1. Taxonomy (NCBI): domain Eukaryota; kingdom Metazoa; phylum Arthropoda; class Thecostraca; family Lepadidae; genus Lepas; species Lepas anatifera. Next base: position 1,460,568 of record JAOTON010001929.1, on the reverse strand, counting down.
GTTAAGTCACGGAGTCAAATATATACATCAACTAACCAGGTCAAGTTGGTCAGACCGTGACGGGTCAGGTCAAATTATTAAATTACCGCAACAAACATACATCATTCGATTCGTATACGAGAGGATTGCAATGGCAAAACAGGCGTATCTGTTTGTTGGAAGCATAGCGAAAAGTAAACGCCCTATGCAGGGGGCGACATTCCCAAGAATATGCCCAATATCATGACCAGCCCTAGGCTTACCGACACAAAAAACCACGTATGAAGCCATCCAAGAGCTGAATGGTGTTAGAAAAATGTTTCACTACATAGTTTGAAATATGAGGTTTTCTTAGTACACCCATATAGCGATTGACCATTTGACCTCGGACCTATATGATCGACAAAAAACCAAGTATTTTCGATATCATTTCGAAGAGCTTGATTGCCGTGCGCTTTTTTCATCTCTCTTAGTTTTGAATCGGGGGTCTTTTAGCCCCCCACCAGGCAAGGTGGCTCGACCCGCCACCGGGGCAAGGGCTAAAGAGTCATAATGTTGACTTATGCGCTCACCCAAATTTGACCCCAGCGATATTGGCAGGTTAGTACCTATACTGTTTGGTTCTCTGCTGGACAATTTCAGAGTGTTCGTGTGGCTGAGGGGGCCAGGTGGTGAAGTGGTTAGCACGCTAGCTTTCCACGCGTCCAACCCGGGTTCAAGGCCCGGCGGATCCCCTGAACAAGGAGCAATCTGGCTCCCGAGAAACCCTTCCAACAGGGAAAGAGCTGCCGCTGCCATATAGCCCTGGCAGTTGAATCGCCGAAAAGCCCCAATAGGTGATATCTTTGCGTGCCTGACCGAACTGTGCTAAGATGTGGAGCGGACATCAAACGCAAAAGCCGTCCATCGTAGATGGTTGTTGGCACACATACATTTCTATTAATCTCAACTCTTAGGCAACCGACATTGAGTTGAATTTTGTTTTTAGCACGGCCTTCTGTCAAGATCACCACAATTGTCCTCGTTTGTTTTTGCTACGTATCAGCTTTTCTGTGAGACGACGCCATGTAAAAGAATTGCTCATTCAATGTCCGTTGGTGTTGCATTCTGCAACGAAGTACAATGTCACTTGACGATGGGTAATGATAGCTTGGAGTCGAATACATAAAACTATGTTTGCAACACTGCCAAAACCGTCATTTTCCAGGTATCATCCGAAATCAGTTGTACATATCTGCAAACTGCTCCAAGTATATACAGCCCATATCTTTACTGACCTGAGCTATTGTGGCCCGCTGCTAGATTTTATCAGCGCATGAGACGACCCGGACATTTCCAGGTACTCCTGGAGCGCTAAATTCGCGCAGTGATGCTGACGAACTGCAAGTCAGTCAAACAAGTTCTATATTTGTCCGACCCAGATGCCCCTGATACAGAACTTACATAACCAGAATCATTGCAATCTGATGCCGCACAAGTTCCAAATGTTGCGTTGCTTGTATGTGTTCCCAGCTAAATTTGGTTTTGACCCCTTGCGTGTCCTTCCCCAGCAGCCACGCCCCCACTACAATTCAAAAGTTTGAATTCAACGTGGGAGCTTCAAACGGACTGAAGTGGACGCATTTAACACGCGCATTGACGGGGGTCTGAGCCACCTTCGCATTGACGGGGGGGCGGATACCCGCCCCCCTAAGATCTCAAGAACCACGGTAGGTAGCGAAAAACGGTAAACGGCGTTGAGCTGCCCATCCACTTCTCCATCGAGAATATTTGAACCATTTTTTGTCAGGTCACATTTGAGGTCACGAGAGGTCAAAACATGCCGTCATAGGGATAACATGTAAATTCAGTTTTTCGGCCATTACATCTGAACAAGTAAAGATAGAGCAAAACGACTTGAACTATATGAATCCTCTCAGCAAGCCAAATCGAATTATGTATAATTTGAGTTTTCTAGGTCAAATCAAGGATTTGACCTGACCTGAGGTCAAGTCAGGGTCAAATTATATAAAATGCATATCATTAAAACCGCAAAGCCCAGGCGAGTCTAATGCAGCTAAAATAGATGCTCTATCACCATCCGTTACTGAGTTATTTAGTAAAAAAAACATTTTTCCCATGTATTTCCAATGGATAGGTCATGCCTCGTACCTGACCTTAGGTCATCGATATCAAAAATACCAGAACATATTTTAGAGAACTCGGTGGAGCCATTATGTGATATGAGTTTCAATCGGATAAGTTCACCCTGCTCCGACTTATGCTATCTTAAACTTTTTTGAGGTCGGGTCACTTGACCTGTACTGGTGACCTGACCTGAGATGACCTAACCTTAAAATTTTACAAAAGTTGTAAAAATGATGAGGGAAAAGGAATGCCAAGTGCGGCGGCGCTACGCGTCGCCGTTTTTCTGCTATTTTCGAAAAACCCGAGGGGGGCGGGTACCCGCCCGCCCCGTCAATGCGCGTGTTAATGGGTATACTGTCTAGGTCGCATTTTAGAGAAATGAAGCGACCAGCCGATTTGCGCGTGTTAACATATAGGATGGGGGAGCAGGAAACAAAACATAAACGCTACAGACCAAAATCTAATTTGACGCGCTCTTATTTTGGCGAAGGAGAAAACAGTGTGAATTGGCAGGCTTGCACAGCCCGAGCAATGCGTTTTTGGTAGGGTTCGCTGCGGACCCGTTACTCCGCCCCCACTCCAAGGCCCCCTCTGCGCAGCAGCACCGCCGGCCTGTGCAGGGGAGCTCGACCGGTTGGACTGGGTAGCGGGCGGACTCGCGTCCGATCAAACTGACAGGTGTTCCACCAATCAGAGCTGGCAGGTGTCAGTCACGCAGAGGTTGGAAGAGATGTCAGTCAGGATCCAGTCAGAATGGTGGCATCGCTGATTGAGGTGTTCATTCCCTCCCTGCTTCGGTGCATTTTGCGTTCATTTGCTCAAAGGGGTATCCCTTCCAGCTCAAAACAGCACTTATTAACCTTGGAAAAGAGCACGCATTTTTATTTTTTAGGCACCTTTCTTTACTTTCTAATATAAAAGGCCTAGTTCGGCGGCTAGAACGATCAATGAATCCAACAATCGCTTTTCTACGACGAGGGATAGGTCTCTGGATATTTAGGCCGAACAGGGCACTGCTCCCCAATAGGAAACCAAATGGCTGGGGACCGATTCGAGGGGCTAGGGCCAAATGCTGTCCCCAGTTCATATACCAAATATGGCCTGCCCTCAGTGATGTGAGACTTAACAGCCCCGTTCATAGATATAAATTTTCCTGGTTCACAGTTTCTTTGGCGCGAAATTCTGCCTTCAGTGCATAAGCATGATTGGTATTCAGGTCTTTTGCATACGGGCTATCGGTATTGGGAGCTTCCTGTTTCCGCTGAGAAATGTTTGGCGCTTGATTGACGCCGTGCGATAGCGCACACGGAGGTCAGTCGGAGTACTGCAATGGCCTAAGCCAGCCACCCCATTGTTGATATGCCAGATCACAGTTGTGAGTGAGGTCAGAATGGGATCGTCGCGCCTTGTTCAGGGCAGCCCCCCGAGGGTCGACCCGGGAACAAATGCTGCATGGAGCGTGAGCCTCCAACAGTGGGATCAGGGGCAAAAGGCAATTGCCCCCCAAACGGAAAGCCGGGGCAAAACATGTTTGCCCCCAAAGCGATCGACCTCCTTTTCCCCGACTCCTTTTTAGCTTGTAAGCAAAATTTTGGTGCTTCAACTCTCAACTTCAAACAGAATTAGAGAGTTCAGTGTAAATATTGGGGCTTGGATAGGAAAAAATGTATGTTGAGCCCATATTTTTCACCCCGTGGGGTTTTTTTTTGCTTTCGTCTCCAGTTCCCAAAATCCTACCGAAAAGGCATATTGTAGAGCAATTTTCACTGCGCGACGTTTTTTGCTTTCGACTTTGGTTTGCCCCTCCCAAACCAGCCGGCTAGATCCGCCACTGGCCTCCAACCACTGAGACAGTGGCGGATATGAGAGGGGACTGGGGCGCCCAAGCCCCCCCCAAATGTCAGAGTCTATAGTTAATGAATAGCGGGGGCTCTTCCGAGTCGAGGGCGCGGGGGCTCGAGCTTCCTAACCCCCCTAGAAAAAAGTTGACCTGGATCCACCACTGCACTGAGCCACCAATTTCCTCCAACGATATCAAGTTTCAAGCACTGAACTAGGCCTGAGTGGTTTCAGGTAGCCTTTGGGAGCAGAACTTGAAACTTGAACATGCGTGTGATCAATATTTCTCTTTTTATTTACAAGTGTGCTGAAATCACCAAGTTTCCGTGCTGAAATCACCAAAATTTGGTGCTGAAATCAAGCCTGTTAACACGCGATGACGGGGTCTGAGCCACCCATACGGGGGGGACCCCCCTAAGATCCGAGAACCACGGTAGGTAGCGAAAACGGTAAACGGCGTTGGGCGCCCATCCACTTCCCATCGAAAACATTTGAACCATTTTTTGTCAGGTCACATTTAAGGTCACGAGAGGTCAAAACATGCCCGTCATAGGGATAACATGTAAATTCAGTTTTTCGGCCATTTAATCTGAACAAGTAAAGATAGAGCAAAACGACTGAACTATATGAATCCTCTTACAAGCCGGATCGAATGATATATAATTGACCTTGCTAGGTCAAATCAAGGATTTGACCGACCTGAGGTCAGGTCAGGGTCAAATTATATAAAATGCATATCATTAGAACCGCAAAGCCCAGGCGAGTCTAATGCACTAAAATAAATGCTCTATCACCATCCGTTACTGAGTTATTCCGTAAAAACAATTTTTCCCATGTATTTCCAATGGAGAGGTCATGCCTCGTACCTGACCTTAGGTCATCGATATCAAAAATACCGGAACATATTTTAGAGAACTCGGTGGGGCCATTATGTGATATGAGTTTCAATCGGATAAGTTCACCCTGCTCCGACTTATGCTATCTTAAACTTTTTTGAGGTCGGGTCACTTGACCTGTAATGGTGACCTGACCTGAGATGACCTAACCTAAAATTTTCACAGAAGTTGTAAAAATGATGAGGAAAAGGTATACCAAGTACGCGGCGCTACGCGCCGCCGTTTTTCTGCTGTCTCCGAAAACCGAGGGGGCGGGTACCCGCCCCCGTCAATCGCGTGTTAATTTTTAGCGACATGCACGCCAGTAGCAGCGGAACGTCTGAATTTAAGGGAGGGAGGCACCATGGGGTTTTCAGCCTATTTCTTTGCAATCAACGCCATAGGGTTAGTGTTAAATTTTATGATATAAGGCGGGCACCGTGCCCCCAGTGCCCCCCCTATTCCATCGCCAGTGATAGAGGCATTTCTGGGTGGTCTCGTCGATGTAGAATATAATGAACATCTTTGATTGTTTAAGTGGCCTGAGGTCCCCGATTAGAAAAAAATGTATAGCAGATATGTAGAATTCGGCGACTGCTTAGCCTGAAATCGATTTAAAGCTCCGGTGACTACCAGTGACGGCTCGACTATAGACCCCTTTCAGAACTATGTTGACATGACCCGACCTCCACTCTTCACCAGGGGCGGTCGCAGGAGGACCGTTTAGGGGGGGCAACTCGGGAAAAATAGTAACAAAAACTGTGTTTTAAGGGTTTTTAGAAAGTCTGCCGAAATTTCGCCATGTGGCGGCCATGGACCCTTGCCCCCCCCTCTGCGTCCACCAGTGTCCCGCACGAGACTACTTGAGTTAGTATCATAACAAAATTAGTCAGAAAAACGACCGCATGTCGATTGAACGACGACATCTAGGATTATTTCTTTAAGCGTCAGAATTAGGGCCAGCATCTCCGATCCCACTAGTTTCTCGGTTTTCCTGATAGATGGCAGTGGTGTACAGCTACGACTCGCGCCGGTCGAGCACCCCTGACACTGGCCGTCTGGCTGGTGCTCAAGGTCGTCTGGCGCGCGCTACGCGGCGACAAGCGCGCGCCCGCTGATCAATGTCATGAGACGGCGGCACGACCGGCATAGTAACTGCAGGGGCGCGTCCAGGACCGCTGGGCGGCGGGGCGAGACGCCGGGAGACTACATGTTTTGAGAGCCACATGTTGTAGGGTGCGGCAGAATTGGTTTGGTTGGTGGCAGTGGTGGGCCTGGCCTCCGTATTGGTGTCACTCAAGGTCGAATGGTAGGCGATTGTTGTGGTCGCCGCGGCCATGGACTTGACCTTGACGCTGACCGACATTTGCAGCTGGCGGTTAGCACCGGGTAAAGGATGGAGGAGTGGTCTACTTCTCCTGCTGTGGTATTATTCAGTCGCACGTCACCGGTTCGGGTTCATCTCTAGCGCTTCAGCACAATGTTCCAGTGACCGTTTTTTGTTGACGTGCTGACCTACATTCTAGACCTGTGCAGGCGGGATCACAGATCGCGTCAAGGTCACAGCAGTAGTTAACTGATCAACCAGAGTGCAGAAAGCTAAGGTGAATAATGCACAAGTATACCGGCGATGCCTGCACGCAGCGAACGATCACCGCCCCGGTGAGCGAGGAATATTAACCTGTTTTAATTTAATAAGAACATTCTTCCCCCATCAGGCAGCCTTTGACCGTCTCTGACACAGTTAGCCTCAGGTAGAGCAAGAACGCAAATGTTGGCCAGTGGCAGATCCACTTTCAATTCGGGGGGCTAATGGACTTACCCCACCTTAACCCCAGATGCCAGTTTACTGTGTGGTTAACGTGGGCACTCAGAAAATTATTGGGGGCTTAACCCCCCAACCCCCTCCCTCTTGTATCCGCCACTAATGTCGACTAACAATTCGGTGCACAAATACTGCAAAAGAACTGCACCGTGTGACTGTTCGTCGCTGTTTAAGTGCCTGGACACGGTGAAAATATTTACATGACCAGTGAAACGATAGATCAATCCCTTATGCAACACCCGACCTCCGGACGGTTCTAGAGTTTTTTTCTCGGAACTGTCTACAGCCAACATGAAACACGCCCCGCTCTGACGATCTACAGTTGATGATTGATGAGCGCGTCGATCAGTTCGAGTTAAGTTGTATCATTTACGAGCTTTTAAAACCCGACGTTCATTTCCGGATCATAGCATGACGCCAGTAAAATTTCATATGAATTACTGAGCTCAGCGACTAAATCCGTAATGGTATTTACATAATAACCAACGATTATATTCTAAAACACGTGACTTGTGGTCTGCAACTGCTAAGACGTCAGGTTTTCCCTGTTTAGCCAAACGCCTTTCGAATGTTATCAAGTCGCTAGTAAACGAAGACCAGACCGGGTTCCTGAAGGGAAGATATATAGGAGAAAATGTAAGACTGGTACTGGACATGATAGATTATTGTAAGTCGCATGAGCTTTCGGCATTGATTTTGGCTTGCGACGTAAAAAATGCTTATGATAGCGTGGTGTGGAAATTTATGAAACAAATATTATCAGCGTATGGTTTTGGCGATAATTTCAAGCGCTGGATTCACATACTTTATAGTAAAGATATTTCTCCGGTAACTGCATCGGTTCTTATCAATGGAAAAATATCCCAAACATATAAAATCGAGCGAGGTCTAAGACAAGGTTGTCCCCTCAGCTGTCTACTATTTTTACTGTGTTTTGAGCCCTTACTAGAACGTATGAGAAGGTGTAATGAAGTAAAAGGTGTTGTAATTAATCGTACAGAAATAAAACTTTCCGCGTACGCTGATGACGTCACCGTTTTCATGGATGGCAGTTCAGAGTCACTGACAGGCTGTCTGAATGTCTTTGCCGAATTCGCTTCAGTATCTGGCTTAGAACTCAATGGTAAGAAGTCGCAGGCACTCTAGGTGGGTAAGGGGGCTCGAAACAAACAACCCATATGGCCGAATTTAGAAATTCATTGGCCGGGAAATACGTTAGAAATATTGGGTGTAAAAATATCAAACGACCCAGACGTCAACATGGTTAAATTGAATTATGAAAATAAGTTTATGAACATGAAGAATCGTCTAACACCTTGGAACGGGAGAGGTCTGACGCCATTTGGAAAAATCCATCTTGTTAAGTCAGAAATTCTTTCGCAGCTGGTGTATCTTATGACCGTGCTCCCATCACCAGATCGGGAGTTTGCGAAGAAGGTGGAAAGTGTGATTTTTAGATTTGTCTGGGGGAACAAAAAAGACAGGATCAAGAGAGCGACTTTAAAATCGAAATACAAGCAAGGAGGTCTGCTTGTTCCAGACATAATGGCCAAAGCTAGAAGTCTTAAAATCATGTGGGTGAAAAAATACCTTGATAATGAAAACAAGGCGAAATGGAAAGATATAATGAAAAAGAATCTCTCTTTCGACCCCGAAACCTCTGTCTTTCATTGCAGTGGCAACGAGAAGCTGTTGAAGAAACGGATTAAAAGCCGCTTCTGGGTGGAAGCTTGTTTGGTTTGGATGAAGGTAAAGGATAACGATGAAAACAATGGCGCTCAAATTCTCAAACAGGTTCTTTGGGCAAATAGGCATATAAACTTAGAGCGAAATAGTACATTAAGAATGCAACACATAATATTGAAAGGAGTAATACGAATTAGGGATTTATATGATATAACAGAAAGGACTTTTTTTACTGCAGATCAGGTAGCACTTAAATATAGCCTTCACCCAATGACTGCCCTTACATTATTGTGCTCGATCCCGCAACGGTGGAAAGAGCAAGTTCAAATAGACAGACCACGAGGATTTGAAGACATGGAGTGTTTTGAAACTCTTAAGTCAACACCAAAAATAGCTAAATGGGCTTACATCAAACTGGTAGAGAGCGATTTTATACCAACAAATGAAAAATGCCACGGCAAATGGGAAAATGAACTCCACGCGCCCCAACCGATCCAGTGGCCAAAAGTTTATGAAAGGCTACATATGTCAACAGATGACGTTAATCTAAAATGGTTGCAATACCAGTCTATTAAGAGGATTCTCCCAACAAACAGACTGTTATATATCTATGGAATAGCCGACAGCGATAAATGTAAGGCCTGCCCGATCTATTCTGAAACAATCCAACATAAGTTTTGGCACTGCCCTTCGGTTAGATTCCTGTGGAACAAAGTTAAAACTTTACTCGGCCTACGTAACGATATATCATGTCAGGACGTGTTCCTGGGAGTTGATTTGCACTGTGAGGAAAAAACAAAACAGGCTAACAATGTCATTATGCTTTCAAAACAATTCATTTGGAAAAATCGAGAACACCACGAGCGTTTGACTTGCGCAAATTTGAGCCTGCATATCAAGGAATATCTTACAGTAGAAAAATATGTATCAAAAATAAGAGGGCAGGAGGAAAAATTTGCTAAGCAATGGCTAGATATATACGAAAGCTTGACGCGAGGAAACACTTAACTTCCAAAAACTAGCTTATCCTTTCAAACACGTCTGGTCACGCAAATTACCTACACATCTATACCGTTAGACGCAACGACACACAGGAACACCACCATGCCTGCATTTTCGCACTCGCGCAGGAACACATGCACTCATTCACTCACTCACTCGCCCACTCACTTACTAACTCTCTCATTCACTCACTGTTCCACTCACACCATAGCCGGCTCAATCAACTGAATGGACAATCACTGTCTTCCATAAGCTGTCGATCTGTCTGTGAGTGCCGTCTCTCCGTGTGAGGAACTTTGGAAGGTGAGATGAGAAGAGATGGGATGGTAATGGTAGAAAAATATAGGCATGCGATATATAACTGTTTTGAAGCGAATTCAATAATGTGTGCCTTGTTCAATTAGAAGCTGATTGTCTCTGCCTTACTTATGCATGCCAGTTTTTCAGCCTATGATGATGCTTTATCAAGGAAAAAAAGAGCCCTAAAAAAACGTCAGGTTTTCCCGCTGGAGTTTTACGTTTTGAACTTCTCTCGACCGTACTAAGCCTTGAAAATAGCATCAGGAAAAAATCCGCGTGCATTTTTTTACCCTTGGACCTTGGACGATGGTTTTTCTTAGCTTAATTTAACTATGCCTGGGGGTTCAATATATAGGTCAATGGTTATGGGTTGATGTAAAATGTTCATTTTCATTGCCGTTTTCCCACATATATGACGGCATCGCCTGATGACGTCATTGCACTATGACGTCATAAGACAGGCAGCTGAAAACCGTGTACATTGCACCTCAGAGCTAATAGACTTCGGGAGGTAGTGGATACCAGTGAGTCGGGTCGCAACGAGCTCGTGCGCAGGGTAACAGAGTTATTCATGATCTGGGCAGGAGTATATAGATGTGACCCAGCGGGTGTCTGGTCGTGTTTTGAAGCTACTGGTCGAGGGGGCACAGACAACTTGAGCTGGCAGGCATTCAAGTCATTTATGGAACGGACCCCAAAAACTTGGTGGAGTACTCTGGCGTCAGCTCTTGGCTTTCAGCACCTTGAATGGGTGACCTCCTGGTTCCGATGCTCGTGTTACCTTCAAAAGGCTGGGAAGGTTCCAGGTCCACTCCAGAATGAAATATTTGGTAGAGCCGGATCGTTTCACCACGTCTTCGCCGATACAGCAAGAGGATTTCTAATTGCCTGAGGCGTTCACTGTAAGAAGCATGACGAGATTGGTGGTACGCCTCTGAAATTTCTCCAAAAGTCTTTGTTCCGCACGATTTAAGGGTCGCCCCGTCAGATGCCCGTATTCAAGGCGAGGGCGCACTAGCGTCTTGTACAGCATTAATAGGGTCGTATTGTCAATCCTACGGGAATACCTCCTGATGAGGGCAAGGATCTGGTTGCCCTGGCTGAGACGGCTGGTTGAGACGGTTGGATCTGGTTGAGACGGCTGAGGCCATGGTCTCGGAACTTTAAATCTGTGTCGATCCTGACACCCAGATCCTTCTCAACGTCAGTTTCTTGGAGGGTCGTTCCCCGCATAGTGTACTCGAAAACCAGTTTTTTCTGCTTTATAAATCTGACGCCGGTAGCTGTTTGAAACGTTTGACAATGGGAAATGTTTCTAGCTGTTTTACTTATTCTCTACATAGATAACAAGGGGGAAGAGGGGCAAGGTGGTGGAGAGGTTTGGAGTGGCTTTCCGCGCCGCCGAGCAGGGTTCAAGGCCCGGTAGGTTTCCTGAACAAAAAACATTTGGCTCCCCGAAAACCCTCAGAATGCCAAAAAGTTAGAGACGCCATATGACCCTGACAGTTGTTGCGTCGATCACCCGACCTAAAAACAGTTAGTATTTTCGCAATGTATTTTTATGGATAGAAACTGGAATTTCATGTGATTTAGCTATTTTATAGAACAATATGAAGATATACAAGATATGTGACAAAAGACTGAAATATGTGATTCTTCACTACGTCCGTCTTCAGTCAGCAATCCAAAATGACCCAAATTTGTTTTTGTCAAATGACTTCAAATTTGGTTTGACATACAGATATACCAAGCATTGGATCTTTTCTTGGTTACGATGTTCTTCGCCGCCTCCCAAGTTTAAAATAGAAAATGTTACGATGACTTGATACTTACTAAAATTTAATCTTGTTTACATGTCGCCGTTATCCCAATGGAACGCAAACATTGTATTAGTTCACCTTCAGTAGGGCCAGTGGGGCAGTGGCCTTCTCTTTAGTTGACCTCTCCCATGCAAGGACATATCAGGCTTTCGCTACTTAACCGGGTGGGCCATGGGTGGCTCCAAGGGGGGAGTGACAGATACAGCAGGGAGCTTGGGGCTCAAATCACCCCCACCCCCCGAGATTTCTGATTTCCCATAGTAATCACACAGTGAGAGCTTATTCGAGGTAATAGTGGGAAATGTTGTGCACAATGTGCCCATTGTGTTAGGGCCACATTGTGCCCCCTCCCCCAATGAGAGTATGGATCCGTCACTGGGGGCGGTATGGGAGTACGCATGACCCTCATTAGTTCAGAAGGAAATGGTTCACTTGCAGGGGCGGGCGCAGACCCGAGTTTTGGGGGCCAAACCCAAGTCTGCCTCTCCTCCGGGGGGGGGGTGGGAGCGAATATTTTTTGCTCTACAGACCTAGTGTAAACACCTTTTTCGAAAAATTTCCGGCGTTTGGGGGCCAAAAGATAGTTTGGCCCCTTACCCCCTCCAGCGCTTGGGGGAGGCATGGCCGGAATGTCCCCTCCTGCGTCCGCTAATGTTCACTTGGGTGTTAGTATTTGTAAAAAAAACTTGAATCCATATCATTTTGCAAAATTTGCACATTGTACAAACCATGTGTTATATCTGGAGAAATAGCTGCTCAGAATCTATTTATAACATACAACATAACTGATACATAATTTTGCATCCAACAAGCTACCAAAACTTGCAAGAAAAACACAAACGACAGAGCAGTCCCTGCAAATTAATTCAGCTAGGGCAGTGCCCAGCCTTTACCAGCCGTCGCAGCATCATGGCCCCTTTTAGACCGTCCGATGACCACATGCCCCCAGGTTCGGATCTAGGAGGAATTTATGTTCTCCGATTAAGCCCCCAATATTCCCATTTTCTCCAAAAACAAATTTGAAAAGTTTTGAGCCCCACTGCTCCCCCTCCCGAGGCATCGATCTAGATCTGGCACTACGTAGATCTGAACGTACTGAAAAATTATATATATATATATACATATATATGTGTGTGTGTGTGTGTAAAAATAATAAATATATACGTACTGAAAAATAAAAACATGATTTTTTCGGCGTTGTTTCCGATGACTTGGTTTTTGTTACAATGTTAATCATATTTCGAGTCACCACAATGCAGCTTCACTGCAGTGGAGGATACAAGGCGGTCAGGGGGGACTAAGCCCCCCAATATATTTCAGTGCCTATAGGTAATGCATAGGCCGAGGCTGATCCGAGGCAATGGTGGGTGAGGCTTGAAGCTTGCACCCTTATGAGCGCTATATGACCTTTAGGGTTGGCGTGCCCTTAGCTCAAATAATTAATCAATCAACCTTAGCCTCCCCCTCCGAAATGGCGCCCTGAATCCGCCACTGCTTCACTGTATGCCGAGTCATAGCCATGTTGTATACCTGTTGCATGTTGGTCACACCTTATTGTAACCTAGGGACATGTCATCAATGTATACCAAGGAACATGTTTTTTTAGCTGAGAGCATTAGTTTTTATCCTGCTACACTCCCGGACCAGAGGGAGGAGATCTGTATTTTCCCTGTACCTATATTGGTTGAAAGCCAGTTGCTCCTCGATGCTTTAACGCAGTCGAATGAAAATGTACCTCACAAGATGGTTTCCACCTTGTGTCTCGTTAAATCTTCCTGTCAAAAATGTTCAGTCAGTTAAAAGAAAACTGAAAGTCAAGTCTATACTTGCCTAAATTAGCCTTCCAACTGATGCTAAACTTTAATAGTCCGGCTGAAGCAGGAAGTAAGCTGAAATATCAAAGTTTTAATTATAAATTACCTATTGAAATTTCTATAGTCGCTAATGAAATGTTCACGGATTATTTTTTATGTTGTCTTATTCCTTCGAATATCGGCAAAACAATGAAATTGTTCTACAAAAACTGCATTCAATGTTTCGGTATTAATCAGACAGCAGTGATGAGTCGATTATTTATATTTGAAAAATGTTGATCAGTTAATTGGGCGTGCCTTGTTTCATACATCCTTGGCTCTTTAATGAGAAAAAGGCCACTGGGTGCGTTAGCAGGCAAATCAATGAAAAATTAGTGCATAACTCATAGCATTTGATATTCGGCAGGGTCCGGAACTATGAGAATAGCATATTAAAAATGTGTGGCATTTATTTTTAAAGCAATTTGTCTGAAACATTGGTATTTGCGGTGGAACCAAAGCTAGAGACAGTGCATGTCTTTAATACACTACCATCTAAACTTCGCCAAATCTTATCTCTCTTCACCGTAAGGAACACCAATTTGTTCTAAGTTCCCATGGTTTCTCCACCTTGTTGATGGCGAGCATCGTAGGAAGGTCAGCTTCACACAGCCCATTCTCGGAAACGGGATAAGCCTCTTAGGGCATGGCTCTAAAGAGTTGAGCCCACGCTTCATGAGCCTGTGGGAAGGTACTGATTGCTGCATTCTTCAGCTATCATATACGGAAAGTCGGAGTGTTTCGCCAGCGACCAGGGTTCATCGATATCCATCGAAATCAAGCCGGGAGGCACGATTTTCTATGTCTGGCATGCTTGAGCGTTTCACATTTCCTACCAGAGCTATTTTTATCCACAAAAATGATACCGTATCATTCCTCATGTATCATGTACAGAAAACCGGAGTGCAATTCTCAAAAACCACGCAGGGGTCATCAAGTCCGTGGCACGATTTGTGATATGCGATTTACCTGAGAAGTTAACCTTTTGAACAAAAAAACACCGGTGGTAGGAGATTATCGATTCCCGTGTACTATTTGCCTGACAAGTTGACATTTTCCTCAAAAGCTAATTTGGGAGCCAAAAATAGAACTACGCCACTGCGGGAGGATGGTGTATAGCACCCACAGGCGGAGGTTAATGAGTCCGTGGTAGTATTTTGGGTCTTTGTGTTTAGCAGTTAACCTTTCCCACTATGATAAATATAGATCAGAGTGCAGACAATAGGCACGTGCAGCATCCGCGGCTATGTTCACCTTGTCGGGAAATGCAGGCTCGCAATTTGTGCTAGCCAGTCGTCACGAGGCTTTGCACTCGAATAACTTCTTGCAGAGTTACTTGCAAGCACTCTTTGGGCTGAAATCATGTATGTATAATATATATATATATATATATATATATATATATATATATATATATATATTGGAAGGCTTATTTACCTAAGTATAGACTTGACTTTCAATCTTCTTTTTCTGACTGAAAAGTTTTGACACGAAAATTTAACGAGACACCAGGTGGAAACCATCTTGTGATGTAAATCTTCATTCGGCTGCCTCGAAGGACCAGGGAGCAACAGGCTTTCAACCAATATATATATATATATATATATATATATATATATATATATATATATATATATATATATATATATATTGGTTGAAAACCTGTTGCTCCCTGGTCCTTCGAGGCAGCCGAATGAAGATTTACATCACAAGATATATTGGTTGAAAGCCTGTTGCTCCCTGGTCCTTCGAGGCAGCCGAATGAAGATTTACATCACAAGATGGTATGGTATGATATTATTGTGTCATAGTGAAATTCACCATGCTAGTAGGTACCATGCACGTAATGCTGATACAGTTGTTGGGGTTTAACGAGACAATAACTGCTAAGGTCATATGAGTCACATTCTGGAAGGGGCGGGAAAGGGATGATTTGCGAATCAGGCAACATTATGAGACATAATTATATTTTAATCGTAGAATAGTATTTTTCAAACCGAGGATTCAATCACTTCGCAATGACTCCACCATGTGGATAGCTTCTACGATTAGGCCACACTTTTTCGGTGTAACAGAGCATGTACGATGATGCCTCCTTCACTTTCGTTACCGGCACATTTCCCTTGACCGAGGCATCATTAACGTAGTACCATCGATCCTCCGGCTGGTTCCTGCAGAAGGCAGTGTAGTTGCCGGCCTGGGCGGTACCATGGTGTACCACTGCGTACAAGTCGTACGCACGGCAGATATATATATATATATATATATATATATATATATATATATATATATATATATATATATATATATATTTTGAAAAGTCCCTAGTTCAAGGCCCTGTGCGTTCTCTGAATAACTGTAACCTGATTCGTAAAATCAGGGTCCATCCTCCGCTGGATGCTCCTAGGGCCGCCGTGGAACTGGCGGCCTTGCGTACGACTTGTACGCAGTGGTACACCATGGTACCGCCCAGGCCGGCCACTACACTGCCTTCTGCAGGAACCAGCCGGAGGATCGATGGTACTACGTTAATGATACCTCGGTCAAGGAAGTGCCGGTAACGAAAGTGAAGGAGGCATCATCGTACATGCTCTGTTACACCGCGAAAAGTGTGGCCTAATCGTGGAAGCTATCCACATGGTGGAATCATTGCGAAGTGATTCAATCATTGGTTTAAAGAAATACTATTCTACGATTGAAATATAATTATGTCTCATAATGTTGCCTGATTCGCAAATCATCCCTTTCCCGCCCCTTCCAGAATGAGACTCATATGACCTTAGCAGTTATTGTCTCGTTAAACCCCAACAACTGTATCAGCATTACGTGCATGGTACCTACTAGCATGGTGAATTTCACTATGACACAATAATATCATATGCTATACCTACTATAAAATAGTAGGCATAGTATGCTGCATATCATTGTATATTATACATTGTTTAATACTGTACTTTTAATAGTTAATAAGTGTAGCATATACTTTTAATAAGTGTAGCATATAGTATATATATCTACAATACTAACAGAGTACACAGTTCTATAGGACACAGATACTATAGTATTCGTCCTTGTGCTATACTTATTAGCTCTACAAACACACCATAAAAACCACTGTGCGGTGTGGGACTGACTTCAGTGCTCACTCCTCACGAGGCCAGACTCCGAATCTCCTCATGGATAGGTGCGGAAATGTACATTTTCGCAAGTATTTTTATACAAATCGGCCATTTTTTATCATAAACCATTCAGTTTTCATAGGGATATGTTCGGGACTTGACATGCTGTTTTTTTAGATTTGCTATGCCATAAGTTAAATGTGCTCAGGTTTTTTCACGGTAGACACACGCCTGTCCAGTATAGGCACAAGTTTGTCCACTGTACGCACATGTTTGTCCACTATAGGCACAAATTTGTCCACTGTACGCACATGTTTGTCCACTATAGGCACAAGTTTCCCCACTGTATTCACAAGTTTGTCCACTGTAGGCACACGTTTGTCCACTGTAGCATGGGCGCCGAAAGCGGGGGGGACGGGGGACGCGTCCCCCCCTGTTGGCCAACCAGGGGGGACGTCCCCCCAAATTTTTGGGTCAATGGTCATTAATGCTGTCAAATAACGAATATACTCAAAATTCGCCTCCCCCGGTCAGCACCAGCCTGGATCCGTCCCCCCTGCGAAAATTCCGTGGCGGCGCCCCTGCACTGTAGGCACACGTTTGTCTACTGTAGGCACACGTTTGTCCTCTGTAGGCACAAGTTTGTCCACTGTAGACACATGTTTGTCCACTACGCACATGGGTTTGTCGTCTGTAGGCACAAGTTTGTCCACTCTTCGCACAGGTTTGTCCTCTGTAGGCACAGGTTTGTCCATTGTTGTCACAATTTGTCCACTGTACGCACAAGTTTGTCTTCACTAGGTACAGTTCTGTTATCTGTAGCTACAGGCTCATCCAGTGTAGGCAAATGTTTGTCCACTATAGGCACATGTTTGTCCACTGTAGGCACAGTTTTGTCCTCTGTAGGCACAAGTTTGCCCAGGCACAGGTTTGATTCTGATCTCGGCGTCTTTTGCGAGCAAATTCCTCGAAGGAATTGGGCAATCCAGATGCGGAATATCTGGATTTCCCCGAAGGGTGCACCAAGGATGAAGGAGGGACCCAGTGTCCCACACACGCAGGGGCGGACGCAGACCCGAGTTTTGGGGGCAAAACCCATGTCTGCCTCTCCTCCTGGGGGAGTGGGGGGGGTAGGAGCGAAGATATTTTTGCTCTACAGACCTAGTGTAAACACCTTTTTCAAAAATTTCTCCGGCATTTGGGGGAGGGGGCAAAAGATAGTTTGGCCCCCTCCAGCACTTTGGGGGCCATGGCCGGAATGTCCCCCCTGCGTCCGCCAATGCACACACGCCTATGCCACTGAGCGAGTTTCCCGTGTCCCACACGCCTATCTGCATCGAGCGTTTGCTAGGTATTAGAGTTTATTGGCGCAATAACTTCACCTGAAAGACAGTGAGGATGTTTTGACTTCGTTCGTTAGTAGATTTCCAATTCAAATCCAATCCGAATCAGAAAACCGCAGCCCCAGCGGTACGAACCAGAGACGAAATTCACATTCATGTCCAGAGGTCCTTCCATGTTCTAGTCTGACCGGACCAATTCTCTGACGGCTCGGGGGTTGTTTTGGATGGTCTTTCCATGACGCATTTACCTATCAGACCCATTCAAATTAAATTCCACCTTTATTCATGAACTTTGGAAGGTATTTACATCCTGCCGGAGTGGGCCTCTGATAAACCTTCATCCTAGTGGGGGAGAGGGAGAAGGGGTCGAAAACCTCTTCTCTGTCTCAGTTCCTATTCAGGAAAGAGAACAATGCAACGGTGTTGAGTAACCCATGGATATGAGGACAAGATCAAAATTTGAAATAACAGTGATCGAAATAAAAATATCAAAAATATGTTTGTGGCAAGCTTATGACAAAAGTGGATTCAGATTCAGGTTTCGGCTTTGTCAAGGATCAACACTGAAGCAGTTTTTTCAAGATGACACATCTGATTACAAACCTGAAAAGTATATATTTACAAATGAGCCGTGGATAAGAATACAGGATAAGAAACTATAAAATTCTGCCGAGATAACAGCAGCGGTGATCGATCCAAGAGATCTGAAGTAATCATTCAGAGCATCCGGAGTGGCGGCTGGTAGCTATGGATTCCCTTCTTATGACCAATCACGCCCTCCAGAACGGGCCTCATACTATTGCACACCTATGAACACCTATGACCTATGAACTCGTACCACTCGCACAGCTCACTCGCAGGCAGTTCAGAAAGACGCGAGTGCAGATGCGCACCGATGCTCCGATGCGAAAAATCGGATGCGAACCATACGATTATTTTACGTGTATATGAATAGGCCTCGCATACAATTTTCAGCATGCAGAAACGATATGAAAACGGACCTTGGTATGGTGTCGACTGCAGCTCGAATCATTTTTCTCCACGAGCAAATATGATCCGCCCTCTTCAAGTGCAAGATGCTGGATCATTTATCTAAAAATGCTGCTAAATTGTCGAAGAAGTAGTTAACTTTGATAGTTTCATTTTTTCCCTCGGAGCTCGCCTTTTACGGAGCAAATGTGCTTTAATTGTCTTTACGCGCTGTATGCTGACTTCTGAGAAAAAGTTATTGGCGCGACAGCCGCAGTTCAAACCCCATTGTGAAAGTGCTTTATTTCCTTTTATTCGCGTACAATACTTGAGAAGATGCACCCCACAAAGCCCCTGGCCAGCCCGCGCCAACACACCGCAGCGACCAACCTTCATCTCATTATTAACGAACACAATTATGCACAGGGGCATAATTAGCAAATTCACAGCCTGATTCCTACCTTTCCAACGATATCTGTCCTTGTTACAAGAAACAGGTTATGCAAGTAAATGACGCATCGATATTTTACATTAATTCGATTAATTAATTACATTCGATTAATCAAACAATTAATGTATATATGTATGTACGTGTGTATGTATGCCAATGTAATTAATTCGATTAATTAATTATATTCGCCTTCGATTAATTGACGTCTCCTCGGCCGTTTATCGCACAAGTCCAGTCCAAGAAGTCTACCACGCTTTGATTCACGGTTAACGGGCGGACACTTCTCTTTCAAGATGGGGAGTGAAATTTAGCAGCTTAAAGTTTATGAATGACTCATTGTTATTTTGTGACAAAAACTCAACGAGGTCGCACAGTAATACCTGCCGCGATAGATGAACGCTTAGTTGCAACCAATATACGAAAACCACGATGGAAGGAATAGAAAAACGATCAGATAATAATTTTGAGGTTTATTTTAGGACGTTCTGAATAAACTGATTGTTTTGTCATCTTCCACGGTAAGACCACTCTTCTGAAATTTAGACTTACTTCTCCCAAAGGTTTCGGCTGTGAATATTTTGCTTTCTTCCAGCGTTTGCATTCCTCAAAATAATCTTTCAGAGGGTGTGGTAGGTCTTGGGGAAGGGCACACCCGGTCTAAGTCCAGTTTTGCTCGGACATTTTATACATAAAATTGAGTTGTCGCTACTCCCTATGAGTGCACGTTTCATTTCAAAGCGGCAATTCAATTCGCGTTTTTTATTGGCGTGATTGTCGGGCCGGGTCGAACCAGTTTGGGTTAGCGTATGTGGAGAGAGATCTCGTAATGTAGCGTAAGTGGCGAGATATCTCGCGGTCGCTGCGCGTCCGCTCGTCACGTCAGCTGTCATTTCAGTGACTTACGCATGAGGTCAGGCTACTCGTCCCAGCATCAGCAAATGTTGGGCGTCCCACAGAGCTGAAATTCCCCTTATATAAATACCAGTCTTGGAATTTACCCGGTGAATATTCATCGCAAGCCATTATACAAAGTTACATCTCCCTGTCTCCCTGCGTAACCGCAGAAATGTTCAACGCGACTGTAGTCCCACACGCAACCTCCTCTTCCTCCGCCCCTGGCGCGCGCCCCCGGGAGGCGCGCCACCAGTCGTGACGTCACGCGGCGCGCCATAAAAAACGGCGCGTCGATAGCGGATGTCTGGCGGGAGCGGCGATCAATGAGAACAGCACGCAGTCAGCGCTAGGAGGTGCCGCAGTCGGGTCCGCCTCCGCCCCGGCGCAGGACAGGCGACCGTCCTGCACCGGAGCCGTTCTGGCACACTGCTCTTTACGCTTTTAAACGCACATGCTGCTGAGGAAGTTAAAAAAACCACTTCAGCGTTTGCGAAGGCGTTAGAGCAATGATGAGCAGTCTCTTAGCTATACAACAAACAATTTGGGTGGGCTTAGGGTAGGCTACGGATGGGCTGGGCGGGATAGCCCGCGCGTATCCGTCTACAGCTCTACGCGGTTTTAACCCTCGCCCCACCGGGGCTATCGATGGCCCCCTAAGGTTTTTTTCGGGATAGCAGAAAAACGACGAGGCGCAGAACCGCGGTTGAATGCTCTATCTCTGACACCATCATTTCCCCATCATCCCTGAAATTTTTCATCCCGGGTTACTCAAGGTCAGGTCACCAGGTGAGGTCAACCAAGGTCACCTCACTTCAACTTTTGAGCTCTATAGGAGCTACATTTCTTAGTTGATCAATTTGAAACTTCCTACGCTTCATGACCCCTCCAGGGTCTACACGATGTATATCCCGGATTTTTAGATTTCGTGACCTGAGGTCAGGTCACGAGGTGAACTCTCCCATTGAAAAAGCATGGGGAAATGCAACGCTTCGGCGTCCATGTGTACAACAACAAAAATCACCTGACGGTGTCATCATATATCTGAGTGCATATAACGTTCCTCCTGCACCATAAGTTCAATGTTCAGCGTATGCTTCCATCGCATATTTAGCGTAATACGTTGAGTTATATGCCTAATTGACATCATTTTCGGATTCTTCGGCCATGCTTACCCCTGGGGACAACAATTTGGGTTAATATTCCTGCCAGCCGATTTATGACCGCATTTTGGAGGCTGCTGGCCCATAGTGCCACGGTGGGGCGAAGGTGGCGCCAGACCCCCGGTGGGGCGCGGGTTAAAACCGTTCCACAGGTGGGCGGGCTGAGAGCCGGCTTCCCGGACGTAGCCAGACCAAGCATCGTGATCGGGTATTTGACCGGTTGGCAGAGCCAGTGGTGGTCGGAAGTGCAAAATTGACCAGTAGGTAGAGTATTTACCACTGTGCTGTACTGGTCCATGCCCGTTAGGCCTGCCTCCGCCTTAGGCAATGGCTTATCCAAGTAATTTATATCATTGATTTGAGTTCGCGATAAAAGCTAAGATTACCAGCAAGGGCACGTTTGCCAACAATAAAATCATATCAGTTCAGATGATCTCAAAGATGGTACCAATCCGTCCAGGAGCCGCGATGTCCCATGCGAATTCGACTCAGGATTTTCCATCCAAAAGAAATCGGGATTTCCAAAAGGAAATCCGGGGATCAGCTGGGACACCCGTTCGATCAGGGGCGCACCTTACAGGTCAGGGCGGAGACACGCCACTGGCAAAAAGAGACGTAGCCTCTCACTCAGTCTCCACCCGTAGCTGACAGAATACTTTCCAGTGTAGAACCACGCACTCAACGGAATCGGGATCACTGTTGTCTTCTGCACTGGTTGGATACAGCGTTTTTTTTATTTATTTCCAATTTGGCTGAATTCGGAATTTGTCATTGGCGGACGCAGGGGGGGCATTCCGGCCATGGCCCCCAAAGCGCTGGAGGGGGCAAACTATCTTTTGGCCCCCCAAATGCCGGACAAATTTTTGAAAAAAGGTGTTTACACTAGGTCTGTAGAGCAAAAAAATACTCGCTCCCCCCCCCGTACAGCGATCATGTACTTGGAGAGGTAGCTAATACTAGGTCTGTCGAGCACTGAAAAAGGTTTTTACACTAGGTTTTTAGAGCAAAAAATCTTTGCTCCCCCCAGGAGGAGAGGCAGACATGGGTTTGCCCCCCCAAAAAAAACTTGGGTCTGCGTCCGCCCCTGGAATTTGTATATGCAAAATGAGGGTCGACTACAGCCCCTCTCCCCTCACCCTATTCTGGCGCAATTGGGCCAGAGAGCGGATCTCTTGAGAAGTTTGATGCGGTACTTTCTAGTCAGTATTTCTACCAGAAAGTATCTAGCAGTAAAATGATAAATATAATTCTCTGGTCGATCTCAACACGCTTGCGCAAGCGTGCACTATTCGGCGCCGTTGACCGGTCCAGTTTTATGATCGGCTACCAACCCCTCTGACCCCACTCTTCAACGTAATGTAGCGGTCCATTAACCCCCGAACCCCCTAAGCACTAGCCTTGACCTTCGGCAGTGAACTCTGTCTTCGTGACACTCTACTGAAACACGTGCACATGTCTGGTGAGAGGTGACTTCGGCACCGTCAGTCATTGACGCAGCCTGACATTGACGCAGCCTGATATTGACGCCGCCTGACATTGACGCCGCCTGACATTTGACGCCGCCAGCCATTGACGCCGCCTGACATTGACGCCGCCTGACATCAGCAATCACACAGACCGTCACTCATGCGGAAAACTCCAATCATCCCACGCGTAAATACTTGAACAAATGCCGGTACCATTCCAATCCGTAACGCTGGTTCTGCTATTGGCGAGTCCATTGTATTGCTCTTATTACTAGTGTTGACATGATTTTTACAGCTATGGCCGAGATGAATTAGTTTGAGGACTGTCCAATGAGAAATGCAGCGAGAAAATCATGCGGAAAATCAGAAAATGTACGTGTCAGCAGATAATGGTCATATAAGCTTCAAATATTCTAAGGGCAATTGGTCACTTTGTCACAATTCTGGAACGAACAATATATGGACAAACTAGGTCTGAAAATCAGGACACCAGATTTTGTTTCCAACTCCTATCGCCCAATACATAGATATCGCATCTTGTCTTACTACGCTGGATTGACCCAAAGATCGCAAGCAATCACAAATCTGGCAGTTTGCGGCGGCTTGCGACATGTAGGGTTGCGTGGCCTTGCCATTTGTTAACATTTATCGCGTGACATGCGCTGCCATAATGGGAAAGGGATTCTTCCATTGTTTAAAATAAGGCACCCTTTTTCATGGTTGCAAGGAAATAAGGCCCCCTACTTTGAACTGTAAAGCTTGCATAAATTTTATACAGGCAACTCTTGGTAAAATTGAATATGTCCATAGTGGTTTCTCTACACGCTCTACAAAGCTGTCATCTCAGTCCAAAACCCATTGCAAAAGTCGGACACTCCCTTCGAAGCCCCTAGTGTTCCTAGGTCACTATCACAGAATCAATAGAAAATTTGAACCTGTGGGCTCTCTGAGAGGCTATTCGGGATCAGCCCCCCCTCCAAGAGCAAGCGCAGTTCACCGGATGTGACGTCACACCTCGTAGCATATAACATGGGAGATTTAAAGGATTATATATCCAAATTTTTGCATAAAGAGGCTCAGAAACAAAGGAAGAATTAAAATTTATTGCATTTGGGATAAACTTGATTACCGTGTATGCTCACAAATTCGTAAGAGGGATGTGCCATTAGCAGCAGTTAGACACACGGCCCAAAGGTAAAGGAATTCCTCCACGCCCGTGTGACGTCACTCGGGCGTGGAGGAATCCCTCTCGAACGTACCTTCAAGTAAAGGTATCCTGATCCGGGGTCACCCGGCTCGTTATGGTATCAGCGTAGATAACATCGCACGATAAAAATAAAACCTTTACATCCTGGTAAATATGTGTAGATTGCAGTTTCCCACTCGTTAGGTATCTCTTCAAAATGTCACGTGAAATCTGGTAAATCATTTTTCGAGGCCTGGGGTTTGTATCGCCAAATCTGCCCTCTACTCCTGGATTTGCAGCACTTGCAAGCTGAAATAATTTCAGTGACTTGAGATCGAATACAATTTATTAAAGATGAGACGATTGAACAGCTGAATCCTCCCGTGTAGCTCTTTTTAATATCTTGGCAGAACATGAACAAATCCCTGCCATCATCCAAGCATCAGAAGTCCCTAATTGGATAAAAAAATCCCTGCGGTACAAGCTTATACCAAGTAAATGTAATAACCATCATTCGAAGATAAAACGACGTATGGTAAAACTATATTCACCCTTGGCTGTGACATTTATTCATTCTTGACCTCGGGTTACAATTAAGCACACGATCCAGCCCCGGGTGGTTATGCCTAGGTACACCGGACCGGCTCGCCGACGAACCATGACCAGCTCCTGGGTTAGTTCCTTTTCTGCATACCTATACCTTTTGACCTAGAGCATGATCCGCCTTACAGTGCTGCAGTGAAGAGCCTGATACTGGCTGTGCTGCACAAGGGGACCTCAGTGGGCCTCAAACACTTACTGAATGGTAATTATAGACCATTAATGAACGGCAAGGTGTGGTCAATAGGAATAGCAAGGCCGGTAAATCATTATTGTTTTATCGACGCTGTGCTTTTTCCTATTCTTAACCATGCGCACGGTGTGCAAGCCTAGTTCAGGAAACAGGAAAACCCGCCATGCGAAGCGTTAGTAAAACTCTGGAATGCCCTCTTCATCCTGCAGTTTGCACGGCGGAAACCGTTAGGTGGCGCCCAAATGGGGGCAGCAGCCCGACATAAATCAATTCAGTGGAAATACACACGACTGGCAAAGTATAGGAGGTACAACCGGTCCCATCCCACATCCGGTTTCCGTTACAACTGCAGTGTACCAAGTACCACGACTCAAAACTTCCATCACTACCGGTTTAGTAGTCTTTTGTAGCGAATGGAAGTACTGCGAATCAGTACAACCATCACTACTAGTTTAGAGCTGCAGATGTGTTGTTTGGGTCAAGGCCACGTTGAACAGTCGTTTTTTCTAGTCCACTGCACGTGCGTGTTCAGAGGATGCTGTCAGTAGGAGAGAAAGAGAGTGATCTGAGCATTGACATAAAGGCTGGTAAAAAACAGTTACACTACAACAACCCGGCGACCAAGTGCGTCGTTGGAGGCACGCACATGTAGTGGCGGATCTAACCGGTCAGTTTGGGAGGGGCAAACTAAAGTCAAAAAGCCAAAAAAACGTCATGCAGTGCACACTTTGACTGGACGGATAAATTTGTGATATTCCAGGCGAAAAAAACGTCACGGGGTGAAAAAATGGGCGTAAGATATGTTTTTCCTATCCAAGACCCAATATTTACACTGGAATTAACTGGTTCTGTGTGAAGTTGAGAGTTGAAGCATCAAAATATTGCTTATTAACTAAAAAGGAGTCGGGGCATAAAAGAGTTCGACCACTTTGGGGGGAACATAGTTTTGCCCCGAGCATTTTCCGTTTGGGGGAAATTCCTTTCTTGCCTCCCCCTTGGATCCACCACTGCGCACATGTGCACGGTGTCTGTGGTAGGCGTTTCAAACCTAACAAAGCCGCTGGAAGGGATCTCCAGGTCCTGCCCTGAAGGCTGCCTGTCTAGTCTTGGTAACCCTGGGACACTGTTACGGTCGTATGCAGGGTACGGAGGACTGGGCGCCAGCGAACGAGAACTCTGTATTATGCTCTCCATCCGCGCGTGGTCACAATCCATCCATACGTAAACGTCGCCACCGGCAACATGTGAGGAAGCCAGTCAATATTCAAGCTGCTGCTGACAGGAAACATCCCTCTCTAGAGCCAATAACTCTCAGATTTTGACTCAGTGTTATATTCCATACTGACTGGTTACAATTTGTTTATTTTTCCCCGGCATCGCTGAAATTGTGGGAAAAAAGAATACAAGAAATGGGGAACCAGGCTCCTCTGGCCCCTTTTCTGGCTCCTATTCATCCATCCATCCATCCATCCATCCATCCATCCATCCATCCATCCATCCATCCATCCATCCATCCATCCATCCATCCATCCATCCATCCATCCATCCATCCACCCATCCATCCATCCATCCATACATCCATCCATCCATTTATCCATCCACCCATCCATTATCCATCCATCCATCCATCCATCCATCCATTCATCCATTCATCCATCCATCCACACCACCACCATCCATCCATCCATCCATCCATCCATCCATCCATCCATCCACCCATCCACCCATCCATCCATCCATCCATCCATCCACCATCCATTCATGCATTCATCCATCCATACATTCATTCATTCATCCATCCATTCATCCATCCATCCATCCATCCATCAATTCATTCATCCATCCATCCATCCATACATCCATGCATTAATTAATTAATTCATTAATTCATCCAGCAATCTGCCCATCTATATATTCATCCATTTGTATATTAAGTCATTAATTAATTCATTCATTCATTCATTCACTCACTCACTCACTCATTCACTCACTCACTCACTCACTCACCATTCACTCACTCACTCACTCACTCACCCACCCACCCACCCATCCATCCATTCATCCCTACATACATACATGCATTGCATAAACTTACTTCATCAATTCATTCATTCATATTCCCCTTCAAGCATTCACCCATCCATCAATTCATTCATTTATCCATTCTTGCATTCATTCATTCACATGCGTTGATCCAGTGCACCATTTACCTATCAGTCAGAAAAAAACTAAGAAACATATTTTCAGTGTTCTCATAGGGATTGAAATGCCCTACATTCGACTCCCTTCCCAGTGCCCATCCTACAACGCCCTACACGAAAATGCAATGCTAAAAAACATTGCTGTCGCGTGAGATATTGAAAAAGGTGATGGTTCACACTGAGTATTTGCTATATTCCTGCTGATGGCCTGACTTCAGAGTTGCGTTTGACGGAGGACGCTCTTCCTCCTGGGCAGAGCGGAAGGTGGTGCCCTTCCTTCTGGGAAGGGCGGAGGATAGCGCTCTCCCTCCTGGGCAGAGCAGATAATGGTGACCTCCCTCCTGGGCAGAGCAGGGAATAATGCCCTCCCTCCTGGGCAAGATAGAGGGTGGCGCTCTCCCTCCTGGTAGCGCAAGGTGGCTATACAAGTGTATTGAAACCATCATGGACATAAGTCGAAACCTATTGAGTAGCTGGTTCTACGGATGCGTTGCAGAACCAGCGGAGGAGACAGTAAACACCACTCAGAATAGCCGTACCTGGTATGAAATAAAGGTCTCAGAGTTAGTAGATGTGTGACATTTTGGGTTAATATGAACTCGAGAAACATTTCGATGGTAATATCGATATCAAATGTGTAGAAACCAAACTGCATTTACTAAATTAATAGCCTGATTAAGTCAGAAGATTATAAAATATTTGGCCCATCCCCATTCCTTCTCTTACCCTGCTATAATAATGTTTCTCGTCGGAGGACTGTCAGATCTATCAACTACTGCTGCTATAAAGAGGTCGCAGGTCCGCTTTCTGTGACAGCTTGCGCGCATTTTAATTAATTATCTGTCATGACCTGACACACTGAGATACACATTTCGCTACCATAAATTGCACAAATCGCTAATCGCTTCAATTAAAGCTGATATCAGGAGATGCATAACTAGAGTATTGCATGCTTAAAAGACAGGTTATTTTTGGTCCTAGTAGAGCTGTATTGTTGAAAGAGAATGAACGCTATGACAATCATGGAACCATTGCTGACAAGCATGGCGTCAACTCGAAGTGCCTCTAAATATAAGCGTTTAGGTACGTCACATCAGCTGGAAGTCTGGATACTTGGGCTCAGTGGGGGAGCTCTGGAACGGGATGCCTCGGGTGGTTAGTCTGCAATAAAAGCAGCTCGTTAGTGTCAGAACAGGTAATGGACATGCCCACTGTTGCGGTGACTATCAGTTTTTATCTTCGTCAGAAAGCGTAATTATCGAGCCATCAAGCAGCACATCGGCATCAAAGCATTGACTCCGGTACGATCCACAGGTTTCAGCTATACAAGTATAATCGAAATAGTATTCACGGCGCGGGACCATTTAATCCGTGGCATTTGTGGGCGGTCTGAACGTCCTGCCCCTCCAACGAATAGAGGTCACTGCGAGCATTAGACAAGCATGCCCCCGGGCGCTGCGTCGAATATCGAGGACGGCTGTCATAAACCGGCCCTGCCCCTGCATGAATTGCGATCGTAAAAACGGACTCGTTAAAAGCGGACCAATCAGGCACGAATACCAAAGCGATCGAAGCCACCATCGCCATGCTAAATCAAATCCTGCGTGGAGTGCGCATTAGCTTGTGAGGAGTTCGCGCCGAATTTAATCGTGGCAGAGAACCAGCCTTTGGGCTTAAACGCTGGAATGCAACAATATCGCATTCAAGCTGCATTCGAGGAGCAATGCCACCTCCATCACAACCAACATTATTTTGATTACACAGAGTTAAGGGTGATTCTGTAAGAAGTAGGTAGCACACCACAGATAATTCTAGAGGATTTTTATTAAGATTGTTAGTCACCTAATCCTCTTTGGTCTGATTTTTTAAGCGTATTTTCATGTCCTTATGCTTATAGTGCAAATGATATGAATACTTATATTTTTATTGCTCTCAATCTAAGCATGTTTTTGAGAGTCTTAAATGTTCGTATCACTGCTCATTTCAGATGCAAACGCTGCAAAAGCAGCGTTTGTTCCAGCGACTGTGTAGACTCTCAATGAGGAACGAATTGATGACTTCAGAATATCGGCCCCGCTTGTCCGATGGTTCGGTAATATCACAGCACAGACGTCATAGTCTGCTTCCTTTGACAATGAGAGTTGGAAGGCACAAAAATTATTTTTTTGCGTGAAACGGACTTTAAATTCCACAAATTCAACGTGTGTTTTCGAAATTTGATTCAGATTTCAAATTTGATTCAGCATTTACAGCGTCAACTCCCATGCCAAATGTTTATAAGCACTTTGAATGAACACTCATCTTTAAATAAACGGCTTTATTTCCAATTTGGTTCAAATCGGGATTTTTATGAAAGTGGGGGGGGGCGGCAGGCCACCTCTTGGTCCCCTTATTTCAGTGCGTATGGATCTCTGGCCTTAGTCAGAACGTAATGATTTTCCTCCGTTTGCAGGTTGCCATCCGAACATTGTTCACTGTATGTCGGATATCCCGGAGGGATCCAGGGGCGGATCCAAGGGGGGCTTAGGGGCTCAAGCCCCTCTCCCGAAATGTCCGAGCCCCTATAGTTATTACATAAGCGAGGGGCTGCCCGAGGTACTGGTGGGTGAGGCTCAAACCCTCTATTTCCCCCGGAATTAATTCCTTGATCCGCCCCTGGATGTTTGTGACATCACGACTCTGACCTTCCACCATGTCCAGGTTTGATCCCTGTGTCTATCTAAGGTCAGGAAAGATCGGCAGCTGTCAGCATTCTTGGGAACAGACTTTGGAAACCTGTACCTACCTGGATGCGTAGTAGGCAGCGGCGGATACAAGGGGGCCAGGGAGCTCAACCCCCCCTCCGAAATGTCAGAGTGTCTATAGTTTATACATAGGCGGAGGCTGATCCGAAGTAATGGTTGGGGAGGGTGGAGTCCCCAAGACCTCCCCCCACCCGGAAATTAAATCCTGGATCCACCACTGGAAGTATGCATCGGTTGACCACCTATTGAAGAGCTTATTAAAATGTTCACTGACAGCATTCATGTTTTACCGTTTTCCTATATGCTAAGCCATTACCTCCTGCGTTCACTTTCCGGAAGTTCGTTATCTGCTGCACACACTTGTTGGAATTGAGGAGGGCGGAATGTTCAAACTTCGAGTTGTGCTGTGTGCAAAAATATTCTCTCACCTCTGCAGGTGTCTACGTCGCCACCAGGGGTTTGCTAATTGGACACGGGCCCTCAAGAAGTCTGAGGCAGTATGATCATGCCTTCCAACTGAGGGGGACTGGCAACTTTTTTGTTCTTAGAAAAAGCTGTGCTATAAAATGGTATCCGACCGTCCATTAGCAACGGAAAACATGTGAAGGATATGACCCAACCCGCTCCCTCATGTTCCGATGTCTTCAAAAACTCGATTAGCACAGGTAAAGGCCCTCCTTTTGTTCCACAGCACCTAAAGAAGGGCCCCTAAAACAATGTACGGAAAATGAGCCTGGCTATCAGCGGGTCCTAAAACACAAATTATGGCGATGAGAAACTTTACAACCTCATCCATGAGTATCACTTCAGATCCTTTAGTTCCGTTACAGAGTTCTCAGACCAGACCTTAACCGTGCGTCCTATATAACCAACGGCAGAAACTGGGCAGCTTCAGGAAGCTGGCCAAAAGCAGGGTATCGTCGATCAGTCGTTGAAGAAGGATCAAAACAAGACTTGGTGGCGAACCAAGGATGACTCAGTGAGAATGGGGGCACGCTTCGACTCACTGACTCCAGTGAGTAACTCAGTTTTATCTTTATTATAAGAGTTTGTCACTCCATCTCTTCTTCGATTGTTTCAGAGCCTAGAAATTAGTTCCCGGACCAAAACAAATGTTTGATGTGGATTTGATTCAGGACCAGAATCACTTGATCTGCGTCCATGGTTCATACATATGAGTCGAATTGAGTTCATTCAAACAGTTTGATGTCTTCGGGAGGGACACTGCCCGAGTTCAGTCCACCCAAACTACTGAAATAAATGGCCTGGCAGACTATCCCAATTGTAGAACTGAACAGGCCATGTTTCAGCTGCACGATTGAGCCATAGAACTAGAATTTTCCGCAGGTCCCGTCGTTCACATTGAGCCAGTCGAAAATTCTGCTCAGGCACCTGGAAAGCTAATGTTTAAGGACGTCAAGTGCGAGCAGCAGTATCCAGAGCCCAAGACTGCTAAGTTATCCGTGCTAGCAAACGCAACGAAGACATAGTCAAAACCTGTGTTAACTGAAACTAAACCAAAACGCAAGTACAGCACCACTCACTTTAAGAAGAAAGCTAGGAATTTGCTGCTCAATAAGAAAATGCTACCGCAATGAAACGCAAAATGGAAATTTCGGGCCGAGCCCGCCCGATTTAAAGCGTGATGACCAATATAAAAGTGATGTTTCGGTCCTGAACCGGAACCAGGCGAGAGACCATCGAACGCTGAACTGGCTGTCGAGTGCTGAGAGGGGTGGCTTTGCACATTTTTGGGATGCAGTTCCATCCCCAATGCAAGATTCCGCACACACGCGTCGCCACCAGGAAGAAAGTTAGCAGCGTGGCCAGACTTCAACCTGCTTTCAAGAGAAACTTGTTCCCCTAGAGCTAAAGTAGAACTTGGGTTCGTTAGTACCTTGCGTACCAGCTGGTTGTAAAATTTCCTCATCTATTCCAAATTTGGTTGAAATCGGAATATCTTATTATGAAAGGTGGGGTCCAGACAGGTGCGGACACAGACGGACGCAAACCCGAGTTTTTTGGAGGGGGAATCCATGTCTCTCCTACTGGGGGGGGGCGGGGGAGGTGGGAAGGCAATTTGGGTGCTCGACAGGCCTAGTATAAGCCACCTCTCCAAGTACATGATCGCTCTCCTGGAGGGGGAGGGGAGTGGGAGCGAATATTTTTGCTCTACAGACCAAGTGTAAACACTTTTTTACAAATTTATCCGCATTTGGGGGGTAAAGATAGTTTGGCCCCCCTTCCAACGCTTGGGAGGGGCCATGGCCGGAATAGGCCCCCCTGCCTCCGCCAATGGGTCCAGAACCACTTCCTTACCTCCAGACCCCCTCCCACATTTCCAACGCTGATGATTCCGCCTACAGTCCAAATGTGCTCTCCTGCGCCCTTGAAATGTTCCGGCCCCGCCTGAAACGTCATCTCCTCAGGATGTGATTATCGACGCCCGAGGGTGAAATCACGACCTCTTAACCCACTCCTTCTGCAATTTTGCTTCCTCAATGCCGTTCACAGAGGCACACTCATGCATTTGGCCTTTAACAATGTTATTCGGGCTTCATATACTCAACCATACATGTTGTTTATAAAATGAAACGGAAACATACAATAAACCGCAGATCTCGAATAATCGTAAATTGTGACGCCAGCCAACATTAAAATCTATCATTGTACACTCTCAGGGGTGCCCGTACACCGCCTGACATTCTGGTGTGTATCCCTGAAGGGGAGATGTGAAAAACGGTGTTCAGCAGAAAATTAGGAAGTTAGCAGAAATTTGGAAGTGAAACAGACGTGAGACGTGGGTGAAACAGAAACAGACGTATCAACGCCCTCCGAGAGAGAGAGAGAGAGAGAGAGAGAGAGAGAGAGAGAGAGAGAGAGAGAGAGAGAGAGGGATATATATATATATATATATATATAGAAGAGAGAGAGAGAGAGACCATCCCCTACACTATGGGTGGAGATGCCGGGGGTTGGAAGGGTCAGGACCCCCTGGATTTTGGATCTCGCACAGGCCCTGTATAGGGCTTGTATTGTAGTGCCAGCGTTAGCCCATCCGGGACCCCTCCCCCTCTGGGTCGAGAAAAGATCCCCAGCCTAGCCCATCACGCAGCATTGGCAGGTTACGTAGAGTATCGTGAGACTATACTATATTCAAAGGCTTCTGAGTGCCTCTATCGGTACCTGGCACAATTTTGAACATATTCTACAGTCGTTATCCGCAATATTTTCTCGAATTAAGTTGGCAGGATCAGGGGTTTTCAAACCTCTACCGAAGAAGCACCCTGAAAAGGTCCTAATCCTACACGCCTGAGAAGAGCATGGGCGTTGAGGGAAGAGACAACATTTTCCTCCCTTTCATTCAAATTCGGAATTTTCCAAAGTTTCACCGGGGTCATGTGTGGCACGTAAAAGCAAATCCAGCACTAATGAACTTTTATATTTTGAAGGAGATGCTCTCTCCTTGAGAGCTGTAATCTGTCGTTGATGAGCCTGGTCCACCCTCTCTTTTTCATTCGGTGCTGACGCTCTTGCGGATACGCACAGCTCAGAAACCGTGATGAATCACCAGCTCGCTCTAATTTGAGGTAGACGCATTTCCAACCTATGCAACACTACCGGTCCAAATTTCAATTCAGGTAGCGGCATCGTTACCAGTCACGCCGGGGTCCTCGCAAGTCATGTTCCGGACATCAGCCGGCGATCACGCTCCCGCTGTGAGAGGCTGTCCTTTGTCCAGCAGGCTCATGACTGGGGTTCACGGCGCACCCACCGCTTAAGTCATTTAGTCTCGGAACAACTCATCACTTCTGTGTTACGGCGCCCCCACTGCTCACAGGTCGGGGTTTAGGCAGTGGCGGTCACGGGGATGTAGGCGGATAGGGGGATAGTGGCGGACGAGGACGGGTGTAATCCCAGGATCAGGTGTCCGCGGACTCACATCACTACCCCCGCCCCCTCCCCCGTCCCCTGAAGCGTTCCGAGTATCCCATCCACCTTCGTCTTGGGGCAGTGGTTTTAAGCCCCCTCCCCTTTCCTCCCCGCATGACGACCCCATGTCAACGGTTACAGGGTTCAACTTTACCGTTCAATACTCATGAGACAGAAGTGTGAGCACGTGCCTGTCCCCTCCCCTGGATGCGGGTATTGGTGGTACGGCAATGGTAATTGGCGTCCCTTAGGGGCACCATTCAACAATGGCGCCCCTCTGGTCTGAATGGTGCCCACCTGATCAATTGCCCCCTCCTCCCACCCGTTTGGAACTCCTGGATCCGCCTCTAATAAGAAAGTGGATTTCTTACTAAACAGCTTCTCAATCCTGACTATAATTTCCGACGAAGCACAAAAAATATGAGCTCTGACGGTTCCCCAGCTTCATTTTGATAATCATGCTTAAAAACCATGCTTAACACTTAAGTAGTTGCGCATAGCAACAGACTTCTTAGAGTACGGTGAGGAAGGATTAAACAGCACTGGAAATCTTGCAAAGGCAATGTATCTGTTTTTCACGAGTTCTGTCTTCGGAGTTATTTATTTAAGCTAAATAATTATGCCTTAGCAACAACGCCGTCGTTATTTGGGAATGACTTCAAGTTCTAGGAAACGGCGCTCGAGACAGGGTGTCATGAATATATCAGCCATAATGAGCGCTGTATCTAAGCTGTCTTTGCGCAATTCATGGTTAAACTTCACAAACATTCATTACCCTACAGACTGGCTCCGTAACCACAAGGACGGCCGTGACGCACCGTTAGAGAGAGAGAGAGAGAGAGAGAGAGAGAGAGAGAGAGAGAGAGAGAGAGCGAGAGCGAGAGCGAGAGCGAGAGTGAGAGTGAGAGCGAGAGCGAGAGCGAGAGCGAGAGCGAGAGCGAGAGCGAGAGTGAGAGTGAGAGTGAGAGTGAGAGTGAGAGCGAGAGAGAACGGCAAAAATTCAAGATCCTATCCGAACTTTCCCAACAGTATTGATTGGTCAATGTGTGCCAATTATTTTCAAACCTAAATTATTTCAGTAAATCAGACCCAGATCCGCAAATTGCATATTATGTAGCTTATTTACGATCCGCGTCACTCATTATCCATATCACGAACTTATTTACACTGTCCGTGTTAAAAAATCCGCTCGGACAGCCGTGAAGGTGGGAAGCTATTCTACTTCTCGGTCTGTGACAAACACCACATCCAAAAACTGATCACTGCCTTCCCCCCTCCCCCACGTCCCTGTGAGCCGAGGCGACGGCCTTTCTGTCAGATATATGATGTTTTGATATGGGGTTCGTGGGTTGAACTGCCCGGGAGGTCTGAGTGAACTGCATCTACTCCCCTTCCTGCAACTTTTGTGTTTCCCTCCCATGCTGATAGCGTACAGAATGTCTTCACGTCATTAAGATGAACTGAATATAGAGGTCCTTTCAGTGAATATAGAGGTCCAACCAGTGCGATGAGCGCAACTTCCGGTGAGTTGTGTGTGTCGCTTATCGCTGAAAACAGGTTGTTTTGGGCACTGCCATTTCTTCTGTGGGGAGAGTACTTTACGATTAGGCAATTATTTTAGCGTTGAAATTGGACAAACAATAATAGTAAGAGGAAAACTAATGTTGCATCCATGAACATAATACTATTCATGGAATGCACCGGCTCGGTTTATAAGCAATTTGCCTGGAAAATGTTGAAATTTTCCTTAAACTTAATGTTTACATACCGTACTGCTCTGAAAACTGTGACTTTCATGACATGGTAATAAAAGCGAAAATATTTTAGCCGACAACTACGGACTATTACGGCTCCGGCAGCCATGAGGCGACAATCTACCCGCACACAGATAACGACAATTATGTCTGAGTGTATGATCCGCTCCTATCGACGGGGTAAGTTAAGTACACGTGTCTGTGCCTCCTGACCTGCTCAATCGTCGACTCCATCCTGCGCATTGGCTAGAGGGGAGCGGTTCGGGTAAAGCTCAAGGTATAGCTTGATACAGCTTGAGCAGCTACTTTGATTTGGACCTTACAATTGTAGGATCGTGTGGTATCGAGGGGAGGTATCCCAGGATTAGGCTAGGGCGCCAAATTCTGCCTCTGGGTAGCCTCGAACTCACGATCCTTTGCAGCACGCGTGTGTTCAAGCACTGAAAGAAAAAATGACGCCCAGCCCTAACATGACCCTAAAATATAGCAAATGAGACACCTTTTTTGGTGGACTGATGGCTATTTTTGGGGATTAGATCCCGTCATTTGGTGTCATTAACCTTTAACCGGTGTAAAGACCACATTTAACACCATCACACCACTTCGGCCAAACAATACACACGAAGTTATTACAACATAAGGCTCAGGCATTTAATGGGTATCCCACCACCAAAAAATACTCTGGGTGTCGGTAGGGCCACCTCAACAAAGGTTCCGACCCTCGTAGGGAAGGTTGTCGACTCCAAGAAGGTGTCGACTCTCGCACTAGCTCAGTGACACGACACTTTTAAGAATGCCCCACAGAGACTCTCGACGTCCAGCACGTGCTATTTCCGTTTGCGCCAAAACGGCCAAAACCCCTCATTCTTCAAAACAAGCAGGGTAAGGAGAAGCAAATGAGCAGCATGAGGATGAAGACGATGCTGAGGATTAGCATGCACACTTGTGCCTTAAATTAAAAATATCATCGTGAATATCTACAAGCCTGCTTATTTGGTATACAGTTTAACACATGCTGTAGCAGCGCGTCGCCAGGATTTCTTCCATGGGGTTAGGATATGGGGCCTCCATCCCTGTTCCTTAAAGAGGCTCCAGATTTTGGGGGCCTCCATTTTGCTTTCATTTAGGGGCTTCTGATAAAAAGGACCTCCATGTACATAATGGGCATCCTTTATAAGTAAAGGTACCCCAGGCAGGTCATTCATTGGGCGTCTTTATAAGTAAGGGCGCCTCCTGGATAGACTGTCTTATACTAGGCTTGCTTATAACAAAGGGCCCCATGTGGGCTGTTGAGTGATCTCTTGTTAAGGAGGTCTCCTAAGAGATCGTTATGGGGCTTCCTTATAGCTAGTGGGGCCTCCTGCATAGGCCAATAGACCTCCTTTATAAGCAGGTAGGCCAGGGTCTTATACCCAAGGACCATCCAGACTCTAAGTACCGAAGAGGCATCCTAAATCAAGTGGACGTCCTCCAAAAATCAGCCAGGGGCATTGCCCCGTGGTGGCGACGCCCCTGACTGTATGGTAGATTCTGCGGGATCCAATACATCCCGCATTTAGTATGTAATTTACGAGCGTCGCTAATTATTTACAATACGATTGAAACAATGCAATTAAAGGCATGTATCGTGCCCGTCAAGAATGTGTTCAGACCCCAGTCAACACGCGTGTTAAGGCTGCAGCAATCCATATGGTTTTGGCTCAGTCACACGTCGAAAACTCACAGCTTCTATTCCCTGTAATTATTCACTTCCTTTGTCCCTTACCGTGCATTGACCTCCATTCTCTCAAAACCCGTGCATACGTACCATGTGCTATATGAGCCCCACATGCGAACTACGATGCATTTCCAAAATTTGATTAACCAATTCCAATCTTCCAGGGCGTAAACTGATCCTGTTTGTAATATTTAACGTTGAACACAGCACGATTTTCTTCTTACATATCTGTGTAAGCAACCTGAACGTGCTGTCTTTGCCAAACATTTTTCAAATCATGAGCAAGATATTCCATTCAACATTGTGAGTACCTCCTATCGCAGGTGTTGAAAAGGCATCAGGGAATTCAGCGACTACGTGTGGGAGTGTTCTGAGTCACTAGTTCGAGAGACTTTTGCGTGTTTTCTCGAGCCCGAGGTCTCTCGACCCCAAGTGCCGAAAATGATGTAGAAGTTCGAAAATGATGTAGTTTGCTAGCGAACGCGCTGGCTAACAGACCGCACCGCCCGGCTTCCCTGTATATACACCGTATACTATATACAGCTATATATAATCCAGACAGCGGTGGCTGTAATAATTTCAACTGCAAAATTCCAATCATATTTCAAGTGAGAGGCCTTGCCGACACCTACTAAGGTCCTATGGTGTCGCCAACTCCCCCTGTCATAAGTGATTACGCGGCATCGAGTTTCTGCTCACTGAGGGAATTCCCTAGGGTCCGTCTTGAACCCGGGTCTGCCGCGTGGAAATCGAGCGCACCAGTCACTGTACCATCGCGCCCAGCCCTCATCCACCAATCAGGAGCCGCCTTACTGCCACGTCACGCTGAGGGTGAAATTGATCTTTAGCTGTAAGATTCCACGTAAAAATCGATCCAACTTCAAATGCCTTAGACAGCTGCAGCATGGTTTAGAAGGATTCTATTCTTAATTCATCATGTTTTTACATTTACTTCAATCCCAAGAAATATCCTCTGAAGAGAATTTAATTCCAATCAATTAAAAATAAGTGGGTATAAAGTTAGCTATGGAAGCTCCATATGCCTTAGTTACTGCAGCCATGCCGCTGCCAGATTGTTGTGTGACGTCACCACGGGAACAGAATTCCTTTAATGGGCCCACCTTATGTACGGTAATCTTGCACCGCCCCTGTCTGGTGATATTGACGCGGGCGGCAGTCACATGGCTGACCAAAACATTACTTTGATTCCGCTGAATTTTACTTCCATGATACATAATAGTGGGATATATGTTTCCTGTCTACGGAAATGCATCCTCCGCATGGTAACCGATGGCGAAACAGTCGTGACCTATCTATTTGTAGCAGTAGCGTGCCAGCCCCGGAAAGCAAACCCACGGTATAGCCTCAACGCCGCCACTTAATCAACATCAGTGCATATTACCACCATAAATAGGGTTGCCGTGTGTCGCAGTTTCAACACAATATCAGACATGCACATCAGAATAGGGGAGGGGGACAGAGGAGCTTGCTCCCCCCATTTCTAATAACACATTCCGATTTCAGCTAGATTAAAAAGAAATCAGACGGCTTTGTAAGCAGCCTGTGCAGAGGTGCATAAAGAGTCCAAAACCTAAGAGATTTGGGTTATAGAGGGGAAAGTTTGTTGTCCACATCAGGATGAAGCTGACTGCCCCCCCCCGAAATGTCAGAGTGCTTATAGTTAATGCGTAGCCGAAGGCTGTTCCGAGGCAATGGCGAGGGGGGCTCAAAACTCCTAGCCCTCCCCCGAAATGTTTTCCTGGATCCGCCACTGTCTAGTCCCCTCATTTTTGGTCGGCGGTCACGCTTACGGTAGCAGGCAAGGCACAAGCCGTAAGGATATAGGTGGTATAACATGTCCAAAACATTTTGAAAGGAGGGGGAGTGCGTAATTTTTAACAGTCTGTATAGCGCAATAGAGACGATGGTTAAAATATGAGATGTTAGTAGCCATGCAGCCTCCCCTCTCGTTCCTTCACGATGACCTGCACTGATCCGCAGCTGCTGTGGTGCAAGTGCGACAAAGTCCTGCAGCCCGCTGCCAGACATAGGCAACTGCAAGTCACGACTGCTGTCTCGGCAGACGCTGATATATAAAGTGCTGACCGCCACGGAAGCTTACTGAAAACGGCGATGTGAAATATAAAAAAACACTTAAATGAATAATTGAGGATTTTAAACAATTCTTAGGAGCAATGGCAAATCCAAGAGGTCCTAGGGGGCTCACGCCCCCCCAAATATCCGAGCTCCTATAGTTAATACTTAGGCGAGGGGCTGCCCGGGGTACTGGCCGGCGACGCTCGAGCCCCCTAGCCCCCCCCCCAAATCAATTCCTGTATCTACCATGATTCAAGGGTGTCCACAATTTAAAAATACTTCAACTACCACCATGCTTTTAGGGAAAGAAGTTCGAATTGTACAAAATCACGAAGGATGTATTGGTATTGCTCTAATGGAACGCACTAAAATCCGTCTAATGGATTACAATTAAAATAGAAAGCTTATAATAGACTTTTATGTTGTTCTCGCACATCATTTTTCCGAGCAACTCCAGAGATATAGAAATCCTCGACCTTGACATGAACATACAAAGCAGGAGAGACGGGTAAACCTCCTCCGAACTTGTTGATCAGGACAACGTCTTCCTCCTCCCCCGCCCAATTAGTGATTGGCCAGGGTTGTTTTGCATTCTTTCCCCTTTACCAACGTGCACCTACGATAATTTTGCCAATTTCGGTTGTTT
Organism: Lepas anatifera; assembly: GCA_034440635.1. NCBI lineage: Eukaryota > Metazoa > Arthropoda > Thecostraca > Lepadidae > Lepas > Lepas anatifera. The sequence continues at coordinate 1,420,789 of JAOTON010001929.1, read as the reverse complement.
TGCTCCTTTGCTAACACCGTTCGAGACTGCTCTTAAGTTCGGGCGTCGCCTCCCCCTCATTCCGCGTGTCCCGCGCAACACGGGCACCACGTTCCGTGTTCCGCGGGTCGGCCCGGCGCTATATCTTTGGCTGATCACCTTCTACCACAGTTACATGAACATTTTGGCATTATATGTTAAACTGTTCATGTATGTAGGTATACATGAGGAGAATCTGTGTGCCATTTTTCCTTATGACAGTTTTAAACTGAAAAATAATTGTTTGAAAATTGTATTTCCAGAGCAATAGGTATTAATTTGTGTGACTTTTATCATATTCAAAACGTCCTTTAGCATGTTGAATTATTGGATACGATACTCTAAAGAAAACACTGGATTTAAATATGATAGAAATAACATAAATTTGATGTTGTCCTAGGAAACAAAAATTAAAACAATGTTCTTCCAATTCTATTCTCTCACCTCACGTATCATGCAAATTCGAAATTGACAATTAAATGAAAACCAAAGAAAAGCCTTCTGACCTGAAAACAACATGAATTTTAAATAAGCACTGTCGTGATTAAATTACGCACATCTCAAGTCCCTACATGAATATACTGTTCATGCCTCTGGGGCAATTAACACAATTTGGGGGAGTGTGCAGAGCATAAAACGGAAATTCCAGTACCTAGGGTAATTAAATTGGACGAGATCCTATGTCGCATTCAATTCAATCATTTACGCTGCGTATTTTGTCCTTGTGTAGGCATTTTAATGAGCCCACCTTGCAGCCGGTGCCCCACAGTGTTTTATATCAAGAAGCAAAAATATCCGAGCTATTCTTGGCACGACCGCTGATTTTGGCGCTACCCGCAAGCCCCAAATAGAATGCGCAGTGGAGTCAGGCGCGGCTGCGTTGGCCAAAATGGCGCCGCCCGTACACGCAGGCAGCATCACCGCCTGCCAGCCCGGGTTCCCCGCACACAAAAAACACCTCCTCCTGCAATTTAATCGCCCAAGAGCCCCCGCCGGCCACCGTCCGGCCCTCGGCGTCCTCGTGACGTCATTAAACCTCGCCAGCCTGTCAGCCAATCAGCGGCGTGCAGTCCAACAGGCCCCACCCCCGCCTGCTGGGTGTCAACCGAATTCGGAGTCCTCCCCGCGCCCGGGTGGCGTGCAGAGCCGCCCGGGCCGCACCGCCGCGCCACGCACGAGCGACGCTGCACGCCCGTTGCAGCTGCAATTCGATGCAACTGCAGCCGCCGCCGACGACGAGACTGCAGGATGCAGCGTGGCGCCAGCATTTACGACAGAGTTTTAACACAGGGGAACGTAGTCGTAACATTTTAGCGGGGTTTCTCGACCCCGCCAGACCAAATCCCCCAAAATCCACGAAAAAATATTTGTGGAGGTACAGAAACAGCTGTTTAGTTAAAAACTGTTGCATCAAGAAAAATTATTCCCGATGGGGCTGCAACGCAGCGCCATGTTCCACAAACCGGACGATGCTGGAAATAAAAATATTTAAATAGCCCCAAGGCGGTTGCAAGCTATGCCCCTCCCACAGCGACGCTCCTATTTCCAGCGCGGGCTGTACAGAGCCCGGTCGGACGCCATGTTCGAGTGTTTGCGATGGGACGCAGCTTGGGCCACGTTTGTCCCAAGGTCGCCCGGCTTGCACGGGTTCGACACGGGGTCGCCCGGTTTGCATGGGTTTGACACGGGGTCGCCCGGCTTGCACGGGTTCGAAACGAGGTCGCCCGGCTTGCACGGGTTTGACACGGGGTCGTCCGGCTTGCACGAGTTTGACACGGGGTCGTCCGACTTGCACGAGTTTGACACGGGGTCGCCCGGCTTGCACGGGTTTGACACGGGGTCGCCCGGCTTGCACGGGTTCGACACGGGGTCGTCCGGCTTGCACGAGTTTGACACGGGGTCGCCCGGCTTACACGGGTTTGACACGGGGTCGCCCGGCTTGCACGGGTTTGACAAGGGGTCGCCCGGCTTGCACGAGTTTGACACGGGGTCGCCCGGCTTGCACGGGTTTGACACGGGGTCGCCCGGCTTGCAAGGGTTTGACAAGGGGTCGCCAGCCGCCCACTGTCCGATGGACTCGGTTTTTCCCCAAGGAATGGATGGAGATGCAGAGGCCGACACACGGGGATGCAGTTCTGAGAGAGAAATGTGGTTTTCTAAAATCTTAGCAGCGCATGGGGCAACGGTTTTTGTTGTATAAAAGTGATGTTTTACGTCATATCTTTTTGAGGACTCGTCGCATCGGTCCGTCATATCGACATCTCCAGCATTTGGGTACGGAGTAAAACCGCGTTGAAGGTCTGAAGGATGCCGTTTAGTCCGTTTCGTGCCGTTTAGTGGTAATGTATAAAAAAGTTATTTATCGGATAGTATAAAAAGTTATTTATCGGATATTTCGAATATATCTAACAATGTTTTATCAAAGGATGGTATGACTCCATGCATCGATTAAACACCCATAAAAATAGACACACAATGGCCACCACTTGATCTTCCCAACAGGGCTACCTGAATGTCTGAAGGGTGTCTGAATGTCTGAATATCTGATGTCTGAAGGATGTCATTTAGTGTTGGTGTATAAATATTTCTCTTTTTGCAATAAATACCCTTGGATCAACGTGCTTGTCCTGCCTCGTTAAAGCGTTCTCTAGCTTCTCGTCTGCTATCAAAATTTTTGGCCAGGCTCTCGGATACTTAACAGAGAACAAAGTGAAATAAAAATGCCCCTAGTTGAGCCAGGGAGCCCAAGTTTACTAATATCTACAATGATGCGCCCTAATGAATCGGACAAGTCTCTCCCTGCCCCTCTCTCTCGGATATGTTTCTGATTCTTATTTGCAATGGTGCTTTTCTCGCATCTACGTTTTTTTGTCGCATAAATTTGAAAGTCCGAATTGGGCGGCATAAGCAGCTTGAACAAGAGTAAAAGGTATGCGGAATGCATTCTTCCTTTTTATATCCACTAAAATACTTTACCTTGTAGCACTTAACGCCGTGTCACAAATATAGCAGTGCGTTACCTTTGACCCAAAACTGTACCAGCGAGACCCTGGAAGTACACTCTGGAGACACTACTGCCGAAAATGCAGTTCGAAGTGTAGAGCGGGCCATCTTCGTAAGCTAAGACGCTTTTTTCTCTCCAACTTAGAGCTTTCTGGCCACGCATAAATGCGTTGCATGAAATGTCTCTCATGATTTTGTATGAGATTAATTATAAAATTCCATGTGATTCATGTACATGTAATCGTGGACCCGAACCAGATGAAGTAGAGGTCACAGCAGGCTCTAACGGACCCGACCAAAACTATACAACACTAGGTTTGGGGCTCCCAGTTTTCAAGCACTGGCCAGCAGGCGCATAGTCTGGCAGGTGTTTAACTCCCCAGCGTTGGGACTCTATTTCCGAATATAATCACTGAATACTCAAAATCGCCTCTTTTTAGAATTTGTAAGTCAATTAATATAGGTACTAATACAGGGGCGCAGCCAGGATTTCGCTCAGGGGGAGGCGCAGCGCCCCAAAAGAGCCCATGCGACAGCGCTAAAAGGGCCCTGATTGGTAAAAAGTGCCCTGATTTTTACAGAATAGTGCTGAAGAGGGCTTAAGAGGGCCCTCTCTGGCATGAAATTTCAAATTTGGCCACAGAGCATAGTGCGGGCGAGCCGTGTCCTCAGGGGGGACCTTCGGGCCCTCAGGGGGACCTTCGGGCCCTCAGGGGGGGGGCGGCTGTCCCTGCCCCCCCCTGGCTACGCCCCTGTACTAATATATTTCCAACAGAAGTAAAACTACGTGGTATTGAGTCGTTTTCAATGACTGCATCCTGACTGGGTAGTGCCAAAGAAATGACTCACAGTCCAGGAAGCCCTATAAAAAATACATTGTTATCGTACTCGGTTAGCCACCAGTTGACACCTTTTATTGTAAACAAGTAATCTATCGCATCTAAAATCAGTTCGGTGTATTTTTCTCGTGTAAAGCTTGGAAAAATTGCATAAGACAGAGCGGTATCAAATGCTCAACATATGCCGCCTTTACCAGCTGTGTCACGTCTCGCCCGGCTTTGTAGCCGGCGGCACGTGCCTGAGCTGAAAGGTTACCAAGAGCTGCCGATTTCCGATTGGTAATCAGAGGGCAGGCTTTAGTTTTTACGAACACGCCTCGTGAGTTGTTTCGACCCTGCACTTCTAAGGTGAAGTTAAGGCCGAACAATTGCACTCAAACGGCTTGCTTTGCGTTTGTCCTGGTGTTCTGAGACGCATTTAAATTACCTCATTAGGGGTACCGGTGAAGAAAAGCTATATATATATATATATATATATATATATATATATATATATATATATATATATATATATAGCTTTTTCATTGCAAACGCAATGAAAAAGTCACGCCCGGAAATGCACTCATTCGCTGCTCAGTGTTTTTGTGCGATAAAGCAGTAGCCAGCAATGACATTTCTGAACTACCTATTAAACCCTGCGTACGTATGGAGATTACACGAAAAATCGGACACCACCTCTCACAAATACTTCAATTTTTGGGAAAACATTTTGGGCAAATTGATAGGTAAATATAACAAACTTTTGACAGCGCAAAAATTCAATATCACGGAATCGTTGTCCAGCACATTTCAACACAATTCAATTTATCAGAGTTGCTTTGATAACTAGAAGTACAGAACGTGCGTAAAATAGAAGGAGTGCAATACTGCCTGGGACTTGCAATTTACTAGCCACAACAATAGCACTGGATAATTAGAGTTTTAGGGCACTACAACGATAGCACTGAGCTCCCAACCAACACATTCAGTTCATGACCAAGGGTGCTGACCCCAACTCAATTTGCTGTCAACGGCTGGAATTCCGAGCCGAAACCCAGACCAAATGTCTGTAAATTTAATACATCGATTCTGTTTCAAAGCAAAGATAGCAAACTGCCAGTCCGACCTGAATGTGAAGAGCTGTATCCCAAGTACTCCTTCAGTTTGTCACATGCCATCATATCCTGCAAACGGCTGAAAGCACGCAGAAACTGATCAGCTTTAGCGCATTCTCTTCTATACTTATTTTACTGCATAACAAAAAAATAGAGCTTACAGTTGAAAATTGTAACTTCCGTAAATATATTCAGGTATTATTTCTTAGGCATGGGCTTTTCTCTTTAGCTGAATGAACTACGCCAGGGGTCATGTTGGCCTTTGGAAAACGGTTCGGCAGTATTTTGCCAATGAGGGAAAAGTTTGCTAGCTACTTACGGCTAAATGGGCCGCAGCAATCCCCAGATGAGGAGCATTGAAAGGGCTGGACTCGAATGGGAGGGACTTGGAATCCAAAATATCTTCCCAGTTCGTATGTTCCAAGCTACTTTGAACCCGAACACCTCCGTGCATTACCCTAAATAAATATATTGTCCCACCTGTATTTCACTTAAAACAATATTTTTTTCAGGAGCAAAATTCCTCCACAATGAAGGAGATAGTAAAAAGTTATTCTTAAGATTGTACGGAGATACTATAAATAATTCGCAGTGGTGGTCCTAAGCTTTGAGAATGCAAGAATATAGGTTTTTTAATTTAACTTCATGGGAATGGGTTCTTCTGCGTTTTTTTAACAGAAGACTGCAGCAAGGTGCGATTTATTGAGATCGGTCGTTGGAAAGCGAACCTTGCAATATTTTTACCAGTTGATTAATGATTCACTGACCCCGCTCATGACGTTCTGTAATGCAGATCGAGAGATCCGATCCAAACAAAGCGTTGTGGAGTATTTCCAAACGAACGTTATCGGAAAAAGTATTGCAGTTCCAAGAGCTGTCATTGATGAGAGGCAGAATTTTTGCTCGTGTTTTTTCAGAGCGTCTGATGAAGAATTCCTGCAGTGAAAGGTTAATTGGCAAATGGTATAATCCACAACAGATTGAATCAAGTCTGACGATTGGCGATTTCACAATAAGGTCACAGCCGGTCTACTATATCCCAGCAAAATCTTTGTCTGTCTCCGAAAAGTGGAGACAGACTGAAATTCACGGATCCAGGCAAACCCACTGGCCCGCGGTTCGTAACCGTTCACACACGATCAAGTGAAACTATATGGGAATCTGAGAAACTCCTGGTCTTTTTCGAGGTGGAGGGTAAACGTTTTCGCACGGTATCACTGCACTGAGCCTATTCAGTTTTGAACAATCTTACCTAACAATATGACGAAATATTTAAAACTTTGGAACCTTAAAATGGATAAGATAACGTCAATGTCTTAGTGTATTGGGCAAAGCGTGACAAGTAAGGACAATTGGCTCGATGTCAAGTTGTTATCAATAATTTTCCAAGCATCCCCAGCGGCGGTACCAGGAAGCGTTTTCTAGGGGGCACCCGGCTCTGGCAATGATCGAAGGGGGATAGAAGGCAGAGTTTGAATATTTTGGGTGTCTTTGAAAACACCACAAATGCACTACTGGTGTTCCTTATTCTGGTTGGTACTTGTCGATAATTAGTGGTTGTACGCAAACAAATCATCGAATGATGAAGGGGGGGTGGTGCAAGGCTCCACAGCCGACCGAGTTCAAGGCCGCGGCTCCCGAACAAGGAGCAAGCTGGCTCCCAGAAACCCTTCCAACGGAAAGAGTTGGCACGCCAAGACGGCAGTTGGTGCGCATAAGCCCCAATAATATATTATTAAATCATCGAATGAGTCCATCCCACAATTTTTTAACGTTCCCCTGGTTTTCTAGTTGGGGGCAGCTCTGCCCCACCCCCTCCCCGGTTTGGACACGTACGGCGTACCTTTGTTTACCGCTTATTGCAGCAACTTTCTACCAAAAGCATTTTCATCACATGCCTGCCCTTTGGCAGCATCCTAGGTATGCTTCAGGAAAAGGCCCGAATAATTGAAATTTAGCTAGCCTGGTCACTTCCCACATTGGCGGATCCAGGAGCAATTTTGGGAAAGGGCCAAACCGACGTTTTTTTGGGGGCGGGCAAATCGAGAACAAATTACGAAAACGTAGTACCGTAAAACCGAGCAACTTTGTGCCACTTTTGCAGTTTTCCGTTAATAACTTCGGTGTTTACAAATGGATGAGCTTGGATCTTTGCAGGCAAGAGGTTTAGTCCTTCAGTTATCACTTGCACGAAAATTTAGACATGTTGACTACAGTGGCAATTTTTATTTTTTTCAAAGAAGTGGTCAAAGTTGTACCAATGTTTTTCAACTTTGTACCACCCTCTTTTTATTCTGATTTATTCATTCTACAGACAAAACTTGAAACTGATGTAAACATCTTTAGCTCACAGAAAGTGTTTTAAAAATGTTTCAGCATTGTAGAGCATGTATTTGACTAAATTTCCCCTTCCAGGAATGGAAAAACAAAAAAATGTCCCTTCCATGGTATTAACTCGGGAATATCAATTCTCCTACAATTTTGTATCACTGATCTCCTATGCCACTTCCACTTCTTTGTCATCGCCTATCCTTGTCATCTCAGCCTGCAGCCTTCGCCCTGGTATTGCCCCCCCCCACCACTTTACGTCAGGACTTTGAGCCTCCTGCTATCTCAGCGTGACAGCGTTGCAAATCTCAGGGTGCTGGGTTGAGAGCGACACCGCTGCAAGCTGAATTTTCTACTTTTCAATCAATTTTCCGCTCGTTTTTCCGGGAGACCTTTTTCAAGCACAATTCAATAATTCTGGTGTTTATTAACTTACCAAAAGTACGCATGGTTGTATGGGAATTTTGATGAAAAAGTTCTCCCTAAACTTTAAATAAGGGTTTTGATCAACTTTCACTTCATCAAAATTCTCAACTATCCACTCACCGACTTTAATTTCCAATATGAATTTTACACTCAACAGCCTAGTGCAAATCAGTTTTGGAAAACTGCAGCATTAAATCAAAACCTCGGAGTCTGAGGGGTAGGAGTTATGGATCTGAAAAAATGAAACAGCATTGTTAGGACTAGACTAGGCATATGTGTTTTATTAGATGATGAAATAATGAATTTGAAGACACACAAGAAATTTTCAAAAAGTTGGAGAGCTAGCCAGAATCCTGCCATCTTAGCATAAAAGTAGAACCTGGGAGTCTATAGGAGTCTTGGGCCTGGAGAAGGAAAAATCATTGTTATGATTAAACTAGGCACCATATATTATTAAATGACAAACTAATGATTTGGAAGCGATAAAAGTAGGCTGTAAAAGGCTAAAAGCCAGCCAGGATTTGTCTTTTGCCATTTGTTTCATTTTTTTGTTTGTTTGGTAGTTGAGTGGACCAAAGTTGTAATTTTCTGAGTAAGAATATGGTTGCAACAGTGACCACCCCCATTGGAACAAAATATTGTGAATGGATCAGGATTAATCTTTTATATGTTTTACTCCAATCCGTGTCCTCCATGCTCACATGGTTCATTTGGTTATACCTCTTACCTGAAATGCCCCATACATCATCCTAGCAAGTTTAGATTTTCATCATAAAATAAAGCTCTATATCTATAAAGCACCTGCTACTTCCTGTAGTCACTAAAACTATGACTCTCCTTGTCAGTATACAGTACACCTAGTGGACCATCTCTCCCACTATTACTTTTGGCACAGCACCCCAACAAAAGATTTCCATAAAACAATTAAACATTTTTTGGTGGTGGTCCAAAGTTGCCCCCATGGACCAAAGTTGCTAAGTTTTACGGTATTTAAAAAACACGGCTAAACTTTGGCCGTTTTGGGGAAGGAGGCAAAAGGTACCATTTTAGGCTTTGGAGGGGGCCACGGCCGCTTTGGCCCGCCCCCTTGGATCCACCTCCTTGGATCCGTCTGTGACTGCACAGAAGTTAGCGTGTAAGGCGAAATGAACGAAGCTAAATTATGCTGGAGGGTTGTAGGAAGCCAGCACCATCCAGCGGGAATCACTGGTAAGAACAATAAGTTTGGTTTGCCCCTTCCAAGATCGGATATAAATAAGATGGTTTGCCCGGTACAAGACCACATAAACATGGCATTCTAATATGCTCTACAGTGAAACCGCACAGTGAGAGTTCCTTCATCGCAGCTTCCAGCGCCCTAAAACGCTGGCTTTGCGAAGCTGACACCGTGCGGCCTGCTCTGTTGGTTTATATCGGCTCGTGCCCTGAGGCGCCGTTTATTTGACACCACCGCCGCCGCCACGCTGCATCGCAGGCCGTCAGCTGACGCGCCATGAGGGGGGAGGGGAGGGGGAGGTTCGCAGCCCGCGTCTTGGCCACGTGCCAGAGACGCCGGGCTGTTCGCAGCTCGCGCCGGGACGGGGGAGCTGCGGGTGGAGGGTAAGACACGAACTTGGACCGACTGCTGCGGTGGTGATCCTGAGGGAGCGCAGATGGTGCCACCGCCTGATTTCGGCGTGGAGTCGAACGCAATATAAGGTTGGGTGGGAGGAGTCGGCTGGAACGGTCAGCAGCGACGCTCAGGGGCCGAAAAGTGTTCAGTGTGTCACCAATGAAAATGTCAAACCCTAAATGTGTTACCGCACCAAACCGCAAAATGTGACACGTTTTGCGTCAGTAGGAAACCAATGGACTCTCATGGATCATCCTAGTTGTTGGAAAACAGTGCGAGCTCTAATTATAGGAGCCAATCTCAGCGATTTGTTCCGTATTTGTCTGGAGAGAGCATGCCAAGTAATTTTTGTCACTTTGCCCACCTTGGGCTGTCACCATTTAGAATGGCAAAATGGTAGATTTTTCGACCCCTGGCGACGCTGCGAAAATTAGCTGTGGGTAAGTGTCAAAATTGGACCGTTCGCAAATTTGGATAAACGCACCCATCTATGAATATACGTTGGTCAAGCCTATATTTTACATCAATTTTGTGTTCAGCATATAGTTTTTAGACACGATAGAGTGCCATCGAAAGAAAATCCTTAGCCGAACAGCAGTGAAGGACACCTCTATTCTGACGCACACCTCCGCTGCGAGAGAGAGAGAGAGAGAGAGAGAGAGAGCAAGAGCGAGAGAGAGAGAGAGAGCGAGAGCGAGAGCGAGAGCGAGGGCGAGGGCGAGGGCGAGAGCGAGAGCGAGAGAGGAAGAGGGAGAGGGGAGAGGGAGAGGGAAGTGTAGAGAGAGAGAGAGAGAGGGTAAGGGAAGGGTAGAGGGAGAGAGAGGGGGGACGTCGTTGGACGGGGGCCGCAGCTTCCAAGTTCGTCAGGCGTTGCTAAGCTGGCAGCATGTGCCAAGAGAAATATGGACCTGGAATATTCCAGCGCATTATTTTACGCTCACACGCTGAGTGCACAGCGGAGCAGAACTTAAATGAATCTCAAAATCCGTCAGCACGTGAATTTGGTATTTTTGTATGTTACCCACGGATATTGAACACGGTATGGGGCACTATTCAGGAGTCGTGACTTTCCTAAACGAATGCTGATTTAAGCCTAGTTATGCTGATGGCTTAACGAGTCTGGGCACGGAGTGTTTCATGGCCAAGGAAATCAGTACAAAATTCGGACTGCTCTCAGAGTTTCTCCCAATCCAAGCCAAGCCCTTTGGAAGCCATGATTATAGATGTGGATCCAATGCATCTCCGTATACACGACCAACTAACTGCCAACAATGAGAATATCTGTTCGGATTTGATCGGCTCCGGGGCTTCCTCAGATATGGGAAATGTGAAACTGTCTGCCAGAGCAGTGATGGAATATATATATATATATATATATATATATATATATATATTTTTTTTTTTTTTTTTTTTTTTTTTTTTTTTTTTTTTTTTTTTTTTTTTTTTTTTTTTTTTTTTTTTTTTTTTTTTTTTTTTTTTTTTTTTTTTTTTTTTTTTTTTTTTTTTTTTTTTTTTTTTTTTTTTTTTTTTTTTTTTTTTTTTTTTTTTTTTTTTTTTTTTTTTTTTTTTTTTTTTATTTTTTTTTTTTATATTTTTTTTTTTTTTTTTTTTTTTTTTTTTTTTTTTTTTTTTTTTTTTTTTTTTTTTTTTTTTTTTTTTTTTTTTTTTTTTTTTTTTTTTTTTTTTTTTTTTTTTTTTTTATTTTTTTTTTTTTTTTTTTTTTTTTTTTTTTTTTTTTTTTTTTTTTTTTTTTTTTTTTTTTTTTTTTTTTTTTTTTTTTTTTTTTTTTTTTTTTTTTTTTTTTTTTTTTTTTAATAAATTATTTTAATTAAATTATTAATTTATTATATATATATATATATATATATATATATATATATATATATATATATATATATATATCGTTTAAACATCATGCACTGTGATTTTGATAATTACAACTGTGCATCGCATGTCAAACAAGAGTGTGTCGTGCCAATTTGGATATCGCGCCCGACAATACTGGATTTTAGGATCGATATCTGGATTGTGTCCATTTTTTGGGATGTCAAAGGTAGATAGATATCAGAGAGCTGCACCGAAGAGCATGATTGTACGTAGAAAAGTTGTTAATTGGCCTGTCTCCTCGAATCTTGGATGCACAATATAGCAAAAACACAGTGATTACAAATTCGGGAAAACCACTTCCTCAGAATCCTCATAGAGGTAATGGATTGATCAAATGTATTCTTGGTCCTGGTGTGAGCTGAGACCTTGAATTGAGTATTGCCATTAATCAGAGAAAGTCTTGGTCATGGTGCGATGAATGGAGATTCTGCAAAAGGGCTGAGTTCGGATATATATATATATATATATATATATATATATATATATATATATAAATTATTGTGGTTTTGCTATATTGTGCATCCAGGATTCTTTGGTGTGTGTGTGTTGGGGATTTCAGGAGCTTCACAATATTGGCTATATTGCGCCCAGACATCCAGGATTCGAGGAGATATGCCATTTAACAACTGTTTTGGATGCTTCTCAATCCTGATATGAAATCGACGCATGGGCACCTCCAGAAAACCAATTGGGCAGCCCAATCGACGTTTAACACGCACGGGCTCGTGAGAGCGCCGCATGAGCCGAAATGACACGATGGCGCCACGAAAATCGAAGCTGATGACGTCACAGCGCGACAGCAACGCTGTCAGGAGCAGAAGGTTCAGTGGGGACGCGCTATCGACGTTGAAGAGCTGTGTCGATAAGGGACGGGCCGTCGCGTCAACGGGCTCGGCCCGCACTATTAGACCTGGGCTTGATGGGGAAGAAAACAGAAGTAGAGTGATGAGAGAGAGATAGGTGAAGGGGCAGGGATACAGATCATAGTTATAGGGGTCCACGTTGATTATATTGAGTTAGGTATTGTGGTTACTACTTAAAGCTTTAAATTGGTTGAAGTTGTCATCATGTATTGTATGTATTTTAGGTTTATCTTCATCCTGACTTCGCCTGCTATCGGGTTACATTCGTAAATACCCGCCTGCGATTAAAATAAGATGCAAGAAGATACAAGATACAAGCTTGTTTAAGGCCTGGTTAGGTATCCATTGGGACCCAAACGAATGCTTGATCATTAAATAACTTGTAAAAAATAACCAATAAAAAGACACCGAGAAATATTGTCGCTGTCAAGAGCTTGCATAACATGCCTATTAGTTGTGCAGAATATACTGAATTTTAGAGGTCCGCAAGTGATGAGAAACCGGAGAGGTTTTTTTAACGAGTAAGCATAACCGTCTATAAAATATTTTTGTTTCGCTATGCTGGTAGCAGGATTTAGAACTGAAATGCTGTTGAAAAAAGATAAGGCAACCCACGTGCGTTGTCCATCTTCGCTCCCATTTCCAGAGGCACTGTTTCAAAGAAAGTGCATGAGCAGGTGCAGCCAAGATATAAGTAACAAGTTCACCATTTTTCTACGGACAGTTTTTATTCCGAAGAGCAGGATCAAGTAGTCCTCTCACAGTTGAAACGGAACATTCGTGCTGCGAAATCTGAGAACCACAGATCTGCACTCGTGCTTGTCTGTGGGTTAACAATAGTCAGAAATTTCAGCTGGATGGCGACTCTCAGAGTTCTAGCACGTGACTAATAAGCCCTGCCGAAGAGGCTGACGTTCACCCTCCAGTTAAGCGTGGCGCGGCTACCGAATCGCCGGCTGCCGGACCCTAATGACGTCATCGTGACGTCGACCGGCTGCGCCGTCCAACGTGCCCTTAGGCGACCACGTGCTCGCTGACGTCACCCCAGAGAGACGTAAACCGGGTGCGCCTCTAACCATGGGTGGTGTTCAGGCTATATGCACGGCCCAGGTAAGATCGGGCGTGCTTTTTTAATTGTCAGAGTGCTTTGCACAGGTCTTCACCAGACCCGGGGTCTGGGTTATTTCCAAGGACAAGTTAAGCATGGCGATGGTAAAAGTGGGTGGATTAAAGGGAATGTGGCACCTTGGTGCAATTCAAGACCGGAGTGGTTTTAGGGGCAGTCTGAACTGAAAATAAATAATTGAGTTATTTTTTCCTAAAAAAGGCTAAAAGCCCGATATTTTGTTTCATTTAGTTTGCCTCTGTTAGAGGTGAAGGATAACCAAATTGACATGATGTCGTGATGACTTCATTGGGGGAGGGGGCCCCAGTGACTTCGTTGCCCGTCTTCAGATCGGATAGCATGGATTAACGTGGGTTCAACCCCCACGGCGGGAAACCGCCTTCCGTGTCCGATCTGACCCGGTGTAGAGGATCCCGTACTGCCTTATATTTGGGCAAGTTGGGAGTGGCCTCAACAAAATAATAATACTAATCAATGTCCGGGGCTAAGGGTCTTGTGCCTTACCCACTATTACCTCGGGACAGCATCCGACTATGCATTGACTATAAGCACTGACATTTCTTCGCGAGGTTCTTGAGCCCCCTGTCCCCCTAGTGTACCCGCCACTGCCCCCCCCACCCCCCCGTGGGGATACAATCGATCCAAAGCGCTGTCGCACGCCTTATCCCCGATCTTACATTGCGTTGATGGCGTGAAGCTTGCAACCCGGACGCTACGCTTCCTTCAACAACTGAGTAAGGTCATGAAGCCAACGTGTGATAGGCGTTTTAACATATTTTATGAATGGCCGAGGAGTAAGGTGCAGAACTACAGCCAGGGGGGAGGGGGAGGGGGGTTCGAAACCGACAGCGGAAAAAATCTGCACCACAGCTTGCTGAAACAAGTGTTACATAGCTTGCTAGAATAAGCTTTACCAGTCATATTCCAGTAGTGGCTGTTCGGACAGTGTCAGCTATAATGAACGGTAACAGAAAGGAATCAGCGGGAGAGGGGTGCAGAGGCATCGCACCCCCTCCCCCGCCCCCGCCATCTCCTCAGGTGTAAAACCAGGGGAGCCCTCATTCAACTGATCATTTTAGACTTTTCTCCATCTAGCTATCCACGCGAATCCACCCAAATGTTCGTGGGTCAGATATCAGGATACAGCTCTCCCAAATAGCCTTTAAGTTTGGACTTGGCCTCTCATCTCCTCTCGCCTCCCACTTCCAGGGTTGCGGTCGGGTTGGAGTTGGAGTTGGAGTGGTTAGGTTGGAGTTGGTGCCCCATCCCAGCAAAAGCCGTGGCAACCCCTCGCCTGCTGTAGTGAATAAGTAATCAACGGTGCAACGGTGCATAAGTATTGCGACGGTGGACAGAAGCCCCTGATCAGTTACTCTGGTCATAACGCACGAGGATCTGAATAAACGGACCCTCGACTTGCACATTTCCATTATGATTATCAAAACGCGCATATGTGCACGTGCCTTTTAAACATTCATCTTTTTGTTGCCTAAAAAGAGCTGAATTCAAAAGTTTGACTCTTGAATAGTTCTTTCTCGATGGCGTCTACCAAAAGTCTATGTTTAAGAATGGTTTACACTTCGACTAGCAGCCATTTTTCAGGAGCAAACTGCATCTCCACCGAATACCTCACCCAGGCGTGAGAGAGAGAGAGGCCGCTGTTTTGACGTTGTCTTTCACTGGACACCCCTCTCCCCGTTCCCTGAGCATGCTTCCCCATATTGCCGGGCCGCCAGAAGCTTATGTTAGAACTTCCCGTTGAAGACATGTTTATCACGTGCCTCCCAACCGGGTGTGCTTCATAGTGCACAGGGGTATCATAAGTGGAGGGCAGGGAGGCAGTGTCCGGTCGGCCACTATTACAGATGGGTCGATTGGGCACTGGCGGATCCAGGCGCAGGGGGGGGCGAACCGAGAAATTTTCCCCAAGCTTCCCATTTTTGCAGACTTAAAAAGCATGTTTGTTTATGATTTTGGGCTCCGTTGCCCCCTCCCCTCCCCAAACCGTCGACCTGGATCTATTAGGGTACAGAGTGGCGTAAGACGCATACGTTAAGGGAGAATTCGTCTGTACCGATCCTTCATGGACGGAATTACTTTATTTATTCTTCGTTGAGTTCTTCCATCGTTTGTCTACACTCAGATATAAATGTGTGATTCTGACACGATGCAAAGTGTGCGAAATTTATTTTTTCTTGAGACCATGTAAAAAGGCGTTTTTCTCCGATAGCGGAGTAAAAGGCCCTAGCCCCGTATTAAAAGGCCGTCACATAACTCCCAGCGTAAATTGTACCAATTGCTTCACGTGAACAAATAGGAATATTATTATGATTACACTGTAAGATAATTTTGTGACAAAGTTAGCAGGATGAGCACATTTACATCGCGTAGAGTACGATCACAACTTTAAGATATCTTGTTTTTATATCCGGAGGTGCAAAAAACAGCAAATATTTGCTGAAAAATACCGGAGTTTACTGGGCGCGTACAATCATGCCCATGACTGGATTAGAAAGGTCACTATGAGAAAAAAATACCAGATGGAAACCACAGTCCTTACATCACCTGGACATGGTAGTAGGCGTCTTACCCAGGTGGGCGCGTTACCCAACTCTACCCTACCCTGCCATAGGTTGTCAGTAAAATGTCAGTAGGCTCTACGAGACTGGCGTTTTCGTTTAAATCCCACAAAGATACCGCATTTCCTTCACTAGCTAGACGTCAGGCGTCGGCTACCACTACTGCTATTTATCCGTGACCGCTGAACCTGGCTGCATAATCGTCTCCAGGGGATGCATGGAGGCACGAGCTGCCTCCCAATCCAGCCTCAGCATCGCCTGAAATAGCATCGGTGCCCCCGGAAATGTCGATTCCCCCGACTTCAAGACGCTAGTCATAGGCGGATCCAAGATTTCCAATCGGGGGGCGCTATCAGGTCCAGGGGGCGCCACTTTTGACCTGTCGGGTGGGCGCAAAACCCTATCGGTGGGCGCCGATTTTCGCATCCTGGGGGGGTGGGGCCGGGGGGCGGAAAGCGGCATTTCAGGGGTGCGCCGAGTGTCGATGGGGGGTTCCTGCCCACTTCCCCTGGACCCGCCTATGATGCAAGTATTACAGCCTGGAGGGGGCCCTGCCGGCGATAAGATTCGCCCCCTCCCCCCCGATAGTTTCTGCGGTCCAAAAACAGGCTCCCCTCTGGTCCAAATGGCCCCACTGAACGGAGAGCCCCGATCGGGAACTCTGTATCCGCCTGTAGCTCGCTGTTCTGTTCGAGAGCATCCCGCGCAGCATCCCTATGTGAATTGGCATCCAATCAAATCAATCCAATCCATTGGAGGCTTGGATTAGCCTGATCAGACAATTCGGATCGTTTAGGATCCGGATGTGAATTTGAAATGCCCCTGGTGTCGATTTGGTAATATTATTTATATGAACTGAATTGTAATTGCCAATCTTTTTTTGTACGTAGACTGGATTTTGGTGCGCAAACTCATTGCCCCGGATATGTCAGGGGAAATTGTTTTTTCGGTGACATACTGGTTTGGACCGGACTTTGCTTGGCTTTGCCACACTAAGCGGTATGTTTATGTGGCGGTCACCACACCAGCGCCGACCGCCGTATACAGTGGCAACGATGTTAGCGTGGCATTATGCAGTGTTCCCTTCACTTCCGGGGTGAGTGTGCGGCGCAGCAACAACAGTTGCTCGTATAAGGACAGAATCATCGCTATGCGGCGGTACATGTCTTGTTTTTAATCATGAACTGTTTTCGTACAGTTTCGGAGTACGTACCGTGGCATTCACATTCAAGATGCAATCTATTTCAATCGAGGTCGAGTCAGAAATAACATTCTTGATAAGTTGGGACTCCGCAACGGGTTACAGGTTGAAGGGAGACAAGTTCAAAGGGGGCCTCCCCTTGAGGTTGACGGGAGGCAAGTTGAAAAGGGGCCTCCCCTTGAGGTTGAAGGGAGACAAGTTGAAAAGGGGCCTCCCCTTGAGGTTGAAGGGAGGCAAGTTCAAAAGGGGCCTCCCCCTTGAGGTTGAAGGGAGGCAAGTTGAAAAGGGTTCTCCCCTTGAGGTTGAAGGGAGACAAGTTCAAAAGGGGCCTCCCTTGAGGTTGAAGGGAGGCAAGTTCAAAAGGGGCCTCCCCTTGAGGTTGACGGGAGACATGTTCAAAAGGGGCCTCCCCTTGAGGTTGAAGGGAGACAAGTTGAAAAGGAGTCTCCCCTTGAGGTTGAAGGGAGACAAGTTGAAAAGGGGCCTCCCCTTGAGGTTGAAGGGAGGCAAGTTCAAAAGGGGCCTCCCCTTGAGGTTGGAGGGAGGCAAGTTCAAATAGGGCCTTCCCTTGAGGTTGAAGGGAGACAAGTTGAAAAGGGGCCTCCCTTGAGGTTGAAGGGAGGCAAGTTCAAAAGGGGCCTCCCCTTGAGATTGACGGGAGACAAGTTCAAAAGGGGCCTCCCCTTGAGGTTGAAGGGAGACAAGTTGAAAAGGGGCCTCCCCTTGAGGTTGAATGGAGACAAGTTGAAAAGGGGCCTCCCTTTGAGGTTGAAGGGAGACAAGTTCAAAAGGGGCCTCCCCTTGAGGAGGCAACATGCCTAAGGGGGCAGATCCAGAGCCGGGGCTTCGGGAACTAATGCCTATTTCTGGGGCCTCCTTGGAAAATCCAGTGACCGCCTCCCTTAACTTGTGGAAAAACCGAATTATAGAGGTTCCTTCGAAAATAAATGGAACCATTAAAGGGCGTGTCTAACTTTTATAATGGGATTTCAACTGAGATGACAGTTTTTTAGAATGTGTCCTGAAACCACTATCGGCAGACTTCAATACATCAAAAATTCTCTGTCTTAAATTTTCACACGCTCTAAAGTTCAAAATAAAGGGACTCTTCTACTATTTCAAATATTTAGAAAATTCCTTTTCATCTGGCAGCTGCATGTCACGCGATAAATGTTGACACCTGACATGGTCTTCCCACGCTACAAGTCGCAAGTAGACAAAAAGGTTGAAAGAAGAATATGAGTGTCGGCAACCCGAATTTTAAACTGCTGAAAGTTACCGAAACTGTTTAGGTTTGGCCCACAGTTAAAAAACAGGGAAGGAATATTTTCCAGACTATCTGAAGCCTTCTGGATCGTAAAATAAGTACTGACAGACTGAAAGAAAATCCCGCACACCGACGAACAGAACAAAATAGGCATGTTTTTTAATATATCGCTAAAAATGCAATTGTCAAAAATATTTTGTTTGTAGTTCGAAATATAAAACAAATGTTTTGGGCTTCAGAAATTCATACAATTGATTAAATATAGTACAAAAGTCATATACAAACAGTATTTCATTACTCCAATGTGCCTTATGAATTTCCTTATGAATCGCGACCTTTCTCGCGACCAGGGAAGGTTCCTTACTGGGTGAACATGGTGGAAATTCCTCCTGCTCATGCAATAGATGGGGCTAGACAGATCTATAGGATAAACACAAAATACAGGCGTGTGATTTGAAATTTTTCTGAAAAGAACGGTAATGAGGGTCACATCAAGATAATTTCACCAGGTGATGGATGAGGTACTCCACTGCAACAGCGTAGAATTGCGACAAAAGCGGTACATTCACCAAATTAAAACTTTTCCTAGATTGACACCTGAGGGAGTCGTGATAGCCAGAGGTAAACTGAAAGGAACTTACCAAAACAGTGCGGCGTGTAAAGGTCCAATAACACACGTTCTGGCAGGTTGCCGCTCGTCTGACTGTTGTAATTCCCCATTGATTTGTGGTAATACTGCTGCCAAGGTCACATGACTTGACATGTTTGAGAACCATTAATTTCGGCCAGCCTCAACGAGCAAAACCTTCTTAAACGCTCACGATAAGGAATGTGCGGAGGAGTACAACTCACTGGACGATAACAAAGGTATATGAGCTGGTAGGACATTGTTAATATTACTTTACATGTTGTACATGTAGCGCATGCTAGGCTCACTTTTCCTAACTTTGGGCTGGGATTGGTACAAGCATTATCAATACTTCCTATAGGAACTTCCTGCTTCTTATACTTCCTATGGTTCGTATAGGAACATGAATGTATTATTTTGCATATTTGTGTCATGTGTCATAATTATTTAAAAAGGAACAGAGCCGTTAAACTTTGCTTCATACAGCGACAGTTTTGAGTGGTCTTTCCGGCAAACATTTGTGAATGATATATTTTTTATTTAATATTTTACATCCACTTTACCCAATAACATTTCGTGTTTCAGTTACACTACCCTGTGCGTGACAGATGCACTAGATAGGGGAGAGTCTCAAGAATTTCTGTTTGGACCCATCGACGTAAGCCACTAGTTGGAACCACTAAAAAATTGAGCTGTAATGCCTACCAGCTTTGCTGGAATGGGGCAGGAGGTTTGCGAGGCTATTCTGCAATGTTTCGCTTTGCTACCATGGTTGCTCCGTACTTACCACTGGACCTGTTCCGGTACCAAAATGTTGCAGCTGGAGTGTGGGCCAAAACAATCTATCCCGGACCCAGCAAATGCAGCCAAACCTATGGATTGAAGATTCTTGGGACTCCCCCCCCCAGTGGCGGCGCTTGAACATTATGACAGCCTAGGCACGATTGACTTAGAGGTAAGGACGTCGCCCAGGCTTTTTACCTGATATTAGACAGGGGTGATTCCAGCAGGTCGGCTGGAGAAGGGGCAAGCTCAAGTCGATGAGCAAAAATAATATTTGTGTTTAAATGTTTAATATCATAAACATTGAACAAATATAAAACATATGTCGGCGGATTGGGGAAACGGTTATACGGCAGTATATGAAGGTACAAGGCAAAATTCAAGAAGGATAGGTAGATAGGTAGGTAAGCCGGGAAGGACAAGGTACTCACGAGAGCTTCCCATTTCAAGGACAGCTTCGGCACTTCATTGTTTATGACGTCCAATTTCTCGCTGAACGATCGGTTTGTGAACGGATTTTTTAAATTTCATCCGCCAGATTTTGTGCCATGACTCACGTGCTTCATAAGGGTTTCACAAATTACATATCTCGCTAATAATTTCCAAACAACTGCCCCGCACTAGAGAAAGCTAGACATCCGCGAATACAAAAATGTCAATAAACGAATCCGCTATAATCGAGGTCCTAAGACGCGACATCGCACGTGCTAGCTCCTAATGCAAGCCTGGGTTGCTGATTTAACAATCCAGTACTTGCGTCCGAATGAATGAGGCATTAGAGATGTCAATCAAAAAGCACACGTTAGGTTTACCACGATGTTAGGCAGACTCAGCGAAATCGCGAAGTGTCTAATATCACATTTGTTGCCGGTAATAGCTGCAAACGTGGATTCTCAGAGATGCAAATAATCAGCTCTTTGACCCAATGATCAGAAAAAAATATTCTCTGTAACTTAAACATCGAGTCAAATTATATTTATTCCACATAAAATACACATCTATTTCGACATTTAGAAGTGGCTAGGCGGTGTCTAATGTGCCTCTATGGTAGCGCCGCCGCTGCCCACCCCCCCCAATTCGTATGCACTGACGAATCTAGGTGGATGAATGGAAGTGCTGTAAGACACTTAACCTCAAGGGTTCTGGTGTAAATCTAGGTGGAGGGGAAATGACATTTGTGCCTCTTTCTGATGTTTCTTCATTTTCTTCCACAACTCTATATTTTCGCGATGTTAAGACTTGTTACAACGCCCCTAAACCACCGATCTTAATCCGGCTCTTTGTGCTACGTACTCTGCACTGAGAGAAATGCGTATTCCCATGTGCTCTATCTAATCCTAGGAATCAATATATTCTGTCACCGGAAGTAACCAGGAATAGGGGAGCTTTAGTTGCAGAATCATTCGAATGCTCAGTATTTTGATCCCAAGATAAAGCGTATCCGAAGATTGCGTGCGCGTGCTCCGACCCGCGATTGAGAAAACTTACTCACCGTTTCGCGCCATCTTCAGTGTTCCTGCCATTGCACGCAGAGCTCGCCATAAAGCTCTGGCGTCGTGATCCGAGCGAAATTTGAGAGGAATAGCTAATCTTTTGCACTTTACGTTGGCACGTGCTCCTCAATCGATCCAAATCAGGCTTTGACCTGAGGGGCCTGAAGAAGCCACGCTGCCTTTGGCATGGGGTACGGGAGAAGCCACATCAACAGACCTAGCGGTGATAACGGATCAAGAGGAGAAGCTTAAGCTGAGTCTGATGACCAACAGACTCCGCTGAGAGCTAGTGAAAGTGAAGAAGCATACTGGGGCTGCGACGGTTCAGGCATTCATTGTACTGGTGGCCAAAACCAGGAGTCCATGTGTGTCAGCTAGAAGACAACATGCACTGAAGCCCCAAGTTTGGCCGCGCAGAACAGCCCTTGCTATGCAAAGTTGATGAAGTAGTGAGAAGCATCTGTTACTGTTGAAGACAGCCACCCACGTGTCCTAAAGACGGTTTTCAGCTCACTTTGAGCACAGATTAGAAGTGCTTAACAAAGATTGGAAGGATTTTCGCAGGAGCCTCTGAACGCACGTCCATCGCTGGACAGAGGTAAGTCTCATTCTGTACAATATCGTGTACAGAATGAGATTTTCTCAGCCATGACGGGATACTTTGAAGCAAACATGTCTACAATTATCTCTATATATCCAAAGTAAACGAGGGCTGCTATCTCTTACGACAGCGGCATGTGCGTGAATTGTAAGCCTGGACCGCTCCTGGGCGATATCGTATATGATTGTTCATCAAAAGCATTTCATGTGTGTCCGAAAACCGGTGAACGTGATTGTTGTTTAATGTTTGTGTCCTAATACAAAGGTATGATACAAAGCTCATGACCCCTTCGCGTGCCTTCCAACACGGTCTTTTTTGTCGCAAGATTACCCTTTGTCCCCTCGCCTGTTCATTTGCTTCAGACAGAAAAAGACGTGGCTATTTTCGCCTCGGTATTCTTCCCAGGTCCGTACAAGCTGGGAATGAGTAAGTAGATATCAACCCTATCGGCCTGTGGCAAGCCCATGCAGATGCTTTTAGACCGCAACTTGGCGGTTCCATCCTTCTCTATCATTGTTTTATCGCAAATATCTTTTCAGAACACCAAGTTTAGCTACTCGCTGTCTTCAGATGCATTATCAAGCTTGTTTGGTTCTATTTATATCACCAACATGTTATCGGTCAGAGCCTGCGAACCGAGAAGAGTCTGGCGATCGTCCAGACGTCTGGAAAAGGTGCACTTACTGGAAACCCGTATTCGACGACGCTGCCACAAAAAGCGCATCAAGCGCACAAAGCAATTTACTGCAAGCGTAAGCAATGAGCCGTGTTTGGACTCACGGGAAATTACCACGTGCGCTACATCTGACCTGCTGCTACACATGAGCGGCGCCACGGGGGAGGGCGGCTACTCCCATCCGAGATGATGAATTTAAACACTAGCCCTAGGGTGTCACTAGCCCCAGGGCGTTGACTGGAAAGAAATGGGTTGAAAAGTTCATGCTGCCCCACCTTCTTCCCCTCCCCAGACATAATGACCCTCCTCCACCGCTGTTACTGTAATTAAAAAAACATTTGAGCGGTAGGTGGGCGCTGGGTCGGCCGTTACTCCACCACGCAGATCAGGTCTATCACCAGTACGATATAGAACATTCCAGTCACGCCAGAATAAAACTAAATATTCAATAAATTCATTACAATCATATTCCTCGGTGCTAAGCTTCTTCACAGAACGCTCATCCACCGGAAATGAAGGTATATACATTAATACAGTGCCAAAGAGCAGGGACCGATCCAAGACTTCAGTTAGGGAGGGTGGGGCTGGGGTCCAGGCCCCCTCCGCCATTGTATTGGATCAGCCTCCGCCTATGCATTTACTATAGGTATTCTGACATTGGGGAGGGGGTGCTTGAGCCCCCTAGCCCCCCTATTCCCGTCACTGTCAGAGAGGGATGTTATTGTTCAGCTTTCCAGACGTGTTCGCCATATATTTTTGTATTATTGCTAAGCTGAAAAGTTAACTACTTTGTTTAAAATGATAGTATGCGTGAAAAACTGTCCTGTTTCAGAAACGACAATAGCTCACGAATCTAGCCAGAAGAACTTCGACTAAGCAACTTCGTGCGTGTTGCAACAGTCTAATGGACACGATGGCGAAGCTGAAATTCTAAACACCATTATCGTTCAGCGTCGCACAAGTTTGCGGAAAAGCAGTGGAGTTAAAATAGATGTCTGACAAGTCGATAATAAAGTTGGGCCACTTCGGCACGTGGGCAAGGCGAGCGAGCGAGCAATGCGAGCGTCAAACAGCGAGTGCCAGCGATACCAACAGCTGATGCGTTGTCCGTGACCTGACATTGCCAAAGTTTACCCATTTTCACAAACTTACAGTGTAGGCAACGGCTAGCTGCATGTGATCTACTGATGGGCTCATTGTTATACAGGCAACAAAGCCTCCACTGCACAGAGCTCAAGCAGCAGAAATATATAAGGTATAATAAATCACCAGCTCGCAAATCCACCTACTCTGAAAGCCAGGAAGTTAAATAAAGCAACTTGAAACCGGAGTAATTACACTTCAGCTGCTCCGTTGCCATGGCAGCCCTAACGTCAATGACAATACGACACTGATGTTCATACGGATTACAACAAAAACAACCGAATGAAGCCCTTTCACTGGGAGACTATGAAAGGATATTACCAAGAATGATTTAAGAAATCACATATAGCCTCGTACAATTCATCTGTTAGGCCATGCGGAACACCTTTGGCAATAAAAGCTACCAGTACCGGGCGGTCCACATGCCTCATGAAAAAGTTAAAACAATGCCTAACTCATTTGGTCCGCTTCCAGCCTTCACCCATTTTGCCCTGCAACAGGTTGGCATTCATTAGCTGCTGCAGGACAACTGGGGAAAACCACAATACATAACTTAGCCTGAAGAATGAGACATGATTTAAGAAAAATTAGCTTCTTCTTTGCTGCCATCAAGGGCCGCTTTTCAATGACTTGCTTCTGTAAAGGTAAGCGTCTCTTCCTGTATATTTTCTTTGAAATCTACATCTAAAGAATATTTTCTAGGGTATATTTTCTTTGAAATAGACCAATAGGAGAAGAGCCCATCTTACCAAACGAAGATGACAGCGGAGGGTTATTATGCATACAAATGGACCGTGGACAGAGACGGAGAACAAGAGATTTCTTTTGAACAATGACTATCGAATATGATGACGCGTTTACATTTGGAAGCTAAGAAACTAATATTTAAATGCAGGCGGTAACTGCTGGAAATATACATGGACGAACATAAAGTGCATTTGTACGTTTGCTGATCTTCAATGAACATCAATGGCTCACTTTTTGTGAATTAACAAAGGCTACAACAGCCCAGTGCATCTGCTGTTAGGTTTCTTTAACGAATTGTACGCTCAAACAGAAATTATGAAAATGAGTGTCGAAAATCTGTGTTACTTATGCGTGACAATGGTTACGACAAAAAATAGGAAATAGTTAACTTGTCATAAATGCTGGATCTTTATTGAACCAAACACCGACTTAAGTCCAGCCTCGAATTCGGAAAATAAAAAAACTTACAAACAAGCTCTCTAAATGTGATTAACAGCCATCGTTTAATAGCCAACATATTGTCATGATATTTCCAAATCATCTTCTCCATGAAATTTCGGCGAAATACCGCAGAGGTAGTAACAGTACCAGAAGTTGTTCAGCACTTCTAATCTAGAGGACTTTACCAATTTGGAGGATTTAGTTTTCCGTCAGCCATTGCAGCGAGCACCATCAAAATGCGGATCCAGGATTGCCGATCAGGGGGAGGGGCACATGGTCGGGTGGGGGAGGTGGCGCCATCCGGACCTGGGTGGCGCCACTTGTGGACGGCAAAGACTATCAGGTGAGCGCCAAATCCTACCGTGGGGTGTCGTACTCTCGTCTTGGGGGAGGGGGAGGGTGGAAAGCGACATTTCAGGGGGCGCCATGAACCTTTCAGGGGCGCCGGAAGTTGATCGGGGGTATGAAGGGAAAATATTCCCCTGGTTCCGCCCGCCTATGTACATAATAGCGATCAATTAAGTAAAATATTGACAAGTAAGATCGTATGCTATGTTAACTATTTGGAATGTGGAATGGTAATAGTAACAACTATTGACATTCCAAGCCTTGCCGTAAAGCCATCAGGGTGTCATAAATGAATTCTAACGTCATAAAACAATTCTGGTCAATAACAATGCGATAAACTACTGTTATGAATGTTTATTCACACTTAAAAGTTAACAGCAATGCCATAAATCGTGGTCACTGCTTCAAAATCCATGACCCATGTGACATCAAATTGTATCATGCATGAAACTGGACATTGTTTCAAGTTACCCGGCGAAACATCCAGGCTAGGGCTTAAAACCCAGCTTATAAATTGAGCGCCACGGTGAACGCCTTGCTTTGTAACTGACTAGCAGGATATTAATTTATTTTTCTGCGTGTTGTGAGATTGGTAATAGATAATTATGTTTGGAATTTTCTGGGCAATGGATTTAATATATAATTGTGTTGTGAGATTCTGACTAAAATATGGCCGTTGCAAATAATGGGTTTTGGATAACATTGGTAAAGTTGCAACATCCATAATAGAAAAATGAATTAATCCAAAGCTTCTTTCTATGATTACATTGCAGTTCTCTCTCTCTCTCTCTCTCTCTCTCTCTCTCTCTCTCTCTCTCTCTCTCTCTCTCTCTCCCCCCCTCTCTCTCTCTGCGCTGTGTGCGTGTTGTGCGTGCCTTGGAAACGGCCCCTGCCCCAGAAAAAGCGCCTCCGGCGGTCTGAAGCCGGTGCCTGAGGAGCACGCACGCGCTGTTCGCTCGCACGGCCTCAATTATACCGCACACGCACAGCACGCATCCCCGCAACATCACACGCCCGCTGCAGCATGATTAAGGGTACAGATCCTGCGAAAATGTTGGCTTCAAATTATTTAAAATGTATTATGGGAAAAAGTTTTCTCTGATTGCTGACTTTTTGTCGATGGAAAAAAATAGGAGAGTACCTTCATTGTAAATTACATGGCGTTGCATTGTATATGTTATGGCAGAAGAAACAAGCGGAATGCTCATGAAAAGGTTGAACAGCGTTAAAAAATGCTGTCGATGTGTCCCTGGGACGGGACCGAAGCCCGCACCATAACAGTTATATCGTGATTCATATCCAGGAACACTCCCAAAGAACTGCTGATTATTTAACGAGAACAAACACGACACACTTTGGGTCATAAAGCGATTCCTGTTGGACAATGGACTTGTACTCTCCAGTTGTCTTTTCGTTCTGCGTCCGCAAGGAATTGTCATGAAGTCCGCTGCAGGGTCGTGTTTTGTGTACTCAATCAATATTTGACGAAAGACGTTGACGTCTTACACGGGTGTTGGTTCGTCTCGCAAATTCCGCACATGCCTAAACCGAACACTGCAAACACATTTGACGCGCTACAACCGCATTGCTCAAGTCATTCCAGTGGATGGAAGATCTCATCACTGAATTTACAGTTCAGAATCCATTAAACTTGCATAGCGAACACACATAGGCCTTTTAAGGTCTGTTTCCGCAGTATATTTTGGATCGCACGGACAACAGGTATCACTCCGTATCAGCTTGTTAACAACCAGCTGATCACCGACCGAAACGCGTATTCACGTGAACAAACATAGGTAATCAGAATTACTTGGAAGCATGCTGTTGTGAGTCTAGCTTGGCACCTCCATCTTATGTCATATAAACCTTTGATAATAAAACTTCATCATCACCCGTCAAAATACAAAACAGGTGACTACCGAATTGACGTTTTTCTTTTTCCGTTTTTGATACGACATTTGGCTCGATATCTAGACCAGGAAATCCTTCATTCTTTTGGTTTCCCTTGAAGGCTGGTGAACAACAGGTGTCATCAAGCTTGCTGGCCCGACGGGGCAACGGAGGGAACATACGCATTCATGCTCACATTTTCAGTCCCTAGGGAACATATTCATTCATGCTCACATTTCCAGTCTCTCCACCTCATCATCCTAAAAAAATATACAAAACACCTGATTTCATGAGCAGCAAGCGCATCATGATATTTTAGACCACCGAATATGCAAAACTCGCACTAGTAACTCGCAGGAAGTTAAGAAAACCCCGGGATGCATATGCGTTCCGAACAACTTGCCCGAAAGCATGTGCTCTGCTTAAATAGGATGTGAGCCGAGCGATTATTTCACCATGCATTTGAATAGCCATCGCATGCGATTTTCTGCATGCGGAAACGCTGTCAATTTTACTTCAGTTCACTAGCATCTCTGGGCACTTTTGAACGCGTCTCCGCTAACAGCGGTGCCCACTTCGAGTGGTAGCACATTATAGCTAAGCCCCCCCCACCACACATTGGCCAGCCGGCGCTCGCCTCCATTCGTTCTTACTCGAAGAAGTCTTAATTGGTGGGTAGATCTAATATCGTGGTATGATCTGCACTCACGAGCATATTTCTCAATTCGCACGGGTCGTTGGTGGTGAGCACGTTGCGGACAGGGCATAGCGGATGGTCGACCAGTTCTGATATTGTGGAAGGGCCTTAGCAGCGAACCTCGTGACGAATAACTTTGATATCTCGATTCGGGTCGTGGGTGGGGGTGGTCGGGGGTGGGGCGCTAGAAACCTGGCTGCTCATTCAAAAACGGCAGAATCTGGCCAGAGTTCTGCCTAGAGCTTCTCGTGCTGAAAACCTGGCAGCTCATTCACAAACGGCACGATCTGCCCAGACTTCTGCCCACAGTTCAGAATCCGTCAATAATCTGCCTAGAGTTCAGAATCCGACAAGAGTCTGCCAAGAGCCAGAGTTCGAAGAGTCCCAAAGCTCAGAGTTCCCAAGAACCCAAGAATTCAGAATCCCCAAGAATCTTCCAAGAGCTCAGAATCCGCAAAACTCTCCAAGACCAAACCGCCAAGAGTTCACCTGAGTTCAGAATCCGTCAAAAATCTGCCAAGAGTTCAGAATCCACCAAGAATCTGCCAAGAGTTCAGAATCCCAAAAATAAGAATCTTCCAAGACTCAGAATCCGCCAAGAGTTCCCTGAGTCAGAATCCGAAAACCAAGAGTTCAGAATCCACCAAATCGCCAAGAGTCCGCCAAGACTTCAGAATTCCCAAAATCGCCAAGAGTTCTGCCAAGACTCAGAATCCGCCAAGAATCGCAAGACTTAAATCCAAAAAACCCCAAGACAAAATCCGCAAGAATCTGCCTAGAGTTCAGAATCCGCCAAGAGTCTACCAAGAGCTCAGAATCCGCCACGAGTTCTGCCAAGAGTTCAGAATCCGCCAAGAATCTGCCAAGAGTTCAGAATCCGACAAGAATCTGCCAAGAGTTCAGAATCCGCCAAGAGTTCTGCCAAGAGCTCAGAGTTCGCCAAGAATCTGCCAAGAATTCAGAATCCGCCAAGAATCTTCCAAGAGCTCAGAAACCGCCAAAATCTTCAAAGAGCTCAGAAACCGCCAAGAGTTCGCCTAGAGTTCAGAATCCGTCAAAAATCTGTCAAGAGTTCAGAATCCACCAAGAATCTGTCAAGAGTTCAGAATCCGAAAATCTGCCAAGAATCTTCCAAGACCTCAGAATCCGCCAAGAGTTCGCCTTGAGTTCAGAATCCGTCAAAAATCTGCCAAGAGTTCAGAATCCACCAAGAATCTGCCAAGTTCTGCCAAGACTTCAGAATCCGCCAAGAATCTGCCTGGAGTTCTGCCAAGAGTTCAGAATCCGCCAAGAATCTGCGAAGACTTCAGAATCCACCGAAAATCCGCCAAGAGTTCAGAATCCGTCGAGAATCTGCCAAGAGCTCAAAATCCGCCAAGAATCTGCTAAGATTTCAGCCAATCCTTCAGGAATCTGCCAAGAGGTCAGAATCCGCCAAGAATCTGCCAAGAGTTCAGAATCCGCCAAGAATCTGCCAAGAGTTCAGAATTCGCCAAGAATCTGCCAAGAGTTCAGAATCCGCCAAGAGTTCGCCTTTGAGTTCAGAATCCGTCAAAAATATGCCAAGAGTTCAGAATCCACCAAGAATCTGCCAAGAGTTCTGCCAAGACTTCAGAATCCGCCAAGAATCTGCGAAGACTTCAGAATCCACCAAAAATCCGCCAAGAGTTCAGAATCCGTCAAGAATCTGCCCAGAGTTCAGAATCCGCCAAGAATCTGCCAAGAGCTGCGTCGGCAGACAATTGTTGCACATGCTCTGACAGCGTCTGCCGGGCAGAAATCCTCGCCGAGTCCCCGCGCCTGAACGGGACCTGAGGGATTGTTGATGTTATATTTTTACATGCCTGATGGTCCTCGTATAGACGGTGCCGCCTGGACAACGAGACTGATATCGGTCTCCGAGGGACTGAGCCAGGATCGAAGTCATACACGAAGTCATACAGAGACGGAGGTGATGCAGAGCCAGCAGCATGAGAATATGTAATGGCACCGGGCGAGGGCCAGACAAGACCTGGGGTCCGCTTTATAAGAAGAACTAGCTAATACATTGGCGAAAATGCAGTTCGGCATGCCCCACGTTGAGGATGTTATCCTGAGGTCGGAAAAAGTGTCCCAAGTGTCACCAAAGGAATTTCAAAACAAAGAAGTGTAACCAAACATCTTGAGGTTTGACACTAAAACACCAATTATTTTTCAGGCCCTTTGCGTCCCT
Organism: Lepas anatifera; assembly: GCA_034440635.1. Lineage (NCBI taxonomy): Eukaryota > Metazoa > Arthropoda > Thecostraca > Lepadidae > Lepas > Lepas anatifera. The sequence continues at coordinate 1,390,887 of JAOTON010001929.1, read as the reverse complement.
CCAGATCTTAAATAACGTTTTGACAGACTGAGCGTCAACTTCTCACGCTGAAGAGAGCACTATCATGTCTTCTTGTCACCGACTGTATCTGTTTTTGTCACCAACATTGTTAAAGTGTTGGCAGCTTTTTCTACCTCTGATGTAATCCAGGGGTTAAGAATCTCGCCAACTCGCCCACGCTCATGGGTAGCCAAATGAGGCTTAAAGAGCAGAACTTAGGTAGCCAATTACGGAAAATTGACAGAGATCAATATTTGCACTTACTAGCAGAAAACAAGCATTTCCACGATCTTTCCGCCACGTAAAAGGAACGATCCATAACATATGCAATGCTACCTTGACTGAGTTTAGGTATCATTGTAACTATTCGTGACAGATGATGAAAATTGGTGATAAATAATGTATTCTTCCTCACTCACGTTATTTCACAGTTAAGTTGGAGATGGGTAGATAACCACATCGGCAACGAAATTGACCCATACAAAGCCATTGTAAAAAGGTACTCTAAATTAGGATAGCATGCAAATGGGCATATTGATTCTACTGTATGAAATTGGCAATTTATTTTAAAGAACAAGAGGAAATTTTTCAATTTCATATCGGAATTTAGGGTGAAATTACTCCACAAAATATAGTAATTACACTGATTAAGTTGTACTTGAGACTCGTTTCCAGGAATTAGAGATGGTCCGGTAGCCGTGCCGGCAACGGAAATAACGATTCGGGACCACCAGGTCGCCACTTGGGTAACCACAAAGTTTTACGTTTCTGGTGCGTGAGTGGCGGGAAGAAAACAATAGGAAATACGTGTTGAAGCTGCTGTCTGTGTGGGGGCTTGATGCTGGGAATTCGATGCTGATGTCGAGGTGATTGATATCATATGAAGCTGTAAATTTTGACATAAATCGGAATATGAGGTTTTGTTGCCAGTGGTAAACCGACTACCAACTCTTATTCATTGTGCCGCAGCCAGAAAAACGTAGGCCAAAGTGAAGTCCGCCAGATCTCAAGAGCCCAGGAGAGTTGTGTGGTTTTGAGGGTGTCAATTGGAGCACACATTTCATTCAAGAGCATGTGAGATATCAAAACCTTAGACCTGTGGAGGTGAGAGTTGCAAGTTCTGGCTTTGCACCCAGAAAAATATATGCTGTTTGGTGCCCGTGAAGTCAGGTAAATTTGAGGTAACTTTCTTTGGTACCTACTTTAGCCAATTTTATTCATACAAGCTTAACAAAATTGTGATGATTCCACAAATGTTTCCAATGAGAAGGTGAATGTGATGATGCTCATTGATATGCTTCAATCTATCTAGGATTTTCTGCATGTTGGTTGTGGTATAAGGAGGTACCTATTTTTCCTCTGGCTGAGTACCTATATTTGGTTGTGAACTTTGGAGATATATTTAAATGAAATCAATTCTTTATTTTATTTGTTTATTTATTTATTAATATATATCACCAACAGGCGGTGCCCACTGACAGGTGAAGTCTAGCAGCTCTAAAACACATGGTCATTTACAATGAGCGAGCAGAAATAATAATACCACTAAGAAGACACAAGCATTAGAAATCAAACAAAATGACTAGCTGTAGGTACAATCATGACAAAATGACATAAAAATGATGAAAAATGACATAAAAATGATGGGCCGGGGTGGCCTAGTGGTTTCGTTGCCAGTCTACGGATCGGATAGCATGGATTAACGTGGGTTCAATCCCCCCAGCGGGAAACCGCCTTCCGTGTCCGATCTGACCCGGTGGATAGGATCCTTAAACATCCATGCCAATACTCACTGTAATTGGGCAAGTGTGCCTGTTGGGAGTGGCCCTAATATAATAAAATAAAATAAAATAAAATAAAATGAGAACAGAGTTCGCTAACATGATTCTCCATTCGGCTGCTAAATGCTAATCATGTCTCAATACGATGGCTTTAATAGATGATGCTGGTGAATTTAAAAGTCAACACCTGGTCTCCTGGTGATCACGTAATTCACTCGGCGAACAACGCCTCTAACAATTCCGTTCCAACGGCTTCAACGCGAGTGAACTCTTCATGAAACAGCGTCCTTTGCCGAGTGGCGCGATTTGGAACTCGCAGAGGAAAATATGCCAGTAAAAACGAAGAGTCAATTCGACCATTCTTTTAAAACATGTAGCAAATTAAATGCATTCTTCAAGTAGCTGAAGTCTCAGCATGCTGTCTGCTACAGTCGAATGATGTTTGTCTGGTATCTCAGAAATGACTATCTCAGCAATGATTGATCATAACAAGCAGTCACAGTAACAGTACTAGGCTCTGAAAGCACATATGATATTGTCATGTAGTTTGGTATCAGGTATTTGATAACATTTTTGGCTGATTAATATGTGCAGGTAATGGGCATATGATTGTAATACAGTGCGCGCAGCTTATAATCACTGCAAATATACTTAACCTTTACCCTGTTTGGCACGAAGATTATACTATATGTAATGCATTAAACTTCAAATTTCTGTAAATTTGATTTCTTTTATATTGTTACATATTGGGTGTAATTTTTTACTCATTAAGACATATTTACTGGTAGTAATTTAAATCTTCACTTCACGTAAAAGTTTTTTTCACTTCAGGTAGCCATGTTGGTCGCATCAAGGATATGTGGGTAGCCAACCTGAGATGTTCTTGACCTCTGATATAATCACCGTATCAATGCTAAGACCCGAAACACAGTAAAATGCGTTTGGATTCTAAACGGCGCAGATTGGAAAATCTGTCACAAGAGGAGCGCCTCTTGTATTTAAGACCGACCAGATCGAAACCTGAGTCGTAATTTGGCTCTTCCACAGCCGCAAACTGCACTACTCTCCGGAACCAGGATTTCCAAAGGCCGGGTGACAAGGCGTCGTATTTTTCACCTTGGGGCGGACGCAGGCCTGGGGGGATGGGGGGAGAGGGCGGTGGGACAGTGAGGAAGTGGAGCCACGAGAGTTTATTACCTGGACATGGATATTTCTATCGAGAAAACTTACCAACACCTTAATTGGAAACATTAAAGTACGCCCACATTGGTAAGAGGAAGAAAGAGCCCAGTTCTGTGTTTAGTCTCCCAATTTTCGGGGGAATCTCCCTTGATTTATCTTTCCACAAGTTGGGGCACGTGATTCCTACCCTCCAAACCACCAATTACGCCAAGGCCAAAGGAGGAAACGGAGGATGCACCGAATATCTGGGTGCCTTTCTTCAAAAGCAGCCCGAATTGTCGCTGGATGACCTATGGCAAAAGCAACGGTTACCATGGCAACAGCTATTGAGGTTAAGACCTAAAACTAATCACACTTTCAATCTGTCAATCTATCCCCGTTAAAAGGAATGTGGCACCTTGATCGAATCCTGGAATTTAGTGTAATTAGGGATACTTTTAGCCAAAAATCATGGAAGCGTCCGTGATTTCTGTGAAAAATGTACAATGGGCGCAATATTTTGATCTTTAAAATGCTCCTCTAGAAAAATAATTAAATATCTGCCTGTGGATAATGTCATGATCTGGCAACCACTACCATTTCAATAGGCTTCAAAGGCTTCGATTGGCTGATACTCACCGTGACGTCAGCATATGTCGTCACACCAACAGCCATTACAACTGTGGCCTGCTGCTAAGGGTACATGAGGGGTACATTTCAGGTAGGTTTTAGGTTTTTTTCTACGGAAATCTCGATTTTCAAGACAAATGATATATGGAGTGCCGGGTTTTCTGGCATGCTTTACAACTTGGCTATCTCAGTTAAACTCACGTTATAAAGGTGGCACATTCCCTTTAACCTTCGCCCGGGTTGGGGGTCTTTTTAGACCCCTCTCGGGTTTTTCCGAAGTGACCAAAAAACGGCCGCGTGCAGCGCCGCCAAACTTAGTCTAGCTGTTCCTCTAATAATTTTACATATTTCCTGAAAATGTTAGCTCAAGGTCATATCAGGTCAGGTCACCAGGCTAGGTGAAGTGATCTCACCTAAAAAAAAATGTTTAGGGCCGCATGACTAAAAGAAGGGCTAATCGATCAAGTTGAAACTCATACCACATATTGGGCCCACCAGGAGCTACAACATTTGTTCCGGGATTTTTGATATTGGTGACCTAAGGTAATGTGCAGAGCATGACCTCCCCATTGTAAATACATGGGGAAAATCACGAAATGAGCTTTACTCAGTAAGTATGGATGGAATCAACTTCAAACATCGGTTACGACTTGCTCTTAGCCCATTTGTGAAGTTGATACCAAACATTTTGACTTAAGATAGAAATTTTATTTTGTCACCAAAGTGTTTGTATAGTCACTGCAAGTCAAATGATATACATCATGACTATACCAGGTCAACTTAAGTCAGGCCGTTGACCTGGGTCAGGTCAAATTTTTACATTTGACCTGACATAGCAATATTATATATCATTCGATTTGTATTGACGAGAGGATCGCAATGGTGCATCAACCATGGCTGTATCTTGTTTTGTTTGGAAGTTATTAGCGAAAAAGGAAACGCCCTTTTGCATGGGTGGCTATGGACATTCCCAAGAATATGCCCAATATTCAGTGACCTGTAGCTCCCTAGGCTTTGACCTGAAACGAAAATGAATGCCACTATATGAAAGAGCAACTCAAGAGCTTTAGAATGGTGTTAGAAAAATGTTTCTAGCTATCATAGTTTCTGAGATATATGAGGTTTTCGTAGTCCACCTCATATTAGCGATTGTGACCTATTTTGACCGCTGGTGACCTTGATATTGACCTGACAAGAAAAATGACCGAAGTATTTTCGATATCATTTTCGAAGAGCTTTCGATTGCCGTTTTGCGCTTTTTCTAGCTCTCTTAATTTTGAGATCGTGGGGGTCTTTTTAGCCCCCCCCCACCAGGGCGAAGGTGGCTCTTACCCGCCACCGGGGCAAGGGTTAAGGAATGAATATGGAGTCATGGAGTCATGTTTTGGGGCCTTTGTTGGCCCTCATGTATCTAGGCAACATTACGAAGGACAGGACGAGTGACATCCGCTTGTTCGCTGATGACGTGGCCCTCCTAACCTCCCACAGTAGACAGAACTTTGACACATCATGACAATTTCTACAAAACGAACTAGACGCTATTAACGAATACGGAGAGAAGGGGGCTTTAATCTTTAACGCAACAAAGACTCTTTAACAAACATTCAGCCACAAAAACAACACTGAAACATTTAATTAAAATTTTGGGGGCACGACATTCCGCACGTCACAAACATCTAGGCCTTATATTATCTAAAGACTTAAGATTCCACCAGCAAGTTAATGCTTTCTTAAAGAAAGTAAACATAGCACTGAGTCCAGTATATGCAGTAGCAAAATCTATGCCCAGGCAGGTTCTTCTTGAAATATATAAGATATACATCCGACCCTATTATGATTACTGTGACAGTGTTAATGACGGACATTTGATGGCACACGATAGCACAAGACTTAAGATGCAACAAAACAGAATTTTAAGATTAATAACAGGAACGCCAATTAGGACATCATCTGAGAGTCTGAGCAATGAGCTAGGATTAGAGCAGTTAAAGACAAGACGAGAAATTCACCGACTGACCTTCTTTCACAAACTAGTCCATCACTCACTCCTTTTTCCGGGGGCTATATTCAAAATCTACTACCCGACACGAGACATGCAAGGATAAAATGATTCTTGAGAAATGCAAACTTCTTGTCTGTCCCTCATCACCGCACATCTAGCTTTCGGAACACTTATTTTCCCCACCACCATTAGAAATTGGAATAATTTGCCGCAAAACATTCGTTGTCAGGTGTCTTCCAACTTGTTCAAAAAGGAAATAAACAAGTTATTGGGTGCCCCAGCTCCAGCCGGATACCTTTTGTACTACTAATACTACTACTATAATACATAATACTACTACTACATTTCAAGGCATCGCTTAATCGCTCTCAAATGAGCGATACGTTTTTTATCTGGAAGCCCGAGAATAAGCCTACCGAGAGAGGTGGGAAAGCAGAAAACTCGGGCTGTCAAAGTAGGTACATTTTCTTCCCGACAAATATCAGTGGTAATTTAAGATATAGGTACTGTTTTGTTTTGCCTTCACTCTTTTAAACCTATCGTATTTATTTGTATGTATATTTTATAAAATAGGCATAAAATACCTGCTTTTTCATTGTTTTTTTATTTTGCACTTATCGGGAGTTTACTAGGTCCAATACCGAAACACTCCCAGCAATGGGCGGCTCCCTGGGGGGTGAGGGTGGAGGCAAATCACGATGTCTTCTAAACTCCCCAATTTTCGCCCATTATCTAAAAAAACTTTACGATTTTGGGCCATCTTCTCATAATCACCTCCCTAGGTCCGTCACTGCCCCTAGCTGCCCTCCATCCACTCTGAGGACCGACAAACTGGTATAATTATGTTTGCAACACCATGCCACACTTCAACACCAGCGGAGAAGGGTAAGGAGATACACTTCCATCCACTTCTCTTCCAACGAGCCGCCGGTTTCGAACCGGGGACCCTTTGCTCGGCAACCGATGGCACCGCCGGAATTACACTGGCCGCTGAGTTAACATGTCGTAGGCGGAGCCGGCTCGCTGGTGTCTCCACTGAAAGGCTCGCCAACACTTTGCTACACCTCCTTCCACTGGCAGACGCAGGGGGGGCAAGAAGCCATGCCCCTAACCCCAAATGACGAAATTTTGGCCGCTTTTCTTAAAAAAAAACACTATCTTTTTACGAGTTCTCCCTAGTTGTCGTCCCCCAAACGGCGCTCCTGCGTCCGCCACTGCCTCCTTCCCTGTAGCAGACCGTAGTCTTTGCACGTGTCTGGCGTTATTGATTAGCTTCTGCTCACCGTGAAGCCGGCACTCACGGGTCAGACGCCATTGTCAACAATGCGTTCCTCCCAGGGGCCTTCACTCTGCAAGGCAAACGTTTCCCGCATGTTTACCTATTGCGTCATATTGCAGCGCGTGCGCTACCGCTTGCAATGTTGCACACACAAATAAAAACACTGGCGCTTTAGCGATGAAGGCTTCTATTCAACCGGTGATTCTGTTGTCAGATTTCCGCTGAATTGAGCTGTCGAAAAAATAAGATTTGACAAGATGATATGCTGGGGTTGATTATGCCAATTTTACTCCCTCGGCCATCAGTATTACTGTTTTGTCTAGTATGACACGTGTTTTGTCTATGACAAACAATTTCTTTGCCCTACGGCTGTTTTGGTAAGATCATTTGGACGGTCACCAAAACCTGAAATTAAAACTTATGGACCGATTAAAACCGATTGTTTCATTGCACAATTGCATTGTAATGAACAAAACAAACTAAACGTTATAACAACACACAGGGCACAGTATTGAGGTGTAGCCTACATAACATAGATACATAGCCTACAATTAAGGGCCGTTTGTCAAAGAGCACTTTCTGCAACCGTTGCCTAATTAAATGGTGATTTTTCCGCTGGAGGGACGCCGCAGGATCCGCCAAAAACAAACGGCGCGCAGTTGAAGGCTGCGACGCAAAACTAATGACTCTCGTGGTTGCAGTGGCCTTCAGGTAGGGTGATGGGCTGGTGCGCTTCGCTAGGTTTCAACCCGGACTAGAGTACACCTGAGTAAGATGTCCTGATTTGGGTTAACTCGGAATCGCGCAATTTTTTACATTCGGTTCGCATTAAACATGTTCAATATGTTCGCCAATAGGCCACTTTTGTCAGGTCTTCCCATTCTCCTCCCCAAGCTCCATCTGTTGCTGCTCTCTGTTCAGACGATTTGGACTGGTCCCGCCTGTTAGCGAACGGTCGGGTCAGTTCTCCGGCCTCTTCCTGCAGTAGAACGTGCGGGTTCACAGGCCGCAGAGGCGTGCATTGCGGGCCAGATTAGCGGCTACTCCACTGCCAACCACGGCGGACTTGGCTAACCCCACAGAGGTCAGCGACATCATCCGTGTTCTCCAACACAGGCCAACTTTTACCTCCAAATATGGAGGTTTTTTCGCCAAAGAAAGTGGCTGTGGAGTGTAACGAGATTGGAATGATTTTTCCCAAGGCTTAGAAGCATTAAGTTGGGTACCAGATTTCGATTCCATGCTACCCCGAGGGACAAATCTGCACCTCGATTGTTTCCGAGCTCGACTGTGAACGAAGAAAAATACCAGAAAAAAGAGGTTCAAACCTCTGGTTCGCCGAGATTTTGATCGACAATGCTGGTCAGATTAGTGTTTCTCCGACCATTGTGCTGGCAGATAAGCCCCGACAAACGCGTTAAAAGGAGAGCTGAGAGGAGCCGACCGCTGAGGGCAAGCCGGGCTTGCTGCAGCAGAATTCGTGCCCGGCGACCACAGACCGTGCAGTGACCAACGGCGGATACAGGTCAGTATTTGGGAGGGGGATAAAAACCAGCAAACGCGACAAACGTAGTGCTTAGAAGAAAATGAGCGAAAATCGAAGGGATTTCAGCGGGAGTGGGTGGAATTTGCCTACCCACTTCCCAGTCCTGGTTACGCCACTGGCAATGACGGCGGGGAGGTTGTTGGGTCCGGTGCAACCGTGCAGACCAGTGGCCGGTACATCAATTAAAACGCACGTCTGTAACGAAAGGATTGCGTCTGTGGTGGCGTCGGACAGATCAGAGTGTCAGACAAGACACTCCCAGGAGCTGCGGCATCTGACCGGGCACTCCCACAAGCTGAAGCGTCTGACAAGGCACTCCCACAAGCTGAAGCATCAGACGACAATAATAGTAATGTTTGGCTTTAAGGGACGCACCGACTGTCAAGGTTATACAGCGTCGCAAACTCTCAACCTGTTGGGAGGGATTTTGGGGATCGGATCGACTTATTCAGAGGCTCCGCCGGAGCTTAAACCCGGGACCGGTGGTTTAGGAGATTCTTATGTTATCCATTAAACCACCGTCCCTCCGAGTATCAAACAAAACACGCCCACCACCGGAATTATCAGACCATCAGGCGGGGCCGAGTGGCCTACCGGCTTCATTGCCCGTTTTCTGATCGGACAGCATGGATAAGCGTGGGTTCAATCCCCACGGCGGGAAACCGCTTTCCTTATCTGACCCGGTGCAGAGAATCATTAAACACCTACGCAAACGCTCCCTGAAATTGGGCAAGTGTGCCTGTTTGAAGTGGCCCTAATATAATAAAAATAAGACACGCCCACTAGTTGAAGAATCGGACAGGGGCGCGACCACCACTCGACATATCAGATAAGACACACAAACGAACTGAAGTATCAGACAAGATATGTCTACGAGATTAAGTATCAGACAAGACACGTCCATGAGATGAAATATCAGACAAGACACTCCCAAAATCTGAAGTATCAGACTAGACACGTCCACGAGTTGAGGTATCAGACAAGATGGGCCCACCAATTGACATATTATCAGGCACAATAACCCAGCGAGCTGAAGTATCAGACGCAAGACACACCCACGAGCTCAAGTATCAGACAAAGCACTCCCACGGACTTGTGGTGTTGCACGTGTACTCGTAAAGCAAGAGCCGTTAATGCTGTTAGTTTTTTGGACGCCTCGGCCGTTCTACCAAGTCACGGTCATCTTTAGACTCGAGACATGCATGTGATTCTGGTGTCAGTGTCAGTGTCGACTCGCCCATTGATCACTCTATCGGATACCAGACGCCAATGAAACGAGATTTTAGTGTCACACACAGGTGTTTGCGATGTTCAACACGATGGGCCCACGCGGCTGAGATGTCAGGCAGGGTTGACGAGCCGGATCAAACTATTCCGTTAAAATTCAGGATGAATTGCAGTTGCTTGGGGGTTTGTAGTCGCACAACTATTAGGTTATATAGCGACTAAGGGGAAGGGAAGTGATTAGGCTAAGGCTAGGACAGGGCGCCTGATCCTGCCTCTGGGCGGGCTCGATCCCGCAACCTTTTGCTTACCGTAACATAAATTCAAGTCTGTAAAACCGTCAGGTAAACCATTTCTATCCTTATACCTTCCCAACATCGTCTCTCTCGCTCGCTCCAGTAGGGAATGGAAAGACGATGAGAACTCCTGTTTAGATTATCTATGTAGGCGGATAAATTTAAAGGCGAAAGAACGTCCAGCACATTGGCGGGCTGGTGGTATTTTAACATTACTTCGTGACCTCCAATATGATAATACTACCACTACTTCTACGCATCCCTTTTGTGTTATTCCTTCAGAATGTTGGCACTGGAAGGGGTTGGCCTCCTCGCTGTTCTGTAGTTGCGCCCATGGCAGCACTGGACGGCTGAGCCAGTCTGAAGCTGCAGCTCTCAGTGCACGCGAACTCGTCTCCGTATGCCGCGCAAATTCAACCCCAGGTTAAGGCTGATAACCTTGCAATGACGTGTTCCACCCTCCATCGTTCATTATCGAGCCTGTCTCAAGGAAAGCCACTTGTAGCCGATAAGGTGCAATCGTGTCTGCGTTTTAAACTCGTTCAAGATCGCGACTCCTTCCGTGGCCCGACTCGCCGTATGTTGCGAATCACGCGCACCACAGTTGGCTGGGGAAGTCGGCGACGGAGCGCCACGCGGAGCTGACTGCTGACGCCACTAGACACATCTGCAGACACTTTCTCACTCACACTCACTCACTTACGGCTCTCTGTGTGGAAAACGAACAGAAATTGCCGCCGTGAGTACTGGCAAATCTGTTACCGAGTTTATACAGTCTCCATGTTTTCGTCTCTGCTCGCGTGGGAGACAGATGCGTACGCTGTGCACCTCTGCGTGGTCTGCATCGGTGCCGAGTTACGCTGCACCGTAGAAACGAGCCTGTCTAGACAGTAGCAGTATCACGGTTCGCGCATGCGCACTCGAGTTTGCCCAGCACCGGTAATGAAGCAACCAGTAACTGCTTCTTTGAACGCATGTAAGCGTGGGAAGGCAAGATTTTATCGGCCCGCTACGAGCGCTTATGCCAGTTAAATGCAGTAATGACACTTACTTCATCACCGAGGACTACTGGGCAACGGCAGAATTAGTGTCGGTGTTACCGTTTGCTGCGGCGGGTTGTGGCATGGGCACGCCTCAGTTTTGAAAGGTGGCAAAGACATGGAAATTACTTTTTCGGAAGGAGTGTGATTTTTGTTTAATTATTGGTAAATAAATTTAAAAGTTTATCCATTTGGAGGAATGTTTCCAAGTTTGTTTATGAAATACTGGCACACAAACACACGCACACACAAAGTGTTGCCAAAGTCAGACAGTCTTTGTCCACAGCCCACAGTCCAGTCACGGTCTAGTCCTCGCAAAGTCCTACTGGGGACCATATATGGAACAAGGCACTCGAATGGCTTCAAAAGGTGCATTTCAAGACCTAAAAAGACACTCTCCTTTTCTCTATCAGTCATCTGTGTTTTCTACTTCGCACAATAAACACAAAGATTTCTGCTTCGCACCCCAAAGGTCATAGCAGCTTCAAGCAAATGATAATCTCGTCTGGTCGGACGAGAGAAGGGTCTCCAGTCTGGGTAGGATCATGGGTAGGAGGACTTCGGTAATCAATAAATCAATCAAGGGCCTTTTATAAGGTGTTCTGTGCAAGGCACCTTTGCCCGCCTCTGCAGTGTGTGGGGAAATTTTGCAGTAGGGGTGTTTCCTTTCATGTCGCAGAGCAAAGGGGGAGCTTATTTCAAGGAATGGGTCGCGAAGTGTAGCAACACTGCGAGGGTAGGGTGATGGCTACTGTCATTCACTGAGTACAATCCCTCGAGTCGGGGGTGGGGCCCTACCGGCCGGATTATTGCCTCGCGGTCTCCCAGAATGGACGGCTGATTAGTTTCATCGGATGGACAATATGTTCCCATTCCTGCATTGCCCTAAGAGCGCCATGTTCCGTCCCGTCACGTCCCAAATGAACACTTTGTCCCATTTGTCCCATTTTGCCTAGTTTGTTAATCACAACACTGTTCCATTCCCTGCGGACCTCGGTTGCAATCGATGCTTCGTCATCGACCTTTAGGACACTCAATTGTTAAGAGGACTGGAAGCTATCCTTCCAGAAATCATAGTCGGATCCAGGGAGTGTAGGCGACCCTCTCTCCCGCAATGATTACGCACTGGGCGCCCGTGTTCTCCGCTCTAGCGCCCCTGTTCCAATCCTAAATGGTTCCTCCTCTGGCCAAAATGTCACCCCTCTCGTTCCAATGGCATGTCATACCGAAGTCACCACTAGGTTTGTTGTTATCATACCGAAGTCACCACTAGGTTTGTTGTTTTCATACAAGAAAGGTTTTTGTTTATACAAGTCACCACTAGGTTTGTTGTTTATACCAAGACCACAGGTTTGTTATACAAGTCACACAGGTTTTGTTAAAAGTCACCCAGGTTGTTGTTATAAATCACCACTAGGTTTGTTTTTAACAAGTCACCACAGTTTTTTTACGAAGTACACTAGGTTTTTTTTATACAAGTCACCACTAGGTTTGTTGTTTATACAAGTACACTAGGTTTTTTTTAGGTCATACAGGTTTGTTGTTTTCCAATGTTTCGTCGGGGCGGTCATGACTTGTACCAATTAATCTCTGGTAAATATGATTGCAGTTAGTACTGGTTTAACAACCTTTTACCTGCATGGTGTTTCTTATGTTCTTTCTTTCTGCGTGCGAGTCAGAAGGGAAAATCATCGGATCCAACTACGTTGCGTGCAGGGAACGACGAATTAAAGGGACTGTGGCACCTTCATAAAGGGATTTGAACTGAGATAGCCATGTGATAGAGCATTCTGCGGAACCAACTATTGGTGTTTTCAACTGTCCCAGATCTCACCATTTGAGGAGGACAAGCAGGTATTTATAGCGGGTGTCGACCCCGCCAGACCCAGCGCAGCGTCGATGAGCCGCCGCCGCTGGTCATTCGACCCACACGGCATGTCCGTGCACTTAAAATAGTGCGCGTTGTTGTTCCGTAAAAGGCGATAATAGTAATAATTTCTGGGGCTTATCGACACCCCAACAGTCAGGGTCATAAGGTGCTGCCAATATTTCTCTCCCTGTTGGAAAGGTTTCTCGCAAACCAGATTGCTTCCTGTTCAGAGAATCCACCGGGCCTTGAACCCGGGTCGGCAGCGTGGAAAGCGAGCGTGCTAAGCCACTTCACCGCCGTGCCTCGAGTCCGTAGAAGTTGAGTTTTGAGGGAGATTACTATGTGAAACCAGTTGGTTTTCTGTTTGTCCAACGTGACAGACAGCTCAATTTAAATCTCGGGAAGATGCAATATCCCCGTAACCCTATTTCCAACGGAGGGGGGGCAGATTCTGGCCACCCCTCAGGTTTTTCCATAGTATCTCCAAACAGTTTGAGATAAGCTCTTTAAATTTTGTCACTTTCCTAGAACTATATTGCACGTGTTCCCTGAAAATTTTGAAAATTTATATGTGCCAGAGGCGGAGCTATGGCTTGCTAATTTGGGAGTTTTATCCAGAAGCCGACCATTGTCGCCTGCGTTGCGTTTGTCCTACAATAAAGCTGTCTGTTACAAATTGGCGGCAGTTGTAATGTTTGAATGCTATTACTGAGATTTAGGATGACAGTTGATGTATAGTTTGAAATAATTTTGGCCATGGGCGGTTCCAGAAGCTCAAAATTGGGGGGGGGTTTACAATGTTATCCATCCGAACTCTTCCAAAGTAAATAGATCACGTACAGAATGTTCGGGAAGGGTAAACATAACCATGCATTGATCCTATATATGTATTATATGATGATAAGAAGCTATAGGCGTGCTCAGGTACCGTAATTAGGAGGGTTCACACGCACTCAAGTTCATGTTAGTGTTGTGTGTGCATTGAATGGGACAAAGCATTGTAACTATGCATTTAGTTCTAACACCAAATGAGATTTGGGATGACAGTTGATGTGTATTTCTATATATTTTTGGTCATAGGCGGTTCAAGGAGCTCAAAACGTGGGGTCTACAATGATATCCATTCGAAGTTTTCCAAAGTGAATCAACGACCCACATAATGGACGGGAAGGGTAAAAACAAGGATGCATTGATCCCATCCGTGTATTTTATGATAATAGGATATCATAAGCGTGCTCTGGTATCGTAATTAGGGGGTTCACGAACTTCCAAACGCATTTTAGTGTTGTGTCTGCATTGAATGGGGCAAAGCATCGTAGGTATACATTTAGTCCTCAGACCAAATGGACACAATTCATCTATAGGCGGATCCAGGAGTTTTCTCGGGTTGGGCAGGGGTGGATAAAGGTGGGGTGATCTGAAAAGTTGTCATACCTGAAATGTGGGGTAATTTGTGTTTTTCCCCACTATTGTGCCTCCCTGAATCCGCCTCTGATATATTTTGGCATTTGAGCACTTTGCTTGACATCATAGATATCACACTGTACCTGGCGTGTGCATTTCTGCAAAAAAGAAGACATGAGAAAAATGCATATAATTCCCCCAAATTTCTGGCCTTAGAACCGCCCTTGAATTTCGAATTTCGCCTAATTGAGAGATATGACCATTTTCAAGCAATTTCCCGTCAATTCATACTAGTTTTGTGAAAATCAAGCCTAAGAGACAAGAGTTACGGATAATCTAAAAGACAAAAATTTGGTATATTTTGAACCCCCTACCCTTGATTTAAAAAAAAATCAAAATTGAGTTTGGCGCGAGAGGAATCGATTGCAGTTTGATTTTTTTAATTGGCCAGGTAGATTTCGAGATCTTAAGGGCATAGCAGAATCTGCCCCCTGTTGGAAATAGGGGAGCCCGGCGCCCGTTGGAAATAGGGTTAAGATTCACTCGCATCTGGCAGAATCTCAGCAAAATCTCGCACGATTTCAGCCGAACCGCGCTACATAAAACACGTGCCGGGATTGCCAGCGGACACAAATATTGACGGATTCTGGAACAGATTATTTCAGGTGTGGTCTGTGGATGGGCCTTAACACGCGCCCCGCAGGGGGGAGAAATTTTATCCCTTCCTAGTTTTCCCCACATAACGCAGAGACGAAAAACGCAGAACAATTCAAGTTACAGTATCTTATCCTGATCAATTTTCCGCATGTGGACGATCTTTTAGGCCAGGTCATGCCAGGTCCAAGAGCTATTTAAGGTCAAATCACCCGACCTCAAACCCCCAAAATCACGAGTTTGAAGCGGCGCCAAAGCGGCACCATGTGAACATCTACTAACCGATCAGTTTCAAACTTTCACAATATGATATGGTCATTAGTACCTACAAATCTGCTATCTAGGAATTAGCATATTCTTGACCTAAGATAGTCGTATTTTTGGTCACCCCATTATAAGCCTACGATGAAAAATAGAAAGGGCTCGTTTTCAGCAAATACAGGAAAGATCAATTTCAATTTCCCTCATGTCGCGTATTCTTAGCACGATATTGACCAAAAAGTTGATGTCTTGACCATCTGAATTATCAAAGGTCATGTGAGGTCACATGAGCATACAGTGACCATTTTTCCAATATTTTCGCACTGAATTGAGACAGAGACGACTTCCATTTTGATTTCACTGTGCTTATCATATCACGGTTAGTCGATTTATATGCAACATTATCATACAAGGTCACCATGTGACCCTGACCTAGCTCGATGTCAGGTCACTTTCACCATGTGATCTAGAAAGGACATATTATACACTTTTCGATCTGCCACCATGACGAGGCTCTAATGATGCCTAAATATTTCTTCTAGCTCCGCTGAATAAAAATAGATATGGAGGAAATGTGCATTGTCCTGTTGTAAGCCTATTTAACCTTCCTTGACTCTGCTGACCTCAATAATGACCTGACATAAACATAGTGCGCTAATTTCACTTCGCCTTGTCAAGAGCTTTCGAACGCCGCCCGTAATTTTTATTTAGCTTTTCCGGGAAATGAGATACAGAAGGGGAGGCGAAATGCGCCACCTCCCCCAGCGGGGCGCGTCATGCCAGGGATCCCAGAGGGCCGCAAGTTAAGACACTTTGGATGAAACGTGGGGTAGGTGATTAACCGGGGAGAGGCCCCAAGTTGAGATAGCAAAAACGACAAGGCGCAGCACCCGGTAGGGCCACCTCACTGCATCATTTCCCATCATCCCTGAAATTTTTACCCGGGTCACCCAAGGTCAGGTCACCAGACGAGGTCAACCAAGGTCACCCACTTTACCTTTAGAGCAAGAGCTACATTTCAAAGTCGATCGATTGAAACTCCACACTTCAGACCCCTCCAGGGTCTACAAGGTATATCCAGGATTTTCGATTTCGTGCCCTGAGGTCAGGTCACGAGGCGACCTCTTCCATTGGAAAAGCATGGGAAAAACTATTTCATGATATAAAAGCCACAAAAATGATTGCAAATACTCAGACTGCTCAAAACAGCGTTTTGGACACCCTTTCACGGATCCCAGGGGTCATATTTGCCCCTTGACTTTTCCAAGGTCATCCAAGTCACCAGAGGTCAAAAACAGTATTTTGACAATAACTTTGACCTAATTGAGCTAGAGCGGTGAAACAAACACCATCGTGTTTGTCTTGTCACTGGCTTTCATTTAATATACGGCAAGGTCACTTTTTGACCTTTCGTGACCTCAGGTCATATTAGGTCACGAGGTGACCTCTGGCGGTCAAACCACTGGCGGGAGGTCTTTACGTTCCACATGGCGGAAAAGTACTGGCAATTTTCTATCAAATGTACTTTACCAGGCCTCAATAGCTCTAATACATAAGAGTTATGCCCAGTTTGCTTAATCATTGCATATTTGAGTGAAAATAGCCGATCTTGACCTAATTTGACCTCTGGAGGTCAAACCATTGACCTGAGCACTAAAACATACAAGTAGTTTCTTACTGAATTCACGCGAGCTTTCTATTGCACTTTCAGATTTGCCTAACGCCCATATTTTCGGAGTTAGAGGGGGCCATCGATGGCCCCCCCGGTGGGGCGAAGGTGGCGCCGGACCCCGGTGGGCGCAAGTTAATTATGAATTCAAAGTTGAGTTGCCATTGGAATTCCCATAAACTTAACGGCTCAACAAGACGTGAAGACAAAAAGGTAAGGAATAATCCATGGGTTTGTAAGTGACCACAGAGCGCGAGTGCTTACAAGAGGTGGAATAATGATGTCCTAGAAACAGCTTTGCCGCGGTTTGTCGAGGCCATTATCGCCAACACTAAGGCCCACTGCCTGAGATTGTGAGCATTAGCTGTTTATTTGGGCTTGGGGGTGCAGCGTGAGCCCCAGAACACGTCCTTCAACTGTCTCCCAGCTTAAAACAGCTCTGATATGTCGGATTTAGCGGGATACCATCGATTTAACTTGTCTTTCTTCCCTGGGCTGTTTTTTATCATTCTTCTAAAGGAACACAGAAGCCGCTTGCTGAAGCTATCCTGCCGTGCTCTTGGAAAAGTACTTCCACAAAGCGACAGTGTGATGGGATGCAATATATTTATCATGCCTATTTCTCCCCATTAGTCCCTTCTGAAAGTGTAACAAACAAAGGCACCGGCTCAAAAACAAATTCAAAAGTTATATTCTCTCTTCCCTGTCATCTGTTCGCCAAAATCATACTATGCCCCACTCCCCTGTGTTTTGTTCCTACCGTTCAAAAACTTCAGCGTGAAGACTGTTTCACAAGCTCAATAGCCAAGAGACCCGTGTATTGTACGGTGCAAAGCTGTCACAACCTGTTTACAGTGCTCGTTAGGGTACTCACCGAATCCATACCGTCGACCGAGTTCTCTTCCCCCGACTCTTGCTCCGTTTTGGGACGTTTTATCTGCGACGACATGCGAGTAATAATCGTAAACGAATAGGTATGTACATAGCAGCATATTATCGATTTAGCAGCATATTATCGATATAGTTCGTTTTTTCTTTCCCCAAAGCGCAAGGGGCACGCGCAGCATGTTGATATCAGCTAAAAACTCCACACAGCCCGACAGTGTTGTTCAGAATTTGAAGACATATTGTTCTGAATTTTGACACCCCATCCATAATTTTCAGAAACCTTCGCCTCTCGATGTTCAACCACCTCCCAGTTTAACCGGGAGGGACCCTGCCACCAACTCTTTTAGTCGGCCGATCTACTCTAAAAGCAGCACGTTCACCACCATTTGGTTTATTGAGATCTGGTTCCAAAGTATGCTCGAGTCTGCGGACACGCTGCCGTTTCTCACGCATCCCCATTCAAAACCAAGACTGATCACTAAAATGTCATACTTCTTACCCCCCTCCCCCTCACTGGTGGATGCAGGAGGGGCCAAAGGGATTGTGGCCCCCTCAAAGGCCTAAAACAGTATCTTCTGTCCCCGCAACAGAAACCAGATTTTAGCAGTTTTCTTTAGAAATTATATGCTTTCGCGATTTCTTCTCCATTTAGCCCCTCAAAACGTTGATTTTACCTCCTCCAAAAGTTGCTCCTGGATCCTCCAATGCCCCCCCTTCCCCCCACCAGCCATCCCCAACATTATCACTCCCCACTTTGGCATGCTTCCATCGCCTCTGCTCACCACAGTGCCGTCCTCGCCGTTGCTGGACGATGCGGTCGGTGTTCCAGCCACGCTGGAGGGCGGGGGCGGCTCGCCTCCGCCCCCGCCCGTGTCCAGATCGGACAGTGTTCGCTTCCGGTCCTGACCCAGCAGCGCCTCGGGCGGCTCAGGTCGCGGCGTCGGGTCACGTGGTTCACATGGCGGGAACTGCAGGCCGGTGACGGTGGTCCGCGTTCCCGCCAGTCCTGGCGGCCGCGCAGCTCAATCAGTCTGACATCGGAGCGGCGACCAGTTAATCAGCCGGCGATCGGGTGAGCCTGCCTGTGTCTTGTCATTCCTAACTGGGTAGTAGTACTACCTGTTCGACACGACTTTTCAGAGCGGGGTCTGACAACGTTGTATCGATGAGTCGGGGTGTAGAAATTGCTTAGAGCAGTGATTATCACCTTTCAAACAATACTCCTCTTTCTATGGCTCAGAGCTCTATATTACGGTACAATAAAAAATATAGGAGGATTTATTCGAAGGAACATTTAATTTTTACGCATATTGTGGATGCTTTAAACACCCTAGGTTTCTAAGTTTTGCTTCAAAGCGTAAAGCAAAGTAAGGTAATAAATGGCATAAGTGAAAACTACGCAAGCTGTTTTGTCTGGGGTGTTCCTTGGATAGTCCGAGGAATCTGTATTACGAAATTTGTACCTATTTCAAACTACAAAATGTGTATACATTTTTTTAAAAAGGCGCCAGCGGGGAACCATGCCCCCTTCGTCCGCAGAGCCAGTGCCCCTGATGGCGCTTACCCCCCCCTCATCCCCCCCTATTGGGAAATCCTGGAACCGCCCCATAAAGCTTTCAAGGAGTTTGGTGAGTCCCTGGTGGTTTTTCAGCACAAGATAGGAGGGGGCATCGTCACAAAGTAAAACCTCCTCACGTCGAACTTAGGCACGTTTAGCTCTGTGTGTGTGAGAGAGAGAGAGAGAGAGAGAGAGAGGGAGGGAGAAAGAGAGAGAGAGAGAGAGGGAGGGAGGGAGGAAGGGAGAGAGAGAGAGGGAGAGAGAATATTTATTTTTGGTCAAGAAACAAACACATTTGAGTGGGAGATCAGTGCAAATGTCTTCAAGAGACTTAAATCTTGGCGCCACTCTCCAAATCACTGATTCAAAATATAAAACTTTGAAAAGCAGACACCTCTTCTCGTCCGTTACCATCACCTGAGCCATCACCAGAGTAACTGTTCAAAGCTCTGGCCCAGCACTCGTACCAGAATTTGGAAAAGCTTCGTACGGGGAATGTCATGAAGGGTGCAGTCTAATAGAAAAAGGTTTTACCCCTTCGTTTGAATAACCGCATTGGCACTTTGACGATTCGGTGGGCTGAAGCTGATAAATATGGAAGTTTAGCTGGGAAACCCCGACTCTGAGTCTGGTGTGGATTTTGTTCACCAATTTGGACCCAAGTTTGGAATATATGGGGACTGCGTTTGCCTGAGATGCTCTCTGAGGGCTGGTTTGAACGCAGATGAAGCTTTTTTGTCGTATATTACCAGGAAGTCTGTTCCACTATCTGGTCGTTTTAAGTACGAAATATGTTTTAAACAGGGAGGTTCGAGAGACCGGGAGGGTGAGCGATGAAAGGGTGATTGAAAACTGATATTCCCGAGATGGAGCGGAAAACACCATTGATAGTTTTTTTGTACGGCCTGAGAAGAAAACGTTTTTCAAAAGCGGAAACATTTATAGCACAAATTTCTCAAACCATTCAAGGCTTATCCCAGACTATGAAATTTGCATGATTTTGACTTTTGCTACATACGAGTCTCGTATATCGTACTTGTACTCGTATCACTCTCCTGACAACTCGTAAGATGGGCGTGAGTTCTGGGTGCTGATGCTCAGACTGAGTGTGGGCACGGTCTAGTCGATGGGAGCGTTATAGTTGAATTCGCGTAATATTCACGGTAAAAATTAGTATACCTTCGTTACCCCCCGCCGAGAATAGCTATAGTAGCCCAAATGGGGTCTTCACCCGCCATTTGGAACCGCTGTTTTAGAGCAAGCAGTATTCCGGCCTAAGTTATACACATTTACACCCATATACTACCCCCAAAGTAGTTTTAACGAGTGGTGAGTCTAACGGTACGGATTACATCTTAAGATCAATCAACGTGTCCAACAGCTTGACACTGAAAGATCGATGAGAAAGCGGTGTCTCTGATACCGATTCATGATTTATGTATCCCCGTTCTCGATCGACCTGCAATGGTGACAGGTGTGGGATATCACGGATAACAGCCAGCTGCAAGCGCCTCCAGGCTGCATATCAATTTGTGAGCGTTACTGAGTCCAAGTCGCGCCAATTCTTCTTCGCGCGCTTTCGATATCATTACGAGCAATGGATGGTTTTGGCTATAAGAGACGATCATGCTAATAGGAGCTTTGTGTTAGTTTCTACGTTGATTTTGTTCCAAGTGGTTCGGTCAGGACGAGATGCAGCTTTCTTATAATCAAGGTATTCATTTTGGGACTCATGGGATGCACAAACTACTATGCCAATGTGGTGTGGCGAGTCTTTCCTTGTTTGAAAGGATTCTAGGAATGAAATTTCCTTGCTCACGGAGTTCTCCGGGTGTTGAACTCGGGTCAGCTGCGTGGAAAGCGAACGTGATAACCACTACACCATTGCGCGCCTACAAAGGACTTGATCACAAAGCACAACAATTTCTAGGATTAAAACACTTTGCCTAATGATGATTCTTGCACCCAAGCCAATGACTGGTTAAATATTCAAGTTTATCCTCAATGGCAAACAAGGCCTGGAGTATTCTACATATTCGAGCCTTTGCGTAGTAACGTAAAAAATGAATGCTGATATGGAGTAGCTAGCGGGAAACTGGAAATTACAGCTAAAAAGGCGACAAATTTTCCGCCCAGAAACACCGGAGTCTGGACATTATTAACTATTTTCCTTAATTGTCCCAGATAAAGCAGGAAAAAACAGAACCATTTAAAGCCTCACATCCCCCTCCGTTCCCAGCCAAAAGCTAATTATGAATATCCGGTAAAACTAGACAGCGACCTAGCGATGACTTTTACCTGGTTTTACCACTTTGCTGGTGTACTGTGAAAGACCTTGGACGCGTTATCTCCATAATTAATCAGCCGTCCCGGTAGCTCAGTTGGTAGAGCGTTGGGTTCTGGCCCGCTGCTCAGGAACATGCAGTGGCAGTGCATGTCCAAGCTTGGGATCGGTTCCCTTGAGACACTCCGGCAATCAATATTTACCCGACGTAGGTGGGCTGGTAACTGACTGGTGAGAGGTTGACCTGAGTAGGGCGACCATCCCTGTGCTCTGTGGGACGATGAACTTCAGCTTCTAAATTAACCTTTCATTGTGGGAATTGCTCGTTCGGGTGGTGGGGTGGGGGTCGGGGTTTCCGTGAAAAGTCCGTTGATGACTTTAGTAAGACTCCGACTCCAAAAATCGAATTGGGAACAGCTTGGACCAAATGTATAAAAAATCACCTTCATTCTACATCCCCTATTCATCCACAAATCACAATTAAGATCACACAATCACGATCACACAATTAAGACAGGTGGGTGATCACATATGGCCATTTGACAGGACTAAGAAGGAAGATTATGTATGATAGTTTTGTTTTACATTTAGATGCCTCATTCGTTACAACTGGTGTTCAGCTGAGAGTTTAGTCAAAACTCAATAAAGAATACTAAATGCAGACACACATGCATATACCCCACAAGTACAATGTACACATACCGCTCTTGCCGAGCATATATTCACCGTCTTTCCGGAATAACCAGTCTTGCTCTCTTTTGAAGCTGCTGAGCAGCGCACCCACACATCTCTGCAGGAATAGTCCGTACAACCTTTTTTACCTTCTGTTTCAGGTTTAGAGCAATTTTCGGGCTAGTCTTATAAGATTTACCTTTCGGGTAGCCAGACGGGATGAAAGCAGATCAACGGAGTTCCGGTGAACACTGGGGTTCATTTACACTATTTAGTTGGTTGGAGGATCTCAAGAACAGGATTTCAACGGTCACCGCAGTTTGGCATCAGAGAGACTGGAAAGGTTCTGGAAATAAATTTAGATACACCGTCACGCCTATCTCTAACAACAGCGGCTGCAGCGATATCTGACCAGCTCTCATGCTTTAAGTTTTGGCTTTCGTTTTTTTCAAGATCGCTTCTAACTCCTCCAGAAAAATAGCAGTGCAAATGGCCCCCCACTATCCCGAATCTGAATCTAGCTGAATTATTCATCATATGTGGCTGCCTTAAAGGGAATGTGGCACCTTGGTCGAGTCCTGGAATTTAGTATAATTAGGCGTCATTTTAGCTGAAATAATGAAACCAATCATGATTTCTCTTAAATAATGTACAATAAGCTCAATATTTTGATTTTTAAAATACACCTCTAGGGAAAGAAATAAATATCTTTCTGTGGATGTCATGATCTGGCAGCCACTACCATACCCGAAACGCTTCAAGGGGTTCGATTGGCTGATGCTCATCGTGACGTCAGCATATGTCGTCACATCAACAGCCATGACAACTGTGGTCTGCTGCTAAGGGTACATGAGGAGTACATTGCAGGTAGGTTTTAGTTTTTTCTACGGAAATCTCGAGTTCCAAGACAAATGATATACTGAGTACCGGGTTTTCCGACTTCCTTTACAACTTAGCTATCTTAGTTAAAATCACGTTATGAAGGTGCCACATTCCCTTTAACATAATGATTGATTGTTCGATTGATTATGACTTTTTATAAGGCGTTCTGTGCATAGCACCTCTGCCCGCCTCTTAATAGGTGTGTGGGAAAATTTATCATTTTTAGTTGAGCGTGAGTTACGTTAATTTCGAAAAGCAATGGGGGTCATTTTAAGTAATGGGTCGCAAGATGTTTTCAACTTGAAATTTTATAACACAGTGGCGGATCTAGTCAGTAGATTTGTGGGGAGGGGAGCAAGCCAAAGTCGCAAAATAAAAAATATTCACGGGGTGAAAAATGTGGCGACAAAATGCTTGTTTCTGATATCCAGGGAGCCTTCACTCAAAAGCGATTTTAGATATCAAGAGGACCAAGGTCCAATGTCTACACTGAAGTTGACTGGTTCTGTTGAGGCACCAAAACCTTGCTTATAGGCTAAAAAGGAGCTGAGGCAAAAGTTCGATGGCCGGGAACAAAACATGGCTATGCCCAGAGCTTTTGCGTTTGAGGGGACAAATACCTGTCCCCCCTAGATGAACCATTGCCTTATCACAGCTGAAAGAAGCGATTCTCAGAGAGCTTACCTCTGATCTGGAGGCTCTCAGCGGTGCTGATGAGGGAGGCGATGTCGCTCTGCTCCACTTCCACCTCCCCTTTGTACATAAACTGGACGATGCTGCGTAGCTCGCCAAATTTCACATCTGTCCAACACAGCTGATGTCAGCGCGGCATCTCACCAAACTTCACATCTGTCCAACATAGCTGATGTCAGCGCGGCATCTCACCAAACATCACATCTGTCCAACACAGCTGATGTCAGCGCGGCATCTCACCAAACATTACATCTGTCCAACACAGCTGATGTCAGCGCGGCATCTCACCAAATATCACATCTGTCCAACACAGCTGATGTCAGCGCGGCATCTCACAAACATCACATCTGTCCAACACAGCTGATGTCAGCGCGGCATCTCACCAAACATCACATCTGTCCAACACAGCTGATGTCAGCGCGGCATCTCACCAAACATCACATCTGTCCAACACAGCTGATGTCAGCGCGGCATCTCACCAAACTTCACATCTGTCCAACACAGCTGATGTCAGCGCGGCATCTCACCAAACTTCACATCTGTCCAACACAGCTGATGTCAGCGCGGCATCTCACCAAACATCACATCTGTCCAACACAGCTGATGTCAGCGCGGCATCTCACCAAACATCACATCTGTCCAACACAGCTGATGTCAGCGCGGCATCTCACCAAACTTCACATCTGTCCAACATAGCTGATGTCAGCGCGGCATCTCACCAAACATCACATCTGTCCAACACAGCTGATGTCAGCGTGGCATCTCACCAAACATCACATCTGTCCAACACAGATGATGTCAGCGCGGCATCTCACCAAACTTCACATCTGTCCAACACAGCTGATGTCAGCGCGGCATCTCACCAAACTTCACATCTGTCCAACATAGCTGATGTCAGCGCGGCATCTCACCAAACATCACATCTGTCCAACACAGCTGATGTCAGCGCGGCATCTCACCAAACTTCACATCTGTCCAACACAGCTGATGTCAGCGCGGCATCTCACCAAACTTCACATCTGTCCAACACAGCTGATGTCAGCGCGGCATCTCACCAAACTTCACATCTGTCCAACACAGCTGATGTCAGCGCGGCATCTCACCAAACATCACATCTGTCCAACACAGCTGATGTCAGCGCGGCATCTCACCAAACATCACATCTGTCCAACACAGCTGATGTCAGCGCGGCATCTCACCAAACTTCACATCTGTCCAACACAGCTGATGTCAGCGCGGCATCTCACCATACATCACATCTGTCCAACACAGCGATGTCAGCGCGGCATCCACCAAACTTCACATCTGTCCAACACAGCTGATGTCAGCGCGGCATCCACCATACATCACATCTGTCCAACACAGCTGATGTCAGCGCGGCATCTCACCAAACATCACATCTGTCCAACACAGCTGATGTCAGCGCGGCATCTCACCAAACTTCACATCTGTCCAACACAGCTGATGTCAGCGCGGCATCTCACCAAACTTCACATCTGTCCAACACAGCTGATGTCAGCGCGGCATCTCACCAAACTTCACATCTGTCCAACACAGCTGATGTCAGCGTGGCATCTCACCAAACATCACATCTGTCCAACACAGCTGATGTCAGCGCGGCATCTCACCAAACATCACATCTGTCCAACACAGCTGATGTCAGCACAGCATCTCACCAAACATCACATATGTCCTATAGCCTCGTGTCAGCTCGGCACCTCACCAAACATCACATCTGTCCTACAGACCTCTTGACAACACCGCTAGCTCGCCAAACTTCACATATGTCCTACAGAATTCGTGTCAGCGCCGCTAGCTCACCAAACTTCACATCTGTCCAACACAGCTCATGTCAGCAGTGCGAAGAAAGTTCTGGTCGAATGCACGTGCACGATTGGTGCAGCATGCGTCTCAGGGCAGGGTGTGGCATGGCCAAGAACATTCCGGTTCAATCCTGGCCAATCCGGTTCCACACAGGGATTGTCAATCCAAAGCTAATTATAATTATATACCAGGTACAGTATATATATTACCTACCCAGTCGGCCAACACAAATGCAAATCCATATTCGAATTAAACACTACCTGACTTAAAATTATCTGGCCTATCAAATGTAATCCGTGAACGACTATCCATTGGGCTTTCCAATGCTTGAAGCACTGTAACCTAGGTCACCATAGGCTGGAAACGCAAGAGTCCTCTTTTTCTTTATGTTTTGCACTCAACAGCAAGCAGACATTACTGATGAGACGTTTGATGACGTCCTTCGGGGTGCATATATCAGCCATCAGAGACATGCAGAAAATGTCCACCACTGTGACGTCTGCCGTTTGTATTCCTTGTGTGCATAGTGTACTGTGTGTACTGTCAATATGTGTACTGGATGCATGAATGGTACAAGGACAGCGAATGTGGAGCGGAGCTCAGTCCAGCATGGAAACTTCGCGTGCGCAACGGGTCGGCTATGACTCCCAAGGTGATGGGCTTCACCATCGAAGAGGAGGAAGGAAGGAAGTAGGTTTCGGCCTTTCGTTTTCCCGTTTTAGAGGTCTGAAAACATCCGGGAATTGTCTCAGTGCCACGAGGTGACAGCATCCAGCATATACAATACACAATGATATCGGTATTCGAGTGATAAGCTGGTTCGGGTGGCCCTAGTGGTTTTGCCTTGTCTGTATCAAGACTGGGATCGCATGAATGAGGGTGGGTTCGATTCCCACGGGGGAAAACCATCTTCTGTGTCCCATCTGAAACGGTGGAAGTGTTCCTTAAACACCCACGCTAATGCTCCCTGTAATTGGGCAAGTGTTGGGAGTAGCCCTAATAAAAATTCAGAGGGCAGAGTTGCAGATACCCTGACTTAGCCTCGGTGTCCCCATACTGCACCCCGACGCCCCACACCAGTACCCTCCTGCCCCCATACTGCACCCCGACCCCCACACCAGTACCCTCCTGTCCCCATACTGTACCCCGGCGCCCCGGTCCAGTACCCTCCTGCCCCTATACTGTACCCCGGCGCCCCGGTCCAGTACCCTCCTGTCCCCATACTGTAGCCCCGGCGCCCCGGTCCAGTACCCTCCTGCCCCCATACTGTACCCCGGCGCCCCGGTCCAGTACCCTCCTGCCCCCATACTGTACCCCGGCGCCCCACTCCAGTACCCTCCTGCCCCCATACTGTACCCCGGCGCCCCGGTCCAGTACCCTCCTGCCCCCATACTGTACCCCGGCGCCCCGGTCCAGTACCCTCCTGCCCCCATACTGTACCCCGGCGCCCCGGTCCAGTACCCTCCTGCCCCCATACTGTACCCCGGCGCCCCGGTCCAGTACCCTCCTGCCCCCATACTGTAGCCCGGCGCCCCACTCCAGTACCCTCCTGCCCCCATACTGTACCCCGGCGCCCCGGTCCAGTACCCTCCTGCCCCCATACTGTACCCCGGCGCCCCGGTCCAGTACCCTCCTGCCCCCATACTGTACCCCGGCGCCCCGGTCCAGTACCCTCCTGCCCCCATACTGTACCCCGGCGCCCCGGTCCAGTACCCTCCTGCCCCCATACTGTACCCCGGCGCCCCGGTCCAGTACCCTCCTGCCCCCATACTGTACCCCGGCGCCCCGGTCCAGTACCCTCCTGCCCCCATACTGTACCCCGGCGCCCCGGTCCAGTACCCTCCTGCCCCCATACTGTACCGGCGCCCATCCAGTACCCTCCTGCCCCCATACTGTACCCCGGCCCCGGTCCAGTACCCTCCTGCCCCCATACTGTACCCCGGCGCCCCGGTCCAGTACCCTCCTGCCCCCATACTGTACCCCGGCGCCCCGGTCCAGTACCCTCCTGCCCCCATACTGTACCCCGGCGCCCCGGTCCAGTACCCTCCTGCCCCCATACTGTACCCCGGCGCCCCGGTCCAGTACCCTCCTGCCCCCATACTGTACCCCGGCGCCCCGGTCCAGTACCCTCTGCCCCGCCCCCATACTGTACCCCGGCGCCCCGGTCCAGTACCCTCCTGCCCCCATACTGTACCCCGGCGCCCCGGTCCAGTACCCTCCTGCCCCATACTGTACCCCGGCGCCCCGGTCCAGTACCCTCCTGCCCCCATACTGTACCCCGGCGCCCCGGTCCAGTACCCTCCTGCCCCCATACTGTACCCCGGCGCCCCGGTCCAGTACCCTCCTGCCCCCATACTGTACCCCGGCGCCCCGGTCCAGTACCCTCCTGCCCCCATACTGTACCCCGGCGCCCCGGTCCAGTACCCTCCTGCCCCCATACTGTACCCCGGCGCCCCACTCCAGTACCCTCCTGCCCCCATACTGTACCCCGGCGCCCCGGTCCAGTACCCTCCTGCCCCCATACTGTACCCCGGCGCCCCGGTCCAGTACCCTCCTGCCCCCATATGTACCCCGGCGCCCAGTACCTCCTGCCCCATACTGTACCCGCCCCATACTGTACCCCGGCGCCCCGGTCCAGACCCTCCTGCCCCCATACTGTACCCCGGCGCCCCGGTCCAGTACCCTCCTGCCCCCATACTGTACCCCGGCGCCCCGGTCCAGTACCCTCCTGCCCCCATACTGTACCCCGGCGCCCCACTCCAGTACCCTCCTGCCCCCATACTGTACCCCGGCGCCCCGGTCCAGTACCCTCCTGCCCATACTGTACCCCGGCGCCCCGGTCCAGTACCCTCCTGCCCCCATACTGTACCCCGGCGCCCCGGTCCAGTACCCTCCTGCCCCCATACTGTACCCCGGCGCCCCGGTCCAGTACCCTCCTGCCCCATACTGTACCCCGGCGCCCCGGTCCAGTACCCTCCTGCCCCCATACTGTAGCCCGGCGCCCCACTCCAGTACCCTCCTGCCCCCATACTGTACCCCGGCGCCCCGGTCCAGTACCCTCCTGCCCCCATACTGTACCCCGGCGCCCCGGTCCAGTACCCTCCTGCCCCCATACTGTACCCCGGCGCCCCGGTCCAGTACCCTCCTGCCCCCATACTGTACCCCGGCGCCCCAGTCCAGTACCCTCCTGCCCCCATACTGTACCCCGGCGCCCGGTCCAGTACCCCCTGCCCCCATACTTACCCCGGCCCCCGGTCCAGTACCCTTGTACCCCGGCGCCCCGGTCCAGTACCCTCCTGCCCCCATACTGTACCCCGGCGCCCCGTCCAGTACCCTCCTGCCCCCATACTGTACCCCGGCGCCCCGGTCCAGTACCCTCCTGCCCCCATACTGTGCCCCGGCGCCCCGGTCCAGTACCCTCCTGCCCCCATACTGTACCCCGGCGCCCCGGTCCAGTACCCTCCTGCCCCCATACTGCCTGGCGCCCCACTCCAGTACCCTCCTGCCCCCATACTGTACCCCGGCGCCCCGGTCCAGTACCCTCCTGCCCCCATACTGTACCCCGGCGCCCCGGTCCAGTACCCTCCTGCCCCCATACTGTACCCCGGCGCCCCGGTCCAGTACCCTCCTGCCCCCATACTGTACCCCGGCGCCCCAGTCCAGTACCCTCCTGCCCCCATACTGTACCCCGGCGCCCCGGTCCAGTACCCTCCTGCCCCCATACTGTACCCCGGCGCCCCGGTCCAGTACCCTCCTGCCCCCATACTGTACCCCGGCGCCCCGGTCCAGTACCCTCCTGCCCCCATACTGTACCCCGGCGCCCCGGTCCAGTACCCTCCTGCCCCCATACTGTACCCCGGCGCCCCGGTCCAGTACCCTCCTGCCCCCATACTGTACCCCGGCGCCCCGGTCCAGTACCCTCCTGCCCCCATACTGTACCCCGGCGCCCCGGTCCAGTACCCTCCTGCCCCATACTGCCCCCGGCGCCCCGGTCCAGTACCCTCCTGCCCCCATACTGTACCCCGGCGCCCCGGTCCAGTACCCTCCTGCCCCCATACTGTACCCCGGCGCCCCGGTCCAGTACCCTCCTGCCCCCATACTGTACCCCGGCGCCCCACTCCAGTACCCTCCTGCCCCCATACTGTACCCCGGCGCCCCGGTCCAGTACCCTCCTGCCCCCATACTGTACCCCGGCGCCCCGGTCCAGTACCCTCCTGCCCCCATACTGTACCCCGGCGCCCCGGTCCAGTACCCTCCTGCCCCCATACTGTACCCCGGCGCCCCGGTCCAGTACCCTCCTGCCCCCATACTGTACCCCGACGCCCCACTCCAGTACCCTCCTGCCCCCATACTGTACCGGCGCCCCGGTCCAGTACCCTCCTGCCCCCATACTGTACCCCGGCGCCCCGGTCCAGTACCCTCCTGCCCCCATACTGTACCCCGGCGCCCCGGTCCAGTACCCTCCTGCCCCCATACTGTACCCCGGCGCCCCGGTCCAGTACCCTCCTGCCCCCATACTGTACCCCGGCGCCCGTCCAGTACCCTCCTGCCCCATACTGTACCCCGGCGCCCCGTCCAGTACCCTCCTGCCCCCATACTGTACCCCGGCGCCCCGGTCCAGTACCCTCCTGCCCCCATACTGTACCCCGGCGCCCCGGTCCAGTACCCTCCTGCCCCCATACTGTACCCCGGCGCCCCACTCCAGTACCCTCCTGCCCCCATACTGTACCCCGGCGCCCCGGTCCAGTACCCTCCTGCCCCCATACTGTACCCCGGCGCCCCGGTCCAGTACCCTCCTGCCCCCATACTGTACCCCGGCGCCCCGGTCCAGTACCCTCCTGCCCCCATACTGTACCCCGGCGCCCCGGTCCAGTACCCTCCTGCCCCCATACTGTACCCCGGCGCCCCGGTCCAGTACCCTCCTGCCCCCATACTGTACCCCGGCGCCCCGGTCCAGTACCCTCCTGCCCCCATACTGTACCCCGGCGCCCCGGTCCAGTACCCTCCTGCCCCATTCCCGCCCCATACTGTACCGGCGCTCGGTCAGTACCCTGCCCATACTGTACCCCGGCGCCCCGGTCCAGTACCCTCCTGCCCCCATACTGTACCCCGGCGCCCCGGTCCAGTACCCTCCTGCCCCCATACTGTACCCCGGCGCCCCGGTCCAGTACCCTCCTGCCCCCATACTGTACCCCAGCGCCCCGGTCCACTACCCTCCTGCCCCCATACTGTACCCCGGCGCCCCGGTCCAGTACCCTCCTGCCCCCATACTGTACCCCGGCGCCCCGGTCCAGTACCCTCCTGCCCCCATAGTGTACCCCAGCGCCCCGGTCCAGTACCCTCCTGCCCCCATACTGTACCCCAGCGCCCCGGTCCAGTACCCTCCTGCCCCCATACTGTACCCCGGCGCCCCGGTCCAGTACCCTCCTGCCCTTATACTGTACCCCGGCGCCCCGGTCCACTACCCTCCTGCCCCCATACTGTACCCTGGCGCCCCGGTCCAGTACCCTCCTGCCCCCATACTGTACCCCGGCGCCCCGGTCCAGTACCCTCCTGCCCCCATACTGTACCCCGGCGCCCCGGTCCACTACCCTCCTGCCCCCATACTGTACCCCGGCGCCCCGGTCCACTACCCTCCTGCCCCCATACTGTACCCCGGTGCCCCGGTCCAGTACCCTCCTGCCCCCATACTGTACCCCGGCGCCCCGGTCCAGTACCCTCCTGCCCCCACACTGTACCCCGGCGCCCCACTCCAGTACCCTCCTGCCCCCATACTGTACCCCGGCGCCCCACTCCAGTACCCTCCTGCCCCCATACTGTACCCCGGCGCCCCACTCCAGTACCCTCCTGCCCCCATACTGTACCCCGGCGCCCGGGTCCAGTACCCTCCTGCCCCCATACTGTACCCCAGCGCCCCGGTCCAGTACCCTCCTGCCCCCATACTGTACCCCGGCGCCCCGGTCCAGTACCTTCCTGCCCCCATACTGTACCCCGGCGCCCGGGTCAGTACCCTCCGCCCCATAATGTACCCCGGCGCCCGATCCAGTACCCTCCTGCCCCCATACTGTACCCCGGCGCCCCACTCCAGTACCCTCCTGCCCCCATACTGTACCCCGGCGCCCGGGTCCAGTACCCTCCTGCCCCCATACTGTACCCCAGCGCCCCGGTCCAGTACCCTCCTGCCCCCATACTGTACCCCGGCGCCCGGGTCCAGTACCCTCCTGCCCCCATACTGTACCCCGGCGCCCGGGTCCAGTACCCTCCCGCCCCCATACTGTACCCCGGCGCCCCGATCCAGTACCCTCCTGCCCCCACACTGTACCCCGGCGCCCCACTCCAGTACGTCGGACTCTCAGCACGCGTCCTCAACTTGTAAACCCAGGGGACCTCCCCAAAGTAGGGGAACTCGACCTGAGCGATTGACATGTTATTCCTTTTGACGGCCTAAGCCTAAGCAAATGCTTCAAATTTTGATGCCGGATTCCTGTCTTGGAAGCGCTCTCTAGGACAGCCCCCTCCTCCTTAGTCATCACCAAGCCGAAGTCGACCCCCCAACCCCTTAGCGAAAAATCAGCAGCGACGCCACCGATTTAGAAACTGCGTTCTAAACGCAGCTAAACGCAGTACAAAACGCAGCTGCTGTCGGTCGGTTAGTTGGCAGGCAGCTTCTAGCTGCTTCCTGTAGCGGAATGCTTTGTTGTTGGTAGCCGGTAGCAATCGATCGATCTGCTATTTGCAACCGGTTGCACGTATTTAGCAGTTCTTTCCTCTCGTGAGCTCGTCGACAAACACGAAGTGAGTGGTTTTTGACCGGCCTTGCAAAGAGAGTATGGTTGGATAGTAGAAGATCGACCCGCTTAGGTATTCACCCTTACTCATGATTAAAGCTCATTGCTCGTAACTACTTCGGATATTTAATCATCTGTTTTGCAGAAAATTCTGCAGTATATCACGAAGCAAGGAAAGGTGTGTTTCTACTTTCCGCTGTTATTAGGTGCATTGATGAGAATCAACAAAAAGAAGTTCCATGTCGATAAGTACATGTTCATGCTGGCGGATTCAGGACGGGGAAGGCTTTTCCCGCAAATCCCAGATTTTGACCGACTTTCTCAGACAAAACACTGTTTTCACGATTGTTGGCCTACGTTGTTCCATTCAAACTGTGTAGGTTCACCACTGCAGCGGTGAGTACCAATCACAACCCTTCCCGCGCTGGCCGGCTGCGGCCTTGTGGCTCACGTATAGGAGCCCTGTTCAGCTGTCAGCACAGTTTTGTCAGCAGGACCTCTAACCTCTCCTCAGAAAAGTAACATCAGCGCCATAATCACCTCTTGTTTGTGCTAAGCAACGGGAACTCAAACCTTACACCATTAAAAATATTAGACTGCCACTTCGTGCACACGGTTTTCATCAGCGCAAACAGCAGGCCGTCAGCCCGTAAAACCTCAGAACTAGTTCCCGGGGAGAGGCTACAGTCTGTGACGTAGGCGCAACGCGGCCCGCTGATTGGTGCTGACAAAAGCGACGCGGACAGGGCTAGGGCCTTGGGTCAAGATACCTTTACTTAAAGGTACGTTGAAGAGGGATCCCTTCACGTCTGAGTGACGTCACACAGGCGTGAAAGAATTCCTTCACCTTTGTGCTGTGCGTCAAACTGCTGCTAATGGCACTGCTCGCTTACGAATTTGTGAGAATACACGGTAATCATGTTTATCCCAGATGCAAAAGATAAGCATGTCACCTTCGAGTCTGAACGTCTTTTGGCAAAAATTTGGACAGTTAATCATTTAAGCGTCCCATGTTATATCCTATAAGGTGTGACGTCACCTCCGTCGATCTGCGCTTGCTGTTGAACGGGGGCTGGCCTTGTGTGTTCCCATGTCGGCCGCTGTCTACCAGAGCAGTCACCCGCTGGTAGTTAAGGGCTTCTATGGGACGGCTCTGGCTGTTCTGGTCGGTGTGAGCCTAGGTCGGTCGTAATGGTATTTTTGAGGGGTTGAATGGGCTCCGGCTGGCGCTGATACGACGAGGTAATTGGCCATCGGTCTAACGTTATATCTTTGGTACTGGTGCCCCTGGCCCAAATCGAGCCCCCTCCGGGCCAAAGTGGCGCCCCTTGACTAAAGTGCCACCTCTCATATAAAATCCTGGATCCGTCTGTGCCTCGCTAGATTCAAGTTCCACCAGCGTGTACTAAAATCCCTGCTGAGGCTCTGGCGGCGCCCCCGAACATGCAGTACGTTAATCTTTACTGCTGCACAACCAGTAAATTATACTCATTTGTCTTCATTAGCAGTTAGACACATTGGGTGCCTTTTTAGGAGCCACGAGAAATCATCTTGAAATAAAAAGCTGGCTTCCTGTCGCCTAATCTTTTCAGCCGATTTTCACACTAAAATAGCTCCTTAACTGGCTTCGACTTTGTTGGGACTTATATAAGATTTAGGAAAAGCATAAGTTGGCAAGGGCCCACCGAATTTTTCAGATTCTACAGATTCCTGACCGCATTCTTGATCCTGGATTCGTTGACTGTCAAAACAGAGGATCGATGCCAAAACTGACATAGCGTTGCAAGAAAACATTGCTTCCCACGATAATGAAGGCTAATTTAAGAAATGAGCTATAAGCGTCAACGGAGCTGCGAGTCTGCCGGATGCCAACGGACGTTTAGTAGACAGTCTGCTCATGCTGCACCTTAAGTCCGCAGCGGCCTTAGCCACCGGCGCAATAAAGGTCAATTAGCCGTAGTTTCCGGGGTGCGTGACGACCTTACGACTGCGGCGACTCGGTATATATTTGGAAGGAGTGCCGGTTAGACAGGTTGAAGAGAACAAAATAGGTGAGTGTGCGGAGGAGAACATAACGCTGAAAGAATTCTGCACGAGTTTTACAATAATAATACTAAATGTATATCTTATCTTTATTATACTACATTATTGTATTATATATATATATATATATATATATATATATATATATATTATAAAACTATATATTCGATCTTTAACAAATCAGAGCTCTTAATCCTTGAATGAACACATTGACGAGCTCCTAGTTTTCCTTCATTAGTTTCTTTTCACTGCAGTATTTCAATTTTAGTGTTTGGTCATCATCGAGAGTTCTACCTGGACGGTTGATATGGAGGGGGTGATTCTATAATCAAAGGTCGGATGCGTGTTTATGCATGTTTGTGAAACTGTTCGATGATTGCTGTACATTCTATGGTATGCTGTTTGCGTATTTACGTTCTTATTGGTGAAACAAGTCCGCCGATCGAAAGTGCCTTCTACGAATGTGTTAATAGCTGAGGTATATTTTTCGGTACAATTTTATGTAAATTCACTATACTTTTCCGACCTGATGATAACGCAGGAATGCAAACATGTTGTCTCATGTTGGCCTATGTTTGACAGGCATATTTTGGCTTGTTAGAAATCAACATCCTTTCAATTAAAAATAATCATCCTATCCCGTTCTTCAACTGCATTTTAAATGATTTTGATAGTGGGGACCCACCAAGGAATCAAATACACGACATTAGCTGCCCTCAGCTCCCAAACTCCTGTGAAGTATTAACTGGAGAGGCCTGCATGCTGTTAAAAAGCAGATAAGATGTGCATACTCCTAATATATGTGTGTGCCGACATATCGTAAAGAGAACCTACCAACATCCAACCCGAGGTGACGGGCTGCTCAATCATGTGTTTTAGTTTGGCTAATCGTCATCCATCAATCATATGTTTTGCCATGATTATATACATTACCATTCGACTGATCCTCCCTTACAGGGTTTTCAAAATAGGTCCCAGCATTTAACCAGGCTCAATCATAGAAAACGCCTTACTTATTGGATTGTATCACATCATATGCCGGAAGCAAGTCTGTCCCAATTCTATGGCTTTTTCTGAAATACGGATGTTTGGGAACAGTAATTTAACGAAATCTTGGTTTGAACAAACAAACCGTCATCTGCCATCTCTCATACCGGAGGAGAGGGGGACCTGAAAAGAGAGTTATGCTTTCGTAACAGAAAATAGCATGAGCGTTGCCATCGGCAAAAAAATTGAAGCAGCCGGTCACTAATCAGCCTGCTGCTTACAAGAAACTACCCTCTCTATATAATGTAGAAATAAAATTCATCGCATTTGTACCCCTTGTTTTTTCCGTACCGTCTGGTTTAAAAATGTCGTGATGTTTCCCATTCTGTCAGAAATCAGGAAGTCTGTTCTGAAAAGTGGGAACCCGGGGCCGGATCCAAGGGGGTCGATGGGGTGATCGCCCCCCCTTGGGCCGACCTTAAGTACTGGAAAGAAGCGCCTCCCGCCGCAGCCGCGGGGCCCCCCTGGGGTCCAGCGGCTGCCAGATTTGGCCTCCGGGCCCCAAAGAGATGTTCTTGGAGTCCACAAGCATTTAGCATACTTGGCCCCAAAAGTTGTTCTCGGGCCCGTGTCTTGGATGTCCCACGAGCCCCGCAACCGGGGCCCCTAACAATGGTCTCGGAAGTCCGGGGAATCTGCTGTTGAACCAAACCCCTTGTGGCTATCCGGGCCCCCTGACATGCTTCCGGGTCCCTTGCAGTTCACTTGGAACCTCTGAGTCTGCGACCGGACCCTCAGAGTTATCCCGGGCCAACTGCTGCCGAACTACGCCCCTATTTTCAGCCGTTGCAGATAATTACCCTGCAATCCACCCGGGCCCTATGTGACCCCAGCCGGGCCCCGTGCGGTTCACTCGGACCTCCTGTGGCTACCCGGGCCCCCTGAAATGATTCCGGGGGCCCCTGTGGTCCACTTGGGACCTCAGTGTCCTCGACCGGGACCCTCACGATGATCTCAGACATATTGTGACCGAAAGCAGTCTCCTACTTCTAGCATTTACAACCTCTCCTTCCCCGTGGCATGCCTGGGCCGTCTGTAGCCACAGTCGATCCCCTGCCTTGCTTGTGAAGCTCCTTTGGTCTCGGCCCTTTGTGGCTGCAACATCCGTCCCTGTTTGGGAGTAGGAGATAGTAAACTCTTTATTCAAATAAGCCACAGACTATTGCATGCGATCTGAGATGGTCCCGATCAGTGATACTAGCCGAAATTTGGTCACTCCCTGGAATTATGGAGCTCCAATCAAATTTTGAGCGGACCTCCGATTTAGGGCCAGTTCATAGTTTTGTGGGTTACCGCAGTTCTAGGAATTCCCCGCCCCACCAAAGGAGGTTATTCCTTTTTTTGCTCACCGGCATATTTTTCGTGCACTTCAATTTTTTTCTGAAAATTTATACCTTGCACGGTCGGGCCCCCAAAGTTATTTCAGGCCCCCTTCGAGGAGGCCGATCCCCCGTCAGGATTTCCCCCTTGGCTAATTTCTGGATCGGCCCCTGCCCCCCACTTCCTGGATTCGCCATCGCCCTACACCCTTTTTCCGAATGTGCATAGTGCATAGTGGAAAGTAGCGGTTAAAAGCGTCAGTTAAGGGCCAGCAGCACCAGTAAACAGTAACAGGTAAACCCGGCTGCTGCAGAAGGAAATCACATTTGTACCTATTGAACTTTGCATCGCCGGCATTTGGTTTTATCCTGTTGTTCTCTCACGAGGCCAACTCAATTATTAGCGACCGGCGGACATGCTCAAACCTCGTATCCTGGAGAGCTATTCCTGAATGTTTTTCACGTCGTTCTCAACAAATAAACAATGAATACAATTGTAGATTATGTGCACAGAAATCGCGACCATAGCCGTTTTCGCCAAAACATATCACCCAAATCCTTCCCAGCAGTGTGTGAGTTGGCGACGCTGTACAACCTTGGCAGTTGGTGCGTCGTTAAACCCCAACAATCATTATTATTTCCGCCAAGACTGGGGCGGCTACTTTAGCGGCCGGCAGAAGCAGTAGGCATTCACAGCACACGCTCGACGCGGGGCGGCATATGTTCGCGTGGTGCTGCCGCCCAGTGGCAGATAGTGAGATACCACTGTACTGAATACTCACCCGATTCGGCTACGTTAGCGCGCCGATGCCGGCTGTGAATTTGTAGGAATATTTGGAAGGATTGTTTCAGCTGGCCGATTAAGGTATTATGGCTAAAGTGTTGCGGGGGAAGGCAAATATTTTTAGGGCTGGCACTGCAATACAAGCCCATACAAAGTCTATGGGAGACCAAAAATCCAAAGGGGTCCTGACCCCCGGGATCTCCACGCATGAATGCAGTCAGGCGGTTTAAGGATTTCAGATTGCGGAGCACAGTCGGGGGCGCCCTTTTTGAGCGGTACAAACCATCAAGTGGGTGCTAAAACCTGTCACCGGAGCGCCAATGCTCATATCCAAGGTGGAGGAGTGGGAAGCGATATTTCAGAGAAGGGGGACGCCATCGAGCTCCCAGGGGAGGGGAGTGTGACCATTCCAGGGACGCTGAAGGTGGATAGAGGACAAGCGCCCTCACTTCACCCCCCCTTCTTGCCCTCTCCTGGATCCGCCTATGAACACAACGCACGATATGAGCCTGTTAGACGGAGGATATTTCTATGTTTATGGGCCAGGGCGGGGAAATTTGCAGCTCCTGCGCGGCGGCGGTGCAGAGGGTGAACTCGTCCCTGGACGATATGGACCCGTTACACTACTGCCGGTTTTGAAAGAAAGACGATGTCCTGAATGCCTTCCCAGAATACCTGGAGTTCTGTCGCGGGAACAATAAAATCGGGCGTAGCTCGATCATTTTACGCGTGACCAGAACATGGTTGCATAACCATTTCTTATTACATGGCTATCGTAAGTGTTCAGAATTTTGGTAAGCTGGGTAAGGTTGAGAACTTCCATATCAGGTGAGATAATTTGATAGTGAAAGTAATAACAATAGCAATGGACCCAAAATAGCAGTACAATTGTAAAGAAGGAAAAGTATTGGTTAATTTCCAGTAGCATCCGCTGACGTAACCGTCTTTGCTCACCAGAGAATATCCGTGCAAAATTATATCGTGCGGCTTTACCACTTCCTTAGTCATTCCCAAAAGCGACACCACAGTTACAGTACAGGCAGCAGAGAAATGTGCTCATGTGTGAGAACTGGGATTATCTGTACCACTAGTGGGTCCAGGGGGAAACCGGGAAATTTCCCCTAACCCCTAACCGGGAAATTTCCAACACCATTTTCCGATTTTCTTTAAAATACGTATATTTCACGATTTTGAGCACCATTTCCCCTAAACCGTCGGCCTGGATCCGTCCCTGAGCAGTACCCAATACACAACAACTATTTAGTATATGGGATACTGAACTCAAACTTCTCGCATAACGGAAAATATAGAACCAAAGAATACGAAGTATAGAGGAAGCATGGTGCCGAAAAAGCACCGTATTTGAACTCATCATCTACAGTTCTTTTCCAACGCCGTTCGAATCCGAACTGATCATCCATAATTTTCCAACATCATTCGAATCTAAACTGATCATCCACACTTTCACAACACCATTCGAATCTGCACTGATCATACACAGTTATCTTCCAACACCATTCGAATCTGAATTGATCATACACAGTTCTCTTCCAACACAATTCGAATCTGAACTGATCATCAACCCTTTCCCAACACCATTCGAATCTGAACTGATCATCCACACTTTCCCAACACCATTCGAATCTAAACTGATCATACACAGTTCTCTTCCAACACCATTCGAATCCGGACGGATCATCTACAGTTTTCCAACACCATTCGAATCTGAACTGATCATCCACACTTTAACAATACTATTCGAATCTGAACTGATCATCCACACTTTTCCAACACCATTCGAATCTGAACTGATCATCCACACTTTTCCAACACCATTCGAATCTGAACTGATCATACACAGTTCTCTTTACAACACCATTCGAATCTGAACTGATCATACACAGTTCTCTTACAACACCGTTTGAATTTGAACTGATCATACACAGTTCTCTTCCAACACCATTCGAGAGGGTCCACGGCATGACCTGCATCCATGACTGCAACTTGAGTGCTTTAATCAATTCCCGCTTGCAAGGCTGCTGTCACCAGTGGCGGACTTACACAGGTAGTTCAAACCAAAATCGTGAAAAACATAGCTTTTCTGTGAGAAACCCTTTCAAGAAGGCAGTTAAAGGGGAATGTCTGTTTACCCCCTCCTTGTACACGCCCGTGCCAGACTGTGCAACAAACCGGCAGTAAGTTACAGCCCTATACATATCAAATGACAGGAGAGCAATCAAGCGGTCGCCTCGGCATCTGCTGCCTTAATCGTCCGTGCAGTTCAGGACGTGGGACACACGACAAAGAAGGAAAGGACTGGACGGATGCCAAAACAGCGCGGATGTTCTGGGTTCCGTGGTTAGTCAGTGGCTTGTTAGTCATGCTGCCCTCATTACATGAAGCGAGGGAGCAATAGTTAGGGAATTAAAGACGTACCAAAGATATTAAATGTGTCACAAACTCCACCCTTGCTGCTCATCCTTTAATATCACTATTGGGTTCACAGTCCTGACTACTCACCCTTTAATATTACGATGGGGTTCACAGTCCTGAGTACTCACCTTTTGATATCACGATGGGGTTCATGGCTACTCACCCTTTGATATTACGATGGGGTTCCCAGTACTGACTACTCACCCTTTAATATCATCATGGATTTCACAGTCCTGGCTACTCACCCTTTAATATCATAATGGGGTTCAAAGTCCTGGCTACTCACCCTTTAATTTCACAATAGGGTTCACAGTCCTGGCTAGTCACCCTTTAATATCGCGATGGGGTTCCCAGTACTGACTACTCACCGCTTAATATCACCATAGATTTCACAGTCCTGGCTACTCACCCTTTAATATCACGATGGGGTTCACAGTCCTGGTTACTCACCCTTTAATATCACGATGGGCTTCATAGTCCTGACTACTCATCCTTTAATATCACGATGGGGTTCATGGCTACTCACCCTTTAATAATACGATGAGGTTCACAGTCCTGACTACTCACCCTTTAATATCACGATGGGGTTCGTGGCTACTCACCCTTTAATATCACGATGAGGTTCACAGTCCTGGCTACTCACCCTTTAATATCACGATGAGGTTCACAGTCCTGGCTACTTACCCTTTAATATCACGATGAGGTTCATGGCTCCTCACCCTTTAATATTGCGATGAGGTTCACAGTCCTGGCTACTCACCCTTTAATATCACGATGGAGTTCATGGCTACTCACCCTTTAATATTACGATGAGGTTCACAGTCCTGGCTACTCACCCTTTAATATCACGCTGGAGTTCATGGCTCCTCACCCTTTAATATTACGATGAGGTTCACAGTCCTGGCTACTCACCCTTTAATATCACGATGGGGTTCGTGGCTCCTCACCATTTAATATCACGATGGGGTTCATAGCCTGGCTCCTCACCCTTTAATATCACGATGGGGTGCACAGTCTTGGTTACTCACCCTTTAATATCACGATGGGCTTCATAGTCCTGACTACTCATCCTTTAATATCACGATGGGGTTCATGGCTACTCACCCTTTAATAATACGATGAGGTTCACAGTCCTGACTACTCACCCTTTAATATCACGATGGGGTTCGTGGCTACTCACCCTTTAATATCACGATGAGGTTCACAGTCCTGGCTACTCACCCTTTAATATCACGATGATGTTCACAGTCCTGGCTACTCACCCTTTAATATCACAATGGGGTCCACAGTCCTGACTACTCACCCTTTAATATCACGCGGGGGTCCATGGCTCCTCACCCTTTAATATTACGATGAGGTTCACAGTCCTGGCTACTCAGCCTTTAATATCACGATGGAGTTCATGGCTACTCACCCTTTAATATCACGATGGGGTTCATGGCTACTCACCCTTTAATATTACGATGAGGTTCACAGTCCTGGCTACTCACCCTTTAATATCACGATGGGGTTCATGGCTCCTCACCCTTTAATATTACGATGAGGTTCACAGTCCCGGCTACTCACCCTTAAATATCACGATGAGGTTCACAGTCCTGACTACTCACCCTTTAATATTACGATGAGGTTCACAGTCCTGGCTACTCACCCTTTAATATCACGATGGGGTTCATGGCTACTCACCCTTTAATATCACGATGGGGTTCACAGTCCAGACTACTCACCCTTTAATATCACGATGGAGTTCACAGTCCTGACTACTCACTCTTTAACATCACGATGAGGTTCACAGTCCTGGCTACTCACCCTTTAATATCACGATGGGGTTCACAGTCCTGGCTACTCACCCTTTAATATCACGATGGGGTTCACAGTCCTGGCTACTCACCCTTTAATATCACGATGGGGTGCGAGTCGGCGTGTTCCTGAAACAGCGTCTTGAAGTAGGGCGAACAGGCGGAGAGGACGAGTTTGTGCGCGCGCAGGCTCTGTCCCTCGCAGCAAAGCGTCACGTCTACCAGAGATTCTGTGGAAGAGGTAGAGAGAGAGCGTCAGAGCCTCTGTGGCAGAAGTGGAGAGGGCGTCAGAGATTCTGTGGAAGAGGTGGAGAGAGTGTCAGAGCCTCTATAGCAGAAATAGAAAGAGAGGGTGTGTCATGGCCTTTGTGGCAGATGTAGAGAGGCGGCGGGGCTTCCATGGCAGAGGAAGAGAGAACGTCAGAGATTTTGTGGCAGAGGTAGAAAAGAGAGAGAGAGAGATAGAGAGAGAGAGAGAGAGATAGAGAGAGAGAGAGAGATAGAGAGAGAAAGACAGTGTGTCATGACCTTTGTGGTAGATGTAGAGAGGCGTTGAGGCCTGTGCCAAGACGGCACAGAGAGCGAGAGCAAGAGCGAGATATATATATATATATATATATATATATATATATATATATATATATATAGAGAGAGAGAGAGAGAGAGAGAGAGATAGAGAGAGAGAGAGATAGAGAGAGTTACTTATTCTCAGTAACGATTAACAGATGAACAAAACAACGCCGGTTAAATAAACAACCATTTAACATGTGTAGTGGTTTATACAGTGGTGTCATGCTCCATGCACGTTTCCATCTTTCTGCCTTCGACACACACACATCACTATTTGACAATCTCTAAAAATAATTTGAAAAGTAAAAAGATTACTACATCACGTCACATTATTAACCCACGTTCTCTCCTGTGTGTGTGTGTGTTTGTTTGTTGTTTTACTTGAAATAAGGACAGCGTTACAGGCAGCAAGGCCCTGTGGGATCCACATTAGGTGACTGGACGGCGTACAAAATTTCCTACCAGATATTTAGACTGCCGTCTGCTTGAACACCTCATCTGGTCACAAGCTGTCCACCCTCTAACACCTCCAACCGCAGACCTGCATTCAACAGAAATGTTTACATCAGCCCACATGGCCGTGCCCGGTATCGTCGCCAGCAGTTCATGCAAGGTAACTACACTAAGTGACGCTGAAAGGAGACATTACTCCT
This sequence comes from Lepas anatifera, assembly GCA_034440635.1. NCBI lineage: Eukaryota > Metazoa > Arthropoda > Thecostraca > Lepadidae > Lepas > Lepas anatifera. The sequence goes on along the minus strand of JAOTON010001929.1, from coordinate 1,347,836 downwards.
TGATTGGGTTTTAGAGAGAGAGTCTCACATTTATAATGGGTTTAGAACTGAGATAGCAGCTTTTTAGTGCGTGTGGAGATACCTGTATTGACATATTTTATTTCACCCAGAGCTAACTGCAAACAATTACCACACGCTTCAAAGTTCAAATTAGGGGAACATACTACTTTATTTTAAACCATGAACATTTCCCTTTCCATCCGGCAGCGCATGTCATGTAATAAGTGTTCACAAATGGCAAAGTCAGGCAACCTTATACGTGAAGCCGCTGCGAGCTGCCAGATCCGTTATTATAAACGAAGCTTGGGTCAACCCAGCGTGGCAAGAGAAGAGGGGATATACTTATTTTGAGCGATTGGAGGTTCAAACAAAATGTGGTTTCCTGATTTTCAGACCTATTTTGTCCACAAACTGTCCTTTTTAGAATGTTGACAAAGAGTAATATTCCCTTCAGCTGAGCTATCAGTAACGAATGGGGCCGGGGTGGCCTAGTGGCTTCGTCGCCAGTCTTCGATCGGATAGCATGGATTAACGTTGGTTCAATCCCCACAGCGGGAAACCGCCTTCCGTGTCCGATCTGACCCGGTGGAGAGAATCGTTAACACCCTCGCCCATACTACCTGTAATTGGGCAAGTGTGCCTGTTGGGAGTGGCCCCAGTAAAATAAAAAGTAAATAAAATAAAATAAACAAGTAACATACACAAAATCTCAAGGTTCATATTTTGCTTCCCTCAATACTGCAGTATGTAGTATAGTAGCTGGCTGCAGTATGCAGAGTAGCAGCTACATACTTAGCTTTCTAAAGATGTGAGCTCGGGGACAAATGAAAAGCGAACCTGTTCCTGTATGCTTTTTCCGGTATACCGGCATTTATTTCTTCAAATTCATCACCAACAGGCTTAAAACCCACTGAAAGGGTAAGTCACAGGTTAAAACTGCAGCGGGATGTAAAATATATTAAATGAGTTAGTAAAAACATAAAAATAGTCACATAAAAGACAAGTACACATTTACCATAAAATACTAAACTGGGTTTGATAAAACATCTTTTTCACCGTTCATCTAAAACAATAGAAAGTAGCGAAAAAGGGATCCACTGCGGGGTACACACTCATCGTATGGGCGATAAATGCTAGCACAGCTCGTGTAAGCAGGCCACGTTTGATTATATATTGTATGGATGGTATGTGTATGAGTTGCAGAGTCCCGCCCCTGGCGCGACGCTAGGGAACATGTAGCCGGTATAACTATTATTTCACTCAGGCGAAAGACGATTACAAAACTACTACATTCTCACTGGCGACGGAACCCTCCCCTCCCCCCTAACTCCCTGGGCCACACGCCATCGCCAAATCTGAACCTGATGGAGGAGATTTGTCAGATCTTGGCGACTAAAAATACGCCCGTGGTCACATCATGCCTTCTGCGTCTTCCATGTGCTATTTTTAGCACATAAACTTGTTCAAGGTATTTGTTGACGCTTGAGGTCGTAAGCCACTTGAGCCGTTATGGGATGAGTAACCAATGACGCCATAGCGAATTCGAACCCGATTGGCTAGTTGCAGGTAAAACATACTGAGACTGGCGTAAACCATTGCGCAACTCATTGTGTAAGCAAACCATGTATTGGAAGCAGTAGACGAGTTAAATTTAGCTCGTTTATATATATATATATATATATATATATATATATATATATATATTTGCATATGAAGGCAATAGTTTTTCTTTTATGCAAGCCTTACTGAATGCGATTGCATATTTTGCTTTTACAAGTTTCTTATAAAAGAAACTATATGTGCGCGTGTGTGTGGATGTGTAGGCAGGCGTGCGTGCGTGGATTCGGATGTGTGTGTGTGTGTGTGTGTGTGTGTGTGTGTGTGTGTGTGTGTGTGTGTGTGTGTGTGTGTGTGTGTGTGTGTGTGTGTGTGTGTGTGTGCGTGCGTGCGTGCGTGCGTGCGTGCGTGCGTGCGTGCGTGCGTGCGTGCGTGCGTGCGTGCGTGTGTCTGACTCCCTGCTGGGTTTGCTTGCTAGTTTGCCTGCTTGCTTGCTTGCCTATGCCTGCATGTCTGCCCTAATTTGCTTACTGTCTTCCGAGTTCTCTGGCAAATGTTACTAGGCCTCTATCTTTTCGCCAGAATCTCGGAGGGGCTAACACGAATCTCCAGTTTTGGGTAGTCCCGTTTGGAAAAAGACTAACAATCTAACCGGTAATGAGCTAAATTATTGTGCATTTAACCTAAACAGACCTGTATTCCTGCTCCCTGTATATTTACAGGGAGCTACTACTGGCAGTTTTTACTAATAGTATGATATTTATTATGCTTTCTTTAAGTTACTTTCTTTTTCCTAGCAGGACGTGCCGCGACTTGTAATATTTTATGTTCTGGTGGTGTTAACGTAAGGGTACTGTTGTCGTTGGGATCGCGGAGGGGGCACGCCTGGCTACCCGTTTAAATGGATGGCGGACCTTTTCTAGCAATAGAATTGCATGAAAAAAATTGCAGTGATACTTGCAAAACTTCCTGAAATACCTAAAAGAACAGTACGTGATTTGGAAAAAGTAAACAAGAGACTTGTTGCTTCCGAAAACGCGGTCATTTTCAACCTTACTTGCATGAATAACACCATGCTGCCAGCATTCCTGAATATATATATATATATATATATATATATATATATATATATGTCGCCCTCAGCTCAACCTAGAGGCTATTATATGGGCTTCTGCCTACCTCAGCCCAACCTACAGGGTAGTATATGGGGTTCTGCCTACCTCAGCTCAACCTACAGGGTAGTATATGGGGTTCTGCTTACCTCAGCTTAACATACAGGGTATGATATGGGGTTCTGCATACCTCAGCTCAACCTACAGGGTAGTATATGGGGTTCTGCCTACCTCAGCTCAACCTACTGGGTAGTATATGGGGTTCTGCCTACCTCACCTCAACATACAGGGTAGTATATGGGGTACTGCCTACTTCAGCTCAACCTACAGGGTAGTATATGGGTTCTGCTTACCTCAGCTCAACCTACAGGGTAGTATATGGGTTCTGCTTACCTCAGCTCAAACTACAGGGTAGTATATGGGTTCTGCCTACCTCAGCTCAACCTACAGGGTAGTATATGGGGTTCTGTCTCCCTCAGCTATATATACCTATATGGGGTTCTGCCTACAGGGTAGTATATGGCGTTCTGCCTACCTCAGCTCAACCTACTGGGTAGTATTTGGGGTTCTGCCTACCTCAGCTCAACCTGCAGGGTAGTATATGGGATTATGCCTACCTCAGCTCAACCTACAGGCTAGTATATTGGGTTCTGCCTACCTCAGCCCAACCTACAGGGTAGTATATGGGGTTCTGCCTACTTCAGCTCAACCTACAGGGTAGTATATGGAATTCTGCCTACCTCAGCTCAACCTACAGGCTAGTATATTGGGTTCTGCCTACCTCAGCCCAACCTACAGGGTAGTATATGGGGTTCTGCCTACTTCAGCTCAACCTACAGGGTAGTATATGGAATTCTGCCTACCTCAGCTCAACCTACTGGGTAGTATTTGGGGTTCTGCCTATCTCAGCTCAGCCTAAAGGCCAGTATATGGGATTCTGCCTACCTCAGCTCAACCTTCTGGGTAGTATATGGGATTCTGCCTACCTCAGCTCAACCTACAGGGTAGTATATGGGGTTCTGTCTCCCTGAGTTCAACCTACAGTCTAGTATATGTGGTTCTGCCTACCTCAGCTGAACCAACAGGCTAGTATATGGGGTTCTGCCTACCTCAGCTCAACCTACAGGGTAGTATATGGTGTTTTGTCTCATTTAGCTCAACCTACAGGGTGGTATATGGGGTTCTGTCTCATTTAGCTCAACCTACTGGGTAGTATATGGGGTTCTGCCTACCTCAGCTCAACCTACAGGCTAGTATATGGGGTTCTGCCTACCTCAGCTCAACCTACAGGGTAGTATATGGGGTTCTGTCTCATTTAGCTCAACCTACAGGGTGGTATATGGGGTTCTCTCTCAGTTAGCTCAACCTATAGGCTAGTAAAGTGGTTCGGCCTCCCTCAGTTCATCCTACAGGTTTGTAAGTATATATATAGTTCTGCCCCTCAGCTCAACCTACATGCTAGACGTATGCATATAGGGTTCTGCCTCCGTCATCTTGTGGAACAGGCTGCTGTGTGGAAACGAGTGTCTCAAACGGCAAAAATGGGGGTCGTCAGTGAAATTTTAACTCTTCGCTGAGATAAAACAATTCCCTTTAGATCCAAAAAGTATTGGGGTCTTGGTAGGGTAGAGGGGGTAAGACGCATACGTTATGGGAGAATGTGTCTGTACCAATCCTGCCTGGATGGAATTGCGTCATGTTTTCTTCGTTAAGTTCTGTGATCTTTTGTCTACACTCGGATAGAAATTTGGGACTCTAGAACTATGCGAAGTGTGCGAAATTTGTTTTTTCTTGAGACCATGTAAAAAGGCGTTTTGCCCCGATAGCGGGGTAAAACGCCCTAGCCCCGGGTAAAACGCCGTCATATAACACCCAGCGCATACTGTATCTCGTTATATGAACAAGTGGGAACATTGTTGTGATCACGCTTTACGATAATGTTGTGACAAAGTGGGCAAGTTATTCGAGGCATTAAAGCCCGACACAGCAAAAATAAGCAGGTAGGATTTTTACCTATCAACGGAAAACGCGAAAGCAATTTAAGATAGAGCCCCAACATATTTTAGGGGCACAAAGCACATTAAAGCGCCTCCGGTTCATTCTGCCCGCAAGTGGTTCTTCTTCGGTACGTCTTCCCATATTCTGGAACAGGATGTCAAGGTAAGATTAGGATGGAAATGTGTAATCTGGAAAATGTAGTTAACGACGATGATGGTTCGGGATCGCCATATGCAAACAGTGCTTCGAGCAGATCCATGACGAAGGTAGGTATTTAATACATCGGCGGATCCAGGAGCAACTTTTGTAGGGTCCAAACCAACGTTTCGGGGGAGTAAATTGAGAAGAAATCTCTAAAACGCAGTATTTTTTACGAAAAAACGGCCAAAACTTGCCCTTGAGGGGGAAAATATACTTTTTAGGCTTTGGAGGGGCCACGGCCCCTTTAGCCCCCTTTGGATCCATCAGTGATTTAAGACCACCCCTCAAGATGACCAAATGAGAGCAAACGCGAAAACTTTCCTGTTTGCTATAGGAACTAATATTTGAAACTCAATGTCTTCTGTCACGGTGATTTGTTTCTAACCCAACGTACTTCGCCATTACGACCAGTAGTGGTCGTGATGGTGGTAATAGTAATAGCAGTCCTACCTCCATGTCCTACCTATCCTAAGGACACACCCATCCATTGGGGTAAAACGCCTACCAAATATTGGGGTAAGGCGCCTGGGGCGTCTTACCCCCGCACTACACATGGGCGTCTTACCCACGTAGCAACGGCAGCGTCGCAACAAATATTACTCAATTCTGCGGCGTTTCCATGCCGCATAGTGGCTGTCAAAATGTGGCACAAACTCGCTGTTTCAACCTCACAAATTGCCGTGAGTGCATCTAAATCGCATACAGTACAATCGCAACTTTAAAATAGCTTGTTTTTATATCCAGAGGGGCAAAAACAACAAATGTTTGCTGAAAATTACTGGAGCAGACCAGGCGCGCCCAAACACGCTCAGGACCAGATCAGAAAGATCGCAACCAGAAAAAATAATAGATGTAGGCTCCAGTTCCTACGTCAGTCTGCAGATGCTAGTAGGCGTCTTACCCAGGTGGGCGCGTTACCCCACTCTACCCTACCCTTCCTACCCATGACCACTGCTAGCCCGTTTTTTTATTCTGACGGAACCCAGTTGAGATATGACTTTTTTTGGACAAGAGCAGAGACCGGAATCACCGGTCTCCTCCCCCGATGGTAGTGCCCATGTGCGTGAGTTGTTCTGCCTCCGTGATCGGCCTGTTTTATGGCGTTTCACGTGAACATAGAAGAAACATAAAAAGAGATCACAAGAAAAGCGGACAAGGATAAGAGACATAAATATAATCGTGGGCAGCCTTTGGCTTCAGCTTATCACAACCAAACCTGACCTATTTGAGCTGTCACTAGTGAGTCTGTGACAGGTGGCTATACACTGTTCCAGTCGACCTTTCCTATGGAAGGAGCGTGCGGCTGGTTAGCGTGCACTCCGTAACACCTCCACAAATACCCACCAAGTTATGGGGCTGCCTAGCAAGCACAGCGACCGAGTCAGTTAATCACTCAAAGTAGGAACATCGAGTCAGGTGGCTCCATTAAAATTCCCTTAGCTGGCTACTGAACGTGCTGGCAGTGTGCATTACACGCTGTAGAAAGTACATCAAGGAATAGTCTGACATATTGGAGTGAGCCCAGCACTGAGCCAGGTAAAATAATTTTAATGAAAGATATGTGAGGGTTCATGCCCTTTACATACCGTCTCACATTCAAGAATTTTCGTCATGCACAGCAGAATAGGGCACAAATTGTCCGGATCCGATAGATTTTCCATGCATCTTATTCAGTGTCTAGAACCATGCCCTAAACAGATGCAGATATGATCTTTATGAAGCCTGCCGGGTAGGATATGGGAATTATTACGATTTTTGTTTGAGTACCGTGACACCTCATAATACAAGGGTTTCGAGAACCGCTACATATCAGAAAAAAGCATGGCTCGTTGATAAGGTGTTCACTGGCCTGTCCCCTCGAATCCGGAAATGTAAAAAACACTGAAGATTATATATTCGGGCACAGCCCTTCATCAGAATCGTGGAGTAAATATCAATAATTCTCAGTCCTAGTATAGCCAGGGTCTGGCTACAATATGACTGAGAATTTTTGATATTTACTACGTGATTCTGATGAAGGGCTGTGCCCGAATATATAATCTTCAGTGTTTTTTACATTTCCGGATTCGAGAGGACAGGCCAGTGAACACTAGACCGGTCCAAAAAAATAAACAACGTTGCTCCTCATAGCTGTTTTTGTTCCTTGCCTAGTCAGTAATTCAGGTCATAAAAATTCAGGTCAATAGATCTATGGCAAATACCCGCGCTTTGATCTTCCCATTTTTTCATTAGTGGCCCCATTGCCTTGCAAGGAAAGGCCAGGTTTTTCATTATTTGATCTAGCAAGGTCATAGTATATATCACTCGATTTTCAATGATGAGAGGAATCTAATGAGCACAGTATATATCACTCGATTTTCAATGATGAGAGGAATCTAATGAGCACAAAGATTTTCCATAAGGCATCTCTGAGAGAATCTATAGGGGACAAGCTAAAATTTTCCACTATTAGCCTATGGGAAAGTCCTTGACCTCTGGTGATCTCAATATTGACCTGACCTAAAAATGATGGTTATAAATCCTCTTAGTCATAACAGGAGAAAGAGGATGTAGGAACATTTTTAGGTCAGGTCAATATTGAGATCACCAGAGGTCAAAGACTTTCCCATAGGCTTATGGTGGAGCAGTTTAGTTTTCCCCTATGGATTCTTTCAGAGAAGACTTATGGGAAATATTTTGAGCTCATTAGATTCCTCTCATCATTGCAAATCGAGTAATATATAATATGACCTTGCTAGGTCAAATAGTGAAAATAACCTGACCTTCACTTGCAAGACAATGGGGCCACTAATGGAAAATGGGAAGATCAAGGCGCGGGCACTTTCCATAAATCTATTGACCTGAATTTTTATGGATTTATTACTGACTAGGCAAGGAACAAAAACAGCCATGAGAAGCATCGTTTTTTTATTTATTTTTTTATCGGTCTCTTCAATGAACACCTTATCAACTTATCGGCATGCTCCTCGTCACATCACTTCAAAACCTATCAACGTTTGAAATCATTGCTCGCAAAATTTTGAGGTATTTACCCTACTCATATATAGACAGCGGGCACCGCTCCACTTAACAATTTTGGCGTTCACCAAATTGATATTGGGATTTTTTTAGAGAGAACAGCGCCTGAAATAGTTCCTAAGATGACATTACTAAAAGACGATTAAAGAAGCAAGAGGATATACCAATAATCATAAATGTGTAGAAAATCACTCTAGACTTAGCCACAATGCAGATAAAATAGTATTTAGGATCCACATTAAATGTCTGAAAGCAATAAGAGCCGAGAAGAAATACTGAGTGCCAGAGCTGGCCAAGGACACCACACAAAAAAATACTCTGAGCTTTGCTCTGCAAGTTGGGGCAATGTAAGGAATTAATAAATTATCTGTCTAATGTGAATCTAGGATAAGATGAAACATTCAAAGATAATCGTTGTATGATTTCAGACAATTTATTTCAAATCAAAAGTGTGCTTTGTATGTGTGAATTCATTGACAAATTATATTTCTGAACATGTAGCCTCAAAAGACTACATGTTGCCTCACCGAGAAGCACACATCATATTCTTAAATATTATTTTTCATCCATTATGGCTCATTCACATCGGAAAATCTGCGGACCACGCCTGGAAATATGTTTTTGACAATCTCCCCACGCGCTTTTGTGACTTCGGCGGACAGAAATCTTTGCAGATTTTTCCAGGTGTGAATGACGCCAGTATAGCATCTTTTCTTCTGTCGGGCAAAAAGGGAGGGATGTAGACGGAACAGTGCCCTCATGATTGAGAACTTAGCGCCCCGCCCTCACTTCCTTCGCCCAGGCGCCCTTTGAAACCGCCGCGGCGCTCCCTCAGGCGTCAATGTCCCTTCTCTCTCCCACAGGATGCCGGTATTGCACCCCCGAAATTAGCGCTCATCTGGCAGGCTTAATCTTACGAAACGGCGCTAATAGCGCTCACATCGAGATCCAAAACCAAACACTGCAGGCGTTTTTCACTGTATGTCACGTGCCAGGATTGAATATCATGCAGCCTCCTACGAAAAACTACCTCTCGTTTTAGGGGAGCTGAAGGAGATTTGGGAGAAGCTTGGATGAATTTGGTGGGAGGTGGCATCGAAACAAGTTCTATAATAAACAGTAACTTAACGACAAACCAGCTATTGAAGTGCTACGGCGTTGCGAACCCTGCACCTGTTAGATTCCAGTGGAACAGACTGTTCCGGACCAGGCGAGGTGTGAACAGTGGCGGATCTACCAGTCGGTTGGGAGGCAAACCAAAGTCGAAAACAAAAAGTCGCGCAACGCCAAATTGCCAGAATAACTTCCCGGTACGGGTGTTTGAGCAAGAACAAAAAAAAAACGTCACGAGCTGAAAAATGAGCTCAAGATCCTTTTCCTATCCAAGGCCCGATATTTTCACTGAACTTAACTGGTTCTGTTTGAAGTTGAGAGTTAAAGCACCAAAATGTTGCCTATAAACTTAAAAGGAGTAGGAAAAAAGGAGGTCGATCGCTTTGGGGGGCAAAAACATAGTTTTGCCCCGAGCTTTCCGTTTGGGGGCAATTGCCTTTTGCCCCCCGGATCCGCCACTGGGTGTGAACCCCGGTCATTCCTATAAAACTTCCGTGCAGAAACCGGCATGCCGGCCCCTATAACACGGCAAAAATACCCGTGGGAGACGTTTAAAAAAACATACGGGTCGTACAAACGCGGCGTAAGACCAATTGCTCTTTGGAAAAACATTGTTATGAAACAAACCTTTGGATTAGCCTAGAGCTAATGCTTAATGCCACCTAAAATACGATGACAAGCAAGACAGCCTAAAAAAATCAAAAACCAAAACCAAAGGCTAAGGTAAAGAAAGAAAACGGGAAAACGTCGGTCTGCCCCCGACGACGGTCCAAGACCGAAACGTTTATTACCCACCCCACCCTTTTCTTCTTATCTTTACCTGACGACCTTTGGGCTTTTAGGGTAACTTTTAGTTCGGACTTGGCGTTTAGGCGCCAGTCTTTAGCCTTACTGTCATCTATCATCTTTAGGGTCCTAGGTCATTCCCACAACACTCTGCGGTTTATGGCACCCTATCTTCAGCAGGCCTTCCGAGAACTTAGAGCTAATGCTCCTAAATTTTAGGCCCATACCAAAAACCAATGTCTCACAATTCAACGAGCATTTTCGGGTTTGGCAAATGCTCCACCACTTGAAGCATGGTGAGTATCCACCACCTCAAAGTGGGCTCCCCAAAGCCAGCAGCACGCTGCGTTTTAATTGGTTGCGACCGCTGGCGCTAGCGTCCCCATTGGCCATCCGCAGTGGCCCCTCAGCCACCCCGGCGGCCGGCGCCTGTCACCTCAGTGCGTGGCCGTACCGAACACCCTGCAGAAATGCGTGTAGCGTTGTGCGTGCGACCAATCAGGAGCAAGGACACCAGTAGTCGTTTAACCGCTTGAGCGGCGCGGCCAATGGTGTGCGCGGACGGAGCGGCAGCGTTCCCGGATGTTGGTGCACACTGCGCGTGCACGGCTCATCACGTGAGCACCCACTGCGGGTCTGTTCCCTTCAGGCAAAAAGCGACGGGAGGGTCAGCGCTTTGGCTGCAGTTGACGCACTAAATGATGTTGTCTGGACGCTGTGAGGAGTTTGAGTTTACTGTACCAGAGAGTCGGTTGGAGGGTCTGAATCTGATTAGGGAGTTTAGGACTTATTCACAGTAGCACTGGCAGTTTTTCCAAATTTGACACAGTAAGCATGAACAGATATCCACCCCGATTCCGTACGATACGAGACAATTCAAACAAATACATTTGGTTTCTGATTCGTATCCTGACACTTGATTTAGTCGAATCGCTTTTCAGCTGAGTTATCTGAGTTTGAATGGGATCGCTTTAGGTCGCTTTTCATCTCCCTGTTCCAGTCCGGACAAATTGCACGTCCATTCTTCAGGAACGAACCTATGTTCTCCTTTGGACGGTGGCAGGATCGTGATCACTTATTGTAAGATTTTGACGTCTGACCTCGAATAGCTATTTCAAGGTTTATTCTGTCCACAATACTCCACGACTGGCACAATCACTCGTGTAAAACGCGCGTGAAATAGGACAGAAAAAACATGCAATTAAGTATAAGCATACAAGCGTGCATAACGACTGAAAAGTTCGAGCCTTGCGTCTAGATTTGTTGGTCACTCAAAGCTGATTCAATCTTGCTAAGTACAAAGTCTCTGGGCCAGCCTCTGGGTGAATTGAGTGGGTCCACAACAAATGGTTCAGCTTTTATATTTATCTCACATTAAGTTTGTGCATACATAATCCCTCAGTTTGGTTGCATTAGATTCAGGGAAATTATGTTATAGAGGCAAGCATATGTTTGAGTTAGTTGAGTCAGAGTCGGGAAAGAACTGAATCTGATTCAGAATGTTTTCCGTTTTGTAGCAAAATTCATTAAATGTAACTCAGCGAAACTTTGAGATTATCAGAAATTACCATACCTTATATGGGTGTAAACTGTTTTATTTCCTTTTGACTCACCAATTGAGTCGCAAAGTCAGGGTTTACCATTTCCAGACTGTGTCAGTCCCCAACAAGTCCGCTTTCATCACCAGCCACCCAGTCTGACCCCATTCCAACCCACTTCACCACAATACCAAGCACGGACTGTCCTTCGCCACCAGTCCCAATTTGCATCTCTAAACATTTCTTCGCCACGACGCGACGTCCACCCAGGCGATGAATGTGAGCGCTCGGGTTATCACGTAGGCAAAAGTTGCATCTCTGTCTACCTGCCGGCGTGACGAGAGAAATAGCAGAGGCGTTAAGAGCCGTTCGAGGACGATACTTAGCCGTAAGTCTGTTTGTGCTGCACACAGAGGCTCAGCACTGCAGACGGGCCCTCTAGAAGCCACCTGGGCCAGAGCTGCCCCAAATTCCCACCACGATGCGCGAGATGAGTGTCCACACACGTGCAGCCTTTTGAGCGTTCTCGGTGTAGGGCTTTATATTTACTAAGTAATAATCGCAACGACACTCGGCGAAAATTAAAACACAACGAAATAAATGCGACTTGCATTTCGGGAATCATGTTTTATAATTATTTTCAAATATGATGGCAGTCGTATATTTCATAATGAAGAAGACTCAACCTGACTGCGGTACCAAAGACAGGCAATCAATCAGTTCTAAACAGGCATTACCCACACATTGAGCCTTTCGGGTCTGTTGTAGACATATTTTATTAAAAGACGTTTACGAGCTTATCTGTTCGGACAGTTTTCATGCACGTTCTTGTCAGTGAATGCATAAAATAAGGCTTAGGTGATATGAAATGGCGCGAAAACCATTGCATATCTAAACGTATGAATGAATATACTTAAAAGCTATAAAAATTATGTCTACAACAGATCCGAAAGTCTGAAAACTGTCGGAATGCCGATTAGAAGCCTCAATCGTGACGTCTTTTGTCAAATGCTCCGCTTTGAGGTGGTCCACCGGAAATTGACAGAAAATCGAAAACATTATCCATCTCACTTCGTGCTAAAGCTGTATATTATGAGTGACTGGAGAAGCCCGATACAATAAATCATATTTTCCAATATTTGTACATAACTTCTAGGCAAATTATCGAACACAAGAATCTACGATAGGTACGCTGATTTGCTTTGCAAATTTGGATTTTTCATGGAGCAAACTTTTATGTGCAAATGTAGGAAAACTAGCGCGCCAAAATGACTTAACAAATAACAAAGGCAATTACCCTTCATTGCCGGACGCCGGGAAGGAGGCATTCTGGCCATGCCCCCGCCCCCCCAGCGCTGGTAGGGGGCCAAACTATCTTTTGCCCTCCCCCGAAAGGCCCGAGAATGTTTTGAAAAAGTGTTTACACAAGGTCTCTCGAGCAATTAAATATTTTCTCCCACCCCCCCCAAAGGAGAGCAATCATGTACTTGGAGCGGTAGCTTATAGTGAGTCTGTCGAGCACCCAAATCGCACGTCCCCCCCCCCCCCCCAGGAGGCAGACATGGGTTTGACACCCCCAAAACTCGGGTCTGTGTCCGCCCCGTTTACCCTTATAACAGCGATTCTCAAACGGTGGCTCATGACATCACTTAGGATAACGGAGCCTCCCTGCGGGGAAAGGAGGACTGTAGTTCGGCCAATAATTTAACGTCATGACAGCTTCAATGCTGCCCTCATTGTCAAATGAGCATGATGGAACCCTATTCCGGCAGGCTCTCCAAGAGCTGAGGACATTTGAATGACAGGCTGTTGTTGAGTGCATTAGTTAGTTTGATGACGTAACGCTCAGAAGGGATACTCCAGAAGTTTGCCTGCTAAATATTTTGGGATATGATATCTAGCCGTGTCCCAAAAGTTGTTATCATTTTATTTTATCATCATCAGTTGTTTATTCTCTTCATATACGGAGAACATATAGAGCAGAGCGAGATAAAGAGAACAGACGAATCAATGTGGCAAACAAAGCATAGAGTTCAGAATACAAAGGAGAGGCAAACCAATTTCAAACATTGTTACGGAACAATTGACAGAAGCAAGGACGTTGTTAACCGTACAGAAAGAAGCCTTCAGTTAAGTGACACACTAGCCAATTAGAAGCAGCGATAGAACATAAACATAAAGAGAAAAACAGTAACGGAAAAATAAAGCTCTCCCGGGAGTTATCCCTTTCAAGGCAGTTTTTGTAACATGGCAGAGCAGCCTGATATGATGGTTATTATTTGATATGATGGTTATGATGGTTATTATTTGATATGATGGTTATGATGGTTATTATTTGATATGATGGTTATGATGGTTATTATTTGATATGATGGTTATTATTTGATATGATGGATATGATGTTTATTATTTGATATGATGGTTATGATGGTTATTATTTGATATGATGGTTATTATTTGATATGATGGTTATGATGGTTATTATTTGATATGATGGTTATGATGGTTATTATTTGATATGATGGTTATGATGGTTATTATTTGATATGATGGTTATGATGGTTATTATTTGATATGATGGTTATGATGGTTATTATTTGATATGATGGTTATGATGGTTATTATTTGATATGATGGTTATGATGGTTATTATTTGATATGATGGTTATGATGGTTATCATTTGATATGATGGTTATTATTTGATATGATGGTTATGATGTTTATTATTTGATGTGATGGTTATGATGGTTATTATTTGATATGATGGTTATGATGGTTATTATTTGATATGATGGTTATGATGGTTATTATTTGATATGATGGTTATGATGGTTATTATTTGATATGATGGTTATGATGGTTATTATTTGATATGATGGTTATGATGGTTATTATTTGATATGATGTTTATGATGGTTATTATTTGATATGATGGTTATGATGGTTATTATTTGATATGATGGTTATTATTTGATATGATGCTTATGATGGTTGTTGATATGATGCTTATGATGGTTGTTGATATGATGCTTATGATGGTTGTTGATATGATGCTTATGATGGTTATTATTTGATATGATTGGTTATTATTTGATATGATGGTTATGATGTTTATTATTTGATATGATGGTTATTATTTGATATGATGGTTATGATGGTTATTATTTGATATGATGGTTATGATGGTTATTATTTGATATGATGGTTATAATGGTTATTATTTGATATGATGGTTATGATGGTTATTACTTGATATGATGGTTATGATGGTTATTATTTGATATGATGGTTATGATGGTTATTATTCGATATGATGGTTATGATGGTTATTATTTGATATGATGGTTAGGATGGTTATTATTCGATATGATGGTTATGGTGACCATGAAATTTCTACCCAGCTGATAGCTCTGTCAAAATACGGTTGAGGAACCCTCTGAGCCGAGAAAACGAGGATGGATGCGCCTTGCCGGCAACCAAAGTGAAAATTGAGCATAGGTGAAGAAAAGGGAACAAATGTATGCATGTTGTCGTTATCATTTTCGTGGCAGGTTGTCACGCTCTCAAGAAAGTGTTTAAAGAGGTTAAGCATCCTATTGACACAACACTGAACCTGTTTTTAATCGATGTTTGTATATTCTGAACGGTGTGGTGATCCCATCCTTTGACTGCTGAAAAAAACAATGTTTTCAAGTGGGGAGGGACGGGAACCTTTGGTCTAGACTAGTTTGCTGAAAACATGTTAATAGATCCGAACCATGAAGAGAAGCTTGCTGAATCCCCTGCAGTAATTTATTATCCTGCGGGACAGGAGGGCTTACCCTAATCCATACATGGTGGCATGTGTACGCTTAGCGCCCGAACATCATTTATTACCCTATAGACGTGAACGCGTGATGCATGTCGTTTGCACCGCAGAAGGCATCAGAAGGACCCAGACAGGACCCGTGCGGGAACAATGCATTGAAACATCGATACTGCATTGATGCTGAGTCAGATCAATCGATCGGTGTCCGCCCTTTTCAAATGCTTACAAATCAAATGCTTACAAATAGCAACACAAATCTAGGGACATTGGGCTGGATTCAAATAAAAGTGTCTCTCGTCATGAAAATTGACCGTGAGGAAACTGATCAAAACGGTAAGGTTCGTCACCTTACCCAAAATCTGAGGGTTTGGGAGGACAAATCCCCTGGACCCACCCCCGGGGCCGACACGATGCTCTATCGTTGGTAAGGCATATCTTTTCGAAAACAACTGAGATGCCTGAATTCGAAACATTGTTAAAAGCTATTGTGTTGAACAAAGACTAGCGTAACAGAACGTATTTTAGTTTCCCCAGGGGCTTCTCCAGGCTCTGGGGTTTCATAGAACCAACGATTTTAATTCCTCAAAAATAAAAATAAAAAGTCGCCCGGCAGCTCAGTTGGTAAAGCGTTGGGCTCCGGCCCGCTGCTCAGGAACATGCAGTGGCAGTGTATATGCAGACTTAGGATCGATTCCCCTGAGACGCTTCAGTGCTGAATAGTTTACCCGACGTAGGTCGGCTGGCAACTGACTGGTAAGAGGATGACCTAAGTGAGGCGATCGTCCCCGTGCTTTGTGGGACGTTAAACTTTGGCTTCTAAATTAACCCTTCATTTTGGGAGTAGGTCGTTCGGGTGGTGGGGTCGGGGTCGCCGTGACAAGTCCCTTGTTGACTTTAGTGGACTCCGACTTCAAAAACAGAACTGGGAACACCTTGGACAAAATGTATAAAAATTATATTTCAGCACCGTGGAGACGTTGGATTCAAAGTACTCGTGCACACCCGAAGAGATTTTACATGACTGCTCTGACTGATGGTGCGTATCTCCCAGAAAGTCTCTGCCTTCGTCCCAGTCGGCAGCACCAATCCACAGAGCTCTGCCGCCGCCTGCCCATCATTCATCTTTCAATCATTCATTCCACAAATATGCATACAGCGTCGTTTATCACTGTCACACCCCTCCATCATAGAATCAATAGTTAGCCCCACAACCAGTGGCGGATACAGGGGTGCCTAGGGGGCTCAAGCCCCCACCCCCGCCCCCTTCGAAATGT
Source organism: Lepas anatifera (assembly GCA_034440635.1). Classification (NCBI taxonomy): domain Eukaryota; kingdom Metazoa; phylum Arthropoda; class Thecostraca; family Lepadidae; genus Lepas; species Lepas anatifera. The sequence continues at coordinate 1,331,430 of JAOTON010001929.1, read as the reverse complement.
GTAAGTGCCTATAGCCAATGCGTAGGCGGAGGCTGATCCGAGGCAATGGTGGGCTGTGCTCGAGCCCCCTAGCTCCCCCCCAAATGAAATCCTGGATCCGCGACTGCTCCCACTTAATGATGGCCGCAAACTTCCGGGTCATGGCTGTTGTTGCACGAGTCATCGTTTGGAGGGAAGGGGGATTCAATAATTCAAATTCAATGTTGTCCCCTAATTTTAGCATCAACTGCTATAGCAGTGAATCTCAGAAGAGAAAGATCTTATATCTTCTGATCGTGCTCCTTTCCGAAGAGAATCTTCTTGAGGAAGGAACAAAAGGTGTCATGGACGGGCCCACGTAACACCGAAGCTGCTGCATCCACGTTCACGGCACATCAAACGCCGAAAGTTCATCGCCGTGGGCGGAGCGTAGCCCTGCTGACGTCATCATCCTCCCCTTATGACGTAACACACATCCGGCACCTGTCGAATGGTTGATGCGAGACCACCGATCCATAGGCGGATCCAGGTCTTCCCAATCGGGGGACATCTCGATCAGAAGGCACTTTTTGGACCAAGAGGGCGCCATTTCTGACGGTGCAGTATATCAGGAAGACGTCCATCGCACCGTGCGGTAGCCAGTATTTGTATACTGCAGAGGGGCTGCGGTAGTGGAGTGGTCAGCGCAGCTGGTTTCCACGCAGCCGACCGGGTTCAAGGCCCGGGGGCTTCCCTGAACAAGGGGCAAGCTGGCTCCCAAGAAACCCTTCCAACAGGAAAAATTAGGATTATTATACTGGAGATGATTAGGATAATAAGGAATGTTTCAGGGGGCTCCAGGACAGTTCCAGGAGGCCAAACACGTTGCGAGGCTGCCGATTGCTCCATTGAGAGGGGGCTGCCTCATGCTGCATAGGCCCGCCTACACATCGGCTGTCTCATGATGTCTTGATGTGCCCCCACAGGGGACTCCCCTGGTGCATCACGACACTTCTATCACGGCAGGACTTCCCCGAACATAAATGTAGCGTCAGCTGTTGCTGTCAAACACCCTCTGCAAACGGGATTTCCGCAGTGCATGGCCGAAAGCGTACATGGTTTATGTTTTTGGCGATGCAAGTCAATTCACAATACCTATAAGGTTTGGCATCCTCAAACGTACGTTTGCATATCAAACGTTCTCTCGTGGGGTCCATGATACGTCCCCGATATCCCTGAAAGGTAGCTTTCCCCAGGATGCGAGTAGCAGCTGTCTTGAATGCAATCGTGACCTCTTAACCCGGTCAAATGTGGCACTTTTGAAATTTTGCTTGGATGCATTGGGGATTGAGGATCCCCAATGCCATCGAATTACAAAGTTGCATCCTTGTAACTGGCACGCACAGTGATTTGTTTTACTTGTATATTTTTAGTTTTTCGATTTTAGCTCGGTTTTAATGCATTCTGTTTTTTCTATGTTTCACCCCCATGACGTAAAAAATCAGGCCATAGGATTTGACCAGTGCTTAGCCATTAGCATAACTGAATGCAATAGATAACGCTCTGATCACTGTGGGGATGTTTGCAAGAGCATCCACAGATATTTTGACTGGGGGAAGGGGATCGGTTCAAAACAGCCGACCACCATGACAGGGTTTGGGAACGGAACTAAATTTCTGTACGGAAGTGTATCATCGAAAGAGGTAGATTTCCACAAAACTTTTCGCGACTAACCCGGAAAAAATCATAGAAACAGTGATATTGAAAAAAATTGGAAAAATTGACTGAAATGGATAAATATTGTTTGCTTCTAGGAGGAGGTTTCATCGCCAGATTACACCCTTGGATTCGCCCCACCCTCCCTTACCGACGCAACTAAGCTTTAACAAATTAGGGTACATGTGCGCAAGTTTAGATTGATAGGATAGAAGAGAGGCCGGCCCAGTGCCACAGGTTTGGAATGAACTTCATCCTAGTTCATCATTGGGGTCCCCGCCCTGTTGGAAACACCAGTTAGACGTCAGAAATATGTTATGGGTTTCAGAACATTTATTCATCTTAACCCGCGCCCCACCGGGGTCCTGTGCCACCTCCACCGGGCCATCGATGGCCCCCTCCTCTAACTCCGAAAATAGGGGGTTAGCGCAAATCTGCAAAGTGCATTAGAAAGCTCTTGTGAATTCAGTAAGAAATTAATTTGCATGTTTAAGCGCTTAGGTCAATGGTTTGACCTCCCGAGGTCAAGTTAGGTCAAGATAGGCTATTTTCACTAAAATATGCAATGCTTAAGCAAACTGGGTATAACTCTTATGCCATTAGAGCTATTGAGATCTGGTAAAGTACATTTGATAGGAAAATGCCAGACCCTTTTCCGCTATTTAAAACTTAATGACCTCCCGCCAGTTGATTGACCTCCAGAGGTCACCTCGTGACCTAATATGACCCGAGGTCACGAAGGGTCAGAAAGTGACTTTTGCCGTATATCAAATGAATGCCAGTGACAAGACACACACGATGATGTTTGATTCAGCGCTCTAACGTAATTAGATCAAAAGTTATTGTCAAAATACTGTTTTTGACCCCTGGCGACCTTGGATGACCTTAGATAGGTCAAAGGAAAAATATGGTTACTGGGATCCGTGAAAGAGTGTCCAAGGACGCTTTTCTGAGAAAGGCGAGCATTTTAAATTATTTTTGTGACTTTGAAATCATAAGACAGCTTTCCCCATGCTTTTTCAAGGGGAGAGGTCACCTCGTGACCTGATGTCAGATCACGAAATCGAAAAATTCCGGATATACATCTTGTAGACCCTGGCGGGATCATGAATTATAGGAAGCTTCAAATTGATCGGGTTAGAAATGTAGCTCTTATAGAGCTCAAAATTTGAAGTGAGGTGACCTAGGTTGACCTCGCCTGGTGACCTGACCTTGGGTGACCCGGGGCAAAATTTTTTAGGGTTTATGGGAAAATGATGGGGTGAGAGGTAGAGCCCTCAACCGCGCTGCTGCGCCTCGGCGTTTTTCTGCCATCCTGAAAAACCTTAGGGGGTCATTGATGGCCCCGGTGGGGCGAGGAATAATCTGTATTAAGGGTTTAAATGGTATGCATGCCATACCTACAACGGCGTCGCCTCATATTTTTTAGAGAGCAAGGTGGATGCGGACCCAGCAATGAAAAAGATCAAGTTTTGTTTATATATTGCTTGTTCTGAGCAGGGATGGAGCCATGTAAAAATATGAACATGTCTGGCCCTTTTTTTTATTTTTTACCGGTGTTTTAGTTAGAAATGTGTTTTGATAACTGGGCTGGTTGGTTAGACGTGGGTCGCAGAGCAGGCGTTTGCTCATCTGTCTCTGTCCCATATTCATCGGCGTCGAACCAGAACATTGGGAGAGGCGTATTTTTCATGTTTCTTTCTAGTCAACGCTATAAGATTAATGGTTAAGAAACTTGAATATTGTATGGCCATGACCCTGTGCGCCCCCCCTGTTTTTTCCTACGGCTATGCCCATAGTGCCAACGGCCTTGCACAGCTGCACATGTTGAGCTGCACCTGGTACGCTGTCGTGTCAGCAGGTATACTGCACCGCCCGGCACAGCGGGGCTGGATTTTTAAGATGATTGGGGTGCCGAAATTCGAAACAATGTCAATAAGAGCCCTAATGCACGTGAATATAATATTAAGCCAATTTAAGCCTACTCACAGGCTTGACGAAGAACACAAAACCAATTTCAAATCCTTAAGATGGAAAACACGAAAATTTAAAGGACATTTCAACACTACGTTGGCATTTCATTGGGGGTGCTCAGGCACCCACAAAGAGATATAGCAACACTCTTGGCCTGGTATATTCTCCACGCAGCATGGTGCACTCATTGCACCAGTACTACCATTACCAAGGCCTTTAAATGTAGAGGTAGAACGCTCCGCTCTAAAAAATGGCAACCTCTGTTTCTAGACACTTCTACGTTTGTGACGTCAGCGATTGCTCTCGAGGTGGAGCCACCCATTCATTCAATGTAAATCGGCTACGGATCGTGGGATGTTCGTACGGTTTCAAGATGCATCTGGCGAGGGGCAGACGCAGGATTCATCACCCCACGTCCACAAAAAAGCAGTATTGTTTCCCGTAACACGCAACCTATCTGCTGAGCCACGTTTTCTACAATGCCTAGCGGCAATGCGTTGCTAAGCATTTCTAGTCGATCGCTGACGTCATCGCGGTGCGGAATGCCAGATTTGCGGTTGCCATTTTTGGCCTATGCTAAAAAGCCGGAGCGCAACCCCTGACCATTACTACCAGTACTAACAGTACTACCAGTCCTGTGGTGCACTCATAAATGTACTACACAGGTCAAGTACTTCCTGTAACAGTCCGGTAAACGGTTCCGCTTAGTAGATCTTGAGTGAATAAACTATGCTGTACCGCCGAGCATCCACTGAATAGTTATACTGCGCCGTAAGACATGAACTCCACATCTGAACAGCTATGTTCTACCAGTGCGGCTTCAGCGCCCTCCACTAAACATGGTGGAGGGAAGGATGCCGGGTAAGATTTGGCAATTAAAATCCCAGAATATACTTTAAAAAGGCAGATAAGTTCAATTCAATCTACAATTTGAATGGTTCGTAAAATAACATTTTACTTTTTAGGGTCAACTGTTTTGTTGCGGTTTTCGGCCAAGAAATCCCTCACCTCCACCTTTTTTATGGGAGGCCTTCCGATCAGCCTTATATAACCACCGAGGTTTGATGACGCCGCGCGTCAGGCTTATATGGCGCCGCAAACCCACACACTGGGGACAGGTACTGCCGGGACCCTGCGGGGCCGAATCAAGTCTTATAAAGGGAATCTTCCGGGCGTGTAGCTGGGACATAGCTGGGTCATAGCTGGGACTGAACAAGCAGACACTCAGAACCAGTGGCGCATCTATACTGGGTGTTTGAGGGAGGGGGCAGCGAGAAAAATTTCGCGAAAAGCATCGTTATTTTTTACGAAAACCGAGCCAAGTCGAGGTTATCCGAGAAAATATGTATTTCAGCCCCACCCCCTCGTCCTGGATCCGTTCAGAACTGCAGCGTCGCCATCTCCAGAGCTCGGCTCTAAAGCGTGGCTTCTTCTGCTCGGCACCAATAAGCAGCAGTTCATGACCGGATCGTTATGTGTCTGCTTACCCTTTCAGCATCCCAAATATTGTTGGAACAGGCGCACCTCTCGTCAGTGGCACGCCATTGCACTGAAAGGCACGCCACTGCAGGGGGCTGCCAGGAGGTTCCGGAGGGGGGGCAAAGTCTGGCGAATCACCGTCAACAACCCAACTTAGTTGTCATGTAACCGTGTGTTTAGTGCATGGGAAACGTTAAAAGGTAAGGCAAGGTCCATTGCCCCCCCTGGCTACGCCTCTGAGTTACCGGCAATGTGCCTTTCCGGGTACTTTACTCTGCCAAGGCCATGAGTGATACGCCTGAGGCTTTGGTCAATATATACATTGACAATGCTGTGTGCAGCATTCGCAGAACATGTATAAGGGACCGGCTCCTACCAGGCGGAGAACGCAAACAGCGGTGGGTCCTCTCGTTTCAACTGCTTCAACTTTTAAGAGGCTGTTTCTTATTCAGAGACAGAATGTATCCACACTAGCTGTGCCAAAATTGGTCACATGTCAGGGGTATTCCCGTTTTGATTTATTCCGTCAACGTATAGCCTGCTCATAATCATCTTTCCAATCATTTGGTGTTGAACAGTCGAAAAAGAATATTTTTAGAGTCTCGAGCCCAATCATAACCATAGAGGCTTAGAACACCCGGTAATGATGATATTGATGATTAGGGGTGGAATTATCAATCTTCCTAGACTGGATGGCGCAATAACCCAACACAGGAACCACACTTACAGACTATATACCAGAATGTGCAAAATTCAGAAAATTCAGAGCAAATCTGGGCCACATTCAAAGTTTCTTCGACGAATCCGCGTTTGGGCACGATAAATATCTATCTGAATCCAGTACATGTCCCCGAAGATGCAGCTGAGTAAAGATCAAAATCACTAGCCAGACGCCTTCCAGAAGTGGTATCCAGTTTCAGATGTCGCCTTCAGTTTGACGTCATCCGTGCAAATGTGAACTCCTCTGCTGAGTAATGTACAGCCTAGGCATACCATATCTGGCCGAACGCTTCATCGGACAAATGTATGGAAATGGAATATTTCTAAATTTGATGCTATTCTGAATTTCATTGCCTGGCGTCCATTCGAAACATATTTTTTGGAAGAGGCACGGTACTGTACTTCCATAGCAACCAAGGTCAAAGCTCGCAGTAATAAACAAACGGTATTCAATTAATTGGAGACAGTCTGTATGATATAATATGAATATCATAAACACAATCGTCCAATAGCAAATCGCAAGTGGGAAGTGTCACTAAGGGAAATTACATGCAGGTGTGTTCGCTAAAGGAAATTACAATCGGGAGTATTTTCTGAAGAAAATTATAAGCGGGAATGTTTACTGAGGGCAATTACAAGCGGGATTGTTTACTAAATGAGATTTCTAGCGGGAGTGTTTGCTAAATGAAATTATAAGCGGGAGTGTTTATTAAATGAAATTATAAGCGGGAGATTACTAAGGGAAATCACAAGCGGGAGATGTCTCCATGGGAAACCACAGATGGGAGGTAATCCCACAGGGGTCAAAAAGTGTTCAATGTGTCACCATTCAAAATGTCAAACCATAAATGTGTCACCAAAATGGCTGCAAAATGTGGCACGCTTTGCATTAGTAGGATACCAATTCATACTCCTGGACCATCCTAGTTGCTTAAAAACACTACGAGTTCAAGTTGCAGGTGCCAATTTTGGCGATTTGTCGCCGTATTTTCTGGAGGAAACATGTCGGCTGATTTTTGTCACCTTGCTCATCTTGGCCTGCCACCATTTAGAATGCCAAAATGGTAGGTTTTTCGACCCCTGTAATCCCAGGGCGAATTACAAGCGAGAAGTGTTTACTGCGAGAGCCGGGCCGTGCACGGTACGTACATTACCGTTTCGGACGTCACCAGGAGGTGCATATACAACCCGAGTGTCGGACCACCCGCGGCGGCCGCATACTAAGGAGCCGGGCGCCGCCCGACACCCAACCCCAGCGCGCGCAGGTTCAGGGGGGGCTCCAGCCAGGGCCCGAACAGGGTGGTACGATGGAAGAAGCTTTGTGTAAAGTTCAGAATTTGACTTTTTAACTTTTTACCACAAGTAAACAGTCTCGCACTGCACCGCCCTTGGACTCGGGCGCACCAGATCACCGAACTTAACGCGCTGACCTTTAAGCGAGCATAGCAACTCAGTAGCGCCACATACATAACGATCCCAGCAATAAAGGTGAGTCGATCAATGCGTGAGAGCAATTCGCAGATTTCACTTATGCTGCCAGCGGCGGAGATAGATATAGCCTGTTTAAGATGCAGACCGGCTCGGTTCAGTGGTAAGATTCACTAATTTGAAAACTTGGGCCACGCTCCGGACGGATGGAGTGCTGCAGGGTTCTATTAAGGCCGAGCTGCGAGATAGCCTTTGATCAAACAGGAAGAACAGTTACTACGGGACCGTTCTGTTTTAAAGGTATGACTGTGGAGCTGTCAACTTACAGTAGAATTTCACATCAAGCAGAATGTTCAAAGAGCCTGGAAAGCTAAAAGGAAAGCTTTCCAGAACCGCGGTTGTGGATGACCATTCCAGAACCGCGGACCGGCGGTTGTGGATGACCGGCGGACCGGCAGATTTAATTTGCAAGATTATACTGGGATCCGACACAACATCCTTAAGCCCTTTTCGAAGTACTTCCGCATGCGAGCACTGTATAAATACATGGGGAATAAATCGCATGGCTAGCATCGATTTCCATCCACAACTTCCGCTGGATCCCCTATACGCATCGATACCATCTGCCTAAAAGGTGTGTGCTATCAAGATATGGGTATTAACTTTCTATACATTGGCGGACGCAGGGGGGGGCAGTCCGGCCATGGCCCCACCAAAGTGCTGGAGGGGGGGCCAAACTATCTTTGGCCTCCCAAACGCCGGATAAATTTTTGAAAAAAGGTGTTTACACTAGATCTGTAGAGCAAGCAATCTTCGCACCAGCTGTTAGTTTCAGGTAGCAAAAAGCAAATGGACTGGTTTTCAATTTAATAGCACAACCATATCTTCTTATTCCACATGGATAATATTTAGCGTGTGATGACGGATTGTGGGTAGTGGTTTCTCCGTCAGCTGACTGAAGGTGCCACGTGCGAACGGAAAACTGCCCGCGGAAGCACTGTGAACAAGCCATTAGAACCGCCGGTCATCCACAACCACCCAAAGCCGTTGGTGATTTATCGGCGACCAGAGCCGAACATTACCCCAGGCGTTAGTCCCCAACAGGGTACGCTTAGCCGTGGATTAAAAACACACAGCTCGAGTCGTAGGAAAATTTACCACCGGTCGCTGGCTACGGATTGCTGTTGACGTACACACTGATGGAGGTGACCGCGGTTGTTATGCAGGGTGGACTGTTGCAGGGGTTGGTGGCCGGTGGACGTCACCCGGATACCTACTTCTTTCACAGGAAACATTGCCGGAATGGCAAGAGTCTATACAATATGGCGGAAGCCATGCAAGTTTACGATGTCGTCTAGAACTATACATCTCGGAGCTTTCATGGACCAAATCGGTTCTTACAAAGTCGGGAGCTGTAGGCTTTCAAAATTGTGACCACATTTTCAACAGTTTGCATTATGTTAGCTTCCGCAGCCTGAAACGGCCTTCCAATTAGACCCTGGCGGGTATGGCACTCTACACCCCGGCTTCTATCACGAGTTGTTACTCCCACCTAACTGGTACAGAGCTCTACACCCCGGCTTCTATCACGAGTTGTTACTTCCACCTAACTGGTGCAGAGCTCCACACCCAGGCTTCTATCACGAGTTGTTAAATACGGACAGCACAGCATACAGTGTTACTTCACTAACGGACAGGCACACCCGGCTTCATCACGAGTTACCACCACGGTAAGAGCCCGTTCCACAACGCAGAGCCCACACCCCGGCTTCTATCACAGTTGTTACTTCCACCTAACTGGTACAGAGCTCCACACCCCGGCTTCTATCACCAGTTGTTACTTCCACTTAACTGGTACAGAGCTCCACACCCCGGCCTCTATCACGAGTTGTTACTTCCACCTAACTGGTACAGAGCTCCACACCCCGGCTTCTATCACGAGTTGTTACTTCCACCTAACTGGTACAGAGCTCCACACCCCGGCCTCTATCTCGACAACGGTCATGTTCTCGAAAAACATTTATGTGCGAAGCATGCGTTATTACATAATATGTAGCCGCCTATTGTTATCGCCCAGCCAACATAACCCCACCAGGTTTTTGTCCTGTTTTTGCAGTTGAACTTATACAGCCAACAAATCAGTAGGCTATTTTCCAGGCCCCAAAATGTTTCAGTAAGACCGCTACCGGACCAGAGTTCTTTCCTACCTGTCCGCTTAAGACCTTTAATTTTGGGCGCTAAAATAAGATTCAACCGAATCATAATCAACCGAAACTGGTCCTGCCTATGAAAGACACTTGGGTCAGCCTGGTGTGGACGGGGTAGGCGGTCAGGTAACCTGCAACCCCCGAAACCGGCTGAATAAGCTGTGGGGCTTCAAAGGCTGAAGGAACTACGTTTGGGCTCTGGGCAGAGCCCGTTATACTCTTTATAGAGTACGTAATGACCGAGAAAGTTAAGATCCAAACTGGTTTCTGCTGGTAATTTCGCTACAAATCCAAGACAATTCAATTGCGCATTACGATTGCAAAGAAATCCGATTCATATATAAAAACACTAAAATATGAGTATAAATATACTTTGGATTGCAAAATACCTCAATTCTCTGGTCAATCCAGACCAATCTCTAAATCGAGTTGGATGGGATATTAATTCAGATATTCAATCTGTGAAGCGCTCAAACTATTTATCACTGTCTAATACCAGTGACATCTGTTGGCACAAAGCGGAATTAATCCCCGGCCAATATCCCCTCTCTGATGCCATGAAACGTGATGCACTGAATGTCCGCCTTACTTCCCCGCAGATGAGACAAGTTTAATGGTTGCTGAGTCCTCTTTATGGTGCTCTTGGCCCATTTGCCTATCTCGATGACGGCCGCCGGGGGGGGTGCAATGGTGTAGTGGCCGGTGCGTCGGATTTCCACGCGGCTGACCCGGGTTCAAGGCCTGGTGAATTCCCTAGGCAGGGAGTGATTGGATCCCGAGAATCCCTTCCGAGAGAGAGAGAGAGAGAGAGAGAGAGAAAGACAGAGAGAGAGAGAGAGAGAGTTCGTGATTTACAACCCTGTAAGTTTTTGTGTCGCTAAGCCCCAAAAACCATTCAGGACGATTGGCCAAGTCCAAAAATGTAGCGGTTTTGAAACAAAATAGCTCAAAACTGGCAGTTATTACTGGTCTATTGAGAACGATAGAGTAGCTCTCAAGTAAGAGCAGGTCCGTCGTTGTGCTATTCGGTTATTAACACGCGCGTTGACGGGGGCGGGTACCCGCCCCCCCTCGGGTTTTTCGACCCGCCGCCGCACTTGGCATACTTTTTTACCTTTTTTCGCTCATCATTTTTACAACTTATGTGACAATTGTAATGTTAGGTCATCTCAGGTCAGGTTAGGTTAGGTTAGGTTAGGTTAGGTTAGGTTAGGTTAGGTTAGGTTAGGTTAGGTTAGGTTAGGTTAGGTTAGGTTATGTTAGGTTAGGTTAGGTTAGGTTTGGTTAGGTTAGGATCAAGATCAAGAGACCTGACCTCAAAAAAGTTTAAGATAGCATAAGTCGGAACAGGGTGAACTTATCCGATTGAAACTCATATAATAGAATGGGCCCACCGAGTTCTCTAACATTTGTTCCGGTATTTTTATATCGATGACCTAAGGCCAGGTACGAGCCATGACCTCAACATCGGAAATACATGGGAAAATGGTTTTAACTAAATAACTTAGTAGCGGATGGTGATAGAGCGTTTATTTTAACTGCATTAGATTTGCGTTGTCTTTGCGGTTCTAATGATATGCATTTTAGTTCTAATTTCACCTTGACTTGACCTCGGGTCAGGTCAAATCCTTTATTTGACCTAGCAAGATCATACCATACATCATTCGATTCGGCTTGCTGCGAGGATTGATACAGTTCAAGTCATTTTGCTCTATATTTACTTGTTCAGATGTAATGACCGAAAACTTTCATTTACATGTTTTCCCTATGGCGGCATGTTTTGACCTCTAGCAGGGGCGTAGCCAAGGGGGGCGGCAGGGACAGTCACCCCCGCCCCCTGAGGCCCCCTTTTCGGGGCGGCGCCCTCCCCGGAGCGAAATCCTGGCCACGCCCTTGACCTCTAGTGACCTTAAGTATGACCTGAAAAAAAATGGTTCAAACATTTTCGATGGAGAAGTGGATGGGCTACCCAACGCTGTTTACCTTTTTTCACTACCTACCACGGTTCTCGAGATCTTTGGGGGTGCATACCTCCCCCCCCGTCAAAGGGAAGGTAGCTCAGACCCCGTCGATGCGCGTGTTAAATTCCTTAGCCTCTAGTAACCAAAGAGTGCGCTTACTATTCGTTTTCAACCAGGAAGCGAATCATGTACGCTGTTTTTGATTTGGCAGCAAATTGTAACGATACTTGTAAGAGAGCTCTGGGCCAACAGTCTCACCGTCAATTCCGGACTTATGAGACATTATCCCATCAATCAAGGGCATCCCAGATCGATGATGTACCACACACAGCCACGGGGGTTTCCCCTTATTAGACTGGCTGCGTACACCTCTCAACCTCGGCGGGGAGACCACTGTCATCCATACATTGTTCCTCGAATTTAGCGCAGGTCCATAGTATGCGAGATTAGGTGGCATCGTGACGTCAGTAGTAACGTGACGTCACTGGACTGCAGGTGCCCCAGCACACAAGGATAACTGCTCTTGGGGGGTGAAGTTTTGTGTGTGGGTTTCCCAAAACATTTCAAGAAATGTCCGCCAGGGAGATTATCCAACCTGAGAAAGCTCCCCTGCCAGGGAGCGTATTGTCTTTCTGCCACGGCGGCATTCGGAGAAATCGTGTTGGCAGTGAAACCGGCTGGTGCTAAGGACGCCTGTATTACTCTTAATGAGACACCAACTAGGAGAAAGGCTTTCAGATACACGTACTTAGCAACTAACATATTTTCAAAGTAAAAAACATACCTTGGTGGAAAAGGCTAAGAAACTATTATCATTAGCATCGTTTTACATGGCAGGGAACACGTGACGGATTTTATGACGGATTTCGCGGAGGAAAGGTGTTTTACGACAGCTTGAAGTTTACCTGTAACCAGTATTTACACAGCACATTTACAGGGAGTTTTACAGGTACCAACGCAGTGACTTTGTTGCAAATATCGGCCTGAAAGGGACAGACCAACGTCCCCGTGTGCTTATTTTCCTCCTACCTACCTTTCGCACTAACTCAATTTAACAGCGGTCTTCTACATTACCTGAAGGGTGTCGGCACCATAAATGGTAATGATTTACTCATTATCATTTCGTGCAGTTACATTCATTTCGGAAAACATCGCATGAAGTGTTTGGAAGACCCGCATGCACTAATATAACCATCAAAGTAAGCCTATTTCTCTAATATTTAGTTATATTAAATTGGACCTGAACATCAAAGTTGATCCCAAAAATGTTGATTCACAGCATTTACAGCTTTCATGACTAGAGCCCTGTATAGGTATTAAGGCACATTCTTGGTAGCTTCTTAATCGATAACGTTTTCTTTTTGCCGAAATTCTCCGGCCAAATTATCATCCAGTGATCTCCTGAGCCTACAAGGCAAAGACTGGCCTGTCTCCTCGAATACTGGATGCAACACGCTCCCGCTTTTTAATCAGAAGCATGACATCTGCATAGAAATGTTATTAAAACAAACGCATGGCGCTTCTCTGTTGTTAAACCGGCGATGACTTGCAGGTACCGGCCAGTTGTATCTTACTTGACGTTGTTGGCACAGTTACCTGTGCTTGATCAGAAGACAAAAAACGCAGCAGTTCCTCTGTAACTGCCAGCGAAGACTATGAGATTAGGCTAATTACGCATGTGTTACACCAGAAATCACTTCTTGGAAAAAGTTGTACCCTTCAGGCTACATTTTCTCAGGTATTTCCCATCACTCACATGGGAGAAACTTCTGATCTGTGGCTAGCATACAACGCTCATGAGTGTTATCTTCAGGAGACTTACGTTATTATTTCTTAAAAAGCCAACAACGTTTAACCCGGCAGCAACCCGAGATAGCTTCGCAGTCAACTCTGTCTGTGTGATTATATCAGTGACAAATATATTTTACCAGTGAGCGGAAAAACCTCAGCTGGCGATCTTAATTCATAAATCATTTCGACCTGAAAATAAATAATTCATCTACACATAATTATTTGTGAGTTGGTAGCAATTTCGTAAATGCAGGCAGAGGTTTCTAGAGGATAATTAGAGACTTATCAGTGTAAGACTCACCGGACTGTAGCAGGGACTCGAACACGCCCACAATGTGTCTTGTGTGGTTGTTCCATTTGAGACTGAACTGTTCCGTTGCCATTGTCTGAAACAGACGCAGAAAACGGGTCATTAGGGTCGCACGCGCCGCTGAAAGGAGACTGTAGAGTGTGGCACGTGACAAGAAAAACTTGGGATCCATTCCGGGAAATATCCCAAGTTTCCCTTCAGATCCCAGTCAATGCGTTTGCACACAATGATTATCAGCTCACATCCATTCCATACTCGAAAAAATGCAACTAAATCGACAAAATGGCAATCCCAATCCACTTTCAGGTCCGAACCTGCATGCATTGTCACGTCAATCTCGGTAGAGCCAATCCGAAAACTGGTCAGGAACACGGGGGACATGCCTTTAACATAGGCACGCGATGTGCGTCTTTCGAACAAATATCAGATATGTGTTCTGTACCCGAGCTCTTCATCGCGGAAAATTAGGACATGGCTGGGAATGCTCAATATTGTAGCAGTAGGCTCGGTTATAATGTTCCCCTCCCCCTCCCTTAACACGCGCATTGACGGGGTCTGAGCCACCTTCGCTTTGACGGGGGGCGGGTTCCCGCCCCCTCTAAAATCTCGAGACCCACGCTATATAGCGAAAAACAGTTAACGGCGTTGGGTAGCTCGTTCATTTCTCTATCGAAAATTTTTGTTCCATTTTTGTCCGTTCACATTCAAGGTGACTAGAGGTCAAAACATGCCATCATTGGGACAACATGTAAATGAAGGTTTTCGGTCATTACATCTGGACAGGTAAAGATAGAGCAAACAAAATTAGACCATTGGAATCCCTGCAGCAAGCCCAATCGAATGACATATAATAAAACCTTGCTAGGACAAATATGGGATTTGACCTGACCTGAGGTCAGGCTAAAGTCAAAATAGATCAAATACATGTCATTAGAACCGCAAAGACAAGGCAAGTCTAATAGAGTTCAAACAAACGCTCTATTACCATCCATTACTAAATTATGCAGTTAAAACCATTTTTCCCATGAATTTCCAATGGCTCGTACCTGACGTTAGGTCATCGATATAAAAAATTCCAAAACATTTTAGAGAATTCGGTGGGCCAATTATATGATACGAGTTTCAATCGGATAAGTTCACCCTGTTCTGACTTATGCTATCTTAAACTTTTTGAGGTCAGGTCACTTCACCTGTACTGGTGACTTGACCTGAGATGACCTAAACTTCAAATTTTGACAAAAGTTGTACAAATGACCACAAAAAGGTATACCAAGTACGAAAAAGCTACGCTCTGCCGTTTTTATGCTGTCTCCAAAAAAACCGAGGGGGCAGGTACCCGACCCCCTGTCAATGTGCATGTTAAAAGAAGTGTAGCTTTATTCCACGTTCTAGACTTATCAATCGCAGCCTAGCGTAGTTCGGTGATTAAGGTCTTATCTGTTTATCGCAATGTAGGCGGCCGTAACCTCCCCTATCCCACATTCACACCCATCCACTCACCTGAGGACAACACGGCAAAGTAGCTCTCTCTCTCTCTCTCTCTCTCTCTCTCTCTCTCTCTCTCTCTCTCTCTCTCTCTCTCTCTCTCTCTCTCTCTCTCTCTCTCTCTCTCTCTCTCTCTCTCTCTCTCTCTCTCTCTCTCTCTCTCTCTCTCTCTCTCTCTCTCTCTCTCTCTCTCTCTCTCTCTCTCTCTCTCTCTCTCTCTCTCTCTCTCTCTCTCTCTCTCTCTCTCTCTCTCTCTCTCTCTCTCTCTCTCTCTCTCTCTCTCTCTCTCTCTCTCTCTCTCTCTCTCTCTCTCTCTCTCTCTCTCTCTCTCTCTCTCTCTCTCTCTCTCTCTCTCTCTCTCTCTCTCTCTCTCTCTCTCTCTCTCTCTCTTCTCTCTTCTCTCTCTCTCTCTCTCTCTTTCTCTCTTCTTTTTTCTCTTTCTCTCTTTTTTTTTTCTCTCTCTCTTCTCTCTCTCTCTCTCTCTCTCTCTCTCTCTCTCTCTCTCTCTCTCTCTCTCTCTCTCCTCTCTCTCGCTCTCGCTCTCGCTCTCGCTCTTTCTGACGAAAACATTGAGACTTAACGCCCATCTAGCACTATCGCACAGTAAAACTGCGTCATTGTTAACCCACATCCCGCTAGATTGTAGCTAGACTGAGAGAGCAACAATCACCAGCCCCCTAGGTTCCATTATCTATACATTTGCGAGAACAGGTTCTGCAACGTGTTTACAGTTTTTAGCTGCTGCTTAATTCTATATGGCTCTAAGCATAGGCAGATCTAGGGGTTGAGAAAAGGGGGCACTTGTACCCCCGATCGACTCTCGGCGCCCCTGACATTGTCACGGCGCCCCCTGAAAGATCGATGGCACTCCTCCCAGGTTGCGAGTATCGGCGTCCCCCCTCCAACAGGATTTGGCCCCTACCTGATGTATTTGTCCGCCCAGTAGGCCCTCCCTGGTCTGGATAGTGCCCCTCCCGACCATGTGCCCACCCTATGGGAGACCCTGGATCCGCCTGTGGTTCTAAGTGAGACCTGTCTGACATTGATCTCTGCTGCTAGGAAAAATGGTCACCATGGTATGGCCTTAATTCCGCTGTTGTTCAGATCCCCTTGGGTTTTTACCAGACTGGTGTCTGAAGGCTAATGCTTAGATGGCGCTGCACGAGATAAGAGTCCAGCATGAGCTCATCCGCTATGAGGGACGTGAATACGTTCAAACGAGACCGGCCTCACTAGTTGGCTGCTGACGGTTTCTTTTTTGTTTTTTAATGTACTTGCCTCATCGTAAGCATAGTTTCTACCTCTATGCTTTATGCAAGGCGCGGCAAAGATTGAGCGCTGATGTTTTTGGCCGAGCCGTGCCCGCTCTGGTGATCGAGTCCAAGCGCGGGGCACCGATCTGCGCGCACTGGGAGCTACCGGCGGTGCTCAATATCAACTCGGCGAGCGGCCGTTTTCACCGCTGATCAAGTTGATAGCATAAGCCCTGTCTGGCGATCACTTCTGGTGCAACCCGAGCCGGGCGATGACTGTCTGTCGCTCAGTGTTGCGACTGATATAAAATCCGCTCCGGTAGACTAGACCTGACATAAGCCTCGGTTCAGACCGGGAGAGCTTAAAAGGCCACGTGGTGCAGGGTATTGGTACTGGCGTGTTCCAGTCTGGAAGACTGCACTGCGAAATGTGGATGAGCCTTCAATGGCTGGCATAGATGTGGATCCCGCACTGGTCCCTAGTGAATTCTCTCCAGCACGTGGGTGGTGGTGTCGCCATGCGGTTTAAGAGAGGGTGTGTTGCCAACGCCAGTGGCGCAGTATCAGCGCGTTCAACTTCCACACCGCTGAACCGGGTTCAAATCCCGGGCGGGAATACTGAATTAGACCTTCATCAATGCACCCTTCTAGTAGGGTGAGAGCTGGTGATGCTGTATGAACTCAGCGGTTGGTGCGTGGGGAATGGACACCACAGACCCACATCTGATGGAGGGGAGTCAAAGCGCGTCCCCCTCCAACAGTCTTTTAGAGCGTGCACCAAGCGCTTCACAATGACCTGGCTCATTTTTGCTTGTCAGGTACACGGTCCACCCCTATAATGGGTCACGCTGTGGAGGGAGGTGCCGGCAGCGGTACTGAACCGAAACTAAAAAAGTCACCGGCCTAATTGTACTCAGAATTCGGAGAGCAGGGCAAAAGTCACACAGACAAAAATCAGGATCAATTCTTAGGAAACAGGATTGGGAGTAAATGTCCAACACCAGCGTGATGTTACGGTCTTTGTCGTGCCATCCAAAATAGGCTTAGGCTTAACCCTCACCGGGGGCATCGATGGCCCCTAAGGTTTTCGGGATAGCAGAAAACGACAGGCGCACACCGCGGTTGAGGCTCTACCTCACTGCATCATTTTCCCATCATCCTGAAATTTTTACGGGTCACCCAAGGTCAGGTCACCAGACAGGTCAACCAAGGTCACCTCACTTCACCTTTAGAGCTCTTAAGAGCACATTTCAAAGTCGATCGATTTGAAACTTCTAAACTTCATGACCCCTCCAGGGTCTACAAGGTGTATATCCGGGATTTTTCGATTTCGTGCCCTGAGGTCAGGTCACGAGGCGACCTCTCCATTGGAAAAGCATGGGAAAAGCTATTTCATGATATAAAAGCCACAAAAATGATTGCAAATACTCAGACTGCTCAGAACAACGTTTTGGACACCCTTTCACGGATCCCAGAGGTCATATTTGCCCTTTGACTTTTCCAAGGTCATCCAAAGTCACCAGAGGTCAAAAACAGTATTTTGACAATAACTTTGACCTAATTGAGCTAGAGCGGTGAAACAAACACCATCGTGTTTGTCTTGTCACTGGCTTTCATTTGATATACGGCAAGGTCACTTTTTGACCTTTCGTGACCTCAGGTCATATTAGGTCACGAGGTGACCTCTGGCGGTCAAACCACTGGCGGGAGGTCTTTACGTTCCACATAGCGGAAAGAGTACTGGCAATTTGCTATCAAATGTACTTTACCAGGCCTCAATAGCTCTAATGACATAATAGTTATGCCCAGTTTGCTTAATCATTGCATATTTGAGTGAAAATAGCCGATCTTGACCTAATTTTACCTCTGGAGGTCAAACCATTGACCTGAGCACTAAAACATGCGAAGTAATTTCTTACTGAATTCACGCGAGCTTTCTATTGCACTTCGCAGATTTGCGCTAACGCCCATATTTTCGGAGTTAAGGGGGCCATCGATGGCCCCCGTGGGCGAAGGTGGCGCCGGACCCCGGTGGGGCGCGGGTTAACACGCACCCCGCTAGGGTTCCTGGCATGACGCACCCCGCTGGGGGACGAATTTCGCCCCCCTCCGTATCTTATTTCCCGGGAAAGCTAGAGAAAAATTACGGAAGGCGTTTGAAAGCTATTGACGAGACGAAGAGAAATTATACGAAGTATTTTTATGTCAGGTCAATATTGAGATCAGCATAGGTCAAATAAGGTCCCATAGGCTTACAACAGGGCAGTGTATTTTTCCCCCTCTAGATTTTTACTCTGGGGAGATAGAGCAAATATTTATGCATCATTGGACTCCTCTCATTGTGGCAAATTGAATGATGTATAATATGACCTTGCTAGGTCAAACTGTGAAAATGACCTGACATCTAGCAAGGTCAAGGTCACAGGGTGACCTGGTATGGTCATGTCGCATACCAATCGACTCCCCGTGACAATACAAGCACAATGAAAGTAAACTGGGAGCATTGTTCTCCATTCAGTGAGAAGTTATTGGCAAAAAAATCACTGCATGCTCCTGTGACCTGTAATGACTTTTGAGAGGTCAGATGATCAAAAACTCAGCTTAATGGTCAAGATCGTGGTAAGAATACACCGTTTGAGCATTTTCAGCTTTATCTATCCCGTAATTACCGAAAACGAGCCCTTTCTATTTTTCTCCATATACTTATAATGGGGTGACCAAAAAAACTGACCCCACCTTAGGTCAACAATATCGAAATTCCGAGATAGCAGATTTGTAGAAACTAATAGCTTCATTATATTGTGAAAGTTTCAAACTGATCGGTTGGCTGATGCTCCTTAGGCGCCGCTTCAAATTCGTAATTTTAGGTTTTGAGGTCAGGACACTTGACCTTGAATAGCTCCTTGACCTGACATGACCTGACCTAAAAGGTTTGGTGAGATGCGAAAAATTGATTGGGGATAAGGTATTCTAAGTTTTGTTGTTCTGCTTCTCTTCGTTTTTGCGTTATCTGGGGAAAACCAGGAGGGGGCGAATTTCGCCCCCTCTAGCGGGGCGCGTGTTAACACCAAAAATAGGCCAGCGGGTTCAAAAATGTGTCGCATAGAATACAAAGGCCCGGTGACCGGTTATCGCCTTCCGTCAATGCTGCACATCACTAAATTCAAATTCTTAGCGTGGATGCCTTTTCAAGGGAAATTTTACGCCCAATTTAGATCTCCCACAAGAGACCTTATGCAAGTCATGCACTTAACCAATGGCGTGTTCAGGGAAGACGCGCTCTGGACCATAGCCCTCTAACTTTGGTGGCCCCTTCCCATGCATGGGTGTACGGGTCTCCCAGCTTACCTAGGTAGCTCATGTGCTACCCCCCCTCATTCCCCTATTCGCTTCTGCCCTGACAAACTTCCGGCCACGCCACTGTGTGGAGCTGCAGCAGCCCACGCGCCGAACATTTCACGCCTGGCCCCCCGAACAGGTGTATTCGATGGCACAGCTCGCACGCGATCCCAGCTCTTTGTACGCACCGATAGACAACAGACCCAGCTCGTACGCACGGGCAGACAATAGACGACAGCTAGTACGCACGGACAGACAATAGACAGCACCTCGTACGCACCGATAGACAACAGACCACAGCTCGTACGCACGGGCAGACAATAGACGACAGCTAGTACGCACGGACAGACAATAGACAGCACCTCGTACGCACCGATAGACAACAGACCACAGCTCGTACGCACGGCCAGACAACAGACGACAGCTCCTAGGCACGTACAGACAATAGACAACAGCTAGTACGCACGGACAGACAACCTACAACAGCTCGTAAGCAACGGACAGACAACATACCACAGCTTTTATCCACGGCCAGACAATAGACAACAGCTCGTAGGCACGTACAGACAATAGACGACAGCTCACACGCACGGACAGACAATAGACGACAGCTCGTACGCACTGATAGACAACATACCACAGCTCGCACGCACGGACAGACAACATACCACAGCTTGTATCCACGGCCAGACAATAGACAACAGCTCCTAGGCACGTACAGACAATAGACAACAGTTAGTACGCACGGACATGCAACATACCACAGCCCGCACGCACGGACAGACAACATACCACAGCTTTTTATCCACGGCCAGACAATAGACAACAGCTCGTAGGCACGTACAGACAATAGACGACAGCTCGTACGCACTGACAGACAACATACCACAGCTCGCACGCACGGACAGACAACATACCACAGCTTGTATCCACGGCCAGACAATAGACAACAGCTCCTAGGCACGTACAGACAATAGACAACAGCTAGTACGCAGGGACATGCAACATACCACAGATCGTACGCACGCACAGACAAAAGACGACAGCTAGTACGCACGGACAGACAATAGACAGCACCTCGTACGCACCGATAGACAACAGACCACAGCTCGTAGGCACGGACAGACAACAGACAAAGGTAGCACGGACAGACAATAGACGACAGCTCGTACGCACCGACAGACAATAGACAACAGCTCGTACGCAGCGACAGACAATAGGGATGTCCAACGTCGGTGTTTCCAAACCGGTGGCCCAGCGAACACCAATTGACTTGAAGCCTCGAAAATCTCCCATTTGGTATATCTGTACTAAACTACCAACCGTGTACAGTGGCGGATACAAGGGGGCTAGATTGGGTCAACCCCTCCCTGGAATTTTTGAGTGCCCATAGTAATCACATAGCAAGAGATTATTCGAGATAAATCTGCGGTAGGGTTGACCTCACCCCCGAAATGAGGGTCTGAATCCGCCACTTCCCCGATATATACACGAGATACCACATATATTTATCTACTTATGAGTGGCAGAGTCCATTTAGTTCATTTAGTTATCCCATTTCAGTTTGCGCTAATGAAACAATCACAGAATACCTTTAATAATTCGCTTCTGGGCTTTGTATAGGGAATAACAGTGCAGCATCCGACGTCGGTACAATAACTGAAACATGCCCGAAAAATTCAGACATGTGACACCGACTGCTGCTGAGAAATTTCGCTGAGATTTTTCGCTACCTGAGGGGGAGGTAGCCAACACGAGGATAGCTCTCAAGGACCACCGTCATTTGCTCCACTGAAAAAGGGTCGGTGTGTCCTTTGCCCTATACATTACATATTTCATACTGACCCAATCAGTGTTGGCTGGCACGAACTGACTTCAAACATTACACCTCCCCCAAATTTAACTGTGGAATGTCGAGTCAGATTTCCCTGAAAGTGCAACTTGGTAACTTCCAAGGGGTTTCACACTTCCAAATGGTGCCACACTTCTGAGGGGTGTCACACTTCCAAGGGTTGCCACATTCCTGAGGGGTGTCACACTTCCAAGGGGTGTCACATTTCTGAGGGGTGTCACACTTCCAAGGGGTTTCACACTTCCAAAGGGTGTCACACTTCCAAGGGGTGTCACACTTCCAAATGGTGTCACACTTCCAAATGGTGCCCCACTTCTGAGGGGTGTCACACTTCTAAGGGTTGCCACATTTCTGAGGGGTGTCACACTTCCAAGGAGTGTCACACTTCCAAATGGTGCCACATTTCTGAGGGGTGCCGCACTTCTGAAGGGTGTCACACTTCTGAGGGGCACTGGGGCAATGAAAGCATATGCATTATTACGTTTTTTAGCCGTTTAAGTTGGGCTACAGTCCAAGTTGGACGAGGAAGCGACTATTACTGGTGCTACTCTTCAAGAGGACCCAAGACGGCAGCTACTCAGCACCACTGTGAGCTTCTGAACAAACCCCGATGGGGAGGCGTGCTCATCTTCTAACCCGCGGGCCCGGGCTCAAATCCCTGGCGGGTATTCTGCGTAAGCCTCTCCGGTCCCCCTAATTCCCTGCCAACAGGGTGAGAGTTGACGACACCACGTGACCTCAGCAGTAGTGTGTCCTAACGCCTCAGGGCACATACGCACAAGCAGCAGTGTAAGACAGGGCCCCTGGCCGCTGCCCTTAGGGCAGATGTTACCCATCCGAATGGTTAAGCAAAAGACTTTCCGGTGGTTCAGAAAATCGGAAATTTATGAGTGCCAACATATCAAACTTAGCAAACTCACAGGTACAATTACGCTGTCAGTGTTTGTCGGCACCGACCGGCGGTGGGCACTCGAATGCAGGGAGTGATTTGCTGGCGCTTCGCACGAAGCGACGGCGGATTGCTTTCCCACAGCACTTAAGCTCACTGAGCATCCAGCTACACGATACTGATGCAGTCAGAAGTAGGGAACAGTATCTGTTACCCCTGATACGTGAGTAGTAGTCCATTCAGGGAGCAGGCTTCAGCGGTACGTACTACCTGTCGTTGTACACGAGCAAGACGAAATGTGGTGTGACACAGACATGTGGCGACGCAGATCGGACCTTCGCAAAAGCAAATACATAATCATTCTTCTTTAATGAAGTGTTTATGTAAGCTCATAAAGCACCTTTCCTGTTTGTCATCTATCTTGTTAAATTCAAATAATTTACATTCAATAAAAATATTTTCATATAATAAATCTGTCAACGAATGCTATCGTATAATTATTTTGTTTACTACGCATACGAACGCATAGTGCGCGCTGAAGCTAAAAAAGGGCGAGGTCGAGTGAAAAAACGTACCAGACACCCAGGTACATTGGTCGGTTAGTCCGTTCTGGCAGTTGGTACGATAATAGTGCGCACTGAAGCAGCTCAAGTATCCGGTGTAACAATCTCCAACGGACTGGACGGCTGATCCGTTTGACTCTGAAATAAGGCACCAGGGCAAGCTGATGGAAGAGGACGGGACAAGCAAGCAAAAGAAATACAGCAGGATGCAGAGTGAAATTAGTATTGTCACGTTTTTTACTCCTGTGGATAACAGCTTCTGGAGTCCTGCCGAATGATGGTGAAAGATTAATGCGTTCCCAAAATTATATGTCTCCGACTATATTGGCAACTATGTGGCAACATAGTTGCGCTCCGTATACCGACGCGAGACTCGTTTTCAACGGCGCCAGCATTTATAAGCGTCGCCGCGGGAAAAAAAACTAGCAAGCCAGTCACTCTTCAACTTGCTGCTGACAAGAAACGTGTCCTGCTAGAAGCAAAAGCTCACGGGAATCGGGCCCATGCGGCCTTCTGCACTGGCTGGTTACAGCACGCTTTGGTTTCTTTCCAATTGTGGTAGAACTGGAAATCTTTTTTAGGAAAAGCGGGGGTCCAGTCCTCCTCTCTCCTAATTCCGATGCGTATGAAAGCGTCTGCTTACCAAGGCATGTGGTGTTCAATGCGATTCAACATCTGATGCGATGCCAAATTGCATGCGAATAAATGAGTAACTATGCAAGGACTGGCCGTTGCATTTCACACTTACAAGGGAAATCCAGCGGATTCCAGCGGAAATCCAAGGAAACCCAGCGAACCGTCAGCTTAGCGTTGAACATCAGGAGGCTTCTCCCTACCACTCCTAAGCTGGCGTACCCTGATAATACAAAGCGGAATCCTGGAAACTATTTCTACCCCTCCCCCTCCACCCCCGTCCTCCCACCTCACAGAGCACCCTCCCAGTCAGGAGCGCACTCTTCGTCTCTTTGGGAGCTTCACCGCAACAACGCGAAGCCTCTCCCTGCATCTCATGAGGACGACACGCCAGTTCAAGAGCCATTATCTTAACTTTTTGTGCCGCTTCTGACATTACCGGTGGCGACTCGCAATTTACGATGCCATCTCCTCAGCCAATTTATCTTCAGTAGATACCATTGGGTTGGCGCGAAAACATTCGGCCTAACAACAGGCAGTAGGCATGCCGGCCTACCTTTCGCTATCTATCGCTATTCGCACCGCCCTCAGCGCTGGTGACACCTATGACCCGGTTGGACACAACAGCTGGGACATGGCAGTACAGCAGAGCACACGGCTGCCGGGAGTACCGCCTCCTGTTTATCCAGGAGAGCAGCACAAACCCCGGCTCACCACTCAACGTAAACACATCGGGCCGGGGCTACGGCTCATTCAGGAACATCACGATCAGAGCTAGCACCCAATTCGTGTCACCTCGCCGACCGGCGAAGCTCGCTGCGCACGATGCCGCCGCGGCCCAGCTTCGGTTGCCAAGCGGCGACGCCGGCCGCTGCCGCTCTGCTAGCACCCACGCGCATCGATGCAGACGCACACTCTAACTCACGCTCTGTGGTTGATGGCACTCACTGGTGGGCTGCCGGCGGCACTCGGGGCACTCTGCGACACTCCCGGCGTCGGCGACGCGATGCCACGCAGCCGACGCGGCCAGGCAACGGGCGTCAGTTTTGAAAACCCTTTCGGTACAGCGTCCGTGCCATGAGCACCGGCGACGGCACGCAACGGCCGACGCCAGCGCCTCTGCCGGCGGAAATCGGCAACATCATGGCGTCGGCCATGCCACTCTAGACCACCACGCGCCGCAGCCGCAGCCCCATCCCCCCTGCCTCCCCGGCAGCTCCCCCGCGGTGGGGAGGGGTAGCTGTCTGGCGGCTTGACTACCCAACTAGCCACGCGAGCCCCGAGCAACCAGCGACGGAGCCGGGTCGATGATTTGAGCGCCTCGGGACAGCTCTACAAATGCGCCGCACTGAGCCAGTTGGCTGTCGCCAATTTTCTATTCATGCATTTATGAGGCGACGTGTGCACACATATTGACTTTTGTTGCAGACGTTGCGCCGTCAGAGACAACGTCGTTGGGGAGAAAGGGGTCGTGAGTTTGACCTGAACGAATACCACCGCCGCAAAGCCGCTGGTTGTGTCGCTACGGTAAATGAGCGGAGCACATAACCAGCCCCCAGTCACTAGTCCGGTGACGCCTCTACTGTGACGTCACGCTGGCGGCAAATTTTATTTTGCCTGTAAGGTCTCAAGCTAAAATCGATCAAATTAAAACGTATTTAACAGATACTGTATGCCTTAGAGAGATTTTTTTATTTCAACATAATGTTAAAAACCGCTCCTTTCAAACAAAATCGATTAATAGAAAAAGTGGGTTCAAAACTGGCTCTGCAGCCTCCATACGGTTATAACTTGTTTATTGCAGCCATATTTCTGCCATATCTCTGCGTGACGTCACCCTGGCGACGGTATTCCTTTACCATTAAAGGTGGCGAAGAAATTCCTTTGATGGGCCAGCCTCATGTAAAGTTATCTTGGCCTAAAACAAAGTAATCTTGGCCTAAAACAAAATAATCTTGGCCTAAAACAAAACAATCTTGGCCTAAAACTGCTTAGGAGTGAAGGGATTTTTTACACGTGAGAGAAAGTTGGTTCGTACATATGACACCCAGCTATTCATTTCGATGTCGACACACATTTCGGCCCTCTGGATTTGTTTCTATTAGCTGTTTTCCGATATAGGAGAGAGGTTGCTGCTGATCTAGTCCCCTGTGGTAGCAGAAGCAGTAGGCATTGGGGCTTGACGACGCACTGATGACTGGGGTGGTCATAGAGCGTCACCATTGCCAACTCTTCAACACCAACAATCTGTTCAGAGGCTATTACGGGGATCAGAAAGGCTCACGCAGAATACCCGCTCGGGATTTGAACCCGGGGCGGCGGTGTGGAAGTCGAATGCGCTTCCCCGACGCCACCGCATCTCCAAGCCCCCGAGGGTTGTTTTGTGCAGTATTTGGGGTTTGCAGAAACAGATACATGGTATTGCCTATCACTGGCGGCGGAACTGGTGGGTATCGTGCCCCGGTGCCCCCCCACCTCCCCTCCCTTAAATCAGACATTTTAACACTAACCCTTTGGCGTTGACTGGAAAGACATGGGTTGAAAAGCTCATGGTGCCCCCTCCCCCAATTAAATTCGAACGTTCCGCCGTCACTGTTGTCAATGTAAATTTCAGTCCGTATCGACAACACGTAAGCCTCCTTACCGATCATGTAAGGATGACGTCGGCTTGGGCAAAATTCGGACTCACACTAGATCCGTTAATTGTCTGTCGCCCGCAAACTATGAAATATATCTTAAAATGAAACAAAACCATTAAATATATCTTACAGACGGCAGCTCAGTTGGTAGAGTGTTGGGCCCAGGCCCGTTGCTCAGAAACATGCAGTGGCATTACATGTATACAGGCTTGAGACCGTTTCCCCTGAGACGCTCCGGCGAACAATATTTAACCGACGCAGGTCGGCTGGGAACTGACTGGTGAGATGGTGACCTGAGCGGGGCGGCCGTCCCTGTGCTTTCTCGGGACGTTAAACTTTGGCTCCTAATTTAACCCTTCATTGTGGGAGTTGCTCGTTTGGGTGGTTAGGTCGGGGTCTCCGTGACAAGTCCCTTGGTGACTTTAGTGAGATTACGACTCCACAAACCGAACCTGTAACAACTTGGGCAAAATTTATTTTAAAAATAGTATTACGGGACTACGTGACAAACGGTTTGGAAGGAGAATAAATGTGCGTGGTGGACTGCCTTCAAACCAGAGGTCGGAAAAGATCGTGTCAACATAGCTGGGGAAAATCATGGGGAACCCGAAGATCTAATATTTGGTGCACATTGATGTTAGAATAGTAATAATCCCTTCAATGTCGCATGTTATTATAATGTGGGTACTATCGAGACTACTGATTCTGTGCGTTGGGTATAAACATTTTCTCTCTTGCTATGCATCGACCTGACCAGTGGCGGGTCCAGGAATGCATTTGGGGAGGGGCTAGGGGCTCGAGCCTCACCCGCCAGTACCTCGGGCAGTCCCTCACCTATGTATTAACTATAGACCCTCGGACATTTTAGGGTCTTGAGTCCCCTAGCCCCCCCCTCCTGGATCCGCCACTGGACCTAACCAAGAAGTGTGCAGTTGCACCCTTCTTGCAGTTGCGTTCGCCCTTTTACAGCCTGTTTAACGCGCTGAACTGCGTCTGGCGGTTAGGACGCCCAGTTGCTTTACAGTTGCGCGGTTACGCTGTCCAGGTACGCGGTACGCTGTGCATTTGCGCGTTGCATGGCGAAGTTGAACATCGTCCAACTTCTGACGAATGCGGCTGCGGCGAGGGACTGTGTTCTTTGTGCACCCGCGATATTGTTTTTTAATTATGTTTTAATGAATTTGATTGAATAGGGTGTGTGCTTTCAAGGACTCGAAATGGAAACTAGGCATACAAATGGCAATGAATACACCATGGTAATGTCAAATTATTACCTTTCACATAACTGTCTTTCAATAAATTCCTGTCGCCAGCAGATTCTTACTTGTTGTTGGAAGAAAAGGTGAGATGCAGATGAAGCTGCTAAATATTCTAGAGTACCATCACCACAGAGCTATACCTATTGTATGGCTGTCTCTGCTCAGCCTTTGCTCGGGCTGCCGTAGCTTCTGCAGCGAGGTCAGTGACCTCTGAGAGATCCTCTCTTCCGTCAGTCTCTGCAGGGACGCATCAGGTCAGGACGCTCCACAGGACTCCGCCAGTCATTTTCTTTCTTGAAAGTTACGTTATATCGGGGCAGAAATCGGTCTTCGCTGTGGAAATGAATAATTTGTCTGGCCTCCGCTTCTAGCGTTAGGCGATCCCCGCGACCATATCATACATATCATCATAAACTTATCATATATATCATAAGGTCTATATCCTTCATGCTCGACATGGGTCCGATGTCAGAGTGCGTCACGGCGGAATCACGTGGCGAGGTTCAGTGTGAATGGAGGGCAAAGTGGATATATCGGCTCGATCCAGGGGGGGCAGTTGGTGGATACCAGCAGCAGTGGTGCGGCGATACAAGTCTTGAACAAACCACATGAAAGACCAAACATTTGGAGGTCCTGACTCCCCCAACTCATAGAGACCTCCGACCATGATGGGAGAAGGATCCAAAACTTGCTGGAAAAACCATACCTACAGTGTATGTGGGTATTGAATTATATAGTCCTTAGACAGGTAGCTTCTCCTTGCCTGGAATATTCCAGACTTAGCGGTCAGATGGACGTGGGAAGAATCGGCACTGGAACATTTTTGGGAAGCAGCTCCACCTCTTGTTTGCTGCCATCGGTTAATTATTTGTGTTGTCATAGCAACGATGTTAGTTTGGCAGTGTCTCTAATGATGGAGAAGCTGTCAATATTGTAACCACAGAGCCACCCTACAGAGCCCCAGGAACGGACTTCCTGTTATTATATTTAGCTCTGGGGAATGTGACCGCAAGTTTTTGCCAAAGTGTTTGTTTGTATCCTATTGAATGGAGGTATTAAAAACAACTATTCAGAGAACTCCGCTAAAGTTTAAAGGAGCCTTTAGAGTTAAAAAGAATATTCAAAGACTGGCAATGTTTGCATGCAGATTAAATGGAAGTATCAGAACCCCCAAACTCTATAAGCATATGCATACCCATGGGCGGATCCAGGAGTGCGAGGGGTAGGTACCCCAGATTGTTTTGGGAATGACCTAGGACTCTAAAAAGCTGAAAAACAGAAGACAGTAAAAGCGCTAAAAGACTTAAATCCCACCCGTAGGAAAAATGTGAAAAACTAAAATATAAAATAATAACACAAAGGAAGCCAAAAAGGCTAAGTCCAGAAAAAATGAATAAACCCTAAAAAGCCCAAAAGAGGCTAAGACATGGTAAAGATAAAAGCGTAGGATGAGGTAAACGACTTTTTTCAATATGTATATTGTCTTAGCCTCTTTTGGGCTTTATAGGGTTTAGACGTTTTAGTTTCTTGACTTTGACTTTTTTGGCTGCCTTCGTTTTATGATTTTAAATTTTAGCTGTTTTTATCTTTTTTGCCGACGGGTGGGTTTGAAGTTTTTTAGCGTTTTTGCGTCTTCTGTTTTTATTTTTTACTTTTTACGGTCCTAGGTCATTGCCACAACACTCTACGGTTTATGGCACCCTATCTACAGCAGGCCTTCCGAGAACTAGGTACCCCATATTTTCCCACCCACCTTTCCGTAGAACCGCCCGGGTACCCCCCCCCACCTGAAACGCTGCTCACATCCACCCCCTTCCCATACCCCTCCCATGCAAGTATCGGCGCCCCATGATGCGATATGGCGCTCCTCCGATAGGTCACTCCTTACGAATTGGCGCACTTAGCCCAAATGGCGCCCCCCCGACCCAAATACCATTCCTGACCGAAGTGCCCCCTCCCTTCGCAAATATTGGATCTGCCTATGCTATTAACGTCATACAATTGAATATATTCTGGTCGGTCATGGTCTAAGGGGAGGAGGCCATATTTCCTGCCAAATCATGCCGCTTACTCGGGCACGAAAAATAATCCTACTGATCAACCTTATGAAATGAAATACCACATATACTTGAATGGTGCCTTTTTAAGTAAAATCTGATTCAATAGCTTCATACACATTAGTTTTCCACAAAACTCACAAAAACCAGTAGTCCAGGAAAACCGCCTCAAAAATCACATCACCGGAAAGCAATGGGGCCGTGACCTCTCCAGCCCCCCCCACCCGACATTGTAGATAGACTCAGAGATACGCACTGAATGACGTTTCCTGTCGGTTTAGATTGTACAATTAGATTGTACAATCCCCTGATTGTACAGCACGTCCACTTAAAAGTCTACATAAGCTTCCGGCGAAATATCCGAAATGAGCTATCGCAGAGACATGACTGAAATAGAACCGTATTGTGAATGGAGCAGCCAGTCAAACGATAGCAAGTAATAGCATAATAACCGTAACTCTTATTTTCGTCGAGCAGCTGAAGCAGATGCTGCAGATGGTCTCCACTGTATCAGATGATGACTGCGGGAAGAGAGACTGTCTCCATGGACCTGTCAATCGTTCGAAAAGGAAAACGGCTGACTTCTATAAAAAAGGGACATGCTTGAGCTCCGTTAGTAATCTGGGGCTTGTTTGTGAAGATGCAAGTTTTAAGGAATCCCTAAGATCAAGCCTGCGGTGGTCAAAATCAGGGTTTATGAGTAGGATTCGTAGAATATTGTTGTAGGATTTACTTTAAATACAGGCCATTTACTTGAAATACAGGCCTTTACATGAAACACCCTCTGAACGTCGGTAACTACATTTTCGGGGAAAACATTGTTTTGTCTGCTTTGTCATTTTGTGGTGTATCAGGGACTCAATGCCTTTAAAAACAACTCAATTGTTCAAAAACTTAAAGCTAAAAACATGAGCATACTTTTAGCGCAGACACCCCATCCAATTTTCAAACGTGCATTATGACGCAGGTAGAGGCCTGAGACTGGATAAGGGGGTTACGGTCCCTTTTAGGTACGTGGAGGTACCTCCCCCCACTGTTTTCCGTAGATGTCGAGAACTCAAGGACCGTATAGGTATACAGACCATACATGTGTCCGTGGAAATAGGGCACTGCTTTTATTAGAGGAAGCCAATATGCTTACTGAAGCATTGCCGATACATAGAAGCACAGCGGTTAGATCTAACAGAAATGCACAGAAAACTATTGGTGCATTATGCACTCTTTTTGCGATTCCTTCAGCCAAGCCATCATTTAAGATTTGGGTGAAAAAAACGGCTGCAGTCCGCTGCAGTTTATTTTAAGGTGAGAGCTAGCTTGGGTGTGAAAGCTGCTGCATCACGTGAAACGGAGCTTGAATTGTTAAACCTACAGGGTCTTAACTGAAATTTGATCCGGCTTTCCCATGAAGATATACTATAGAGGATATATATATATATATATATATATAAATATATATATATATATATATATATAGACATATGCAGCGGCAGATACAAGGGGGTTAGTGGTTCAAGCCGCTTTCTGCCCCAAATGCCCGAGTACCTATATTGAATACATAGGCAGAGGGGGATCCGAAGCAGTGGCAGGGCAGGGGCAGGCGCGAGCCCCCTACCCAACAAATGAAGTCCTGGATCCGCCACTGACTCTATGAGTCTTCCATGTGCTGCGTCAATCCTCGTAAGCAGTTCGAACACTGAGCTAACTCTCGCATTAAAATGACCGGGCCGCATTGTATACAGGCTCACGCTGGGCACCTTCAACAGACACTTCAACTTGATCGGACACTTCACCTTTATCAGAAGCTTAACCCTCACCAGACATTTTACCTTCATCAGACACTTCACCTTCATCAGACACTGCACCTTCATCAGACACTTCACCTTCATCAGACACTGCACCTTCATCAGACACTTCACCTTCATCAGACACTTAACTTTCATCAGACACTTCACCTTCATCAGACGCTTCACCTTCATCAGACACTTTACTTTCATCAGACACTTCACCTTCATCAGAATCTTTACCTTCATCAGACTCTTCACCTTCAACAGACCCTTTACCTTCATCAGACACACTTTCAGCCTCAACCAAGCCTCAGCTACTACCCTGGCGTGTGAGGTAAAAGTCACAAAGCTTAGCTTATCCACCATCCGCGACATGTCACGCTGACGGGAGGCGTGTCATACACAACAAAACATAACGAGAAAAACAGATACTGTCACTTCGCGATAACAGATCAACGTCTTTTCAATGTCTGCACGTCTCCTTCCTTCCCCTTATGGTTCGCCATGAACACAACTGGCGGTTGACGATGGTGGGATCAGGCATGGGACATGAACACTCCCGATGTTTACTTCTGGATACACGCGTGGCATAAAGAGAGTGTTACATTGAAGCCAGAGGCCAGGTTATTTACTTCCCCCGACAAACACCAGTTGTTCATCGAGATAAGAAAGTTTTTGCGAGCGCAGGGGTGGAAAAACACGCCAATTCGCCAAGCAGGGATTGCGACAGAACTTGGCTAGTGCAAATATTCTGTGCGACAGATAACGTCTACCAAATAGGAACTCCAGCAGCCGCCGAGAAAACAAAAAAGCTAGCTTTTTTCCTGTGAGTTCCCAGGGAGCCGGGTCCTTACGCCGCTAAAAACCTCGATACACAGACAGATCCAGGAGGCAAGGGGCCACTTGACACCCCCTCCCCCACATTCCCATAAACTCTCGCCTCCATCTGAAATGGTCACGGGCCCCCTGAAATGTGGATGGCGCCACCTATAAACTGCCCCTCCCACTCCCATCCCCTCAGTATGCAGGTACCGTGCCCCCACAATAGGTTTTTCCGTACAAAAAGGCTTCCTCATGGTTCCGATGGCGCCTCGCAGCTTAAGCGCTCCTTTTTCACGCAATCGGAAATCCTAGACCCGCCTATGTCACGTTAGACGATTTAATAGATAAGACTTTCTGGCGAATGAAATAAGACTTTCTGGCGAATGAAATAATTAATCACAATTATCTAATTAGTAGTCACGTTCCTTTGCTGTTTTTCTACTGCAGCACTGCGGAGTTCAATGACCCCAGACAGTGTGGATGGGACAGTGAGAATCGGCGACAGCGGCCTTGGGCGACAGCCAGATTTGCCGGATATACAGGGCCCGGCCAGTCCCGACGGCAAATCTGAACCATTGAAATCCCTATTCACCAGGGGCGCCGCCACGGAATTTGTACAGGGGGAAATACCCAGGCTGGTGCTGACCGGGGAAGCAAATTTGAAGCGTATTCGATACTTGGCAGCATTAATAACAATGAATCCAAAAATTTGGGAGGGGGAACGTCCCCCTTGATTGGCCAACAGGGGGACACTTCCCCCGTCCCCCCCGCTTTTAGCGCCCATGCTGTTCACTGTCGGAAATAATAGGTATGCTCCAGACTCTCTTATGAAAATCTGAAAGCTCTTGGTGCCAGACTTTTTTTGAGGAAATACCTACTGACCCCTTGAAAAATTCCCAAGATAAATGACGTAAAGAAATGTAACGAATAAACTTCTATTGTCTCGTTATGGGCCTCGTTCGTTGATATGCAAATTATGACCCACATGTTACAATCCCTTGCGTCATTTGTCTCCGGTAATTTTTGAAAAAACATCTGGCATTAAAAACTCTTGGATTTTCGCCACGAGGGTCTGGAACATACCTCAATCTCCAGCGGTGTCTTCCAAATTTCCTTCGCATTATGCCGTATGTCGTTTGTAAAGGTATCTTGGTTTGTAAATGCCTATGTGATTCATCTCGAGTAGGTTGGCATGTGCAAATCGTTTTAGCGTAATGCTAATAATAGCAGAAGACTGGAAAGTACCGCTTTGGGTCCCAGTGTTGAACGGAACTTGCTAAAAAAAAGCTCAAAATAGAATGCGGCATGTTCGCCTTCGTACATGTAAGTATATCCTATCAACAATAATCTGCGGCCGCACACTGTTAAATGAAGGAATATAATGGATGGGAGGATAATTCCAAGTTTCCTTACCTGCCCTTAAAAGGGTAAAAGCTGCCCCAAACTGGTTGTTCTTCCCTAAGGCTGCCCGAATGAGCTCGTCAAAACCTGCTATGCCGATTCGGCCATAAACCCGAAAGCAATGGGAGGGTCCAAACTCTCCTATGGCCTGTTTTCTAGCCAACTAGTGTTTCATAATTAATCAATTGGGAAATTTCCATCAGTAAAAACTATTTTGATTGCTTTTGACCATTTGCAAGTTATTTATAATTGATAGTGAAAATTTTATTGGCTGCACCAGACAAATTTGTCCCATTGACTCTGTCAGTCAATACTTTCTGTAGAAAGTATACTGAAGTATACTTGACCTATTCTCACATGCATGGGCTCGGCTTCCCCCTAAGCAACCTGCTGGACCTGCACCTGTTTGGGCAGCATCTGACACTCCTGGTCTTGGAGAGTTGCCATGCTGGAAATTGTGCCAATTAGACCCAATAACCACTTGACCCGATAATGGGTTACTTGACCCATCTTCGTTCTTAAATGTGGGAACTCTGAAGACCAGTTTAGGGAATATGACACCTTCTTAATATGACATGAACTGAGAAAGTCAAGTCTGCAAAGTATGGCAGCAGGCCAGACAAGTCACACCAGCCATCTAAAATTGTCGCACCGCCAGCAACCAAAAATTCACACCAATTTTCCATATACCAGGGAGAAAAACGCACCCATTCCTACCCACAAGATGCAATGCTACCTATCTTATTAGTTATTTAGTTGAGGACTTTTCATAAGGCCCCTCCTGTATCTTTATAACCATATAGCCATTATTTGTTTGGTTTTCTGTGTCACCTTCCTTGCACCAGTCTCACAAATTCGCACCAGGTTGGTAAAATTTGCACCACTCGCTCCTGTCTCCAAGGGCACTCTCAACAACAAGATCTCGTAAAAAATGCCATACTTAGCACAATGGGAGAAAGTCGTGTGATACAAAATGCCAAGACACCACTTGATCACCATTTCATCTGTTCAAGGTTTCACTGTCTGCAGAAGAATGAAGAAATTTTTTCCTGTGGACCCTGTCCTCCTTGGTCATGTTTACACTTTATGACACAATGTTAGGCAAGTTACCTATGTTACGCTCAACCCTGCTACACATGCTGAGGGAACAAAGTTTTCTTTTTTGGTCATCTTTAAAACCCACATGTGAAACATACTATTGGTACTGTTGATTGTACATGGGTATATATAACTTGCTTATTGACTGTGTTTAAGCTCAAAATATGTTTAAATGTTTTAAACAAAAGAGAAGAAATGATATATGTTGCTTTGGTTCCTAATGGTAACCTCTTTTAGCTAAACACATTTGCTTGTATTCATATTCATTATTGGCACAAATCAAATTGGTAAATAGCATTGCCAGCTCATGGGCCAATTTGATATTACAATAATTTGGATATTTTTCATTACTAACAGGGGAAAATTAACTCAAGCAAAATATAACAAAATATTAGCTGTATCAATGCCATATAAGCCTGGCAGTTGATGCATAGTTAAACGTCAAACAATTGTTTTTATTGAAATATTAGTTATATCATTTTTTTGCAGATATGGGCTAAATCCATTATTTTTAGCATAGATTGTCCCTGGAAGCTCTATAATTTTGAATAGTTTCAAGGTGTCATCTTCTTTTAGAAAAAAGAAACTCAACAGGCCACTAGGAAATAAAATGGGCTGCTGCTGTAGGGGTTTAGCTGTAAGTTGTAAAATTTTGAGACGCTTCACTTGAAGTATGAAACCAGTGGTTGAATTTCCTTTGAATATTTGTTTCAAACTCACAAAGCTGCTCCTTAAAAATGTGTTTGATACCTATTTCCTAAATATGTTTGATACATGTTTATACTTGCCAAACATCGAGCTATTTCGAATTCTTACCTCGACATTGTTCTGGTAAATTTGTTGCAAGTAGCAGGGCCTTTCGTGTATAACCTCTCACTTTCTGCTTTTGCAGTTTGCCCTCCCGTCACAGCTGTTGCACCTGTGTATCTTGTGTGCCACTCTAAACCAGCATGTAACTCAAATGTATCCCTTTGCACAATGAGGTTTTTTTAATAGCAGCCGGGGACGTAGGAGCCGGGGGCAGGGGGCAGCTGCCCCCTCAACTTTCATGATTCTTAACCATTAACCCTATGGCGTTGACTGGAAAGAAATGACTTGAAAATTCCCGCTGCCCCCCCCAACTTTGAACATAGTTCCGACGCTCCTGTTAGCAGCTTAGGTGTTCTATTTTCGTATCCTAGAATATGAATCTGTACCCGACCTACTAAAACTTTTGCAGAATCTCCACTTCAGAGGCCGTTTGTATAGCAATTGTCTGAATGTTTATTTGATCATTTTCGGCGGTGGTGAACAGACGCAACCGGCTGGTATCAAAGCCATATTGAAATTTTGACAGTGCCACCTATGATCTCGGTCTGACGAAGGATTCGTAGCGGCTCCTATGAGACCTGCATTGGATGTGCTGTGTACTTTATTGCATAGCTAGTCTTGCCACTCTAGCTTCTGAATTCTTATCTTGACTTAAGCTTTGCAGCAGTTGTCCGTTGTTACCGTTATAAGCATACCCTTAGCTTGTCTCTTGTCAGTTTTTCTCACCTGACGCAGAAAGAACGGTGCTCGTATGTGTGCTTTACCGTATGTGTGCCCATCCAAACCAGCCAACATGCCTCGGAATAAAGAGCCCTCACCCTGCCTGTAACCTCACCTCGGGACACATCGTCTCTGCGTCGATCGAGCCGTCCGTGGCTCGCTCTGTCCCACCCCGACCTCCGTCACTGTTCGTCGCCCGCCGCACTTCGCATAAATCGTTCCCGTCGGCGCTTGCGTTCGCCCGTCACGCGCGCTATGAACCCTGATAGTAGCGGTACATTTCCAAATGTCAGTGAACCATATGTGTAACAAATATAACAGAATATCAGTCTTAGTGACTATAACATGCTAAGAAACTTGGCTTAACGGGAGTTTTAGACTAATCTACGACCGACTTTCCAAGCTTTGTATGATGTGTTGTACCAGCATGCAACTTATCCCTGGTGCGACAGTTTTGGTCGTATGAATTCTGGTTGGCGACAGTCTTGACATTTTTTCCTCCCCTGTGCGAGCGCAAGGGGGTTTACAGGCGTAAAGAGAGATGAAACTGCGCATCCCGAACGCAGAGGAGTGGGTTATGCACCGGATTGTAGCACAGAAATGATTATTTAAAACTGAATGGGCACCAGGCTCAGTTTCGAAAGTATTCAATACTCTGGTTCCCCGAGATTTTTCCAACTATGTTGGCGAGATCGGTGCTCTTCTGTCCTTCGATTCAAGCTGCGAAACGCGCCTTGTCAAAATGTGACAACGACGGCTACGCCTGTCGATGGCGCAGCACCTCCTACAGCTCTTAGGCGCGGAGAGAACCAGCAGGGTTCAAATCGCACCGCCGGCTCATTTATTTATAAATTCAGCATCAATAGTATCACAAGGGACAATAAGCTGCAGCCTCCTGGTCACAGGTGTTGCAGGTGATCAACATCCTGAGAAGGCTACGGGATGGTCCCAGCCGCAAGGAATTGAAGAGAGACAACAAGTCCGTCCGCAGAAAACGACTCACGCACCACGAAATTTCTACCAACATTGCCTGAGGTTATACGGAGCAAAATTTCTCGGTTTATTGCTTAACACTTAATGACCAATCCTCAAGACTGACCATTCCATCTCCACCGACAACATGCTGACTGTAAAAATGCAACGCTCTTTTGTATGTTTTACGTCAAATGGACGTAAGGAGGAGGGGTCACACCGACGTGGCAAAGGTCACCACCCCGGAGGCAACACGCTGTGGCGGAAGAATGAGTGTGGAAAATAAATCGGTATTTTCAGGCACTCGGTGAAGGTTAAGCTGTTATAAAGGTAAAACCAAGTTATGACTAATTATAACCGAGGTCAGGACGGGCCCGGTCCCTCTCCTTCGCACGAACATTTTCGTCTCTACATCAGCCGATTCCTTAAGAATTTTTTTCAAGTCCACTGCCTATTTGGAAAAATAGTCAGAACACTCAGACTTATATGGCCATCAAATATTTTTGGTCCGAATTTCACACGTTCGGGTGTAAGAACTGTTTTAGTGGCAACTGTTCAACTTAATCATCACTAGTTGAAAATGT
The DNA here is from genome assembly GCA_034440635.1 of Lepas anatifera. Classification (NCBI taxonomy): domain Eukaryota; kingdom Metazoa; phylum Arthropoda; class Thecostraca; family Lepadidae; genus Lepas; species Lepas anatifera. The sequence goes on along the minus strand of JAOTON010001929.1, from coordinate 1,293,726 downwards.
AGTTACTGTCCGTTAGCACCTAGTCTGTTGCTAGTCTGTTAGCACCTGTTGAGCCCATCGAAGGTGTTAACGGCTTCTCACAGTTACGGGATACGGGATATCGATACGGGATGCGGGAATTCATTTTAGGGTGTTGGTGGAATTAGTGGGAAATGCAAACCAAACCAAACTGAAGTTCAAATTAATAATAATTATTGGGGCTTATCGACGCACCAACTGCCAGGGTCATATGGCGTCGCCAACTCTTTCCCTGTTGGAAGGGTTTCTCGGGAGCCAGCTTGCTCCTGAAGTTCAAATTTGGATCATAAATATAAAGGGTATGAGGAGGCCAAATCCAAACAGTTCTTTTGGAGCTGGAGGATTTAGTTTTCCCTATGCGAGCAGACATAGTTTAAGTGATCACTCCGCCATCTTTTTGTAGGTGGCGACATTCTAACCACCATTATGACGCAGATATATGTTTTTGTCTGAGGATTTATGTGTATAGCCAAAAGTCGACGAAATCCAACTTAAGTTTTTCGTGTAGGAGTGCTGCTAACCAGGGGAGGGGGTAACGGGGTTTGGTTAGGTAATTTCAGCAGTTTTGGCTATGCATCTATAATACACAGCAGAATTTTGCTTCGGAAATCTGCCTACCTTTTCAAACCTAAATGTGAGCACTTCTGTTGCTGGGCTAGTTCGTTCACCACTCCCTTATCTTACAAAAAGAGATGATTGTTTTACCTATAAGCTGGCGTTTTCGTACTTGGTGGAGCTCATCAAGAAAAAACAAAATCGAATCGTCAGGAAAAAAATCCACAAAGTTGGTGTGGCTTCAAAATCATGTCGGTATAAAAGGGAACGAAAGAGCCGACGTGGCGGCGAAGGAGGCAACGATAGATGTGCCACCGTCCAGCCCCTGTTTCCCTTCCTCCGACTTTTTCCACGTATCCGAGACCACATACAGAGTGCTTGGAAGGGGAGTTAGCTCTGGAACTCGAAATTCGCGCGTCAATATCCAGCAACGGTCAGGACAGGAGAGGTGACGCAATAATCCCTAGACTGCGAGTCGGTCATACTTATGCCACACATGAGTTCCGACTAACCGGCGCAGAGCACACGATGTGGAAGCTGTTTTTTTGTTAAAGGGAATGTGGCACCTTGGTCGAATCCTGGAATTTAGTGTAATTAGGCGTACTGTTAGCCGAAAAGAATGAAACCATTCATGATTTCTCTGAAAAATGTACAATAAGCTCGATATTTGGATTTTTAAAATACACTTCAGGAAAATAAATAAATATCTGTCTTTGGATGATGTCATGATCTGGCAACCACTACCATACTTGAAACGCTTCAAGGGCTTCGATTGGCTGATCCTCATCGTGACGTCAGCATATGTCGTCACATCAACAACCATGACAACTGTGACCTACTGCTAAGGGTACATGAGGGGTACATTGCAGATAGGTTTTAGCCCTTTTCCTAAGGAAATATATAGTTACAATTATATATTGAGTACGGGGTTTTCCGAATTGCTCTACAACTTGGCTATCTCAGTTAAAATCACGTTATGGAGGTGCCACATTCCCTTTAAGCATGTGCTGGTGAAAAACTGTGAACCCAGTTTGCTGTTTGAAAACCCCATGTCAGTTTGAAAACCCAACTGTGTTGGTGAATTGCGCGGATTACGAGATTGAAAGCTTAGGTTAGGCTAAGTAAGGTTAGGTTAGGTTAGGCTAGGCTAGGTAAGGTTAAAGTTAGGTTATATTTCGGGCTCACTGATCCTGGTCTAGCTACTCGGTGAGTCAGTGCTGGTAGATATATCTACGATTGCAACCTACCTGGATAAAGAAGGTTTTCAGGTGATGTACTCGCCTACTTAGTCTGTAATAGGCACCACTAAATAGGCCAGCGACACCGGGCAGAAACAGCAAAAGGCAGCCCCAACCTCGATGTCGGCGAAAGACACTTTTACATCCATGTATTGTGATGGCATCGCTCGCCTGTTGACTTCTTTCATTTCACTGTAGTTTTTTGCTAATTTATTGCAACCAAAATATACAGCAGTAGTACAGGACACACCATGTGCTACCAACCCGAGCCCTGCAACGGAGCTGTGTCAAGTTAATAACCACGTCTTTCAAATGCGATATTACAAATCAGGTCCGACACACTCGATGGGAATGCTTTCGCATACTACGTCCTTACAACCCAAGCAGAGTGCACATGAGCCATTAATATATTCCAAATCCGTTCCACTTTCCTTTAAATATCTCCATATTTTTATTTTGTAATGCAGCTGTCTTTTCCATTTGAATGTGCTCCTCTATCCTACTTTTAATGCATCAACGTTTGGAGCTATGTATGTTGTGCTTAATTTGCAGCTGGTGATCAATTGCTTAGCTAAAAGAATAACTAAATTGTGCGTTTCATTTCCTTTGACCAGATCAAACATCACATTTTCGATATTTAATGGTATGTTGCGGTAAATGGTGTTTGACTGAGACATATTAAGTTCTTGTAAAAGTTATTTAAGACACCAGTCGTATTTCGGATATATTTTCGTAGCTTTCGAAGGCCATTCGACTACCTTCGTCAGCGAAAAGATTGCTCAGCCAGCGCCTATTGAAGTATTGAAGCCAGCGCCCATGTAGTATTGAATTAGGCGCTGGCTGAGCAATCTTTTCGCTGACGAAGATAGTCGAATGACCTTCGAAAGCTACGAAAATATAACCGAAATACGACTGGTGTCTTAAATAACTTTTACAAAAACTTGATATTTAATGGTACAGAAACGTTATTGGTAGCATAACTCAACTTGACGTTTACAAAATCCCAAATTTCATTTCACCATCTAACGACGTGCTGTACAGCAGCATAGCCTCGGGGTCATTTTATCCAAACTGGAAAATATCTAGGCTGCGTCATAGACGCAAAATAAGCTGTGCAGTCAATGCGTCCGCAAACCCCAATAATGATGATAATCATCTTGTCTGGCTTTAGGAATTTGTTTCTGGGATATGTTCTGCGATTTCCCGGTAACTCGGTCGCGTCACCCGGAAATGTGTACTAAAAATAAGTAATTTACACGCATTTCTTTGTCCAATTAGGTCACGTCTTACGTAACTGAACCTCCCCGACTAAAAAAATGATGAAGTTTAGTCTGACTCGAGGGATTTGTGTCTCAGATATGTCCTGTGATTTCCCGGTAATTCACTGACGTTGCCGGGAAATGAACACACACAATGAGTGACGTGTAAGCCGCCCGCTGTCTAACTAGGTTAAATAATAAATAACCGCTCAGATTTCCTTTGACAAGGTCCTACCCTTAATGAGAGATTACTCGCAAGATTGGCGTGTGGTCTCGTGAACGGTCGACATCAATCAGTGCAAAACTGCGCGACATTACCAGATGACTAGCAAAACTGAACCGGCTGATAGCACACAAATATACTTTATGGCATCTAGTTTCCCACACATTTGCAGAGAGGAGCACTGTTTTTTTCTGAAATATGTATCAATGGGTTTCCTTGCCTTCCTTCCGGGGTGGCCCGAAAATGATGACATCATAGATACCAAACTATTTGAAGTTTAACAACTGAACTGTCTGCTAACACAGATATATACTCCATGGCATCAACTTTCCCCATCTTTGGAGAGAGGAGCATTCAAGTTTTACTTAAATATCCACCATTTGATTTCTCTGACATTTCCATCAGAGTGCTGCGAAATATTAATAGCATACTATGGATACCAAACTACTATATTTTTAACAGACTGCTATGTAATCTGATCTTAACAAATGCACCGCCGCGTGCTTTCCACCAACGATTTTTCTAGGTTCGTTTCCTGATACATTTGCCCTGGTCACGACAAAACACCAGCTTACGATCAGGTAAAGCCATACTCTTTTACTCATTGCAAACTGTGGCTGGGGGAGGGCTGTTTGGTCAGCGTAAAAACTATGCAGGGAACACATCAGGATTAATGACCAGATTTAGACTCGATATTGTAATATTTTGACGCAAGATTAACCTTTTTCAGGTCCTCATCCTCATTACGAAAGCATCCCAACCTTCAGAAGTTGGTCCGGCAGTTAAAAGTTCTTCAATATTGTCCACATGTTCATTATCACCCGCCCGGTTGGGCCTCCGAGCCACCTTTGCCCTGGTGGAGGAGGTATTTAAACTCCCCCCCCCATCGATCTCGGCCCTTATGCGGCATAACGAAAAACCACGTGAAAGCTTCGGGATAGCTCATAAGAATTTAATGATGAATTAAATCTGTCACGTTTTTGGTCAGTTCAATATTGAGGCCATGGCAGGCCAAAGAAGGTGAATGCTTTGAGAAGAGTTTCTGACTCTAGTGTCTGTCTAGTGTTGAGGAGAGTGCTCTAGTGTCTGACGAGTTAAGTTAGAATCAAGTTTTAGACACGATTCGTTCGCTCTCGTTACAGCGAATGGAATGATGGATAATATGGCTTATACTAGGTCAAAACACAAAAATGACCTGACCTCAGGTCAGGTAAGAATACTTTTGAACCTAGCATAGTCAATATGCATATCATTCGACTCAAAATAGAAATCCAAACGCAATGATATGAACATAAAAGCTGTATCATCATTTCATGCAAAGTTATTGACCTAAGTCTGAAAACTGCTTAAGCAGACCCCAGATGACCTCTCAGAGGTTACAGGTCAAAAATTGCAGCATGGACCTGGAAAGGGCACAGGATACTACGATTTGGAAAAGATGAATGTATTCTCAGCTTTATCAACACAAATACAGCCCAATTTCTGTTTTTGTCCCATGTATTTCCCATGGAGAGGCCATGGTCCGTACTCGGCCTTAGGTCATCGATATAAAAAATCCCGGAATATATGTTGTAACACTTTGTGGGCCCATTATGTGATATAAGGTTCAATCCGATAGACTCACCCATTTCTTACTTATGGCACCGTAAACACTTTTTTGAGGTGAGGTCACTTGACCTACGCTGGAGACCTGACCTGAGATGACAATAACATTTTAGGAAAGTTGCGGAATTGATCAACGACAAGATGTGCAAAGTACGGCGGCGCTTGGCGTCGCCGTTTTTTATGTCGCCGGTAAAACCCGAGGGGGTGCTCAAACACTACCCCCCACCGGGGCGAGGGTTAACTATAGGGGCTCGGACATTTCGAGGAGGCTTGAGCCCCTACCCCCTCCCCCTTGGACCAGTCACTGCCTGGATAGAGAAGAGACGTCCAGCCCTGTCACCACTGACAACCAGCGTTGTCTGTTCACAGCTGATATCTGGCGGTGGCACCCGTGGTAGGTACGGTAGTAGATACGGACCCGGGCTTTCAAAATAACCGGCAGAGGTGAGCATGGCCTGAACGGCAACTATTCACATTTTTTCGGAATTTGTGTACAGAATGGTCGGGTTTACTTTCCGACGAACTACCAACTGCTGCCTGTGTTTGTCCTCGCACCAAAGCAAGGGTGTGTAAACTAGAGAGGGGACCAACCCCTCACTCACTCACAACTTTGTGACGACAGCTAGCCTACTCCCATGCCCTCAAACTGCCTAGATTCCTTTCTATTCTACGTAAATAACGGTGCTGGCATTTCTAATCAAAAATATAAAGACAGCCTTGGAAACAGGTTTGAATCGCCAAACTTGCAAGCAAAGTATTCCAGTGCCACTACATCTGAGCGATGCTGGTGGCTAATCGTGAATACATTCGGACTTTGGCGGGATTAAGAAATGGTACCAGGTATTCAAGCCCCGGTGGCAGCGAAGAGTCTGGATTTGACGGGGGCACCATGGACTTTTCGTCCCATTTGTTCAATCAAAGCCTCAATGTTAGTGTAAAATCATCATTTCAGGAGGCACGGTACCCGGTGCCCCTACCCTTTGCTCTATTCCTGCCGCCTACGCCAAGCCAAACGTACTTTCCGTCGGAGTTACAGTGAAACGTCTATCCTATATGTGTTTATTAGTTCTACGATCCCAAGACCCTAAGTGCTGTTTCCCTGTGGCTTCCTCGCAGTTATTTCCTCCTCTCTCCCCGTCGTGCTCCAGGGGGCAGTCGGACCGCCTGGGGGCACGTTTTCGGGTGACCTCTGCGGCTGGGAGAGGTCTGGGAACGGTGATTTGATTGAATATTCATATACTAGAAGTAAAGTTTATTTTGGCAGTTTTGACGTCGTTCACTGGTTATACATGCAAATTTTTCACAGCTTCAATTTATTTAGGTGGAATACTTCCCATCGTTTTTTTTATATTTTATGCCTGGTTAAGCTTCTGCTGTACGATCCGCATATGCAGATCCCAGGATTTCTGATCGGGGAGGGGTACATATGTTCAGGTGGCGCCACTTTTTGAAGGTAAAACCTATACCTGAGCGTCGAATTCTTTAGCGGGGGCGCCGATACTCGCACATTATGGGGGAGGTTAGGAAGCAACATTTTCAGGGGAGAGGCACGATCAACCTCTCAGGGGGCGACAAGAGTATTTCAGGGGGTTCCGAGGATCCATTGAGGGCGTTAAGTGCCCCTTTGCAACCTGGATCCGCTTTTAACGACCCGTGCCTTTTTTGTAGTCTTTTTCACTTGTCTCAACCGGGGATAAACTAATAATGTATATTGTATATAACATGTCGCGACATTGAATTGACATTAAAGATTGTGTTTCGGCCCGAGAATGAGGGAATCTTAGAAGGAACAAAACTGCAATCTGCCATTCGTAAAGTGCTATCACTGTTGGTAAAGGTGTCTGCACGGGTACGTAAGAATCTGAAAAAATATTGAATTTAGGTTCAAGCACATTTAGTAATATTTATGTGAGTGTCAGATTGCTCAATAAATGCCATACTAATGAGGTATTTATTAAATAGGCCCCTGTTTTGCTAGAGCACCTTCATCTGGGGCTAAAAATATATACAATACAATATAAAAGACAATGGATGGAGACACACATCGTATTTTGAAACGTGATGTTTTTCATGCGTATACTAATATCATCACATTTCAAAATGTGAGATTTACCTGCATAAAAATGTGTTTTTGAATCATGCTTATATATTTTTAGCCCCTTCTGAGGCAGTTACAGCGAAACCTTGAACTATTTAACGAAACTATATAATGATGTTTAACTGGTTTAGCAGCCTTCACACTACGCACTTCTTAATCTGAGAAACAGCTTACTTTTACACCAGCTAGCTCTTTACGCTCATTTTGCATGCCGCAGCCCGGTGTTGGATTCAGGACTTTATTTCGGGGAGAGGGGGGGCTAAGGGGCTGGAGCCTCCCTCGCCTTTGCCTCAGAACCCCTCCCTCCCCTAGTATCCACCACTGTCGGAGGTTGTTCGGAAAACCGATTGAAATAGCCCCTGCGGAGGGGCTGTCTGCATCATTGCAGAACGATTTTTATACGCTCCTTACTGTGATATACCTACATTAATGTCAACCTTGACGCTTTACTCATTTGGCTGGGAGCGGGGAAGTATAGGAGATGCGTTGCCAGCTGAAATTCACTTAGGGTTTTTCTAAGGGTAAGTGGGGCAAAATATCAGGGGTTGCCATATGCCGCCTGAGTGGTGCGTTTTGGACATGTCGAGGGGCTTCTCGACCCGATTTCTTCGGCGGTTCTTCCACGTCTTGTCGGGAAGTAACAGACTTACGAACCACAAAATGGAAGTGACACAGTTCCTTGGATTTCCCAACCGCTACCGGCGAACCATGTTGCAGATGGACCTACTGGCCCGACTCTGAAAAACCGTTCCAAAAATGCTGTAATCTTTAAATAGATTGCAGAATGTCCTGCGACATTCAACCAAATCAAAAATTCATCGATCAATTACTGCATTCTCCAAGTTCACAAGTTTTATAGGCATTTTACCTCTCTACTAAGGTTAATAATTACGGTACCCACTGCTGCTGCGCTGGAACAGAAGCATCCAGTCCGTTTGTACCCGATAGCGCACTTTTCTGGAGCACTGACCACAATTAAAATAAATCACTTAACCACCAAAAGGAGATGCTTGCAATCGTTTCATCTTTAAAAAGTATGATTCATTTGACTGGTCAAAAATGAATCGAACACACAGACCTATTTCCTTGCAAGACTTTTTACGTGACATGCAAAATGCGCATGTCTGGGGGCATGTCGTTGCATACAATGTCATTGCAGGCATGCGTGCATCACTTGGAAGTCGATTAATTGTCTGGAACCTTCCTTTTTCGTAATTTGGCTTCACTGTCCACGTCATGTGTTCCTGGTCGGATACATTTCCTAAATCCATGCTACGCGCCGCCAATTTCATTACCAACGCCAATGCAATTACAGCCTCGCGTTATCTAGACTGGACAGAACATAGGCGGATCCCGGATTGCCAATAGGGGGGGACACCTTCCCAGAGGGGACGCCATCCGGACCAGGGGGCGCCACTTTAGCCGGCAAAGCCTTTCAGGTGGGCGCCAAATCCTGTCGGTGGGCGCCGATTTCGACATCCAGAGGAGGGGGAGGTAGGAAACGACATTTCAGGGAGCGCCATCGACCTTTCAGGGTGCGCCGTGACCATTTCAGAGAGCGCTGAGGGTCGATCGGGGGAGGCAACTACCCCCTTTGCTACCCCCCTCGATCTGCGTATGGGACAGAAGACCAGATCCGACAAACTCACCTCACCAAAACAACCGTACTTTCCACATCATTGAAATACTCAAAGGTGTCACGCCCAGGAACTCAGTAAGAGCGCGCCGTATTTCGTTGGGTATATTTTCTTCAGTTTCGATGATATTCTCTATCACGTGACCATCGATCCGGCTTAGAAAACGTGCACAAAAACAGAACAACTGGTTGTTCCGGACAGTATTCGGGAGCCCTTCCAATGACTGGTCATGACTCGTTATCCAGCGTATATTTAGCCATAACAAATACATTGGATATTTTAGACCCATTTACTACCACTTACGACGGAAATGAACCCATTTTTACGACCTATAGAATTCAACAAATGAACGAGCAATTCGCCATTACTTGGCACATACTCGTCCCTTTCCCTTAAGTGGGGGGGACAGAAGGCATGCCCCTTAGCCAGTGGTGCAAACGGCAACAAGGAGTCCAAATTCCACGAGTTGCTGGTTATAGAGATGAACGTTATTGTTAGCAGCTGGTTGAAGCTTCACTTGCCACCTCACTTTTTCCCAGTTGTGACCTTTATGCCTGAGACAACAGCAAAAACCATCCGTAAAATATTAATCAAAGACAGCATGTGCCGTCACGACACCTATCGGACACCTCTTACCGACCAAGGGTGTAACGTTACACCGTCACGACACCCATCGATCACTTCTTACCGACCAAAGGTGTAACTTTATACCGCTAAGACACCTATCGGACACTTCTTACCGACCAAAGGTGTAACGTCAGTGGCAGATCCTGGGGGGGCAAAAAAGGCATTTGTCCCCCAAAGTTAAAAGCTCGGGGAAAACTATGTTTCCCCAAAGCGATCGGTCTCCTTTTTTCCACGAATCCTTTTTAGTTTATAAGCAAGATTTAGGTGCTTTAACTCTCACCTTCAAACAGAACCAGTTACGTTCAGTGTAAATATTGGGCCTTGGATAGGAAAAAAGATTTTAAGCCCATATTTTTCACCCCGTGATGTTTTTTTTGCTTTTCGCCTCAAATACCCAAAATTGTTCCCGCAAATCGGTAGCGCAATTTTTCACTGCGGGACGTTTTTTTCTTTTCGACTTTGGTTTGCCCCTCCCAAACCCACCGGCTAGATCCACCACTTGTGTAACGTTACACCGTCACGACACCCATCGAACACTTCTTATCGACCAAAGGTGTAACTTTATATCCCACCTCTCTTGCTCAGTCTGTGTCACCATTGGAGCATTAGAGAAATTCCAACCTCTGCATTACGCCCTGGGATGGACAGATTTTAAAACAAAATGTATTGAAAAGAACCATCACCAGTGGCGGAACCACAGGGGGGCAAGAAATGCACTTGCCACCCCAAAGGGAAAAGCTCGGGGCAACACTATGCCCCCCCTCCCCACCTCCCAAAGCTGTTGACCTCCTTTTTGCTCCGGCTCCTTTTTAGTTTTTATACAAGGTTTTGGTGATTCAACTAAACCCGGCAATTTTAAACATAACCAGTCAATTTCAGTGCAAATATTGGACGTTGGTTCTTGATATTTAAAATTGTTTTTGAGTGAATGATCCATGGATAGAAAAAGGAAGCATATTGTGACCACATCTTTCACCCCTTGTTTTTCCGAAAATTGAGGCTGATGTGTAGTAAAATTGAGACCAAACCTTTCACGACGTGACGCTTTTTTGCTTTTGACTTTGGTTTGCCCCCAAACCTACCGGCTGGATCCGCCACTGCCTATTATACTCAGTCAACTCCTCAGTTCACGATCGGGACGAGATGTCCCGCTAAGTGCTACTCTCCCGAGGCTCATTTCGACTATTGGCTTCTCTCCCAATTCATACAACCCTTCGTGAATCTCTCCATTAGCTCTCCGTAAGCCCGGATACAACGAAACCATAGAATTTGGATCAATGGGTGACTATAAGGCTGACATGCTCGACCGCATGAAACCAGCTCATACAAAGGTAGAAAATAATAATGAAAAGTGTCAGGCAAGCAGCGGTTAGTCAGGAAAGACTGCAAGTCAAAAAAGTCAGGAACAGACACCTCAGGGAGGAAGTTCAGTTCACTTGCTCGTGCCGAGCACACCAGTTAGAGTGTCGGAAAAGCTGGTTCGAAAAAATAAAAATAAACCACACCGAATCCTAGGAAGGCTATCACCTGTCAATGCTCGTGATCAAGGTGAGAACTTCCGGGCCGGTATAATGCGATCTACAAAAATGAACAGCTGATACCGTCCAGCATCCTTATCACTGTTTCCGTTAGCTTCCACGGCTACCTTTTTCCGTTACAAAATAATACAATTAATATAACAAAACACTTGAGTATGCCACTGCAGCCGTCCCGACACCCTTTTTTATATGTTTTCCGTGTGACTTCCCCTAATCTGATGTTGTCCTGCTTCAGAATGAGTTCCAGCCTTTCCTTACCACACGTGTGGCCAGCCTCTCTATACGGGTCACAGCGTGGTCGTGTAGAGAACATCACGGTCAGGAACATTCAGATCCAGCCCTATCCATATCCTAAATTTATCCGAAAAACCCGCACCCATCTGTTTGCACACCATGATTATCCGAACGAACGTTCCAACGCACTCCAACGTAAATGACAATCCAACGCACTCCAACGTAAATGACAATCCAACGCACTCCAACGTAAATGACAATCCAACGCACTCCAACGTAAATGACAATCCAACGCACTCCAACGTAAATGACAATCCAACGCACTCCAACTTAAATGACAATCCAACGCACTCCAACGTAAATGATAATCCAACGCACTCTAACTTAAATGGCAATCCAACGCACTCTAACGTAAATGACAATCCAACGCACTCCAACGTAAATGACAATCCAACGCACTCCAACGTAAATGACAATCCAACGCACTCCAACGTAAATGACAATCCAACGCACTCCAACGTTAATGACAATTCAACGCACTCCAACGTAAATGGCAAGCCAACGCACTCCAGCGTAAATGACAATCCAAAGCAAATCGAATCCACATCCGGAAATTAGGACATTTTGGTCATATGCGACGATACGCCGATAGGATTACATACCCAGATTCGATACTGCTCGAACTAAAAGTTCAATCCAATCCTATCCAATCCGCTCAACGATTGGATTGAATATTCATTGAGACATTCAATCAAGGTGACGCTTCACAGGCGCCGGACGAGCTTTGCCTGTTCCATTTTTTCGCTGTAGGATTTCCACAGAGAGTAGAAGATTGCGTTTCTTCCAGGGATTTTCAAAAATCATTGCAGGCGCCCGAAGTCGACACAATGTAATTAGCCACCACATAAAAGAGAGACATCAAAATACTATCTGCTTTAGCGCTCACGAATACCTTTTGAAGACCATACCAAATGTGTTTATGTATCTCATAGGAAATACCTAGAAAGTACAATATACCATTGCAGTTAAACTTGCATCCTCTATGTTATTTATTTTGCCTTGTTTTTCTCATTTACCCGTATTGGCGGTCATGTCTTACATATCAATAGCCAGTTCTGCTTTTGTCCGCAGATTCAGCTTTGCGCAGCGAGCCACTTCCCAAGATTGGATCATTTCAATCTGTTTAATAGAAGTAATGGTGCGTGTTCACAAGAACGACCAAAAAAGACCAGACGGCTGGTCTTGCGCGATGTTCTTACGTAACCAGATTTACTCGGTCAGGAAGTGAATAATTATTTCTAAGAAAGAGCTCCCCGCTGGATTCGGCAGTCGCTGCAAAAATAACAGTACGATCATTTATTTTCTGGCTCAGTAATCCTTGGAAGCGTCATGATATATTCCTGTAAAAAGTGGTCCAGACAAGGTGGTCAAGGACCACATAGCCATGCAAGTGCTATCAATATTTGCAACGGGGAGGGGGTTACGGGGAAAGTGCAATTTTTGCACCCTGAGACGTCATTGATTAATTACTCAAATACTAAGCATCGGGTGGACCAGGTGGCGGTTGGGCCCATGACCCTCATGTCCTGACGCCCCGCGGGCATTCTGGCGAACCACTGCAGGGACGAAACACCGGAACATTGCAGCGCTCCACCGATTGTGCCAGCCTCTTCCCTCGTTAAGCAATGTGACCTTACGCATTTTTCGAGCACATTATAAGTCAACGATCTCGATAGCAACCACCCGGACAGAGGTTCCTTTTTTACACCCTCAATACTTTATCCCTCCCCCAAGTCATAACCGAGTCTGTCCCCCCTTCCCCCTGAAGTACAGCCTTGGAAAACGCCGCTGCTGATGGGCCTTGTATTTGGATCGAAAGAGACCTTACAGATTCCTGCCGAAACAGGCCACCTTACAAATACGCTTTCGTGAAATCGAACCTGTTGCCCATCTGCATCTAACCCTAGAGTAAATTTAAGCGTTTTTCCTATCTGCACCCAGCTTAGGAGAATATCAAAATAATGTGTGGAAATGTCAATGTCAGCCCGCGGTGTTACGGTGTGAGGTTGACCGATAAAAACCTGAGCAGTCCCCTCTCAATCTCTTTATTGTAGGCAGGCAACACGCAAACTTTTAGAAAGGATAGGTTTACGTCTAACAGCCCAAGGGCAGAGCAATAGCAAGCTAAAATAGCGCCACTTGGTGTACGGGTTCCAATGGTTAGGTAGGATCACATTCGGGTCATGGAGCCATTCCGGGGGTGACGAAGGTCCTGTAAGTTGACCATAAATTTACACCAATCATCTGTGACCCAGCATCTAGTGATAAAAATTGACCGACTGGTGCCACTTCTTCTTTCAAGTAGGTTCACTTACGACTGGGGATATTCTGAATCAGTCATTTTTCTCAACTCTTTTTATTGGGGATCACACAAGAAAAAGGCGCTCCTATTAAGGTGCAAGCGGGCACATTCTAACCGATGCAATGGCGTTTTTGTTCTTAATCAGGCACTTTGACTTAATGCGTCTCGTAATAAAACCAAGTCAGGGGACCGCAAAGGCCTTCGAGAACGGATACAATGACCTCTGCTGAAAAGGTTACAGGTCTTAAGCAGTGGCGGTGAATGCTATTTTCGGATGGAGGGGCAATAATTTTCCAGGGGGCCCCTTGACGATGGGGCCCCCTCGGCAGCAAAGGGCCCCCAAAAACTGCAATAGATTGGTTGGGACTTGCTGCCTGAGGTCAGAGGCATAAGCGCAGGGGCGGATCCAGGGGGCTGAAGGGGGTTCAGCCCCCCTTGCCCCATTTTTCGTCATTGTTTGCCCTTTTCTCCCTTTTTCGCCATTTTTCAAAGTTCAATCACCCCCTAGCAAAATCCTGGTTTCGCTCCTGCATAAACGTCACAAATGGTAAAAGTTGTTTTGCCCACTTCAAAAATGGCTATTCCTCCCTGTTGTTTAGTTGCCCGTGTAAAAAAAATGAGAGAGACTGAGACCAATCTGAGACCTGAGACCAAGCTCAGGGCCCCCTGAGACCAAGCTCCGGGTCCCCTCATACCAAGCTCAGGGTCCCTGAGACCAAGCTCGGGGGCCCCTTGAGACCAAGCTTGGGGGCTCCTAGAGTTCAAGATCGAAGGCCTGTGAGCCCAAGCTCAGGGCCCCTGAGACCAAGCTCGGAGCCTCTGAGGCCAAACTCGGGGGGCCCCTGAGACCAAGTTTGGGGGCTTCTGAAACCAAGCTTGGAGACCCTTGAAACCAAACTCAAGGCCCCTTAAGACCAATCTCGGGGGCCCCTTAGACCAATCTGGGAGTCCCCCTTATACCAAGCCTGGGGGCCCCTGAGACCAATCTTGGAACCCCTGAGGTCAAGTTCAGGGGCCCCCTGAGACTAAGCTTGGGGGCCCCTGAGACCAAGCTCGGGGGCCCGGTTAGGCAAGCTCCGGGCTCCTGAGACCGAGCTCGGGGGGCTCCCTTAAGGCTAAGCTTGGCCCCCTGAGACCAAGTTCGCGGGGGGACACAGCTTGGGTGCTCCCTGAGACCAAGAGTGGGGGCCCTGAAACCAGGCTCGGGGGCCCCTTAGGCCAAGCTCTGGGCCCCTGAGACCAGGCTCGGGGGACCCCTTTAGGCTAAGCTTGGGGACCCCTAAATACCAAGCTAGAGGGTCCCCGAGCCCAAGCTAGAGGGGCCCCCGAGCCCATGCTCAGGGGACCCCTGAGATGAAGCAAGGACACTGTTCAAACCGAGAAACTGTTGAGGGCCCAGTGAGGTCATTCAAAACATTCAGAAAAGAACCAAGTTAAAATTGCGTATTTTTCCAGGGGCCCCCTCTGATAATTTGGGGGGGCAACTGCCCCCCCTGCCCCCCCTATCCACCGCCACTGGTCTTAAGACATATTTTACGACTAGAAAGATACCGGTCTCCCTTGAAGATTGATCTCAAAGGCTGGGGTTCAATTGGGTTCAGTTCAGTACAGTTCAGTATATTAAGAAACAATCCACACAAGGTAAAAACAATGGGGTGGCTTTGCGTGTTTCCACGTCGGTCGTTAAAAGAAGGCAATGCTTAAGATAAGATAAAAACTTGGGATAAAGGCCAGATAAAATCATGCATACAGAGTAGGAATCACACATAAAACAGTTACGACCACTGCAAACCTCTGGGATGGGCCGGGGTTAAACAATAGTCCTGTTTTAAATGATGGTGACTTTGCTGCGAAGCATAATTGTTTAGCTTAAGGCGAGAGTATCTTTGGCGGATCCACGAGAAACTTTTGGAGGGGCCAAACCAACGTTTGAGGGGGCTAAATGGAGAAGAAAATCGCGAAAGCATATTAACTTCCAAGAAAAACGGCAAAAATTTGGTCTTTTGGAGGGGGCCAAAAGATACCATTTTAGGCTTTGGTTGGGGCCGCGGCCCCTTTGCTCCCCCTCCCCCCTTGGATCTACCAGTGGAGAGCAGAACGCTCAGACTGAATCCTCGGGATTTGAGTGAGATTGATTCCCATCCTCTTCAGTTGCGCTCTAAAAAAAGCTGACGCTATCTCTGACGGCACATCTGTGTTAAACCCGTTTTTCGATCATTCTCTCCGTCGAGGTTCGACCACTGTTAGAACCTGGGAAGCAATTCCCGGTGGGTGATTAACAGAAACAAGTCCACAATTGAGGAATGGGGGGTTGAAGGGAGATAAAAGCACGCAATCATCTAGTATTTGCCTCTCCCAAGAATTCCGATGAATAAAAGTTGTGTTCAACACGCACATTTGGAGACAACCAGCTTTTTTATAAGCCGGTGCGTATTTTGAAAGATGCGATAATGGTGTACTCAATCAGTTAAAAAGGCGTTCGTGTCAAGACTGCTGGGAATAACTGGTAGAAAAAATACCGTATGTAAGCACAGTAATCTGCGAAAGGATGTCACCTGTGATTACAAAAAACTCATCTTTCTTTGTGGTTTGGGATCTTCAGCGGATAATTTCTTGGAAGCATCATTTTGACTTTATTTCGGAAATAGCCAAATGTACAAGTTGTATGTTCTGTCATTATAAACATTCATTTTCCATAGAATCCGTTGCCGTAAAATTAGATGACAACACCTAAATGGTAGTACTCACCTGACGGCCGCGAAGCTAAATGATCAGCTGATCATTTCATCGATTCACTCATCGTTCAACCGCCGATTCTCATGCCACACAGCCCTATCTTCACACAGCCACAGAAGAAAGTATGACGTCACCACTTGACCCGGGCTGACCACGCGGCACGCCCGTCGTTAGCGTTACCCTTCCCACGCGTGACCCCCTTCACAGCTCGCTCGCTCCGCCCACGACGACGGGGCCGACGTCCACGCGCCTCCAGTCCTCGCATTTGGCTTCGATCACGCGCATGTCTACCTCATCGCCGGCGGAAATCGGCCAGAAAGCGTCGGCCCCGCACCTAGCAAGCTCCAGGCGCCGACTGTACATTCAACGTGTGGAGCTCAGGCAGCTCAGGTCTGGCCGCATGCCCGGGCCCTCAGCGGCGGCCAGTGAGCGGCCGATGCGTGCCATGAGCGGCCTGAGCATGCCGCGCCGAGTGTACACCGGGTGCGAGCCGGTTGGCTGTCGTCGGGCTGCATGCAAGTTTGCAACATGCAACAAGCTCCGCTGTTGACGATGTTGCAGCGCGGAGCCAGGCCGCCGACCGATAATTCGGCTACATCGGCTAACGGTGGCGGTTCTCTATTACCACAGGCTAGCTTTGTCCTATGGTCCAGCCGTAACGCCGTGGAGGAATGAATCAGCCAACGCGATCGAGTTTCCCACACTGATCAGCGTTCAGATCTTGAAAATCACATCACTACATCACAAACGACGCTTCTATCACACTCCCGTACACACAAACACTTTCACAAAGCTAGAATCCTCGCAGAGGAGGCACCACTGACCTCTTTGCACGAGCGCCACACTGGGAATTCTGGCGTCGCCGCGGCGGCAGCGGCGTCTCTCCCAACGAACGCCGACGCCGCGACCAGCCAGCCCCGACCCGCGCAAAAAAGCCAGACAGGCAAAAAAGGCGCGGAAAAAGCGCGCGCACTGCGGACACGCACAAAACAACGCGCCAGAGCGCCGTACGGACAAAGACGGCCGCTCTGGTGAGTATTTGGCACGGCACACACTAAAAAGCCAGAGGAGAGGCCTATCGACCTGCTGCTGGAGACGTTCGATTCTGGTGGTTTCCAGCGAGAGCGGCGGGGTCAGAACGGACACGGCGGATATGGCGGGAGATCCGTCGGGGGCGGGAGGCACTGCGGTCGCCCCAAAAGCAGTAGCCTGGAAGCAAGCGCGCCAAAGCCGGGTGGAAGTGTGGGAGGTGTCCCGATGGTATCTGGTTATTACGCCCACCGCTGGCAAACAGAGCTCGCCTGACTGCAGCTTCTCTGAGCCCATCATCTCGTCGGATCAAAGTGTATGGCTTGTTGCCGTGGGCAAAGACTATTTCTATTTTTTTCATGTCTTATATTTGGCGGATATTGCGGGTAAAATTAGGTCAATTAAAGTGAGGAGAACACAAACCGTCTCTTCTAAACGCGAGGCAAATTCAAACCATCCTTTTGGAAACATAACAATGACCAAAGCCGCTAAGGAAAATGCACGTGGGTATATCTTGGAGAAAAGTAGCCGAAAATGTAGAGATTTAGACCAGCCGGCTGGCATGGGGGGGGTTAGCATGCACAGCCAGGGGCCGGACGCAGACCCGAGTTTGGGGGAGGGACAAACCCATGTATGCCTCTCCTCCTGGGGGGGGGGGGCGGTGGTTGGGACGTGCAATTCAGGTGCTCTACAGACAGACCTAGCATAAGCTACCTCTTCCAGTACATGATCGCTCTCCTGGGGGGAGGAGGGGTTAGCATGGACAGCTGCCGCCCTCAGGACCCGTCCGTGACTTCACCCCGTGCAAGACAGCTCTGTCGAAGTCACAACCTGCCCTAAAAGTGCGTCAAGATCATGAACATTTAGACCTGGTCCGCCCATGTCCGGAGTTCCGCGCCAAACTCGGTTAGTCCGCTTATACAGGGGCGGACGCAGGAGCACCGTTTGGGAGGGAGGGGGAAACTCGGAAGAAATCGTATAAACCTAGTTTTTTAAGAAAAATCGGTCACAATTTTTTTATTTTTCTTTTAGGGCCACTCCCAACAGGCACACTTGCCCAATTACAGGGAGAATTGGCGTGGGTGTTTAAAGATCGTCTCCACCGGGTCAGATCGGATACGGAAGGCGGTTTCCCGCCGTGGGGATTGAACCAACGTTAATACATGCTATCCGATCCGAAGACTGGCAACGAAGCCAGTAGTCCACCCCGGCCCAAATTGCGTCATTTGGGGGCATGGTCCCTTCCCCCCCTCTGCGTCCACCAGTTCGTTTATACAGCATGATTTTTAGTCAAAATTTAATCCATGTAAGTATGCTTGCGATAAGATTGGCAAAGATGAGATTCCAATCCAGTTTCAGATCCAAAACTACCAAAATTCTACCACCAATCCAATCCTGTCCAATCCATTGACTTGGGCTGGATCGATTCAGATATCCAATCCACGGGCTGGATACATCGACATATCCAATCCACGGGCTGGGTACATCGACATATCCAATCCACGGGCTGAATACATCGACATATCCAATCCACGGGCTGGATACATCGGCATATCCAATCCACGGGCTGGATCCATATCCATACCCAATCCACGGGCTGGGTACATTGACATATCCAATCCACGGGCTGGATACATCGGCATATCCAATCCACGGGCTGGATACATCGGCATATCCAATCCACAGGCTGGATACATCGGCATATCCAATCCACGGGCTGGATACATCGGCATATCTAATCCACGGGCTGGATACATCGGCATATTCAATCCACGGGCTGGATACATCGGCATATCCAATCCACGGGCTGGATACATCAGCATATCCAATCCACGGGCTGGATACATCGGCATATCCAATCCACGGGCTGGATACATCGGCATATCCAATCCACGGGCTGGATACATCAGCATATCCAATCCACGGGCTGGATACATCGGCATATTCAATCCACGGGCTGGATACATCGGGATATCCAATACACGGGCTGGATACATCGAAACATCCAATCTGCGAGCCAGATACATCGACACATCCAATCCGTGACCCTCTCTACAAAAAACCTACATTAGTATTAAATCATAGGTTTTGAGCTTTAGAGCATTCTACCTACATGGGTTGATGGTCTATTTTCTCTCAGATGATACTGGTAGACACCTGAATCGATAAAAACTATTCTTAAGAAAAACACTTGAATTTGAACGACCCAAGCTCTTAATCGCGTGGTAAGTAAACAATTTCTTTCAGTTTGTGTCTTCCCCCGCCGTCTAAAAATCAACCATATATGTGAGCATTACACGTATTTAGTTAGCACTCGGCCATTTACTTTATAAGAACAGTCATCTTCTGTCCGACGGCAAAACCTAAGAGTAAATAAATGATCTGTTGACATGAAGCGTCACATTTCCCCGCGTGTGTTGCCCGGCAACCTTATTTTGTCCAGATGCAGTTCTGCTGATATTTCACTTGTCCTGTCTGTGCCATTTGATATCGATACGATATTGGCTTTTGAGTTCATTGTGATACCCGACAGTCCCACACGATACCATATTTTCTTCAGCTCTGACTCTCATGTCATGCATGCAGTGATGGATCTAGCCAGTAGGTTTGGGGGCAAGCCAAAGTTGAAAATCCAAAAAAAACGTCACGGGGTGAAACATTTTGCCATAATCTAGACGGTAGGTTTTGGTGGGAAACCCAAAATCGAAAAGCACAGGTGATAGATGTGACCACAAGATGTTTGTTTGTTTTTTTTAATTTTATAAATTTTCAAGTTGTTCGAGGCCGGTGGGTCTCACTAAAGTCATCAAGGACTCCACCCCACCACCCAACAGCAACCCCAATGATAATTTAAACCAAAGTTAACGTCCCACAAAGCACAGGACGGCCGCCCGCTCAGGCACCCTCTCACCAGTCAGTGCCAGCCGACCGTCGTCGGGTAAACTATTGACGCCAGAGCGTCTCAGGGGAACCGATCCCAAGCCACAGCCCCACGCATCTCACAGCGGGCCGGCCCAACGCCCCAACACTACCGGGCGGCGGGGCGGTTTTTGCCCTCCAAGGCCCAATGTTCATACTGAAGTTGACTTCTGTTTGGATTTGAGAGTTGGAGCACCAAAACCTTGCTTTTAAACCACAAATGAGTCAGGGAAAAGGCGGTCGAAAGCGTGGGGATGGGGTGGTGGTAAACATAATTTTTCCCCGAGCGTTTCCGTTGGGGGACGGAAAATGCATTTTTGCCCCCCCCTGGATCCGCCACTGCATACATGACTGTGTCCAGTAATTACACATTGCACCGCCGTTGTTGCAAACTACCCCAATTTGCACAGGCGGTGTGGATATTTTTAGTGTGCCCAGCAGCGTAAATAGGGCATCGCGCCCACCCTTCCTTCCTCTTGTTCAGGTTTGGAAATTGCTGCTGAGCCTGAACTCTAAATCGCAAAAATGCAGCTGGCACATAGCCGACTCCCCGTTACTGGAGGTACACTCAATGCATTCACATACTGCCAGTCCCGGTAAACTCATCCACAGAATCGTCTTAAAGGGAATGTGGCACCTTTATAACGTGACTTTAACAGAGATAGCCAAGTTGTAAAGCATGCCGGAAAACCCGGTAATCTATATATCATTTGTCTTGAAGCTCAAAATTTTCATAGAGAAAGGCTAAAAACTACCTCAAATGTACCCCTCATGTACCCTTAGCAGCAGGGCACAGTTTGTCAGTTGTTGGTGTGACGACATATGCTGACGTCACGATGGGTATCTGCCAATCGAAGCCCTTGAAGCCTATTGAATATGGTAGTGGTTGCTAGATGATGACATCATCCACAGGCAGGTATTTATTTATTTCCCTAGAGGATCATTTAACAAATCAAAATATTGAGCTTAATGTACATTTTTCAGAGAAATGATGGATGCTTCCATGATTGTCTGCTAAAAGTTCCCCTATGACACTAAATTCCAGGTTTTGACCAAGGTGCCACATTGCCTTTAACACGTATGTATTCTGCACATCTTTAGATAGGTACAGGGGTAACAATGAAAGGTTTGCAACTAAGCCTGGAAAAACCAGGAAGAAAGTCGTTACATTTCGTGTGTATCCACAGGCTAGAGGCGTAGCAACAGTGCTCGATTGGTTGTCCCTGTTTTCAATTAATTCTCGTGAATAGTGTGCCATTCTCACAAAGCATTCCGTACGACATGCTGGAGAGCTTATCCGTTAACATTTCCAGAAACACTGTCAGGAACCAAATCCAATGTTTCATCTTAATTCACAAAAATAATAGAGCACCAGTTTCGTTGTCTCAATTGTGATTATTTGCAGCAGCAGAGGCGGAGCTAGGTGAAACGTTAGAAGAAGGTGGTAAACCAGGGAAAAATCGTGAACTACATAGTGTTTTCCCTTTTCTTCTTTTAATTTCCCTTTTTTGTTGTAGGCTTTATTGCTGCGGTTAGTTTTGTGATACAAATTTTGTCACACTGGGCAATGTCTCTTACTCAACAACTACATGTTGCGGTGTGTTGATATGTTTGTCAGTAAAGTGGTTATAATTCCACATAATTATCTTGCAAGATTTACCACTTTGTACCCGAGAAGAGACCGTTCAATTGGTTCTGAATTTACGGCTTAGTTGTTTCCATCTCACCTTCCATGAGTTAGAATTGCGAGTATGGCAAGTCAACTCCCCATCCCAACGGCTGAGGTTAGCAATGTGGGAGGTAGCTAAATTCATAATGATATCTGCTTCAAGAAGGATATTTTCCTCTCACATACTTAATTAACCGCCTATTCTTAGATGTCTCATGATGCTTCTTGGAAAATCCGCTATTTTGGTCAAGGATTGGCTTCGCTTTCACCCGTAGCAGCTCACTCAAAAGTCAAAGATATCCCGATCTTGGCAATATAACATGGGGAAAGCCCCGGGAAACACGTAGAGTAATTTCAAAACTGAAAATGATAACCGATTGAGGCAAAAATACTTATTCATAGTATAGTATAGCATATGCTATACTATATCCTGTTTGTGCGGATATCAAAATGAAAATACAGAACATTATTTTCTACAATGTCCCTGTTTTGATCCTCAAAGAACTCTTACGGAAAAGAGCATATCTACGATATTAAATTATTCTTTCAGAAACATGCATCGGAAAAACAAAATTGACATATTAATCCATGGTCGAAATCTCCCTCCAGGCAAGGACAGGGCAGTAGCTCACGCAGTTTTTCAATTTGTTCATGGCACAAAGAGGTTTGCTATCTAATAAGAGACATTAAATTAATCATGTTATAGCCAGTGCTCGATGTGGTGTAGTGAGCCGTACTTTCGGCGGCGAGTGTCGCGGCGGTGCGGTGGCCTCTCTGGCGGCTCTGAGATGGCACTATGATTGTGTTGGCGTGGGACGCCTAGATTTAGGCGCTACGGCGCTTTTGCGTTCCTCGTAGCAGCCTTTGTGTGTGTTTTTTCGGAACCATGAAATAAATATTATGGATTATGGATGTAGTGTTTCTTCCACGTGGTATGACATCTCTACTTGTTATGTACCTAAATTACTTATTCTCTTCGTTAAGAATAACCAGTTTCTCCTTCACAAGACTCACACTTTTGTGCGGGAAAATGTCGTTATCTGGGCGGCAAAAATTAGTTTCAATTGGGCAAGAGATCCATTGTCTGGCTTTTGAACCTGTTAACCTCTCCGCTGCAGGCGCAGTTCATGCCCTACCTCAGCATGCTGTGCTGTCAAGTTAATGGAAGTGTCAGAAGTGTTGACTTGTCTTTTTAACAAAATCAAGATAATGAGGTATACTATCAATCAATGTGTCGTGCTGGGAGCGGCTGTATCAGCTTGTTCTGTGAAAGCGATATCTCTCCTTAGCAGCTCAAGTGTCTCTCACTGGTGGCATATGGTAGGAAACTTTTTGAAAATGCTTACTTTGGGCGGTGGGGAGAAAATTTAGCTGTAAGATAACAAAGAACAAAAAGGTTATTTTTTAAATATCTTGCAGAATGAGTGAAATGTTTTGTCGGAAATTATCCCTTTTGAAATCGAAACAACATTTTCCTCATAACTTTGAAACGACGCTTTTGACGGAGTAAAATAAACTCCAGAGATGGTATACATATCAGCAAAAAATTTCATCGATTCATAGCTAATCAGCTCTAATGGTTGTTAAATTATCTTAAGCTTATCAACTCCGCAATGCATCACAACACTCCAATCCCACACCCATATATTATCAACTACGAAATAAAATCCTTAAATCCCATACATTCTTATGCACTTTACGGCACAATTTGGCAGATGGGAAAAGCTTCACAATTAAATTGAGGTTTTCGTTAAACAACTATTTCATGTGAGCAGCTTTTAGATCTGAAAAAGCCCACCGCGTTGGTCCATTATAAGGTGGAATAAGGTCCATTATAAGGGCCCCTGAGCCACATATATAGCCAAAGCAACTGACGTGCCCTTCCCTCACCCCTGCCACCCCCCCCCCACCCCAAGAGCTGATTTGATATCCTCCGGTAGCCGTATGATTTGCATCAGGTGCAGAGGTACTTTTGGAAGACCTTCATCATATACCTCAATGTGCCAAAAACTATACACCATGCTCCGGCAAAAAGGCTGGTGTTTCAAATGCAAGTTTTAAGTGTTCGATGCACATATGAAGGATTGCCAACTGTAAACGAAAGTATGAGTAGTGACTAAACTAGTGCCAGTTTTCCTTATATATAAAAAATATCAGTATGATTTCACACTGACAGCAAATCCGGCCGAAGACCTGCTGAACTGATATAAATGTGTTATTTGACAAAGTGTCCAGGAATTTCAGAGGAGGGCAAGACATCTAACTCCCACGGGAACTCGTTGCAGCTGGCTCAAATGCCAGCAAAAAAAGCAACGGTTGGAGACGGTCACTTCAAAGTTGACGGGATGGAAGCAGATTACATATATTATGTCGCCTATATCTGTTAGTACAGCCTTTCAATCTGTCGCTTCAGTCTTACAATCGGTATTGATACACTGTTGTGACCGTTAGAAAAAAATATGCCATGTTTTGTTCCTTTACATAATTGTTGTGTCATAAGTAATTTGCATTTAATGTTGAAGTGGTCTTCCTGCAGCAATTTGTACGATGCCTTCAGCATACTCGAAGAAAAGATCTAATGATGAAGAAGAGGCAAGTCAGCCAGGGGAAAAATGCGGGCTGGCCTTTGAAGTACTCCAGGGGTCAATCGAAACGATGAGATGACTTTTTTTGGTAAATCTCTTCAACCGTTTACCAATCAGCTACCGACCAAGCGCTAAATCCTCCAAAGGTACCGAGCCCTCCGCATACAAGAGCCCTAGTGCAACAAAGCACTACCTAGCTGGACAGATCGCTTTAGAGGTCCAGGCGTTTGGGGATGAGGTGGCTTAGTGAAAGCACCCTTGTCTTCTAAGCCACCGGCCCCGGGTCAGTCCGGCGGAGCCTCTGAATAAGTCGATCTGATCCCCAAAATCCCTTCCAACGGGGTGAGAGTTGTCGACGCTGTATTGCCCTGGCAGTTGGTGCGTCGTTAAACCCCAACAATTATTAGGTCCAGGCGTTTTAAGTCGCCGTTCGAGTGCCCTGCAATACTGTTTACAGTAGCTGTCAGAAGGTGTCATGCATACGCTAGGCGTGTGGTTCAAGCATTACTGAAATCTGAATCGAGAAACACTTCCATTTCAGCGCCAGCTCTATTCATTTCATCGCCAGCTCATGGAAGTCGGTTATTCTTTTGGTGGTAACGGTGACGAGTTCTTAGGGAACCTGCAGATGATCATGAGGGCTGACAACAGTCCTTCTTCGCAAGAGGACCTCAGTTTCTTCATGAATCAATACCAAGTGCTTAATCCTAGAATTAGATTAAATATTTTCTGCTCACGCTGTTCTTTGTTGTTGTTTTTCTGTCGATGCCCTGCGGTAAGATCTCCATGGCTCCCGCCGAGCACCTTCAAGTCAAGCAGATTGCAGAGCTAATCGCCCTCTTTCATGGCAAGTACTTCTTGCAGGCCCTACTGGCTGCGGGAACTCCACGGCGTGACCTCAGGCTGTTCCAGGACATGAAGACCTATTCAGGCAGCTACCAACCGCTACGAAAGCCACACAGTGCTCTATCATGCGCCATCCGTGGCATCTCACGGGGGAAAACGTCGTCCTCTGGTTGTTTGGTGAGGGTGTGTCAACAGATGAAAATGCAGAGGTAGCTGCTGCACTCCCTGACAGTCATACAGCAAGGAACATTGGCACCGGGAAAGCCGATGTTGTCAGGCGCAGATAAGCTGACAAGTGGTGCAAAGGCTCTGCGACTTCGTCCGACCGCACTCCTGGCTGGCATTCAGGTGGATGAACGTCAGCAACCAGTGGTTACCACCCAGGAGTCGGCGAGTGATGCAAACTTCATCAGTATGAACGCTTTCATGGAAAATCTAGCAGTCACAAACGACAGCGGGAACGATCGGTGAAAATACATCATGGACTACAGCGACGTTGCCCGTGAAGGTGACATGAGGGCTCGGAACGTGACAGTAGCCTGTGCACACCGTCTCCAAGCGCCGAGTCTCTCGAAAAAAGAGCTGGATGACGTGCACGTGTAAACATATGAATATTTAACTAGGAGTAGTCTAACAACATTTTGTCTGAGAACAAGTTTCCTTCCCCATTCATGGGCTTCCGAATAAAACCATTAAAGCCATTGGCTTGATGATATGGTGTGTCGTTTTGACTGCAGCGATCGGTTGCGAAAAAAATAAAACAATCATTTTTGTGTAATGAACGCCCGCTTTCCATGCCATTGACAGTGCGGGGGAAAACCAATCCGGCTATGCCCTTCAAAGCGGTCAAATTTTACTCACTGTGGCTGATTCTGGTCCATTTTCTTGAAAAAGACACTATAATTTTCCCATATTTCCTGGGATACCCCCAAAAAGTTTATCAGATCCGCCTCTGGCCTGTGATCCCGCAATTCGGAGCTTCTTAGCTCTATAAAAACATCGAGAAGTGGTTTTACATCAATTTGTATGAGGAAAATATGTATTGTTCTGTCAGAAGCTTTCGAATGAAAATATTTTCAAGCCAATACAACGATTTTAAACTTGCATCAGTTTTGGGGGCAGGGGACCAAACCTCAAAGGCATCGATTCAAAATTGTGCATGCTCATTATTAACTCAAAGCAGAATGCGGTGTCAATCCGGCAAGCTTGCACAGACGAAAAAGTGGTATTTTGGGACACCCTATGATAGTCTTATACCTTACTAATTGTCTATCCTGGTCGAGATGGCGACCGTCCAGGTATATGTTGCGCTCCGTCCAGTTCCAAACGGCACCCTCTATGCGAAAACTTCCCCCCCCCACCATCAGAACTCCCTGATTCGTCTCTGAGCTTGGTTCGTAGATCGTGAGCCTTCGGTCCGCCACCAGGAATTTATCCCTCGCCCCACCGGGGGGCCATCGATGCCCCGCCTCCTAAGGTTTTTCAAGATAGCAGAAAAACGACGAAACGCAGCACCGCGGTTGAGGGCTCTATCTCTCACCTCATCATTTTCTCACCATCTCTGAAAATTTTTACCCCGGGTCACCCAAGGTCAGGTCACCAGGCAAGGTCAACCAAGGTCACCTCACTTCAAATTTGAAGCTCTATAAGAGCTACATTTCTTAGTCGATCGATTTGAAACTTGCTACACTTCATGCCCCTTCCAGGGTCTACAACGTGTATATCCGGGATTTTTTCGATTTCGTGACCTGAGGTCAGGTCACGAGGCGACCTCTCCCATTGGAAAAAGCATGGGAAAAAGCAGTCTCATGATCTAAAATCTACAAAAATGATTGCAAATACTCAGACTGCTCAGAAAAGCGTTTTTGGACACCCTTGCACGGATCCCAGGGGTCATATTTGCCCATTGACTTTTCCAAGGTCATCCAAGGTCACCAGGGGTCAAAAACAGTATTTTGACAATAAATTTTGACCTAATTAAGCTAGAGCGCTGAAACAAACACTATCGTGTTTGTCGCATCACTAGCTTTTATTTGATATACGGCAAGGTTACTTTCTGACCTTTCGTGACCTCAGGTCATATTAGGTCACGAGGTGACCTCTGGAGGTCAAACCACTAGCGGGAGGTCTTTACTTTCCACATGGCGGAAAAAGGTCTGGCAATGTCCTATCAAATGTACTTAACCAGATCTCAATAGCTCTAATGGCATAAGAGTTATGTCCAGTTTTCTTAAGCATTGCATATTTGAGTGAAAATAGCCTATCGTGACCTTCCTTGACCTCTGGAGGTCAAACCATTGACCTGAGCGCTTAAACATGCAAATTAATTTCTTACTGAATTCACGCGAGCTTTCTAATGCACTTTTCAGATTTTTGCTAACCCCCATATTTTCGGAGTTAGAGGGGGCCATCGATAGCCCCCGGTGGGGCGAAGGTGGCGCCGGACCCCCGGTGGGGCGCGGGTTAAGATGTATCAGAGCATGCTTGAGCCGTGTGATCTACTCCTCTAGCATGCCTGGGAGCTGGATATTTATTATGCGCATGCGCATAATAAACGACCTGCAGGTCGGCTGGGTAATTGACCCATGAGAGGGCGACCTGAGCGGGGTGGCAGTTACTGTGCTTAGCTGGAGGGTCCGAGGAGATTAATAAACACAATGGTGCCCGCTGGCCTAAGAGGGACATCCGTTCCTGTGCTTAGCTGGAGGGTAGAAGGCAGTGCATTTTTCTGCAAAGTTTTTACCGGGGACCAAAGAGAGAAAGGGGCACACTTAGGGCTTCAGGGGCCACACCTCGACAGTCGAAAAGGCACCCTTGTTTTCTTCAGTGGGCACGTCGTTTTACTGCTCCACGCACTTAACGTTGTTGGAGGGCCATGACGATAGAGGGGCACAAAAGTATTTTCGAACGAGAAACATGGCTGTCCGCAGACCAAGCTTCTCTGATCTTTCTGGCGGGGAGTATCAATATGTTAGACTTACAATTACCATATTCGACTCTTTTACACCCAGGTCAGCCTCCGCCCCTCCCTTCCCCGGTTTTGGTCACGGGGGTGCAGGATTAGGGATTAGGATGCTAACTGAGGGCAGGTTTTGTTTAGTGGGGCAGGGAAGATTGGAGGTGGAGAGTGATGTAACTGGTACTAAAAGCTGTATTCACTGACTCTAAGTTTGTCATCGGACTGCATGACAAGTGTCAAATAGTCACAATATGCCAACACAGTTATGGTAGGGGTTGAACAACGCACCAACTGCTGATGTTATACGCCGTCGCCAACTCCACCCGGCTGGGGTTTCGGCGTCTAGTGGTGGAGGTCATAGCCACTTTTCCCTCATGGATCCGGCTGTGGGTGTGGTAGGAAAATCTATGGTAGCATCCCGGACAACTTATCGGGGTGTTTGCACGAGCTAATGCCATCTGCAGTTTACACTTTAAACGACTCTTAATATACGGGAGAAAAGGCGAGAAAAGAGAGTTGGCTGCAAGAGATATAGCAAGGGAGAGTCATTGGGTCATGCCTATATTGCTGATATTGATCTTACAAAGCTTACCTTCTTCCTATTGTGCCAATTTAATTACACCTACCGTCACAGTGGAAAAACATCCAAACGAGTCATCATCTACTCAGTTTGGTTGCGGTACGTTTTGCCTCTTCAGCGAATTGCTGGCAGCACCATCCGAGAGATTCTCCCTCTCGTCCCCTTCTGCAGATGTCTGATGTGGGCCCGTACTGATTGCAGATTATTCTGTTTTTTCATGATCTCCTTTCCTTTGTTATTGCTTTCTTCCCACTTCTGTCTCTTCATCGATCCATCCCTTTGTTCGGCTTCTATCTTCTCTGTTTTTATCACTCTTACACTTTTTTATTTCCTCTCTCTCTCTCTGCTCTCGCTCTCGCTCTCTCCTTTTTATCGTGCCTCCATATACATTTTTTATATCCCTGTCTCAGTGACAATAGGCATTAACCATTGTGTTATGAGTCATATCAAAATTCAGCAGAATATGAGAAACCGACATTACCCGGCAAGTTTTTATTCATAATCTATTTAGCGTGCTTGGAATTCTTCTATCACTTTAGTTATTTTTTAAGTGAAAATGAAGCCGGTTCTCAATATGTTGAGATCCATTCTACCATATTTATTTTTACGTTTCATCCAGGTTATATCAACAGCTTATAACAACAGTTTTGTTCTGCCAGCTGACACCAATTCCTCCCCCTGTCCCTGCTAAAGGAGTCCTGTTATGTGTTCCTTTATTTCTTTTCAAATCGGTGATTTCTCATATTTTGACTTACAGTAATTTGAGCCTTCTTATTTGATTTATCTTTTGACGTTGATAGATGATTCGTAGGATAGATGATACGGAAATAAATAAGTATAAATTGAATTTATCTATGTCGAGATCATTTTCAAGTGCATACAACACACTTCAATGTGGATGATTAAGTTGAATGGAAACTTGTTGAGAAAATTTCCTGTTTGCGTTTCATCCACTTCTCATATCCTTTTGTCATGGAGAGTAGGCTGAATCGTTACGATACGTGCTGAACCGGACGTCTATGGGTATTCATCCTATTTTTCTACCATGCTAAATAGTTAGGTAAATTTTTTACCGCATTGTATTCGCTATTCTTTTGATGTCGCTTATTCAGCGGTACACACATGCATATATTCTCTCAGTGTTTTTTACACGCTGCTCTCAGCTGTAATTAGAAACAGGACATTCTTCGAATATTTTTGTAAAAATGGAATGGGTTTGGCTTGCCGCTGAGCAGCTGCGTGAGGGTGTTACGATAAAAACATGGCTGACTCCTCTCTCGGAAAAAAACGCAAAGGTGTAAAACTCCTCATCTGAACCCACTCAATGTGACTTACTTGCAAACTCAATTCAGATGTAATGTAACACTCGCTTTCGCTCATTTTAGTACACACCCGCAAACAAACAATTTCGATGGTTACATGTATCTGTTCTATTTCTGCCTCCGAAAAAAACGCCGGCACAAAAAGTGCAGTCAATACTGGCGGCGGACGCCGGCTAGGCCCTGCCACTGTATTTTTGTGAGCCGCAGCGTTAGAGGTGTGTAGGGACAGTGCGTGAACCAATCCAACCAGCCAGGGGCCGGTCCAGGATTTTCTGACTGATCGACAATTACCATTCAGGGGCGCCACTTCGGGAGCCGGTGTGGGGGCGTCACCAGGGGTGTGGATTTTCGAAAATTATTGGGGGTCCCCGAATCTGAAAGATGTCAACTACTGCAGAGCTAAGATAGTTTTTTTACATTATTCAGACTCTTTCAAATCGCCACAACCCTCTTACAACAAAGCAAGCCGAATAGCAACATAAAAATTAAAAATAACAAATACTGTGTGCTGTGTGCCCCTCCCTCTCCCCCACTGTGCAGCCCCCATAAGATAGACAAATTCTCGCATCAGACCTTTAGGTAATTTCTAAGGTCTGTGCGATGAGTCATATTGAGCTAGGTAATTATCTACCAATAAAACATTTTCCTACATATGAAATTGTAAAATGTTTGAGAAGAAGTGCCAATGGTGTAATGGTATACCCAGTAGTCAGTTAAAGCTCTCAATCCGGTAGCAAGACTCACCTGGTGTTATAGGCCCAAGGCTCAAGTATTGGCAATCTTAACACGCGCCCCGCTGGGTCCCTTGCATGACGCGCCCCGCTGGGGGGCGTTTTCGCCCCCTCCGTATCTCGTTCCCACGAAAGCTAAAGGAAAATAACGGGCGGCGTTGGAAAGCTTTTGACAAGACGAAGAGATTTTATAAGGATAATTTTTATGTCAGGTCAATATTGAGGTCAGCATACGTCAAAGAAGGCTCCATAAGCTTACAACAGAGCAGTGTACGTTTCCCTCTCTAGATCTTTCCTCAGGGAAGCTAGAGCAAATATTTATGCATCATTGGATTCCTCTCATTGCGACAAATCGAATGATGTATAATATGACCTTGCTAGGTCAAATAATCAAAATGACCTGACCTCGACCTAGGTCAGGGTCACAGAGTGACCTGGTATGGTCATGTTGCATATCAATCGACTTCCCGTGACAATATAAGCACAATGCAAGCCAAATGGGAGCTTTACCTCAATTCAGTGAGACGTTATTGGCAAAACAATCACTCTCTGCTCCTGTGACCTGATATGACGTTTGAGAGGTCAGATGCTCAAAAATCAACTTCATGGTCAAGATCCTGGTAAGAATAGACGGTTTGGAGATTTTCAGCTTGATCTATCCAGTATTTACTGAAAACGAGCCCATTCTATTTTTCACCATAGACTTATAATGGGGTGACCAAAAATTGAACCCACCTTAGGTCAACAATATAAAAATTCCGAGATAGCAGATTTGTAGACCCTAATGACCCTATCATATTGTGGAAGTTTCAAACTGATCGGTTTGCTAATGTTCCCTGGGCGCTGCTTCAAACTCGTAATTTTAGATTTTGAGGTCGGGTCACTTAACCCTGAATAACTCCTTGACCTGACATGACCTTAACTCAAAAATTTGGTCGGATGTGTAAAATTGATTAGGGATAAGGTACTGTAAGTTTCGTTGTTCTGCGTCTCTTCATTTTTGAGCTATTGGGGGAAAAGAAGGGGGCGAATTTGGCCCCCAGCGGGGCGAGTGTTAAACTACCATTATAATGATGATCTCTCTGCCCAGGGTCTATGCCAATATAATACCAGTGCCAAAGCCTTTTGAGGAGCCCAGCTGTGATCTGGAACAGGGCTCTTCTCAAAGTTAAAGGAATGTGGCACCTTCATAACGTGATTTTAACTGAGATAGCCAAGTTGTAAAGCAAGTCGGAAAACCCGGTACTCCATATATCATTTGTCTTGGAAGTCGATATTTCCGTAGAAAAAAACAAAATCTACCTGACACCAACCCCCTCATCAGCCCCTCGCCAGGCGGCCATTGTTGTGAGCTACTGGTGTGACGACATATGCTGACGTCACAATGAGCATCAGCCAATCGAAGCCCTTGATGCGTTTCAAGTATGGTAGTGGTTGCCAGATCGTGACATCATCCACAGGCTGATATTTATTTCTTGTTCTAGAGGAGTATTTTAACAATCAAAATATCGAGCTTATTGTACATTTTCAGAGAAATCATGAGTGGTTTCATTATTTTCGGCTAAAAGTACGCCTAATTGCACTAAATTCCAGGATTCGACCAAGGTGCCACATTCCCTTTAATATCTTGCCTCGCAGGTTTCGTTGAAAATCGTGCAAATTAACTTGGGTTTAACTTTTCCATGAGCCCTCAGATCCTAAGCCAGGTAATGGGATGCAACAGATGCGGTATTATTGTCAACGCATGGTCATCATCCCCGCTCAATCCCCTTACGCATTGACTACACAAATCAAAATGTGTTTTGTCTTGTATTGGAAGCGCTATATTTGTCTACATGAAGCGTTTAATCAGCACCAAGGCTTTTGAATTACTACTGTCTCTTTAGGGCTTTACATTTGTGCTTTATTTCATCGTGGGAGTTTTTGCGAGGAGCTTGCTTCTCTTATCAACCTATAAAAAATATTAAGTTCTTGCGGAATTAAAAAAATCATAAGGGATCTTTATTTAAAAATGTTATTCTCCAAGCACTTCTTTTCATTCCCGAATATTGTCCAATATTCATTTCCTGCGCATTTTCTTCATTCAATGGGGCCTTTTTATTTTGTTGTGTCCGTTTAGGCAGCAGAAGACTACAGAGGGAAAGGACAATTAATTTTCAGGAACATTGGAGGAGCAGACGATAAGGCTTGCTGGAAGGTAAAGCAGGTTCTGAATTATGGAGCCGAAATCGAGTTTTTCAAGGACTTCAAAGGAAGGGTGTCGGGAGGGTTATGAAGTCTTCTCGGGTGCAGCTAGGTTAGTATTGAGCTATAATGAGCCAAGGTATTATGCTTACAATGGTGCTGTCTTGGATTCTGAATCTGTACTTAGTGAGTGGTGCAATGCATATTCATGCAGCAAAAATCTCCATTTTATATTTTTGGTAATACCAGCGCCTCTTAATGCACGAGAAGGCCCTCAGACTGGGTGATTTAATGTAAGGGTTTCAACCAGCAACTACGAAACAGAAAAGGCGCCACTTATTACTGTTAGACAGTAAGTACCTAATACATAATTGCATATAATTTTATATGTGTGAGAAAGCCTGACACCACAGACTAAGGTCCCCATGATGCCGGAGTGTTTTATTGGTTTAGAATAGGGGAAATTGGGGGGTCATGGACACCGCGGGTAAGACGGACACCCCCTGTTTGGGACGAACTGACACCGTCACGACCGGGAAAAGCGTGTAATACGCTTCCTTTTAGCGCGCGTCGGTCGCATAGCAGCGTTGGGTCCGGTGAGCTCTCTAGGTTTTATACAATTTTCATGATAGTAAAAACTGCAACTCATGTGTTTTTTCACAATGGAATTCGTAAGGTCATTGCACGGATGTTTCTATAGTTACTTTATTGGTACTACGTAATATAGTTCTTCAAGATGTTACATTTTGTTCACCGCAGTCGCTGACTGTGTAATCGCAATAACGTCCGATTCATATCCAAGTTTGTTTAGGAAGAGCAAAGTGGGGTAAGACGGACATCACGTGTGGGGCAATATGGACATGGTGTCCATGTTATCCCGCACGAGAGTATATTTGATTTCATATAATATAAGCCTAAATAAGTAAAGGCTGATGGCTGGGGGCCGGGGACACATGGCCCGAAATGCTGGAGAACATATAATTAAATTTGGGGGTCATCCAGGGGCAGGTGTACCCGTCGACCATCATTGCCCCCTGAAATGGTCATGGTGCCCCCTGAGAGATTGATGGGCCCCCTAAAGTGTCACTTCCAACCTCAGGAGCGTGATGACGTTCTTCACTTTGGCAGTGTACATGCAAAGTAACATCGCGACTTATTAATTCTTTGGTTGCCGCCACCGAATGGAGCAGGGAAGCACACAGGAAAACTCTAAATGGTGTTTTTGTATTAAAACAATTTTTTCTGAACCTCCTCACAGGTGAGGTGCCCTGAGACGGCAAAACATATTTATTGCAATCCCAAACTGCGCTGACATTTCATCCTCCCTACCCGTCCCGGCTGTGCTGGGCCGGTCGGTCACCAGGCATCGCAGCTTACAGCCGTCGGGCACGCCCGCTGGTGCCTTGCATTGTGGGCAGTGGGCTTGTTACATTGGAGTGAGTCTAGCTACTGGGCTTATATCTCCGTTTGTCAGAGACCGTACTTTCTACGTGACCTGATGGGACCCCACGTAACGAGCACAGCCGGAGACCGAACGCTCTTAACCTCTGCGAGGGAATTTCGCACTTAGGATTTTTTGGGGGCGGGGGAGGGGGGGGTTGGGGCGGCTGACGAGAGGGGGCAGCAGGCCAGTAGAGGGAGCGTTATTTTGCCTCAGGGGACGCACTTGTTCGCCCAAATCGCGGCCAATTTTCGCATCCTGGGGGGTGGGGGGGCGGGGGGTGAGAGCGGTGAATTGTTTGCTCCACAGACCTAGTGTAATTTTTAGGGGGCGGCTTGTTGGGTGCAGGGGCAGCAAAGTCGGTGTAGGGGGCGGCATGTTGGGTAGAGGGGCGGCAGTCAGTGTAGCACTGCCTCTAAAAGTCAAGTAAAGGCTCATCCTTTCCCTCGATGGGCGCCTTGGGCGCTCCACATGGATGGGAGCGGCACCTTGGAGCCAAAGCGTTTGGGGGGACCGGGCCCGCTGCCTCCCCCTGGGTGCGCGCCCGCCCCCGATCCGGATGGCGCCCCCCCGCAAGATACCCCGCCCCCTGATCGGCGATCCTGGATCAACCTATGCACAGTTCCACGACAGCCCTTGATACTTTTATCCACCGTCATTAAAAAATTAAGAAAAGGCATGACCCCCTTTGACCCTTTGACGGAAAAACTAAGAAAATACCCCCTTCCCCGCGGCGGACGACAGTCGCCTAGTGGGTGGATGAAGATGGAAATATTCAAGGCCTGGTTCGATCACTTTGTTCATCTTGTCCATCTTTCCCCATGGGGTGACCATGTTACCCCATTAAATGGGCGAAATGGACTTTTGCTACTTTTTTCTCAACTTTGCGCAAATTTTGATATGATAATTACAGACACATGGCTGCTTGTACAGTGGTAGATAAATGTCTGAAGTATCTCTACAGCCAAAATAGGAACGAAACAAGCTCATTAAGTCATCGAAAACTCACACCATCGTTACGGTGTCCGTGACCCCCACTTTCCCCTATGTGTGCGGGGCTCAACTTCTTTGTAAGAAAAATTCACTTTGTTTAGCTCCTGTGTATATCCCTAGATTTTTTATCTGCTATGGACTTCCTATGGACCTCTGCTTGAATTTGATATGCTAGAAAAATAAATGCTCATACAGGTACATTGCCAAATGTCTATGATGCCTAGGTATTTTCCTTGCAAGCTGGGGATAAGGTTGTAAGTCAGGCAAAGAATATCAGTACCTATAACTTTTCAAAAATGTATTTGCTCGTATTTTCACCTTCTTCAAGCACTTTTTGGCAATTACTTAAAGTTTTAGTTGGGGGTGCCCAAATCACCATTGGGGGTGGCCAGCAGATCATTGGGGGCGTCGGGGAACCCCCAAAGAGATATAAATCCACGCCCCTGGGCGCCACTGTTCAGATGGGTACGCTGGTTTGTTATTTCTACTGTTTTGAGGCGTTAATTTTTTCCTGGAAACGTCACCTGCCAAGCGTAAGAGGTTCTTTTGGTAATTCATTTCGATTGAACTTAGCAGTGCACGTGAAGAATCATGTGAAGGACGATCACATATACACGTCTAAACCGGAGCAGTGCTTAAGGGCAGACCTGGGGATCATCAAGGGTCACAACTTTTCACCGAGCTAGCTTAAATAAACCGGTGTTATATTTGGTTTTAACGGTGATTTAATGACAAAATTGGTAGCAATACCAGTAAAATGATCTGCCACTCTAAAAAATGTGCGAAACTTGGACGTGATCCCATTTGACCTGGCGTTAGCATATACTTCCTCCGTATGACCTAGGAGAAAAATGTTGCAAATTTTTCGGATAAGCACTCCCTGGGTAATCCTCTATAGCCTGTCCCCGACTGTGGGCCTGAGGATGTCACTCACAGTTGGGATTTGTAATCCCCCCACTCACTTAGCTCTTATAAAGAATGTAGAAAAGCCGATGGTGTAGAATACCTTGTGAGACATTATGATAGAGCTTCCCTTGGCCACTCTTAACGCCCTCATTGGAGAGGAGCCTGACGTCATCGTGCACGGGAGGGGGTTGAGGCCGTCCCTCCTGATATCTGGAGATCAAGAGAGTCTGTTACCATTTATTCCGAGATATCTGTTCAGCACCAGCTCACCCTTACTGTATTGTTCCCTTCCTGACATGTGTTGGCTGACGTTTTCAATGTTGGCATTTCGCCATAGAATCACGGTAGGTAAATATCCAAAGATACACAATGTCTTCGAACAGGGAACAACAGCAAGACAATGGAGCTGCGGGGTATCGATCCCCGTACCTCTCACATGCTAAGCGAGCGCTCTACCACTTGAGCTACAGCCCCTGATAAACGAAGATAGCCCTGTCCCAGCTACATTAGGAGCAGGCATCTGCTCCCATTGGCGCCAAGTCGCCCTTCACTAAGCTGCCACGCCCCCTCCACGGTTACTTTCACGTGGGGTATGCTCTGACCGCCACATCTGACTCGCTCAGTGGCAGAGCTAGGATTTCACTAAGTGAGGAAAAGAAGCCTAAGGGGGCATAGGCGCAAGAACTTTTTCCAGTTTGAGGGGGGGCAAGAGTTGTCACCACTGGTGAAACGAAATCTGAGACTATGCTATGTACAATCCTGTTGGTACCTGTACGATTTATCCTGGAACACCCCAGATCAAAAAGTGACCCTGCCCTGACCTGAGGTCAGGTCATTTTGTTTTTTGTTTACCTAGTATTGTCACATTATACATCATTCGATTTGCCGTGACGAGAGAAAGTAAATAGTGCTTAAAAAAGATTCTAACTCAAATCTGTCAGATAGCTAAAGCCCAAAAACTCTACTCAAAATGTCACTTTCTCTGACTTGTCATGACCTCAATATTGACCTGAGCCAAAAAGTGACCGATATGGTTTCGTCATGAATTTGTATGGGCTATCCACCAGCTTTCGCGTTTTTTCGCTGTCCCGCGCAGGGACCAAGTTCAAGGGGGTGTTCAAACACCCCCCACCAGTGCGAAGGTGACTCAGAGGCCCACCGGGGCGCGAGTTAAACAGAACAACTTGGTAATGGATGGTGGTAAATCGTTCATTTTAAGAGCAAGGGTTTTGTCGTATATTTTCAGGTCTAATGATATGTATTATGGCATAGTTTGGCATTGACCTGCATTAATATCCTAGTTTCAGCCATCCTAGCTCAAATCATAGACTCGACCTAGCAAGATCATATTATACATCACTCAATTTGGCTCGCCGCAAGGATTCCAACTATCTATATTTGTTCCCTTCATCTCTACTAGTTCAAATGCAATGACGACAATCCTTTATCTCCACGCTATCCTTATGGTGACATGCCTTGACCTCTAATGACCTCAAAATTGACCTGAAAGAAGTGTAAAAATATTTTCGATAGAGACTTAGAGGGGCTTTCTATGTTTGCCGTTTTTTTCTTTATCTAGCGTGGTTCTCGAATTATAGGGAGAGGGGTGGTGACCGCCCCCCCCTCCCCGTTAAAGCGAAGGTGACTCTGACCCCCGGCAATCGTGTGTTAAAACTCGAGACATGAGGAGGATTTAAAGCAGTAAGGTAGCTTAAGATATGTTATTCAGCTTCAGTGTTCGTGAGTTATTTGAAAATTGACACAATAGTGCGAAAGAAGACGTCTCAGACAAATGAGATCAAAAATAAAAACCGCCAGTGTTTGCCTCTAATCATGAACAAAACCGGCATATAACATTGGTAGCTACCGTAGCGCACGCTCGCCTCTTGCCTTGCTTGATTTCCAAAGAACACGTAGGCGGTCAGTACAGTATCAAAATAAGCCCGTTTTACCAAGCTGAATTGTCTTTTCACTTCTGTTTAAACGCTGCACTAAAGTGGTTATTGTAGGAGCGGTAGGCATCGGATCATGACATAAAGCGGAGATCAAAGTGTCTGTCCGTTTGCAGAGGGAAAAATGACTGAAACCACACACTTTTTATTATAGTTGTTCATAAGAAATACGGTACACATTTTAGGCGTCATGACGATTGACCACTAAACGCGCAATATCACAGCAATTAAAAACAGCTTATCAGTCTATCAGTCTAACCGTGAATTTCTAAAGTGTTTTATTTTTGCTTCGATTGGTTCCATACATGTAATAAATTGCACTTTGCCATTCCTGCCACGATATATTACAGTATTCGATCACATGACCACCACAATTCTTTTGTTACCTCT
Source organism: Lepas anatifera (assembly GCA_034440635.1). Taxonomy (NCBI): domain Eukaryota; kingdom Metazoa; phylum Arthropoda; class Thecostraca; family Lepadidae; genus Lepas; species Lepas anatifera. The sequence continues at coordinate 1,255,090 of JAOTON010001929.1, read as the reverse complement.
CACAAGTTCATGTGCAAGTCTTTCTCCCATTCTGATGAATTGGAAATGATAAACAAATGAAGATGGAAAAGTCCCATACATCTTTAAAGTTTCAGTGTTCATCTTCCCGTTTTGCCCTTCGGAATATCTGCTTGAGTTCGGAATATGGTTTGTAAACTTCTTCTTTAGAGGCAATCAATAATGTGGGGTTAATGCCCTGCTTGGATTGCCAACAATGTCGAAGTCTCTCCACTGAACAGATTTACCTGGACCACGATCAGGCCAGATTCGCACTGGCTGCGAGCATTTCCATTGCGCTTCTAACAATGTCTTACGAATGTTTGTCATATGGACTGGAGAATGATGCTTATCATATTTGATATTAAAATTCACTTTACACTCCCTCTTCAACAGTCTGAAAATTATCAGATAATTTTTATGGTGGGCTGTTAAATCTTCCCAAGTGTACAACATTTTGTCAAGACCTGGTGGCTGTACACAGCTTTTCTTAAGAGATGCCGAAGAAAAGTGTAGACAGAACTGTGTAGCGTTTCATTCTTGCAGATACCACGCCAAATAAATTCTCTACTCCCCTTCATCTTCAACGCCCAAAGTCACAATTTCAAACACCCCTAAGCCCAGCCTTGCGTTCTGAGACGTGTTGGGAACAAACCCAAATTGAAATTGAGCCTAAGATGTGGAGGCTGTAACACTTATTTGATCATTTTTTAATCAACATTTTACGTTGCAGCCCGCCATCATTGGAACGGCGAGGTACGGCGGCGAATGTCTCAGATCTGGGGATTCGGACAATGTCTCCGTTCCGCGATGGTAGAGGGGGAAAGTTATAAACTTAGCCTTCTTCAGCGAATGAGAAACATACTTAATTCCAATCGCTTAAATCTCTATGAACACTGCTTTAGAAAACGTACCGATGTGCTTCACGAAACACGTGGGTGGAGCAAATACATTGTGATCATATATTGGGCCACAGCCATTCTTCAAAATCCTCATGATGCAATGGGAGAAAATATAAACCCTTGGGCAAAGAGCAAGCCAATGCCTCGATAGTGGCTCACACTAGGAGTATAAGGACAGGGGAACGCGCCCTCTGCACCGCACGGGGTGCGGCAACGACGGTATGTACCTGTGATATATTCCGCTAGATATTTCATGGTTAGGAGCGGAGACTCACATTTTTTATTTGATCTAAATATTTTGGATTAATCTAATGTTCTCTTTGTTAGTGTTACTGCCAGTTTTCAAATACACGCTGAAAAACATTTTTTAAAAAGTAAGAAGAAATCAGTAAAATACAATGTTTAAGAATTGTTCTTACTGAAAAAAAAACATTGATGAGTGGTCCAAGTGTAAAATTTCCGGAGGGTATAACTCCTTAACGGTTCGACTTTGCAGCCTAAAAAGTTTACAGGCGTTTTCTGGTCTATCGATAACCATATGCTCAAATTTTAAAGTCAATCGGATATATGAGGTGAAAGGTCTGTGCTGAATGTTCCGCCCTGTCTGTGAAAAGTAAGGGTACGTAAAAAGTAGGGGGATTCCCCTACTTTTCACATTTCCCCACTCCCTTCACCGGCTATGACGATAGTGGAGCAGGTACAGCTAGTTGTCGGGCTATGCTGGCAGGATGCACCTCCAGCAGAACCGGTTAGTGTTCTAGCCCGTTCCTTCTGCACCTGTCAGGCGACTCCACAACTTTCCACCCCTTCCTCCCTCCCTTCCCGGATAGTGCTTTCGGTGCATTCCTCTCCGTCCATCGCGACAGTCGCCCCACCTGCTCACGGAAAGCATCTGGTGTTTGAAATCCCTCCTCGCTTTTTCCAGCGGTCGCGTAGGTTCTACTGCAGCGGCGGAGAGGATAAGAGTCTGGGCTAGTTTTTTATATTGTGTGTCCAATTTGTTGCCAGTTCGGTATTTTTAGTAGGAGTCTCTCTAAAGTCATCAAGGGACTTGTCACGGAGACCCTGACCGCACCACCCGAACGAGCAACTCCCACAATGAAGAGTCAATCTGGAAGCCAATGTCTAACGTCCCACAAAGCCCAGGGACGGCCAACCCGCTCAGGTCGCCCTCTCACCAGTCAGTTACCAGCCGACCTACGTCGGGCAAATATTTAGTGCCGGAGCTTCTCAGGGGAATCGATCCCAGGCCTGGACATGCACTGCCACCGCATGTTTCTCAGCAGCGGGCCGGAGCCCAGCGCTCCACCAACTGAGCCACGGGGGCGGCAGTTTGGACCAGTTTGGACCAGTTTGGACAGTTTGGACAGTTACCAGTTTCGACAGTTTGGATAATGGGGTAAGACAGAGGCCGTTGACGGAAATGTACCACTCTTATAATAAGCTCTGAGCTGAGGTTTGGGAGAGCATGCCAAGAAACCACTACTGGCATATTGTATTCGACCTAAGGCTCCATGCATCAAATTCCGCCTAGTCTATTGTTCAAAATAACGGGCATTAATGCCCAGTTTTAAACCCTGGAGAAATTCCGTTCCATCTGGTTGCAAAAATCTGGCTGGTTAAAATTTTAAGCCCCTTCCATTTATTGAAAATATCAGGGGAAAGAGTGACCCATCTTCACTATATGCCTACTCTGTTTTTTATTCACTAGCCTCCTACGCCGGTAAACTCCACAGAGAAAAATGATATTTTATATTTGTTAAAGAAATGACCGAAGCGAGTTATAATGCCATCCGCACCTCTGGTTTTGAACTCTGAATAAAACAATTAGGATTGCTTTTGGAACATCGATGATGAGTCCTGATCTATGTGAGTGTTTGATGTTATTCTATATGTTATTGTTTTTCAGACTCCGGCAACATACTACTAGGGGTGGGACCTTTTTCATGAAAATGGCTTTTCGTATATTTCCGGGCATATCCCTACGCTCCATCATTTGTTGAACCAGAAAATGTATTTTGTTGAAGCAAATTATAGGGTTTTTCCCCTGCTACCGGGAAAATTACTTTTACCCTTTTTATGCGGAGATGACGGTCCCTCTAGCCGATTGGACCGAGACACAACAATCAGTGCTAATTGCTTTGACACTGCTGATCAGTGGCCGTTGCTGATCAGAGCTGAGACCTGCACGTTCAGTGCTCTCAGACTGTCATGTGTGTGAGTATGCTGTGGAGGGGAGGGGGAGATGCACACTATTGCATATCCTTACCCAGGGCATTTTTAAGGAGAAATCAGTGGGGTGGGCATTTCTTGTGCTGGCCATTATAGCGTCTTCAGGGGATCAAAACCTCATTTTGAGGGGCTTAATAAGACTTAGACGCGTTAGTGTTAAAAAATGTTTCAATTTTTGTGTTATTCCATGTTATTCCAGATTATAAATGCTGCCCTGGGCTGCCAATTTTTTCCGCAGAAAAGGTAAAACCGAGTTAGAAAAAAGGGTCAAAGAGGGGCCAAATTTAGTTTCACCAAAGTAGCCAAATAAATACCACAAAAGCCAGATTTGAGGCTAAAACAACCACTAGCGGTCGTCATAAGCCCACAGAAAAAGCGACTTGTATCACTGTTTAAAACTAATTGTTGACAGTTTGATATTTACTTGACGCAATGTTTTCTAGCACACTACTCATTTAAAGAGAATGTGGCACCTTCATAACGTGATTTTAACGGAGATAGCCAAGTTGTAAAGCAAGTCGGAAAACCCGGTGCTCAATATATCATTTGTTTTAGAACTCGAGATTTCTGTAGAAAAAAACTAAAACCTACCTGAAATGCACCCATCATGTACCCTTAGCAGCAGGCCACAGTTGTTATGGCTGTTGGTGTGACGACATACGCTGACGTCACGGTGAGTATCAGCCAATCGAAGTCCTTGAAGCGTATTGAAAATGGTAGTGGTTGTCAAATCATGACATCATCCACTGGCAGATATTTATTTCTTTCCCTAGAGGAGCATTTTAAAAATGAAAATATTGAGCTTATTTCAAATTTTTCAGAGAAAGCATGGACGCCTCCTTGATTTTTGGCTAAAATTTCCCCTAATCACACCAAATTCTAGGATTCGACCAAGGTGCCACACTCCCTTTAATAAGAAGGCAGGGGTGCCCTTCCAATCCCGCGTGACTATCAAATTATTTTATCCACATAACCAGAACATTTGTTATCATCAATAATCATCTTGGCCGCACCGCTCCCCGCTAACATTTATTGCTTTCTCCCTAACTATGCATTTTTTGTTCTTGAACAGTGGCGGAACTAGGATTTCGGTAAGTGAGGAGTGCGGAGCCTCTTAGGGCGCACTTTGCCATCAAATTTCCACCCAAAGGGCGCATATAGTATCGCCTACTTCGCGTCCGGTTTTCGGTGGTCATCATTCTTGTGGATCGTGTTTTTAACAAAGTTCTTTCCCTCCCTCCCACCATCATACCATTTTTTTCTGCTGCTCTGTTGCTTTTTGGGTGTCAGAATATCGTATTCAAGAGCGGGTGAGGTCAAAAGAAGCCATATTTATAGTACAAGGGACAAACCAGAAATAGGTTAGGTGACAGCTGCTAGAAAAAGGGGCAAAAAGGCCAGATTCCAAGAAAGGGCCAACCAAAAAAAAAAAAATCATGGAGCCAAACGCGAGAAAAGATCCAATTCGAGATATTTGGTCACAAAATGGCCAACCTGGCAGCCATGAAGCTGCCGCAATGTATTCCAAATAAAAAGGTTATTTTCTTATTTTGCTTTATGAGTGTGGCAAGGTAAGTAAATTCCTAAAGTATTGAACACGAGTGGTTTATAGGCTAAATCAAGATAAGTTTTATTTACATACCTACTTTGATGTGTGGCTGTTGCTGTCAAAATCATCTAGGGAATGTAGTACAAAAACCAGTTAATAATTTTTTAGGCTTATCGACGCACTGTCAGGGTCATATGGCGTCGCCAGCTCTTTCCTTGTTGGAAAGGTTTCTCGGGAGACATTTTGATGATTTCAACGAAGAGCTGTGGCCGAATATTTAATCTCTCCCAATTTTTAACATCTAGGAATCGATAAGAAAGGCCAGCTGACAACTTATCGACTTTGCAGAACAAATTGATGCAGCGATCTCACTATAAATTTCAAGTATGCTACAAGTCTCGGAAAAGGGGGACCAGGGGGCCTGCCCCTCCCACTTTTTGACCAGCAATTTCCTGATCTCAGTCAAAATGGGAGAAAACCGAAAATTTGTATAACCAGCCGCTGCGGAAGGCAACGAGGACCTCAAATTCGAACAGTTTTTGGTACGAACGTGGAAAATTTGTTGTCAGCATCAGTTTGAAGTTTGGCTGGCCCCCTCGCTTTTTTACCGGTGGTGACGTTTATATATGCTACCACCACAATAATAAATAAAAAGACGAAGCACTTCACACCGCCACACCAGCAACCAGTCTTACGCGCTTTGACTACACCGTGTCCCGTCTAATCCACGAACGAGCTCTAAGCGCTCACAACTGACCGCGTGTGAAATGAGAGTATCATACAATCTCGCGACACTGGCTGGGGTCCGGGCTTCCAGTCGGATAGAGCATGATGTTTGATTGGTTGTAGGCCAGCGTTCATCTCCAGCGTTGTGATTAGTTGATGCTGAGGTTGCTTTGCCGGGACTTTCCGTAACTACGCGGTTTGTTTCGTCTTTGCACGATGGAGTAGGCAGCCAGGATGGAAATTTTTAACACAATTTTCGTGGATTGCAAATTTGGGACCAGAAATAGAACAAAGTTATAATTATAGGCTGGTATTCTGTCTTATTTTCATTAGGTGAGTTTTCATTTGTTGCAGGTTAGGTGATCTCCTGTCTTTTTCACTGGGGGGTAAATATCCGTGCACTGGGGAGGGGGCATTTCGGCCGACTGGGGGCAAATGCCCCCAGTTAACATGTTAAAAAATGGCCTGTCCTTACCTCATCCTATGATAGTGTGCAATGAAACCCGACGGAAATGGGAATGCAAAAAGGTGCCTAGTGCCTGAAGGCTTCAAAAGTAGTAATAACGTCCTACGGTTTAATGAGCTTGAAGCATAGGCGGATTCAGGCGGGGGGATAAATTGTTCACTCCCCCTCCCCCTGTTGACCCTCGGCCCCTCCCCTGAAATGGTCACGGCGAACCCCCAAAGGTCAATGGCGTCTTCTAAATTGTCACTTTGTATCCCCCTCCCAGGATGCGAGTATCGGCGCCCCTGGGATAGGATTTGGCATTCACCTGAAGGGGTTTTCGCATAATAATGCCGCCCCCTGGTTTGGATGGCGCCCCATGACTGTACCCCCTCCACTTCACCCTTTCCCCTCGACGATAGGAAATCCTGGGTCCGCCAATGGATTGGGTCGTCTGAACATTCCAAAAATGACCAGCTGGGAGTGAAACAGAAGTGCTTCATTATGTAGCCACTGCCATCTGTCATAGTCGTATACATAGGCGTGCGGTTTTACACCCCCCCTCCTTCCAAAAAGGCAAAACAGACTGCTCCGATAAATAAATCAACGTTGTAATTTCATCAAAAGCAGAGATCCAACACTAACACCAAATACCGCTCCTTGTCCCTCTTGATTGGTTCAGAGAGTGACCAGAACAGGAACAGGTAGGTAGACAAGGCTCTGCGAGGGGCGCAGTGATGGAGTGGCTAGCAAGCTCGCCTTCCATGTGGCCAGCACGGGTTCAAGGCGCGGTGGATTCCCCGAACGAGGAACAACCTGGCTCCCGAGCAAACCTTTCAACAGGGAACGAGTTGGCTACATCATAAAGCTTTGGTAGTTGGTGCGGTGCACCGATGATGCCCCAAAAGAAATATCTGGAAGCATTTGCTCTCTTGACGATCGTAGAGCAGATGATGAAGAGTTCAAACTAGCCCGCGGTAGTTTATCACGATGGTAGACAAAAGACCCAGGGGGCTATATCGCACTCTGTTCAGGTGTCACTATAAAGGGGAAGTAGGTGCCACACCTTCTAGACTTTTGTGCTGCCTAGGGAGATCAGAGACGACCTCGAATGCCTGAGGATTATCATCCTTCACATCCTGAGCGGTTGACGTCCTGTAGTCCAAGATTAGCTTTGTGACAACGGACGCAACCTCCCACAATCTGCTGGTGGGGGGCCACCTGAAGAGCGAGAACCTGTCGGAGTAGGTACTTGTTGTGCCAGGTGCACCCTGTCCTGAACTTTATCCAGAAGCCCCAGGACCCCTGGAAAGAAGTGAACAGGTTCAATGGACTGGAATAAATTGTTGCTGGCTTTGCAGTTTCCATCTCTGACCAGCATACACAGCACAAATCCATCACTCAGCAGTGGATGAACTATGCCACGGGGCTAGCACACTGGACTACGACTTAAAGCCGTGGAACAAGGCCGAAGAGTTCGTCATGTTCATCTTCACACTGGTAATTCCTGGCAATCGTCTGATAAAGGAGCGGTTTAACAGCCCGCCCTATATTTACTTTATTACGAACTGGCTTGACCAATACGTCCAGTGTTCCTCTCCTAGTACAACAACGTGACCAATGGTCTCGCCTGCATCATTAGGAGCTTCAAGGATATCAAGTACCGGCATGCCTTTTATCTTCTGCTGGCGTCGTCTTGGGTGGTCACCTGATTGAAAGGTACCTCGACCTCTCTTCCTCCAGTAAAACAAGGTGGTAGAAGCTGGTGTTGGCGTGCCCCCGGCCTTACGCTAACATAACAACGGCCAAGTTACAATTTCTGCTGGGCCTGAACAGCTCAGTCTTCACGTTTATCTCCGATAGATTCAAGGCCTGCCTCTACTCAGCCAAACGCTTGAAGCCTGCCCTGCTATTGATTGAGGGGAGCATGAGCAATCTGGTCACAACCCTCAAGGTCCTTATCCCCTAACGGGCCCTGCCCCGGGCAACATGTTCCATTTCAGGAGCAATTTGGATGCCAGCTGTAATACCAAGGTTGCCGAAAAGGTCAGAAGAAGCCCATGTCTCTGCCAATTTAAAATTTGGATCCTGAAAATAGTGTATATGCGATGATTATGAGCTGAAGATGGGGGAGCAGTCATTTGAAGGAGGCGAGCACCTAGTATGTTAAGAGAAGGCGGGGAGGCTAATTGAAGGCAGGGAAATGGATAGGCGGTTCATGAGGCTGATCATAAAGGCGGGGTTGAGCTACTCCAAAGCGTGAAACGTTGGAAAGAGAAACAGAAGAAGCTCAAGGAGAGTCTGAAGGCAAAGGAGGTATAGAATATAGCTCCTGACTAGCAGAGAATATCTAACGTGACCAAGCTCAAACAGCAAGATGGACCATTCACCATCCCTGAGGCTGTTGATGAATATCTTGCGCAAGATGCTGTCACTGATGATGTTAACAAAACACAGTGTACCTTGAGATTTGCCACGCCCAAAATTTTTGGGTTGTTAAAACGGGAGAAAGGAGTGAAGTGCCTGATCATCAACACTTACTGCAGATTCTGACGGCCCACTTGAGACGGATCACTTGCCATGTCAAGATTAGCTCAGGCGACTTCGGAGAGGCCCAGCTTAAGCTTTCCAACAAAATACGTTTATCAAACTAATATTTGTTAGCTTTCGTACATAGTTCTGACAAAATTGATTTTTTTCCAAGCAAATGCTGAAATCAATTACAATACAATATTCCTGTAGTACTGCAGCATAACGGCAGACAGCCCGTAACATACAAATTTTGAAGTGTCCGGTCGCAGGGGTGAGATGCCAGTTTCTACCCAAATCAAAGGTATATTCCATTCATTTAGAGGTCATAGCATGGAAATCAGGCCGAAAACCAATACTTTTAAGAATGGTCCCACCCCTAATAGTACTGCTTTGATGGCATCGTACATTGAAAGAAAATAGTTTTACTTTTGTTCTGAATTATTAAAGGTGGAAAAAATGTGCAGTTTTCAGTTTTTCAGCCTAATTTTGTCCATTAGTACTCGTACTGGAGAGGGGTCTGGCACTAACGCGCACTGGAGGGGGCCTGGTAGGCCCTCTATGATCTCAGAACCTAAGCGATGTAGAAAAATTCCAGTTGGGGGTTGGATGGGGCCTATGGTGATTTACATAATGACCAGTTTTCATCGACCTAGGTCAATAACTTCAAGGTCAAACGAGGTCATAAAGGTCAAATCTTGGCCATGCTGGGGAGCTATTGGGAAATGCCGTGATTATGAGGAGACGGGAATAAGCTAAAGACAGACCAGGTTCATAAAAGGAAGGTCACAAAGAATCTGCCCTATACTTTTGAGGTCAAGGTCATTCAAGGTCATTGACTTAGGAGGTCATAATATGGTATACTACCTATAATGTTAACTATGACTAGTACTATAGCGACTGTTTGGCGGGAAATGAGGATTGACCTTTACTAATGACCTTTGACCTTGACATTTGACTTTAAATTTACATTGAGGTATTTTTGATATGATGTCATAGCTTAATATACGTCAGACCGGGTAATCTTGATTGACCGGAAGCACTTGGGTCAATTACCTTGAAAGTGCAGATATGATCTTGATCTGTGATTTTTTAACTTGACCTTGACCTTCATAAGAGGTGACCTTGACATATCATCCCGTTTATATGGCGTTATGACGTCACCACTTGGTCTCAAATACAAGTGAACTGGTCCGACAGGGCGATTGCGGCGATCTCAAAATGCAGGTCTGACTTTGAAAACCTAAATGTCAAAAATTAATTGACGGATTTTAAACATATCTTCACCAATCAACGCGCCATTCAATTCTCTCAATTGTGGCCAAGTTTCATTCTTCGGCTACGATCGGTTCTCCGGCCACCTTGGAAAACAGATGGGGGCTCTGAGGCCCCCATCCAGTGAGCGTGTTAACAATCCGTTTTAGAACTCTGAAAAGGGTCACCTTCCCTCTTCAGGTTCGTTTTGCCCATAAGTGTCGCCACCGACAAAAAGTGGGGGGGCAGCCAAACTTCAACCTGATGCTGACACAAAACTTTCAACGTCAGGACCAAAAACTGTTCGAATTTGGGCTCTTTGTTGCCTCCCGCAGCGGCTGGATATAAGAATGTCCGGTTTTCTCTCATTTTGACTGAGATCAGAAAATTTTTGGCCAAAAAGTGGGGGGCCAGGCCCCTCCTGCCCCCCTTTTCCGACGCGTATGGTTTTGCCAACGTCAACACGGATAGAGGACTTTGACGAAGGCCTCTAAACCGAAATTGTGTATTTCCTAGTACATTTACCTATCGTTGGCAAATGCCTGCCATTGTCAACACGAAACTGAGGAGGCATAAGCGCTGAGAAAAAGGGGAGAAATGTAGAGCCTTTAACCCTCGCCCCACCGGGGGGCATCGATGGCCCCTAAGGTTTTTTCGGGATAGCAGAAAAACGACGAGACGCAGCGCCGCGGTTAAGGGCTCTATCTCTCCCCCCATCATTTTCCCACCATCCCTAAAAAAATTATCCGGTTCACCCAAGGTCAGGTCACCAGGCGAGGTCAACCAAGGTCACCTCACTTCAACTTTTGACCTCTATAATAGCTACATTTCTCAGTCGATCGATTTGAAACTTCCCACACTTGATGGTCCTTTCAGGATCTACCAGGTGTATATCTGGGATTTTTTGATTTCGTGACCTGAGGTTAGGTCACGAGGTGACCTCTCCGATTAAAAAAGCATGGGGAAAACCTGTCTTATGCTCTAAAAGTCACAAAAACGCTTACAAGTGCTCAGCCTGCTCAGAACAGCGTTCTTGAACACCCGTTAACAGATCCCAGGGCCCATATTTCGCTTTTGACTTCTCCAAGGTCATCCAAGGTCACCGGGACAAAAACAGTATTTTGATAATAACATTTGACCTAATTAAGCTAGAGCGCTGAATCAAACATCATCGTGTATGTCTTGTCACGGGCTTTCGTTTTGTAAGTGCTGTTGGCCCTTAGTGGATTTGGTGCTTTGTATAGCTATAGTTGGCACCTCTACGTGCCGAGGTTTGAGGTGTGGCATCTGAATGTGTCAGACATAGCCGGGGGCGCTTATGTTCCATGTATATGGTGACTAGGAAATAGGTGAGCAGGAATCTGACTGATAGCGACGTGTTTATTTGATTATATTATTAAAGCATAATTCGCACTAGGCTTTTGCACCTCTGTTTAGTTTTGTCTCCTCTCGGCGGGCGAGCTGAAGCGTCCTGAGCTGGCGCGCGGTGGCCGCGACCTCTGTTGGGTCGAGACGGTACAGGCGAGCGGTTGTTGGTTGTGACGGAGATCTGGTGAGTGAACTTTTACTATGTGTCAAAGTTGTTCTACGGCATCTAACGTTTATGTCATCGATTCGTGCTTATAATTCGCAACGTCTTTGATCGACTAAAGGTAACCTCATTTCGATTGTGTTATATACTTTATACGTATACTTTAAAGTATAGTTCAGGCGGTGTATTAACTTTTATCTGTTTCCGTCTATTGTAGGAGTTACGGGATGCGTGTGCATCGGTCATCGGCGGGCGGCGACGGCCAGTGACGTTCGCGCCCTTTCGGTTGCAGTCGTCGGTCGTGATAGAGGGCTCACTTGTCGGTACGTGTGTTAAGATGCTGTCTTTGGATGTTTCAGTTCTAGGTTTGGATTATGTACGGCAGGATAATTTCTTTGTGCCATTTGAGATGAAGTCATTGATTGACTGCATGATGGTTGCCGCTTGTGCTTAACGACATTCATCCGTGCAGAAACGGCGGAAATACACGGTCACGTTAAGACACGGCCTCTTTCGGAGAGTGGGAGCGACACGGCGGCTAAACATTTTATATACGACAAGGTCACTTTCTGACATTTCGTGACCTCAGGTCATATTAGGTCACGAGGTGACCCCTGGAGGTCACACCACTGGCGGGAGGTCATTACGATCTGCATAGCGAAAAAGGTCTGTCCATTCCCTACCAAATGTACTTTACCAGATCTCAATAGCACTAATGGCATACGAGTTATGCCCAGTTTTCTTAAGCATTGCATATTTGAGTGAAAATAGCCTATTGTGACCTAACTTGACCTCTGGAGGTCAAACCATTGACCTGAGCGCTTAAACATGTAAATTAATTTATTGCTGAATTCACGCGAGCTGTCTACTGCTTTTTGCAGATTTGCGCTAACTTCCATATTTTCGGAGTTAGAAGGGGGCCATCGATGACCCCGGTGGGGCAAAGGTGGCGCCGGTGGGGCGCGGGTTAAAGGAAATGTGGCATCTTGGTCGAATCCTGAAATTTAGTGTAATTAGGGGTATTTTTAGCCGGAAATCATGGAAGTGTTCATGATTTCTCTGAAAAAATGCACAATAAGCTCAATATTTTGATTTTTAAAATGCTCCTCTAGTGAAATAAATAAATATTTGTCTGTGTAATAATGCCATGATCTGGCAAACATTATCATATTCAATACGCTTCAAGGGCTTCGATTGGCTGATGCTCACCGTGACGTCAGTATATGTCGTCACACCAACAGCCATGAGAACTGTAGACTGCTGCTAAGGGTACATGAGTGGTACATTTCAGGTAGGTTTTAGCTTTTTTCTAAAGAAATCTCGAGTTCCATGACAAATGATAAATTGAGTACGGGGTTTTCCGACTTGCTTTACAACTTGGCTATCTCAGTGAAAATCACGTTATGAAGGTGCCACATTCCCTTTAAACAGCTGCATTGTATCGGAACGAGACGATCATTGTGAAACAAGACGGACTAGCATAGGATGGGACGTGCAATTTGGCTGCTCGACAGACCTAGTATAAGCTACCTCTCCAAGTACATCTTGTATCTTCGCTCCCACTCCCCTCTCCTGGGGGAGCAAAGATTTTTTGCTCTACAGACCTAGTGTAACACATTTTTTCGAAAATGTATCCAGATTTTGGGGGCCAAAAGATAGTTTGGCCCCCCTCCAGCGCTTTGGGCGGGAGCATGGCCGGAATGGCACCCTGCGTCCGCCAATGGTGTTTGAAGTATCATGTATCTGTACAGTGCCTGGAAGCAGGTTATGGCTATAGTTAAGACCAAAGTTCGTGAATGCACTGAGTAAAAGCTGTAACTTAATTGTGAATTTGGTTTGAATTACAGAAGGTAGCAGTCTCGTTAATATAGCAGAATCTGTTCGCATATTTTATTAACAGTGAGCGTCGATAGAGCAGCGGCGTGGTACAGAGGGCACCGCCTGCCACAAACATCTCACACGACCTCAACACTACATCGCGTCTCCGAAAATAACAGCAACAAAACAAAATAGGAAGACACATTGGGGCATCCCCAGAACAAACAATCAACACCACCCAACATAATCTGCCACTTTATGATAAGCGCAGCACTAGCGCCCTCTATTTTCTCTCGTAGGCAGTAGCCTGGGAGCGTCACCAGATTCAAAACCGGAGGAAACAAAACCGTCATTTTCAACTGGCAGTCTACTTGGTAAGGTACTTGGTAAACAACGTGGTGTGTTTCACTAGTACGCAGACACCTTATTGCCGGAGGCAGGCGTGAATAATTGCAATGCATTAAAGCCACCCCTTTTGAACCATGGAAAGATCACAGTGATCTTGACAGGTAAACACATGAAAAAACGTTTCTCATATTGGTGCAACACAACCAGTCATTCAATTACGCCGCGTCAAGTCGCAAGCTTTAAGAATTAACAGGTAAAATGAAATTCGATTTCCATTTTCGGCATCCCATTAGCAAAATTGGGCTACTTGACATACGAATTCATTTCCTGAGAGCGTCAATATCTATGTTGAAACATCGACAGGATGTACTGCAAGGGAAACGTCTATTTGTTTGTTTTCTCCGCCTCAATGTAGTCGAATGTCGGAAAGTGCTCAAAGCCGGGAGGGTGCTGTCGGAAAAACTCCGGCCCGGGGTCCCTATAACGCCGCGTCATATCCGCTCCCCTGCTGAGGCTCTCAAATGTCTGTTGGTTCTCAAACCTGGTCTCCGGGCCGCCCAGCCGACCGGTGCTGCCATCTTCAGCGGGAGAGGGAGATAGTCCCGGCACGCGTGAGAGGGCCAGCTCGGCATCGCTGTGGAGGGCACCTCTGGAGAGAGCGGTGGGAGGGAGAGGCAGAGTGGCGGCGCATGGCGGCCACCTCATAGGAGCGTGTGATGTCTGGTCTGTCGTATCGGTGCTGTTCGTACGCGGCAGGAGTGGTGTCGTCGTCATCGCCAGCATTATCATCATTATCATCATTATCACCAGCATCCTCAGCTGATTTAGTTTGAGTGGCCTCGGCACTCCTGGTGAAATCGTTAGTTCTGGGATCACTCGACAGATGTCGCAGTAATCGGCTATTGTTTATATAGGTGTCGCTGCGTCTGTTTTCAGTCCTTCCGGCATCATCAGACCTACCCGAAGTGGGACCATACCCTTTGTCGCTCGAGCCTTCACCTTCGTCGCCGCGTGAGACACTCTCACGTCCCTGCGTCCTCCTTTCTCTCTCATCGAACGGTCGGAACCCCTTCACATAATCCCCCGTGGGCGGCCGCGGAGCAGCAGGCTCCGGATATTTGGCAGGGCTGCTGTCATATTCCGCCGAGTGAGCGTTGCCCTTCTCGATGCGAGCGAAGCTGCGTTGGTTCTCCTCCAGGTCGTTCTGGCGGCGCCGCCACGAGTCTGAGTCACTCTTCTGTGGTGATTGGGCGTCTTCATTGTAACTGGTGTACCTAAAACGAAATACAAATGGTTGATAGTTTTTCCACAAAGAGATTGACTTACATCGACTCGTTTTCAGTTGTGTTTCGTTTTTTAAGCATGTGGTCTGAAATGGAATCCTACTGCTAGACTTTAGAACGTAAAAGCAAAGGACAAAACCTCAAATACTTTCTTCAGGAGTGTAATTTCAGCAGTAAATGGATTAAATGCCGGAACTTCCAGGTATCGTCTTATCTTACCGCACATTTTCCCGTACACTGAAAGAGTTGACACTATTATCGACCGAAGGTAAGGGATAAAGGCTAAATTATTAGAACTGGACTAACGCTTAATCAATTTTAACTGGTTGGCGCTAAACGTGAAAAGTGGATGTGGAAATCATAGTTCCAATAGACGTTATCGTAAAGTTAGCTTCCTTCGTCTTGAAAATGTTAAATCCCTTGGCATTACTTTTAGGCAAGTATGCACAAACACAAGAGCACCCCAACGCAGTCAGCTTTGAAATTTAGGCGCGGGAGAAATAAAATATAGCTGTTAATTCTGTTTTTAAGGCAAATTCACGCTGATTTTATATGACCGTCAGCTTGATGATTTTTTCTGCAAAAATAATGGCACGAACTTAGTCTATTTACAAACTTGTTCATCAATTCCCGATCCGGTTATTGTTTTCCTCATACTGAAGCTAAGCCACTCAAATCATTCAGTGACACTGGCGGATCCAGACCAAGGGGGTCAAAGGGGCTGTGGCCCCCACCAAAGCCTAAAATATTAACTTTTGGTCCCCAGGGGAACCAAATTTCGGTCATTTCATTCTAAAAAAACTATTTTCCGCGACTTTTTTTCGATTTGGCCCTTCAAAAGGTTGGTTTGGCCCCCTTCAAAAGTTACTCCTGGATCTGAGAGTGATCGGTGAAATAGATAAACCACACCATTGCTGTGGTCATCACTGGTGGATGTTTGCCTCGTCGTGTTAACACGCGCATTGACGGGGCGGGTACCCGCCCCCTCGGGTTTTTCGGAGACAGCAGAAAAACGGCGGGGCGCAGCGCCGCCGTACTTGGTATACCATTTTCCTCATCATTTTTGCAACTTCTGTGAAAATTTTAAGGATAGGTCATCTCAGGTCAGGTCACCAGTACAGGTCAAGTGACCCGACCTCAAAAAAAGTTTAAGATAGCATAAGTCGGAGCAGGGTGAACTTATCCAATTGAAACTCATATCACATAATGGGCTCACCGAGTTCTCTAAAACATGTTCCGGTATTTTTGATATCGATGACCTAAGGTCAGGTACGAAGCATGACCTCTCCATTGGTAATACATGGGAAATATGGTTTTTACTGAATAACTCAGTAACAGATGGTGATAGAGCGTTTATTTTAGCTTCATTAGATTTGCCTTGGCTTTGCGGTTCTAATGATATGCATTTTACATAATTTGACCCTGACCTGACCTCAGGTCAGGTCAAATCTTTGATTTGACCTAGCAAGGTCAAATCATATATCATTCGATTCGGCTTGCTGCGAGGATTCATAGATTTTAAGTCGTTTTGCTCTATCTTTACTTGTTCAGATGTAATGGCCGAAAACCTTAATTTACATGTTATCCCTATGACGGCATGTGACGGCATGTTTTTGACCTCTGGTGACCTTAAATGTGACCTGACAAAAAATGGTTCAAATATTTTCGATGGAGAAGCGGATGGGCTACCCAACGCCGTTTACCGTTTTTTTGCCACCTACCGTGGTTCTCGAGATCTTAGGGGGGGGTACCCGCCCCCTCGTCAATCCGAACGTGGCTTAGACCCCCGTCAATGCGCGTGTTAAGATATGGTGGGAGGTTAACTTGTAAATTAACTTGTCAAATTGCAACAAAAAAATCACATGCGAATAACTATTTTCACCACTTCATCCCATTTTAAAAACCACTTGGTTAGCGTTCCTCTAGCCGCAGTTGCTTGACCTCTCAGGGTCGATTGTCTATCATCGCAACCGCTAAGCCACTTGTCGCACGAAAAAGCAATAGAGCAGTTCCAGCGTTAGGTACCTCCTACCGACTGTCAGAATGTGGAAAAAGAGCAAGCCTGAGCGCAGCATGGGTTCAAATCATCACCCCTGGATGTCACTGGATTCTACAGCACTATATTGGTAATCCCGTGA
The DNA here is from genome assembly GCA_034440635.1 of Lepas anatifera. Lineage (NCBI taxonomy): Eukaryota > Metazoa > Arthropoda > Thecostraca > Lepadidae > Lepas > Lepas anatifera. Next base: position 1,238,338 of record JAOTON010001929.1, on the reverse strand, counting down.
CCAGTGCCTCCTCCCCCTTTAACAAGCGCCCGCTGGGGTCCCTGGCATGACGCGCCCCGCTGGGGGCGTATTTCGCCCCCTCCGTATCTCATTTCCCAGGAAAACTAAATAAAAATTACGGACGGCGTTCGAAATGTCTTGCCGAGACGAAGATAAATTATAGGAATCATTTTATGTCAGGTCTATACTGAGGTCAGCATAGGTCAAACAAGTTTCCGTAGGCTCACAGCAGGGCAGTGTACATTTCTACTTTAATATATTTACGAAGTGAAGCTAGAGAAAATATGTATGCATCATTGGATTCCTCTCATCGTGGCGAATCGAATAATATATAACATGACCTTGCTAGGTCACATTGTGAAAATGACCTGACCTTGAGCTAGGCCAGTGTCACAGAGTGACCTGGCATGGTCATGTTGCATATCAATAGACTCCCCGTGACAATATAAGCACAATGCAAACAAAATAAGAGCTTTATCTCAATTCAGTGAGAAGTTATTGGCAAAACAATCATTGTGTTCTCCTGTGACCTGACTTGACCTTTGATAGGTCAGATGGCCAAAAAATTAGCTGTAAGGTCAAGATCGTGGTAAGAATACACGGTGCGAGGATTTTCAGCTTTATCCATCCAGTATTTACTGAAAACGAGCCCTTTAAATTTTTCACCGCAGACTTATAATGGGGTGACCAAAAAATTGACTCCAGCTAAGGTCAATAATATCAAAATTCCGAGATAGCATATTTGTAGGCCCTAATGACCTTATCATATTGCGAAAGTTTCAAACTGATCGGTTGGCAGATGTTTCTTAGGCGCCGCTTCAAACTCGTGATTATAGATTTTGAGGTCGGGTCGCTTGACCCTGGATAGCTCCTTGACCTGACATGACCTGACCTAAAAAATTTCAACAGACGCGTAAAATTGATCAGGGATAAGGTACTGTAAGTTTCGTTGCTCTGCGTTTTTTTCCTTGCATTATCTGGGAAAACCAGGAGGGGCGAATTTCATCCCCCGCGGGACGCGTGTTGATCATCCCAATATGTTAAACATATCGCGGGACCTGCATGCTTACCTGTCTCGGGCGCTGGCCCTCTGGTGGTTGGTGGGTGCTTCGTCATACTCGTCCGCATAGTCAGGCTTCTTCTCGTCATCATCACTGTAGTCCTCATCATACTGGTAATCTGAGTACTCTTCTGTATAATCCCCGTTTTTGTCTTCCTCTTCAAGTCTCGCATCAAACCTGCTGTCTATTGGCTGCTTTCCAGACCTGTAGTTGTAAATATTTCCAATAGAGGAGCTACCATCGGATGGCCGGTAGCTATCATCATAGTCGTATGCGCTGTAATCGTAGTCGGCATCGTCAGCAGCCGGGCGCTGTTTTCTGTCGGGACGGTGAAGGTAGTCATTGTATCCGCCTCCGGAGCTGACTGATGATGTTACTCTTCTGTGGAACTCCGGAACAACACCCGACTCCTCGTACAGAGAGCGAGGCTGGTGTCGGCGGTACTGCCGGTAACTGCGAGCGTGGTTGGAGTGTCTCCCGTCATCATCATCATCATCAAAATCGTCAACAGATACGTAGCCGTCGTCCGATTCGAGGAAGCGAGCCTTGGCTCTGTCAGTGTAGGACCCGTCCGTTTCCAATTGTGGTGACCGAACATCTGAAGCTCTCCTCTTGTGACCATGTAACGATGACGGCCCGCTATGGTGAGTGTCAATATAGGCTGAGCTTTGTCTTGTTGAGGCTAGATGTCGTTTGCGTCTGGAATGAGCGGGCTTTGGATACGAGTCTCTGAAACGACCTTCTTTGAAAGCTCCGGGAATATTTAGCAGAGATGGACGGATCTTGTTGTTACCCTCATCGAAAGCAGTCGCGCTCTCATCTAGCTCAATTATAGGAATTTCATTATCGAAATCGAATTCTTCTACACCATTATAACGCCGGTGGTCATCTTCTTCATCAGCCCTTGAACTGTCCTCCTGCCCTCTGTAGATAATGTCGCGGTCGTCGGTAAAGATGTCACTAGCGTCGCGTTGCCGCGCGCCCCCTGGACGCCGCCCTCTCCGCAGTCTGCCGCGTTTGCCGCCCCTGCGTCGCTTCTGGTCCCCGTAGCGTGAAGACTCGCTATAGCTGACGTGGTGACTGTTGGGGTCGTCACTGGCGTACGCGCAGTCCTCCGTCTGCGGAGAGATAAACTGTAAACTGGTGGCACTCCTGGAGACGGACACGGAGGCATTGGGAGACAAGCCAATGTTACAACCTTTCTGAGAGCTGCGACAATGCTCCTGCGAAATTCAGCACAGACGTGACGGCGTTGTTGACACAGTTGAGCCTGACAGTAAATATAGCATGAAAAACACGCCAAAATGTTTGGAAATTTGGCCATTGACTGGCCTAGTAGTGTCTCCTAAATCTGAACTCGCACTTGAGACAGGTCTGCAATCATCGGTCAGGACCGACAGACAGACAGGTCGAAAACAGGTCTCCATGAAAGAGCTCTCTGGTGATAGAGCAGGTGAGAAAGTCTTTTCACCGTGAGACCTTCTCACCGTGACCAGCGCTATCACCAGACACCTGTTGCACAAGTACTTCACCCCTTCCTGACCAGCCTATCACAGGCACCTGCTACACAAGTACTTCACCCCTTTCCTGGCCAGCTCTATCACCAGAGGCACCTGTAGCACAAGTACTTCACATCCTTCCTGGCCAGCTCTATCACGAGACACCTACCGCGCAAGTACTTCACCCCCTTCCTGACCAGCTCTATCACCAGACACCTGTAGCACAAGTACTTCACACCCTTCCTGACCAGCTCTATCACGAGGCACCTGCTGCACAAGTACTTCACCCCCTTCCTGACCAGCTCTATCACCTGCATGCCGCTGGAGTTGACGCACTGCAGACAGGTCATGTCGCCCTTCCTCATCTGGCGACAGTTGCGATCCCTCTTCCTGTCTCGCATCGAGTGCAGCATGGAGGACACAGCGCGTCGCGATCCGTCGTAGCCTCGGGACGCCTCGGCTCGGATCTCGTCTGACCAGCGGAGAGAGCAGACCATCACTAGATGGCTAGTTTTAACGCGAGATGCATATAAATTGATCTAACACATGGATTCCTGTTTTTAGCTGGGACGGCAGCTGATATTTCCCCTGCTACTTACCCCACTATGGGTGTCTCTCCGTCTGTCTGTCTGTCTGTCTGTCTGTCTGTCTGTCTGTCTGTCTGTATGTCTGTCTGTCTGTCTGTCTGTCTGTCTGTCTGTCTGTCTGTCTGTCTGACGGTCGGTTGGTCGGTCGTTCGTTAGGTCAGTCGGTTGTTTGGTTGGTCTGTCAGTCAGTCAGTCAGTCAGTCAGTCAGTCAGTCAGTCAGTCAGTCGGTCGGTCGGTCAGTCGGTCGGTCAGTCGGTCGGTCAGTCGGTCGGTCGGTCGGTCAGCCGGTCGGTCGGTCGGTCGGTCGGTCGGTCGGTCGGTCGGTCGGTCGGTCGGTCGGTCCAGTGGCGAACACAAGCGGGGCTAAGGGCTCACGGCCCCCGAAACGTCAGTGCTTATAATTTATGCATAACCGAAGGTTGTTCCGGGGCAATGACGGGGAGGAGTCAGTCAGTCATTCAGTCGGTCGGTCGGTCGGTCGGTCGATCGTGTCAAATTTTCACATCTCTCTCTCTCTCTCTCTCTCTCGCGTTTGAATTAGCTTAGGTGCAACAATAACTGTATCTATAACGGAGACTTTTACCGTCCAGATCCCGAATTCTTTCGTCCCCTTCATCTCCGTAGTAGTCGCCGGCTTCTTTCCTCTGGTACCGTCCAGACTGGTACGCCGGGTTGTCGAACCGGTCGTTCTTTGCACCTCCGTACTCCTCTTCCTGCCAGATGCACGTGCAATTGTCAAAGATCGGCAAAATTGTTCCTTGATCCTAACGCACGTCGAACTCCAAACACTCTATTTTTTTCAGAATAAAAATATGTCCACAAAAGAAGAGGAGCTTTAGCCATGGAGGATGAAGAAAGAGAAGTGACCAACAATCATATGTTTCCTAGAAAGGTAGGGCGGTACGATATTAATATGATATAATATATGTTCCAATTGAACGATATACTCTACGTTCCACTCCGTCCCACTATCAGTTAGACATGTCGGCGTGGCGATGCCCCACGTTTCTATTCACCTCATCGTAGTCGGCACGGTCCTCTCTCTGGTACGGCCGCCACCCTCTCCGCGGCCCTCGCCTCCGCCCGCCCCAGTAGTCTCCGTAGTCGTCCCGGGAGTAGTCCTCAAACTCGTCATCTAGGTCCTCGGAGTCGTCCCCTAGCCTGGGAAGCAGTGGCGGCTTCTTGAGTAAAGCCGGAAAACTGCCTCATTGTCATAATATCCGCGCGGAAAAATTCCCGACCATCCCATCGATTGATAGTTTTCCTTATGTTTTGAGTTTATGTTAAACAGCGACAGCCAGTTTAGCCTCAGTTGTAGAAGCGGAAGCTGGGTTCTGGTAGGTACCTTGTAGTCTATGTTTCCTGAATTGACGCACAGGCTCTTTATTTTCTCAATTCATTCGACAAGAGGTATTGAGTCGAAGCTTTAGGTTAATGGCCGTCGTTATTGAAATGTTTATGCTTTGTCCTGGAACTTATCCTAGTATGTGCCTACAGTATATACTTTGCCTTTGTTTGAGGAACTGGGAGGTATCAAATATTTGTTTGTCAAGTGTAGCTTTATTCGTAGCACCATTCGCTTTCCTATATTGCGCGATTCGACGATGAAACGATGATTGCGATATGTTCATATCCCGTAAGAAGCAGACATTTGCACCATTTGACCAGAAATTGTACAGGTTAGAATCACGTGCGATGATGCCTACGCAAGCATTCCTGATGTCGTAATTTCAGGAAGCCATCAAAACCGGCCACTGATTCGGCCGTGTAGCTACCCTTACACGAAACGGGTTGGAGGGAGGAAGCTTTTACTTTTACCCAGCGGTATCCTCAACACGTCGCAACAGGGGCGTAGCCAAGGGGGGAGGGGTGGCAGGGACAGCCCCCTCCTGAGGGCCCGAAGGGCCTTCCTGAGGACACGATTCTGTAACAAGCAGGGGCCTTTTTACCCATCAGGGCCCTTTTGGCGCTGTCGCAGGGGCCCTTTCGGGGCGCCGCCCCTCCCCCCTCTGAGCGAAATCCTGGCTACGCCCCTGCATCGCAACACTGTCGATAACTCCCGGAGGCCAGGGGTGGGGTCAGAGTCCAGATCGACCAGCTGCATTAACATCTGCTGAGGTAATTTGTGGCTCTTACATAAAGTTATAACATAAAGTTACATAAAGTACAGTTCTGTGCTAAGCCGATGCAGATACGATTGCAGATTTATCTCTCCTTGGGATTGCCCCGGCACACCCGGTTAATGTCGAGTTAGCGATAAAATATAGTAAAGATTTTATTGTTCTTTTTCACGTTCAGGACATTTATTGTCTCTGTCAAGTTGAAAAGGACTGCGTGAGAGCTCAAACGAAGACCAGATTACTCTATCTTCCGGCCTGTGATGGTTATTGACACAATTTCAAATTTGGGCACCCGCGATCATTTTCGTAAATCCGGACCCCTAAATACAACGGTGCAGTGGTAGCTGCAGTGTTTGCACAGCTCTTACGCTAGCACCACCAGGTGACTTCGAAGTAAGTGCAACTGACCGAACCAGACCCAAATGGCCCGAGAAGGATCTCAATTCAGACCGGAAACCCATCTGCCCATCAGTCCCGGATTAGACGACTCCGGCCTACAGACGACTCCGGCAGGAACAGACTCCGGTTATACGTTAGTCATAGGCACTCTGATATTTCGGGGGAGTTGAGACCCTAGCCCTCTTAGTCTTTGTATCCGCCACTGAATCTAGGGTTTCGGTAACGGGCGGAAGTAGGGGGATGATATCTCAGGGGAACGGCCTCTACCGTCAAGGGGTGGCCTCTACCGTCAGGGGGCGGCCTCTACCCTCAGGGGGCGGCCTCTACCGTCGGGGGCGGCCTCTACCGTCAGTGAGCGGCCTCTACCGCCGAGGGGCGGCCTCTACCGTCGGGGGAACGGCCTCTACCGTCAGGGGAACGGCCTCTACCGTCAAGGGGCGGCCTCTACCGTCAGGGGCGGCCTCTACCGTCGGAGGGCGGCCTCTACCGTCGGGGGCGGCCTCTACCGTCGGGGGCGGCCTCTACCGTCGGGGGCGGCCTCTACCGTCAGGGGCGGCCTCTACCGTCAGGGGGCGGCCTCTACCGTCAGGGGGACGACCGGCAGTGGACGGGTGACCAAGGATGAAATAGGAGGGGAAAACAAAGCACTGCGGCCAGGGTCACCTTCTGAAGTAAATTTTAAGGTACCTGTGAAGCACGGCTGTCACTTTATAAGGGCTTGCAGGAGGCTTTCGGCATCCGAAACGGGAACTGGATGTGCACAGTGGTTTAGCTCAACGGACATAAGAACAGCGCGAACGCCCCTTCGCGCCTTCCTTTCGGGTCTGTTTCTGGGGAAGGAGCCAACGTCTTTCCTCTAGCTCTCAATTTGCACTGGGCCGCGTGTCACGTCCTGAATCAGGGAGTCAGCTAACTGTGACAGTCGTGCCGTCCAGGTGAGAGGCTGACTGACCTCTCGTGACCCTAGTCAGCAGGTACTGGACCTGCCGGTCACTTTCGTTAGATCACGAGCGCGCTGAAGTGCCGCGAGCAGAAATAGTGTATGACAACACCACTTTCGGTTCCACCTCAAGAGAGGCGATTCGGCGGACGGCTTGTTGCATAATATAACACGGAGGCGGTGTTGAAAGAGATGAAGAGGGATAGGACGAGATAGTGGAGGTGAAAAGGAAGAAAAAGCGAGAGAGCATTGGCAGACGCAGGGGGGGGCATTCCGGCCATGGCCCCCAAACGCTGCAGGGGGATAAACTAAATTTTGCCCCCCCAAACGCCGGATTTTTTTTTAAAGGTGTTTACACTAGGTCTGTAGAGCAAAACAATATTCGCTCCCAATCCTACCCCTCCCCCCCAGGAGAGAGAGCGATCATGTACTTGGAGAGGTAGCTTATACTAGGTCTGTCGAGCACCCAAATTGCACGTCTCATCCCCCTCCCCCCAGGAGGAGAGGCAGACATGGGTTTGCCCCCCAAAACTTGGGTCTGCGTCCGCCCGTGCGAGAGGGGGAGAGAGAAACATACAGAGAAGAAGAGCAGGAGAGACAGGCTGTGGTAAATTGTCACGAGTTCTCTGGTTTCTAAGCCTTCCAATTGATGATTCATATTTTGACCGGAAAAGAAGCTTCCTCCCACGCCTTTAATTTGTCAATAACTGGGTTCCTTTTACCCCAATCCTCCTTCTGACGGTTCTATTTACCAGAAATTCTAAGCATTTGCCCGTTCTGGTGTCACAGGATGCGGGATAGTGCTGGTTTTTCGGACAGGTTTTTTATGATAACCCAATGGCTACAAACAGTCAATTTCATTTTCTACGTGGTGCGTCACCTCCGTGTGGATCTCTTGATGCGTCAAGCCACGCGGAAAAAAACAGCTCGTAAAATACATCCATACCTCAACAGGTGAAAATCTACACAAGCTAAACCTAGATGCTTCCGCGACGGACGAATTAGAATATTGGTGACAGGGAGACATCACACCGCTCAAGCTGACCTGTCTGAGGCTGTGCCGCCGCGGCTTCGTCTCCACCCCCGACTGCTATCAGACGAGTACGGTCCAGTTCCTCTCACAGGCGTCTCCTCTTCGTAAAAATCCTCCCGGGGTAAGCTGACCTCGTAAAAGTCCCTCCGAGGTAAGCTGACCTCGTGAGAATGGTGGATCTCCCCGGCTGGAGCGTATCTGAGGGGATGAAAGCGATCACGCGCTTTTTAGAACATTCTAACATGAAATATTACAGGGGAATCAAACACTGGTTGGAAACACCTTCCATTCACAACAATCTCATCTCAAACAGCAGCAGTAAATCACAATACAATGCAACCATTCGAAGCTCCTCTACTCCCGAGAGGTAAAGTAAGAAGGAGAAGTTATGTTTCACACGCCGAAAATACTCCGGGCACATATAAAAAATGTCAGGGAATGAGTGAGAACTCATTTAACACGCAGACGGGGCGGGACCACCCCCTCGGATTTTTCGGAGACAGTAGAAAAACGGCGCGTAGCGCGCCGTACTGGTTTACCTTTTCCTAATCATTTTATAACTTCGGAAAATTTTAAGGTTAGGTCATCTCAGGTCAGATCACCAGTACAGGTCAAGTGACCCGACCTCAAAGTTTAAGATAGCATAAGTCGGAGCAGGGTGAACTTATCCGATTGAAACTCATATCACAAATGGCCCCACCGAGTCTCTAAAATATGTTCCGGTATTTTGATATCGATGACCTAAGGTCAGGTACGAGGCATGACCTTCCATTGGAAATGCATAGGAAAAATGGTTTTACGGAATAACCAGTAACGGATGGGATAGAACATTTATTTTAGCTGCATTAGACTGCCTGGGCTTTGCGGTTCTAATGATATGCATTTTATATAATTTGACCCTGACCTGACCTCAGGTCAGGTCAAATACTGATTTGACCAAGCAAGGTCAAATTATATATCATTCAATTCGGCTTGCTAAGAGGATCCATATTGTTCAAGTCGTTTTGCTCTATCTTTACTTGTTCAGATGTAATGGCCGAAAAACTGAATTTACATGTTATCCCTATGACGGCCATGTTTGACCTCTCGTGACCTTAAATGTGACCTGACAAAAAAATGGTGCAAATGTTTTCGATGGAGAAGTGGATGGGCAGCCCAACGCCGTTTACCGTTTTCGCTACCTACCGTGGTTCTCGAATCTTAGGGGCGGGTACCCGCCCCGTCAATCGAAGTGGCTCAGACCCCGTCAACGCGCGTGTTAATATTTCAAGTTTCTGATTCATTTAAGCACAGTGCTCAATTGGCGAGGATTATTTGAATAGCTTGCCTTTGCAATTAATTCAAATTCTTTCGATGGTTTTGGAGTTTAACCCAATTTTCCGGGAAACTCGGGGAAAGCCCAACATACGATGCTTCAATCATACTGTCCGCAAGTGTTTGTGTCACACTTGGATCCTAGGCCCCTTGGGCACATGAACCGGGATAGGGCTTATCTCGTTTTTGTACATATTTTAAACTTTTAGCAATGAGAACTTTGCTGTAATATTACAGGAATTTATTCAAATAGCTTCTGACCTCCAAATAGTCTGCATATCTATTATCTCAGCTATGAATGTCCTATCAGCTACTCACTGAAAGTAAGGATCTCCATCGTCTTGCAGAGGCAGGTATCGCAGGTCAAGGTCATAATTTCTCTCGTAACTTCTGTACCCACGCGGAGCTTCGTGCTCTTCAGGATCCGAAGAATGCTGGTAAGTTTTATAGAAGGTCATTCCAGCGGAGGTGAGGTCACGAGAGGTCACGGGGCGAGCACTGGTGAATACTTTAGCAGGGGTGAACGTTTGTTTGTGGTGAGTAGTTGATGAGGTCGTGTTTTTGTACTTTGGCTGGTGTTATTTTTGTTTGATCTACTTGGTTGCCTGTGTGAATTGCTGATAGGATGCATCTGATAAGAAGCCGGCTCGGGACGCATCCGCTTGATTGTTTGTCCTCGCTTCGATGTCATGATGAGTGTTTCTGACTTCAAATCTGGAATCAGCGAATCATCTGCTTCAGGGAGAGACCTTCGGCTGCGTTTAGACGTCTCTGGAATTATCGGAATAAACCCATACTGCATCGTCCCTGGATGGAAAGCTGGCGAACGCTGCGTATCCGCTGTCGTCGCTAGCTCGTCTTTGTCCTCTGTCGCATCTTTGCCAAACAGACCTGGAATAAACACGTCCAGGTTGATTAAGTCTGAAGCGAACGCGTCTGCGGTGGGATTTTCCTTAAGCCGCGCTTCTCGTAAGCTATACAGATGCTTCAGCGCCGGATGCTGCGGTTCTAACGGCAGTCTTTCTACTGGGTGAGAGTGACTTGGGGAAGCCAAAATTGTAGTTGAGGATGTCTCACCCACTTTGGAATTAAAAGTCTCTCCTGGCAGACGTTGATTTTTCTGGATGCCATTTGTACTTGTTGTTTCCTCTCGATGTGGGCGCTCTTTTGATGATGATGCTTCGTTTGCGGGAGGATCAGGGATAGCGTATAAACCCCTGAGCCGAAGAGCACGGCCACCTCTGAGACCACTTCCGGGAAGGAAACCTCCTGGCAAGAATGATGTTCTTAATGGAACCCTCTTTCTTGGTGGTGGCACATACACAGGAGGCGTTAGCCGGGTTCGTTGATACGTTGAGCCCAGAAGTTTCTGCCTTATAGTTTGCTTACGGTGAAGCACCTCTGGGCTCAAGTGTCCGGGAAAGTTCGCTCCGCCTGTAGGCTTCTCCGACGCGTCCAGCTTCAGGGGTTGATCTTCCTCGCCCTTCGTCGTGTGGACGTTATCTCCCATGTGACGGTGTACCATGTGAGGAACACCTTCGTAGTAGCGGTGAATTACTGGGTGGACGCCTCGAGGCCCCTTGAAGATTGCTTCATCCTGCTCCAATGTGACGTTGAGCTGTTTCCCTTTCTGGTTGGATGGCTTCACAGATTGAGCTGCACTGTCGTGGTCTTCTTTCGCAGAGTTCGTAGTAGATGAAGTAGAGAGCTCTGCTCTTGGTAGCTCTCTCTTCTTTCTCATTTGATTTGTATTAGGCTGCATCATATTTGTGGAAAGCTCGTCTCCAGGGTTGGATGACCGTGACTCGATGCCGCTGTGCTTCTTGGGGTGTTTGACATGAGTTCCTGACATAACCATATCCGTACCGCCTGCTTGTCTGGGTAGAGCCACCCCTTCGGCGTAACGGCTGGGGTAAGAGTTTCCGAAGCTGAAGCGTTTGTGCCCACTGTGATCAGTTGCGGGTTGGTAATCATTATGAGGGATGTTTTCTTTCATATGGCTTGGAGCATCGTCATCAGTATGCTGTTGAATCTTTTGAATGAAACTGTTTGGCTCTTGAACATGGGGGCCTGTGTCACCATGCTTGAAGCTTGAGTATACCGCATCGCCATTCTGGGGAATGGTTTGAAACGTACCCGGAAAGCCATGTTGGAAAAGCTTATGTAAATCATCAAATTCATCGTACCGAATGCCATCACCTGCATCATTGTCATTTTGTGCACCAAAATCTACTTCAAGCTCATTGCTATCATCTGTCTCCTTTTGAGTGGCGTCCCCATGCTGAGTAAGCTCACCAAAGCCCTCCAGAGTCTTCTGCCTCATTTCGTCCAGGAACCGTTCGTGCGTATCGTCACCCATAAAACCGCTAGAACGGTCCTCTTCAATATCTTCTTTACTATGATCACTTGCCGTCGGCCCTTTTACACGACGATCCCCATTGCCGTTGTTTCTAACCTTCCCATCTGCAAAATCAATCCTCTCAAGCCGTGACCCGAAAGAAATGCCATCGCCACGTCCAGGGCTTTCAGCATCAGGCACATCTGCTCGATAACTGCGATCCCCAAACCGACTGCTGTATTTTGGACTATACACCGCGTACTCATCTGCGGGGTCTTCTGAATGACCAGCAGAGTATCCCTCGTCGGGACTTTCCTCATAGCCACCAGTGTGTGCGTCGTGTTCGCGCCCGTCGCCATGGTAACCGTTGTCATCGCCGTAGTACTCGTTTCCGCTACTGAAATGATTCCTGCCATCAGCATCATACCCGTACCCCTCATCATTATCAGAACCATTTCTGTCGCCTCCATAGTTGCTCTCCCCATGATTACCTCGGTTGCCAACACCGTATCCGTGGCCCTCTTCTCCATCCGTCCCGTAGTTGTTTCCTTCACCACCCCCAGTGTAATAACTCCCTCCTTCGCCAGGGTAGGTTTCTTCTCCACCGTAGTGGTTCCTCCCCCCCTCCGTAGTAGTCTTCCTCCGGTTCGTGACTCTCGCCACTGCTACCACCGCTGTAGCGGTTGCTGTACGTCGGTGTCTCCGAGTAGCAGCTGTGGGAGTCACTGTCTCCGTCCTTGTAGTTGTACTCGGTGTGGCCCCCATCCCCGTACCTGGGGGTCAGACACTCGTAACAGAGTTTGCACGTGGAAGTGTAGGGCTTAACAGCTTGGTGACAATAAATACCTCTGGTTCACTACTGCATGGTATTTTGTCCTGATGGCTTTCTGTTTCAGTGCCTACCATGAAATATGAACTTTATCGTCTTTTTAACTTTATTTTATTTTTGAGGACTTTTGGCATATAACGCATAGTTCTTTTTCAAAATTGAGAGCCTCCCGTATACTATACAGTGCTTTGTCATAGGGTTAAGGCCCAGGGGCACTATTTTACTAAAACACTTAGATATAATCAAGGCTGGAGATCTCTCTTCGACCCAGAGGGGAGTCCTGGGTGGGTTATCGATGGCACGGCAATACAAGCCCTATACAAAGCCTATGGGAGACCCAAAATCCAGGGAGGTCCTGGCCCCTAACCTCCCCTCTCCAGATCTCCACCCATGAATAAAATAAAACCTGGCATGCGGTGCCATGACAGGATAAGAAAGTGTGCTCAGTCGGGTTAAGTTACCTGTTATGGTCTCCTCTATCTGGCTCGGTGTACTGGCTGTGGTAGCTGCTACTCTTGGTAGGAGCCTGGTAGTGATTATTCCAGGAAGTTCCGTGACTGTAGTCGTGACCATCCCCATACGGGCCCTCTCTCCCTCTAGCCCCATCGCTGCTCCTTCCCTCTCTCCCGCTAACCCCATCGCTGCCCCTCCCCTCTCTCCTTCGAGAGCCTTCACTGGTGTCTTCAGCGAAATAGCCAGTGCTACTCGCTCCACCATCCGTCCTCTTCTTGGTCATGAGAGCCTTGTCAGCTGGGTGGTTTTTCGCATTCTTGCTTTGACTTTCGTCGGGGAGAGAGCCTGGAGAAGGGCCGAAAGGAGGCTGGAATGACCCTACGAACGATGAAACGGCTGATGGCTCGTTAGAGGAGTGCCGTGTGTTCTCTTTTGGTTTGAAGGTGTTCGTAGGATGTGGTCTCTTCAAATTACGCAGCTTTTCTTCGGAGAGTCGGTACGTTCCCGAATAACTCTGCAGAAAACACATATAAATGTTCAATACAACTTATGCACTAGTACAAAGTTACAGTACTTTTGGCCATACGCATCGACGCCGGAAAAGGCAAGCAGGTCGGTTAATTTCAAACCTCTTACTGATAATGAATTTTCATCACTAGAACCAAAGCCTCATCCGGCTTAACCACGATCCCCAACAAAAAGGGCTCAATCCAACAAACCATCAAATCCAGCCAGCAGGAAATAGAAACCATTCACAAAACACAACAACTCATAACAGCCAAACATACAAACCCCCCAGACCCCCCCAGGGTCCCAGACCGCCACCAAACAAACCCACAAAACCACAAACACGTTTCCAGCCATAAATATCAAAACTCGCACCAAATAGCAAAAACCCCGAGCAATCAGGTACACATCTAACAAGCCCACCACCCCCACCAGACACAAAACCCGGAAACACCAACCCGGGGGGTTCAAAACTAAGCCTACAACGGGCGGCCACCCCGCCACGGCCGGGAAAATGGAAACGGCCCAACCGCGGTCGCCCCGTCTTTCCACCCAAAACCGGGCCACATGGCCCGGTAAACTCTCTACTACCTTCCACGCTTACTGGTAAACAGCTTATCGATTTTCGCCCAATTTCAATGCAATCGATAATTTATGTGCAAATCGAGGGTCCAGATCGCCGGATCCTTCCTATTCCAACGCGTATACTTTTGTTCCGAAGCTCTGGATTGTCTGTGGATCGTAGACAGTGCTTCTTTTATCATGCAGCATAAGAAAAATTTCAACTCAATCACATTCCCACTAATATATCAAATTTGAACTGAGAAATTTCAAATATCCAGGCTTAACTTTTAAGAAGCCGATTGATTTATGACGATTAATGCACTTTCGAGAAATCTCACCGATGGTAATAAACGTTCCTTGACCAAGCAGAGGCTACTTTTTTGTTTTAATTCCCCTACCGACTAAGATGTAAGCAGGATTGCCCTTCCGCATTGCATGCTTACCCATTTGCATGTTTACCTGTCACCAAAGATAACTAGGAAATGTCAGAATTGTTGGTAAAAAATCAGTCACACCACAGCCTGCTTTATTTGTATGATTGCATTATTTCCCTCTTTTTCTTCTGAATTGTTATTTTTCGCCCAAAAGACATCATCCTACCTTTAGCATTGAATAATTTATCTTCTGTGGCACCACGCAAAAACCATACGCAAGCTTTTAACGCTGGCATGATGTCAAAGGACATTTAGTCATTGGTTAACTCTGGGGGCACAGTTTTGGGACTTTAAACAAATTGGTGGGACGAAGTAAAAAATATTACAAACAGTGTAAAAAATATTGATTTTTTTATATTCCTAACTTACATACAAGAACATCAAGACGGCCACAAATATGATCATAGACGGTCAGACATACATACTGGTTAGTTTTGCATTAGTTTTCAGAAAAAGTGACTGACCTTTTTTGTCGGTCAGTCACCTTTTTCTGAAAACTAATGCATCGTGATCTTCTTATGTATCCCACTGACTTTTTAGACAACATGTTTATGAATGCTGCTGAAATATTTTGAAAGAAATATTATGTCTGTCCCGTCTGTTGTATTTGGAGGTGTGCATGTATATATGTATGTATGTCTGACCGTCTATGGTCATATTTGTGGCCGTCTTGATGTTCTTTTATGTACATTGAAATGCATGGAATTAATAGTATCACGAGAACAAAGGCGTAAACACAAAAGTCGAAAATGCGACTGGAAATGCGCTTTAAGACGCATTAGACGTGATACAACTAAACACCTCAAAGCTATGCTCAGGAAAACGAATTTGCTTTTGTCGGCTCCCGGTCAGGGGAGCTCAATTCCGACCAGAGACGCTACTTTTGGACGTCGCAGCATATCAGGGGCGTGACAAGTCATGGCCTGGGCGCCGATACTCGCATCAGGGGGATGTTTCAGGGGGCGCCAAGGACGCTTTAGTGGAGGACGCCAACGACATTTCAGCAGCACTGAGTCTTGATTGAGAGTGAATACGTGCACTATTCCTTCATTGGATCTACATGTGCCTTCTTAATATAGAAAAATTATTTCGAGGTAGGCCCAAAATTACGTTTTAAATATTGCTAACATCATTTATCATCATCATAATTGGTGGTTTAGGGCGCGTCGACAGCAAAGGTCATGTGGCGCCCATAACAGTAAAAAATACGTATACAAAAGAGTTTTAACATCTCAAGGGGCTAAAGGTGCAGGTGTAACATCATTTATAATCTTGACGGTACCAATATTGTAAACTCTGGGTAATTTGACCAGAACTTTGAAGAAATAGGAGAGTGAATATGAATGAATATGATGAAGAAGTACTTGCTCCAATGTTATATATCACAGTCAGATTTGTATTATCTGTATTTGATTTACCATTAACTTTTGTTGCCACCGCTACAACATTTTAGAAACCACCAACGCTTCTTCCGTCACTTTGGCTGACTGAAGCTACTACTGCTTCTAGTGCTTCTTTTTCAAAATCACGAAACCGTGGCTTGCTTCTCCGCTATTCCGCTACTCCGTTACCGCTGCTTTTTATCATGAAGTGCTGCTAAAGCCGTACCCCAAAATAGCTTCATTACTTTGTCATAAATGTCAAAAAACCTATCATTTATCTGTAAATAACACACATACATTGATGTTTTATGTTAAAAGGAATGTGGCATCTTCATAACGTGATTTTAACTGAGATAGCCAAGTTTTAAAGCAAGTCGGAAAACCCGGTACTCAATATATAGTTTGTCATGGAACTCGAGATTTCCGTAGAAAAAAGCTTTAACCTACCTGCAATGTACCCCTCATTTACCCCTAGCAGCAGGCCACAGTTGTCATGGCTGTTGGTGTGACAACATATGCTGACGTCACGATGAGCATCAGCCAATCGAAACCCTTGAAGCTTTTCGATTATGGTAGTGGTTGCTAGATCATGACATCATCCACAGGCAGATATTTACTTCTTTCCCTAGAAGAGCATTTTAAAAATCCAAATATTGAGTTTATTGTACATTTTTCAGAGAAATCATGAGTGGTTTCATTATTTTCGGCTAAAAGTACGCCTAATTACACTAAATTCCAGAATTCGACCAAGGTGCCACATTCCCTTTAAGATATTCAAACAAAATCGCACAATGAAAACGTTGATATGTTTTTGAGTGCCGCGGCGAGGAGAATGATGATTAGTTGACAAGGTGTTCGCAGGCTTGTCCCCTCAAATCTGGATGTAAAAAATACTTAAGATTTTATATTCGGGCACAGCCCTTCATCAGAATCAGGTAGGTAAGATAAAAATTATCAGTCATAGTGTAGCCAGACCGCGAATTCGAGGTCTGGCTACACCATGACTGAGGATTGTTGATATTACCTATATGATTCTGATGAAGGGCTGTGCCCGAATAAACAATCTTCAGTGTTCATACATCCAGATTCGAGGGACAGGCCAGTGAACACATTATTGCACAATAAAAACATTAACTCTGTCTTGTTTTGTTTCTCCGATGGAGAAAACACCGCTCTCGGTCTTCATCTTCTGTTTGTGGCGGTCTGGTGGTCTCCGTAAGTGTGTCGGTGCGGCGATGGTTTGAATTTGTTTAGTGCGCTACCCCCTACCCTGCTACTTTTTGGCTCTGAAAACCGCTACCGCTGCTCCGCTAACATTGAAAGAGTCTGCATATAGCGAACTAACGGAATAGAATAGCGGACTGCCCGACTCTGATCGTTAAGATAGAAAGGAAATATATAGTGGGTGATTGAGGTATTGGCTATGATTTTCTTCACATAAGTGCTATGCTACTGAACTGATTACTTTTGAAGAGACACCTCAGAATGGCTATTAAAAATAGAATATTTAATTGATATTTATCGATGCAGTCTGAAATTAACGTCAAAGAATTATTTGTTCGGATTATGTGTTTCTTATTAATTATGCGTTTCTTATTAATTATGCGTCCCTTATTTTCTGCTGCCTCCCCCTGGCTGGCTCTTTAAGTATATTTTGTTACAGCTTCAGATTGTTATCTGAAAATTTGATACTTCGCCGTTATCTATTATGAATGCTTCAGAAATTATAGATATCCTCTGTCATAATTCTCCCTGCCTTCCATTACTATTTTATAGTGGTTTCAGACTTACCTGAAGCTCGTTGTAGTTCTGGGCGAGTTTATGCAGTTGGAACTGGTCATCGTCGTCGTCCAAGAGAGCTCTTTTCTCTGCTTTACTGTCGAAGCTGTCTTCCAACAAGCCTTCTTTAATATCCTTCTTATCGCCGAAATGGCTCCCGCCCGCAAATGAATCTACCACGTCACTGAAGAGATCATTTGCTTTGATTGAGGAGTCCTCTTCATCTACGAGGAATGTATCAGCAAGTTTGGCTGAAAAACTGGCGTTTACGACTATTCCACTAGTCGTCACCACCAGGATCATCGTAGAAATCTGCCGAGGAATTTCTGTCACTTTCTGATATCACCTTTTCAGAGGAATGTCCGTACATCAATGCACTTACCAATAAAACTGTTACTATTGTTTTTTCCAAAGAGATAGCAATGCTAGTAGCCTGTCTGCGGCGGGGAAATGCTAGTGTCCAGTTTAACAGTGCGCAGCAACCCGCAAAGTCAGTACTCGACAAAAGCATAACAAATAATAATCTGCTCGGCCTGTTAGCATGATATTGCCCGAACCACTACCTTAGTACAGCATTACACACAAGCTTCTGTACTATGACATATCGTGGTTCGCAAATCAAGGTTTATGAAATCATTTAAAGACGGTTTCACTGATGAAACCAAGTAATGTTTGCTGGGGTATAACCACGCATGATCTGCGGGGGTTATGTGCGGCGCGGTATCCTTTTATGAAAACGTCACGTGCACATATCTTCGTCCACAGCTCTATGTCTTCGTCAATAGTCTCAGCAAATCAGTTAAAAAGTGGTAAAAGCCATGTCAATATATATATATATATATATATATATATATATATATATATATATGTTACGGCCCGTATGGAAAATCGGCCCGTTTGCATACGGGCCGGCCCATTTGTAAACGGGCCAAATAGCCGGCCCGTATGCAAACGGGCCAGCAAATTGGCCCGTTTGCAAATGGGCCGATCCGTATGCAAACGGGCCAGCGATGTGGCCCGTTTGCAAAAAGTCTGGCCCGTTTGGGTTTTCTAGTATCCTGGCCCGTTTGCAAACCGGCCGGCCCGTTTACAAACTGGCCAGCCCGTTTGCAAACCGGCCGGTCCGTTTACAAATCAGCCGGCTCGCTTAAAACGGATTTGAGTAAAATGAATTCGCACGCAGCAGCGTTCTTGGAATGGGTCTACTGATCAAATTTCATGAAAATTAGCTCCAAATCGCATCATGCCTAATTTTTCCACTTCTGGACCGAAGCGCATTGGATAAATCCCGCCCACTCCACCTCCTGAGCATAATAGTGACCCGACCTGCCGCCGGAAGACCAAGCGTTGTACGCCTTCTTTTATCTGTGAAGTGCAGGGGTGATTGGACCGCCTCGTCGCCTTGAGACTTGCTGAATCTCTGGTAAATGTTATGCATGGTTGTGTACCTACGTTTAAGAATATTGCGTCATCCCTGGATTGAACCCTAAATATAGCATTAGAAATTTACTATCTTCGATTTCAGGTTATGCTCTATTTCTGGTTTGGGGAGAGGTCCATATTAAAATATTCATTTTTGAGTCATGGATTTAAGAATTTGATAAATATCCTGTGCCACCCCATCTGCATTTACAATCATACCTGGCCAGGATAATTAGATTAGAGGCAATGCCAGCGCCTCTCATCATAGAAGGTTTAGCTAAGGCTGCCATCTTTTCTAGGTAAAGGAAATTAAGTAGCTGAAACAAAGTTCCAAATTAATTTTCCATTTTATGCTGCAGTCTATCTTCCTCTGCTTTACTGAATCCAAATTGGCTGCTTCGGGGCCTTTCTAGGCAAATTATCCCAGGTAACATTACCTCCACCTTTTGCTGAGTGCCGGAACAGCTTAGCTTCGAAACTGGATGAGCATTTGAATCCAGGTCATTATCGAATTAGTTGTATTCAATACATATTTATTGGATTTTGGATTCGGATGATAGTCACTGGCCTAGTCTCTATGGCCAAAATGTGATCCGGATCGCATGCAGATGGAGTACGCGCGTTTTTTCACATCACTATGGCAGAGTCTGTGCTAAAGTGTTGGGAAAATAGCGCTTCATGAACTCGACGACTCCAAGATGTATCTGGATCTGCGGTTTGATCAGATCGCATTTGGACCATGAAAACTAAGTTGTGTGGAAACTGATGGGGTCTGGTCTATTAGAGAAAGTCCGTATTTTTTAGTTTAATGCATCTAATTTTTCCATTTTCATGAATCTTTTTATTTCCCATGAATTTGTAAACTGGGCGATTAAATTAAGTTAATATTAATATCTGAACATGGCAAGCATTGTGACTGCACTGCATTCCATTTACATGCGTGCAGAAATGCTTGCAATGCTTGAATAGATTGCTGCTTGTAGAGCTTTAGCATTTAAGGATGACTGGTACCTACGTATTCAGTTAACAAAGTAAATATGTATCCGGAAATAACTTAGTGCTCCTTGTTTGCCAAAAAATAGTTTTAACGATGCTAAGAATCTGGCTTAGTCACAGGCAAAGACCACTTCTGGTGAACACCGGCATTATCTAGCCTCTGATCAGATTGGTTTTCGATTGTTGAATACTATGGAAAATATGCCCTGAAAAGTGAATGCGGTCATATCATTTCCAATGTGCGTGTTGTCCTAAACCTCGTCTTGTGCCCACTCTCTTGCTTCATTAAGTTACCAATAATGATTATAATCAGGAACTATGTCGCAAGAGGAGTTCTTTGCTTATTTTTGTTGCTGCGAAAGATGAGAAAGCAACGAACACGCAGTCGGTGCCGAAGGTCACTTATGATGAGATCGTCAAAGACTTAGCGGACATTAAGGCTCATGGAAAGCTGTACTTAGCGAGACACTACCCGCGCTTCAAAAAGTATGATTTAATTACAATTGCAGGAGTGCAAAAGTTGATCAACAAAAACACATGACGAGAAATCATCCACAATGAGGAAGTCTTTGCTGTTATTCATGAGCTGCACCTTTCACTGGGGCATCCTGGCAGTAGCAAGACGTTTAAAGGGAATGTGGCACCCTGGTCGAATCTTGGAATTTAGTGCAATTAGGGGTACTTCTAGCCAAAGTTCATGAAAGCGTCCATGATTTCCCTGAAAACATGTACAATAAGCTCGATATTTTTATTTTTAAAATGCTCCTCTGTAGAAAGTAATAAGTCTCTGCCTGTGGATGATGTCATGATCTGACAACTACTACCATATTCAATAGGCTTCAAGGGCTTGGATTGGCTGATACTCACCATGACGTCAGCATATGTCGTCACACCAACAGCTGACAGTTGTGGCCTGCTACATGGGGTACATGTGGGGTTTATTTCAGGTAGGTTGTTAGCTTTTCTCTACGGAAGCTTTGAGTTTCAAGACAAACGATATATTGAGTGCCGGGTTTTCCAGCATGCTTTACAACTTGGCTATCTCAGTTAAAACTACGTTATTTGTACTTTACTGCGTTAAAGGGAAAGTGGTGCCACTTTCCCTTTAACGCAGTAAAGTACAAATACGCCAACATTAGCCGTGCAACTGTCGGGCTGTACCTAGAAACCTGCAAAAACTGCGAGACGAAGAAGACACGGCTACAGAATACAATAGTGTCTCTCTCAACCATTACTGATGACATGGCCAGACATGCTCAAGTCGACCTCAGCGACTGGCACAGTGAGAGGAAGGATGGATATTCCTATATACTAAATTGTCAGAATCACCTCACCAAATTCGTAGTGTTGCGTCCACTCCGAACAAAGTCAGAAGAACAGGTGGCGTACAACCTAGTTGACATTTTCTGTATCTTTGGAGCCAACCCCCAACATTCTGCAAGTAAGTTTTATCAGAAAT
Organism: Lepas anatifera; assembly: GCA_034440635.1. Taxonomy (NCBI): domain Eukaryota; kingdom Metazoa; phylum Arthropoda; class Thecostraca; family Lepadidae; genus Lepas; species Lepas anatifera. The sequence goes on along the minus strand of JAOTON010001929.1, from coordinate 1,217,221 downwards.
GGTGTTGCAATCTGCGGGGAGCTGGTTGAAAATTTGTATTAAATGCACTGTTGCTTAAATCCACTGTTCTGCTGATCTCGTTGCCCTGATGTGGGCTGCAATATGAGAAACTGTATGCCAAAGCCGTGAACAAAGACAAAAACGCCTATGTTTTTATAAATTATCTTGAATTTGACTGCAAACATATTTAACAAGTATCTAGAATGACTAGTAACTTAATCAAAGTACATACTTACCTAGTATGAAAATTAATATTTCACTAAAACAGGGATCGCTAATGATCGCTTATGCCCAGGCTTATGCTTATGCTTAGGTGGTTTCAGAAGGATATATATCTATCAGTAAATATTTAACGGTATCATGACAGCTATTGATAGATATAGGGCAGTTTCATGACAAAACTATTACCCAAAAACTTTCAGATCATTGATGGCGTGTTTCTCTTATTCAAATTATTATTGACATGGTTGACATGTCACTCACTTACACCTCGCGATTGACAATTTTTCTCCTAACCGACATACCATCAACTAAGTTGACTTGTCATTACCTGCTACCCACATCTTTATCAGCTTTGGCCCGTTTGCAAAAAGTCCGGCCGGTTTGCAAACGGGCCGGACGTTATGCAACGGACCGGCCCATTTGCAAACGGGCCAATTTGCTGGCCCGTTTGCATACGGGCCAGCTATTTGGCCCGTTTACAAATGGGCCGGCCCGTTTGCAAACGGGCCGGTTTTCCATACGGGCCGTAACATATATATATATATATATATATATATATATATATATATATATATCCCACCAGAACGTTGTAAAGAATGAATTTGTGGTTATGCCACATACGAGTAGACAAAGAGTTAGAAAACATCCCACAACTGATCAAACTCAGCTCTCGATGATCGTTACTGGATTGGAGGCGATGTGGTTATCAGACGCTTTCACAAAATCACATGATGTTAGACGCTGCTGGCTGAGATGGCGATCAAAAGAACTCTATGATCATGACTCGCTTCGAATTCCTTCAAATCGAGTGAAATCATTCAAATGCACCTGGCATAACTTCATATCCTTCACTTACTTTGCACCCGCACTTTTCAATTTGAGGAATGCAATTTTTTTCAGTTCTTATTTCGAGCGCACTGAGTCAGTAAGACAAATGTACATGCATCTCTATTTCTTCTTTCTCCAAATAGCTATAATTTTTCTGGAACCAGACATGGTCTCAAGTAATTTGGATTGGATAACGGGAGGCAGGGGCAGAAATTTTACTGGCTTGCGAGCATTATTTGTTAATAATTCAGAGAAGCCAACAAATTCAAAGCTGTGGAATAGTGCATTAATATTGCATCATGGTAGAGAGGGCTGATAACATGCCAAAGTCGGAATTTCGAGCAAAGCACTTGGGAAAGCATTCAGTGGACAGTTTTAGGCCACTTGACACTTCGGACCGATTTAGTCCTTCCAAAAACCCCTTCCAAGCAAGAATTACAAAAACATTGTTTTCGCAGCATAATCCTTTACCGCCTGGTGAATCCGACTGAGTTTCCTCTCTGTTTTCGCAAATAAATTCACGCGTATTCAAATAAAAGACACGTTGCTTTCTACACTCTCCAAATGATTAATTTGACGGCTTGAGGCCAAAATTTGACATCAGGTCAGGTCAGGTCATTGAGTTATGACGTCATTTAAAAACACATGTAAGGGAATTTTTTCTGCCACAAGGAGGGGAGGAAACCAGGGTGTACTCGGCTTCTAGAAGTGCTATGCCAATTTTCTAGCCATCACTGAAAAACTGTTTAAAATATAAATATGTATGCTGTCATTTTTAAGCCAATTCAACAGCAAGGTCACTAGAGGTCATCAAAGGTTACAGTTTTTGAGTTTTTAATCTTCACCTAATGAGTATGACAGGAGAAAACCATACATTTTTATCATAGTTAGGATCATGGTCACGATTTGAACTATTTGGAAGAATACATTGAAAGGTCATTATTTGACCTTGATCCTAGGTCAGCGTCGGGTCGATATTACGATGTGACCTTGCAAGGTCATGTCACATACCATTCGAACCCTTGAACCAACACAAACCTATAGATGCTGGCGATGGAGGGAAAGTTCTATATCTGGACAACCTGGCGGTGAAGCGACAGTGTGGGAGAGTGGATTACAGGCTCAGGAAGGTGCAGACTCTACCGGCAGTTGGCCGCTCGATGATCCTTGCAAGAGCATGGGACCTGCGCGAGGGCAGAGTCTCCGAGTTTAGGTCTTTTAAGGACTAGGTGCGGAGAAAGAAGCAAGTGAAGCTGGAATGGTAGGAGCAGACCAAAGAGAAGTCCGTCATGGGTGCCGAGGAGCGGCAGCTGGTCGCCCAGGCAAAGGAGATGAAGAGGCTGGACATGCCGGACATACTGAAAGCGGTTGGTGGACCCTTCACGGACGCAGGCAGGTGAAGGAGTACGTAGACAGGCCGGACCTGGAGGAGAAGGAGAAGCAAAAAAATGAAGAAGGCGCTACAGTCCGCAAGGAAGAGCTCCACCTCCCTGCCCAGCGTTGATGCACTTTTCGGGATCCAGATCACTCTTCCCAACAGCAGGAGGAGAGAAAAGACTTCCAGGGAGTTCGCCGAGTCACTGATGGCTTTCCTGGGCAAAAAGGCCGAGCCCACGACTGTCGACGACAGCCTGTTCAGGTCCTCTCTCCTGAGGCTCACGCCAGAGAGCGACTACAGCAACAGCTGAGTAAGGTCTACATTAATAATGACATGCTGAGAAAAGTGTGTTCCAGTCATTCTGGCAAAGACAGTTTCTTTCGGAAAAATTAATAGATTCAAAAGGCTAAGCACCTAAAAAAATGAATACGGTTCCGAGTGAATATATCGAAATTACTACTTTTGCAAGTACTTGTCCTCTCTCTTCTTGGAGTCGAGTTATAAACAACTCTATAAAACCATAACGTTTTAGTGGGTTAGGATGGGTCAAATTAAACAGTAAAACATTTAGACCATCTTGGAGACAACCAAATCAAGGAGAAGGCCCACAGCATCAAAAGGTTCGTCTTGGTTCAAAGATTCGAACGATATGTGGCATGATCTTGCAAGACCACATTGTAATCTCGACCTGACGCTGACCTAGGGTCAAGGTCAAATAATGACCTTTCAATGTCTTCTTCCAAATAGTTCAAATTATGACCATGATCCTGACTATGATACAAAATGTATGGTTTTCTCCTGTCATACTCATAAAGTGAAGAATAAAAACTAAAAAACTGTGACCTTTGATGATTTCTATGTGACCTTGCTGTTGACCTGGCCTAAAAATGGCAGCTTACCGATTTATATTTTAAAGAGTTTCTTAATGATGGCTAGAAAATTGGCTCTTTTGGAAACCGAGATACACCCTGGTCTCCTCCTCCTCCTTAAAGCAGAACAAAACTACCTTACATGTCTTTTTAAATGACGTCATAACTCAATGAACTGACCTGACCTGATGCCAAATTTTGGCTTGAAGTCGTGAAATTTATCCTTCTAAGAGTGTAGAAAGCGACGCGCCTCTCATTTAAATACGCTTGAATTTATTTGCGAAAAATAGGAGACTCAGTCGGACTGACCAGGCGGTAAAGGATTATGCTGCGAAAACAGTGTTTTTGTAATTCTTGCTTGGTAGGGTTTTTTGGAAGGAATAAATTGGTCCAGTGTCAAGTGGCCTAAAACTGTCCATTGGATGCTTTCCCAAGTGCCTTGTTCGAAATTCCGACTTTGGCATATTATCATCCCCTCAAAATTCATGGTGCCTTTCACTATTTGTTAGTCATATCCGATTTCGGCCGCATTCCTCAAACTTTTTTAATGCAGTCTGATGTCAGACACAAATTAGTCGTACGTCTGTGTGTATGCCTTGGAGACAAGCCAAATATGTTATTACTTCTTCACCAGGAAAGGTGATTTCTGTATTATAGTTGACGGTGGTTTTATTCTTTAGCCAATGCAGTTTTCTGTACGTTGCCTCCTGCCTTAAACTCAGTTATTAATCTCAGAAAACCTTAGCGTTAATCTGTGTATCTGAATATTAAGGAGCAGAGATCACCTGGTGCCTAGGAAATTATTCAATTAAAAACGCTGACATCGAGGGAGAGAACTAGTGAGTCTGAATGCGTCCTGAAAGGACATATATCTACTATTTTTCTAAACTCTTAAACATCGCTGTTTCCAAAGTAAAATATTTGCTTCAATTCAATAGCATACTTTTTTGGTGAACATTAAATGTGAAATTTTACAAGCGTTTCTTCTTGAGCATATAAAGGAGTCATACCTAACTCCTATATTCCAGTATGCATCCTGTGCTTTTCACGTGTGGGCCTTTTGTCTTATTGCTACTTACAGTTCAAAATGCAATGCAAAAACACTCATAAGACACAGGCAAGTAAGCGATTGTGAAATTGTAACTTCTGTGCAATACAAAAGCACACATGAGCCACATGTAGGTAAATTACGTCAACTTAGATATATTATCGGTAGGCTTTTCTTACATTGTATTGCTTTTAATACTGCTTCCTCTTCCATAAATGGAGCTTTTACTGGGTTGGATACCTGCTGTTGTTCTGAGATAACATGTTTTTCTAAGAGTTATCTGAGCGGCAAAAAAGTCAAAATGAAGTAAAACCATAAGCATAAGTAATGCAATTTCCTGTAGAACGATTAGCCAGCTTATGTTAAGCGCATGTATTAGTATATTTCCCCTTATGGAAATGCAGCGGCAATTTCTACCGTAGCTACCTAGAACAACATTTCGTTTGACTGCATTCATCCAGCGATCAATACATAACTCCCCTCAATGGGAATGGTACTCACCCTCATGTTGATCTCTGATTAAAACATTACAATCAACCTTTCTAAAAGTCAAAACACGCACACTTATCTGCAAACACCGGACATAACCTGATCGATATGAACCATAAGTCACTTATATATTCTCAAATATAAACTACTCCAATCTTAACTACACCACGGTCCGGAACTGCTTCAGTTACGACGGTTAACGCACAAATGACGTCAGGACCACTGCTGCGGCTGATTTAAAGCTTTCGCTACCTTGGCCATCAGCCTTGCGGCGTGGAAGTCTCTGGCAATGTCCAAAGACCGTGCAGACTTGTCGTGTGACAGTACAGAATATAGGAAACGAACCTGCCGCACTTACCGCCCGAAACAGAGGTGGAAACTTCACATACTGCCTCGCTCTTCTGTAACATCTATTGATGGCTTCCATATTTAATTACTGAAAAGGGAAAAAGAGCAGGGCAGGGGTGGGTTATAAGCAGTTTATAGTTACGATGCGACAAATTTGGTATGTCCAGCAGATTTTTCCAGATCTTGCTCGTGAAGCGTGAGGTGTTGGGTAATCGGGCGTGAAAGAGTTCTCTACGGCGACTGAGCTGGAGATGAAAGGCCAAACATGCCACCACCAATTCTGTTCAACACGGCATTTCTTAACCCGCGCCCCACCGGGGTCCGGCGCCACCTTCGCCCCACCGGGGGCCATCGATGGCCCCCCTCTAACTCCGAAAATATGGGCGTTAGCGCAAATCTGCAAAGTGCAATAGAAAGCTCGCGTGAATTCAGTAAGAAATTACTTCGCATGTTTTAGTGCTCAGGTCAATGGTTTGACCTCCAGAGGTCAAATTAGGTCAAGATCGGCTATTTTCACTCAAATATGCAATGATTAAGCCAACTGGGCATAACTCTTATGTCATTAGAGCTATTGAGGCCTGGTAAAGTACATTTGATAGCAAATTGCCAGTACTTTTTCCGCTATGTGGAACGTAAAGACCTCCCGCCAGTGGTTTGACCGCCAGAGGTCACCTCGTGACCTAATATGACCTGAGGTCACGAAAGGTCAAAAAGTGACCTTGCCGTATATCAAATGAAAGCCAGTGACAAGACAAACACGATGGTGTTTGTTTCATTGCTCTAGCTCAATTAGGTCAAAAGTTATTGTCAAAATACTGTTTTTGACCTCTGGTGACCTTGGATGACCTTGAAAAGTCAAAGGGCAAATATGACCCCTGGGATCCGTGAAAGGGTGTCCAAAACGTTGTTCTGAGCAGTCTGAGTATTTGCAATCATTTTTGTGGCTTTTATATCATGAAATAGCTTTTCCCCATGCTTTTCCAATGGGAGAGGTCGCCTCGTGACCTGACCTCAGGGCACGAAATCGAAAAATCCCGGATATACACCTTGTACACCCTGGAGGGGTCATGATGTGTAGGAAGTTTCAAATCGATCGACTTTGAAATGTAGCTCTTACAGAGCTCTAAAAGGTGAAGTGAGGTGACCTTGGTTGACCTCGTCTGGTGACCTGACCTTGGGTGACCCGGGTAAAAATTTCAGGGATGATGGGAAAATGATGCAGTGAGAGGTAGAGCCCTCAACCGCGGTGCTGCGCCTCGTCGTTTTTCTGCTATCCCGAAAAACCTTAGGGGGGCCATCGATGGCCCCCCGGTGGGGCGAGGGTTAAAGCTCCTCTCACTGCTATTAAACTATTATATCCTTTTAACCTGCTTGCCTCTCTCTCTCTCTTTCTCTCTCTCTCTCTCTTTCTGCTATGTAAATCAATAATTAATTGGGTCTGAGGCTTCCCCTGTGGATTTGAAGGCTTCCTTCTTTGCTTAGCCTCGAAATGCATATACATTTTTTACGGAAATAATAAATTTACTTAATTGGATGTATGATATCAGCCGTTTTTATCAAACCAATCACAACGTGCTAAGAACCGACCATAAAACTGAAATTGAAACCACTTGCATCAAAACGGCTGATAAGTTTCTTCCAAGAACAGTTCTTCATACAACACGCCACACCAGCACCATTATAAAGCACGGAAAATGCCATCGCGACAGAATCTGCCGTCTCAGAAGTGGTCGTCTCACAATGTCTCGCGCCGACGGTAAACCGTGATCGGATCGTGACCGCCTCGTGATGCGGAAACACGGTGGAAAGTGACAGCGGCTGCGACAAAGCATGATGCAGCACGTGTGGTAGCACAATCACTTTTCGCTGTCAAAGAATGGAAGCACTTTTTACAAGTTCGAGAAACCGGTAGATTTGTGAACATGTGGTGATACCGTTGATCTGTCAGAATCGCCCTCCGTGAAATCAATTCGTTGTGGCCTTCGCTTTGTTGGCCAACTTCTAAATTGGAACTAACATTTCTGGACACCAAAGATTGTTTCCAACGGCGTGTGGTCACCTCTATGTGCGAGAAAAAAATATCTATCACATTTTGCATGATATTTCAATGAGACAAGTGACTTGAACTGAGCAAAGCTTACGTTTCAGAAGAGCTTGAACTCAAATCCGCTCGTTTCGAGAGAGTTTTAGGGCACCGCAGCTACAAAGGCTGTATGTGAAATCCGCTCGTTTCGTTCGTGTGCTGTCCCACTTCGCGAATACTTGTTTCCACCACATTTCTTCTCAAGAACTTTGTTCCCTATATGACCTATCAGAGGTTTACGGAATTTGGGGGCACAGGGAGAAGGGCGGAATTCTAAAGTGTTTCTTTGCTCTAATCCTGACATGGTATCTGACACCTCAAACTATGAATGTCTTTTAGGTTGTCGTCCCATGTTTTCGCCCTGCAGGACCGACGAAACTATCGGTGAGATTTTAACAATATGTTCTGCTATATCTGATTGTTGCAATGCTTCCTCAATTAATGTGTTGAAAGATAGGCATCGCAGCTGATCCCGGTGATGCATAATTTTCATAGAAAATGTGTCTTTTAACTAATCGTTATTACCCAATCCCACCCTAATAGGCCTCCGTGAATTGAGGAATTCGTTTAAAGTATGAATTCCACCTGAATCTCAGACCACAAATGTCCGATCGTTGCCGTGATCACCTGTGCCCGGAGTCCAGAAGAGTAGATTTCGACTCTTTTCAAGTATATTTCTCGTCGAATATACCTGGTTTCGCGAAAAATTGAATGCGTTTTGGACGTTTTGGGCTTCTTTATATCTCATAAGCATCTTAGATCAAATAGTATTCTAAGGATATTACATTCTGCTCACTAGACTATGTGCGCCCACATTTCCCTTACCCAGTTTTCTCTTTCTTCGCAGGTGTCGTCGAGTCGACGACAACGCTTGGATCTGAAATGCTCTGGCATAGTTTCCCAACATATCAACCAAGGCAAGCTGCCGGAGTTCACGTCATCAGTGTATCTCTCCCACCATCCAAGTGTGCACGATCGCGGTAGCTTCGTCATTTTCCCCTGGTCAGATGACGTCAGAAGACATCCTCGCCGCGAGCCTGGGGGTGTATTCGAAATACGTTCTACAGGCTTACCTGAACTATGCATGTTATGAAATGGTCATCAACTGCCGCAACTCCTAGGAACGGGATTTGCGGAGTCTGAAACTGGACCGCTCACAAGTGGTCGCCTGATGGGGCCAGTGGCCCTTCTAGCCGGTAGGTTCTGCTTTTCGCCCGTTCAACCAGGGTCAAAAAGCAACAAAAGTCACGCGGTGAAAAATTGGACCGCAATTTAACTAAACGGAAGGCTTGGGGAGGGGAAACCTACATCGGAAAATAACGCCATGGTTGAAAGATGTGCCCACAAGATGCTTTATTTTGCAATCCAAAGATCATTCACCCAAGTGGCGATTTTAAATACAAAAGGACTAAGGCCCAATGTTTACACTGAAGCTGACTAGTTCTGTTTCAAATTGAAGAGTTCAGTTGAAGCACTAAACCCTGCTTACAACTGCAGAGGACCCGGGGCAAAATAGAGGTCCGACAGCTTGGGGGGGCAAAAATAAGTTTCGCCCCGAGGTTTTCCGTCTGGGGGAGGAGGTAAAGCCTTTTTTGTCCCCCTCTGGATCTGCCACTGGATGGGGCCTGGGCCCCGGTACAGCACTGTTACACCGATCCACCTCTCTCCTCCGTGTGCCACATTCTCGCTCTAGTCAGTGGCGAATCCAAGGGGGTCTAGAGGGCTCAAGCCCCCCCCCCGAAATGTTCGAGACCCTATAGTAATACTTACTTACTTACTTACTTATGGCTTTTTATAAGGCGTTCTGTGCACAGCACCTTTGCCCGCCTCTAAAGGAGTGTGTGGGAGTTTTAGAATTTTGCGTGAGGGCAAGCTACGTTAGTCTGTTAAAGCAATGGGAGTTATTTCAAGTAATGGGTTGCAAGATGTTTTTAGCTTGCAAATGGACGGTCGTGGCAATGGCATAGCCATGCCAAGGGAGGTCTTATAATAAATTTAGACCCGCACAGTGCGAAGGTTATCTCTGTGGTTGAAGACCTTAAATTTAGAATTTGGAATTTAGAATTTTGTGTGTCAGCTACTGATGTCCGCTTGTCTACGTTACTCGAAATCCTCCGTTAAATCAATAATTTTCATATTTTAGAAACTGCGCTAAACACCTGGCCAGGGTGCCGCGAATTTACCCTGCAACCCGGAGGTGAGGTTGCAGCTCCCCTCTCCGGCTGGGCAGCCGCCGCGCAGAGGAAAAGAAGTGTGAGAGGACAGTTAGATTGTTAGTAAGAGTATGAGTGTGGTTAGCATAGAGCCGCAGTGAAAGGTATCACTGCGGTGAAGAAATATAACCTATATAACCTAACCTGATTTCAAAGCTAGCCTAACATAACCTATCCTTAGCCTAGGATATACCATTTAAAGGTTAAACAACTATTGCTTAAATTTTGCAGTGGATCATCTATGACATGAATGGTTAATTTGAAAATAGGCAAGTCCTACTTTGGGGGTGTACCATGCACCCTCCATCATACATACTGGGAGGGGTGATTTATAGAAACTTCTCTAGCCCAGAGTCTTTTAGAAATGTAAAGAGTTTTTCGAGTAGCTCAGGATGGTCGTTACCGAGCAGAGTTTTTAGGTCTACAGGGATGTTTTGGATTCGGCAGTAATACTTAGAGTGAGGGTAGGGCTGACCGCGGTACTGGTGGGTGAAGCTCGAGCCCCTAGCTCCCCCCAATGAATTTCTGGATCCACCACTGGCTCTAGTCTACGTCGAAGTCGGCTCGAGTACGTCTTCCGTCGGCCCTACTTTGCCAACGGAAGTACAAATTCTACCACTTACCTCACAGCTTATGCTTCATTTACAGGTGGGGTAGATAAATAGTGTGTGTGTGTGTGTGTGTGTGTGTGTGCGTGTGTGTGTGCGTGCGTGTGTGTGTGTGTGTGTGTGTGTGTGTGTGTGTGTGTGTGTGTGTGTGTGTGTGTGTGTGTGTGTGTGTGTGTGTGTGTGTGTGTGTGTGTGTGTGTGTGTGTGTGTGTGTGTGTGTGTGTGTGTGTGTGATAGAGAGACAGTAAGAGAATGAGAGGGAGAGGGGGAGAGAGATGACGCCTGTCACGTGGATATTTTGGGCTAGAACTTCCGCTTGAGTTCTCTCTCGCAGCACTGCCTGTCTTATCTGCTGTACCCTTCAGACGTGGAGAGAGATTTCATCGGAGTCACCGCTACAATCGCAAGTTAGGTAGGGGACAGCATGGAATAAGGTTTTAGCCCTCATCCCATTCCAACCCATCCAACTCTAGTCTGTCTCCTCAGTGTAATATCTTAATGCGACGATTTTTTAACACACGCATTGACGGACGTCTGAGCCACCTTAGCTTTGACGGGGGCGGGTACCCGTGCCCCCCCTAAGATCTCGAGAACCACGCTAGGTAGCGAAAAACGGTAAACGGTGTTGGGTAGCCCATCCACTTCTCCATCGAAATTATTTAAACCATTTCTTGTCAGGTCACATTTAGAGTCGCTAGAGGTCAAAACTAGGTCAAATCACGGATTTGACCTGACCTAAGGTCAGGTCAGGGTCAAATTAGGTAAAATGCATATAATTAGAACTGCAGAGACAACGTAAATCTAATGAAGTTAAGATAAGCGTTATATCGCCATCCGTTACTAGTTATTAAGTTAAAACCATTTTCCCCATGTATTACCAATGGAGAGGTCATGGCTCGTACCTGACCTTAGGTCGTCGATATAAACATACCGGAATACATGTTAGAGAACTCGGTGGGCCCATTATGTGATATGAGTTTCAATCGGATAAGTTCACCCTGTTCCGACTTATGCTATCTTAACACGCGCCCCGCTGCGGGGGCGAAATTCGCCCCCTCCTGGTTTTACCCAAATAACGCAAGCATGAAGAGACGCAGAGCAACGAAACTTACAGCTCCTTATTCCTGATCAATTTTACGCATCTGACCCAATTTTTAAGTCAGGTCATGTCAGGTCAAGGAGCTATCCAAGATCAAGCGACCCAACCTCAAAACCTAAAATCACAAGTTTGGAGCGGCGCCTAAGGAATATTAGCCAACCGATCAGTTTGAAACTTTCATATTATAAGGTCATTAGGGTGTGAAAATCTACTATCTCGGAATTTTGATATTGTTGACCTAAGGTGGGGTCAATTTTTGGCACCCCATTATAGGTCTACAATGAAAAATTGAAAGGGCTCGTTTTCGGTAAATACTGGATAGATAAAGCTAAAAATCATCAAATCGTGTATTCTTACCACGATCTTGACCATTAAGTCGAGTTTTTGACCATCTGACCTCTCCAAGGTCATGTCGGGGTCACAGGAGCATAAAGTGATTGTTTTGCCAATAGCTTCGCGCTGAATTGAGATAAAGCTATTATTTTGCTTACATTGTGCTTATATTGTCACGTGGAGTTCATTGATATGCAGCATGACCATACCAGGTGACCCTGTGATCCTGACCTAGCATGACGTCAGGTCATTTTCACAATTTAACCTAGAAAGGTCATATTATACATCATTCGATTCGCCACGATGAGAGGAATCCAGTGATGCATAAATATTTGCTCTAGCTTTTTTAGTAAATATCTAGAGGTGGAAACGTAGTCTGCCCTGTTATAAGCCTATGGAATCTTCTTTGACCTATGCTGACCTCAATATTGACCTGACATAAATGCTTCTTATGATTTCTCTTCGTCTTATCAAGAGCTTTCGAGCACCGTCCGTAATTTTTCATTAGCTTTCCTGGGAAATGAGATACGAAGGGGAGGGGGCGAAAAACGCCCCCCCCAGCGGGGCTCGTCATGCCAGGGACCCCAGCGGGGCGCGTGTTAAACATGCGAAGTAATTTCTTACTGAATTCACACGAACGTTCTAATGCACTTTGCAGATTTGCGCAAATCCCCATATTTTCGGAGTTAGAGGGAGCCTTCGATGGCCCCCGATGGGGCGAAAGTGGCGCCGGACTCCCCCTGGGGCGCGGGTTAAGCCACCCAGGAACCCCTGATTCGAGAAGATATTTCCAGCGAATGGGCCAATAGAGCCTTTCATATGGTATGCATCATAATGTTTTTTTCAAACTGATAAGTGGATAATAGGGTTTTTGAGTCTTCGAGGCCCTTTTAGGGTTCCTTTTCATCAAGCAACGGCACGTTTTTCAGCCAGACTTTTCCTTTTGGTATGAAGGTCCTATATACCAATTTTGAAAAAAATCGAAGTAGTCCGCCCTATTCACCAAAATTTTTAGTTCCCCTAGTGGGGATCCTAGGGCCTCCATCACTAAAATGATGGTTGGATTATCTTTGGGAAAGAGCCCTTTCATATGATATGCATCATGATAAGGTTTTTCCTATTGATTGGCGGATAACGGGTTTTTGGATCTTCGAGGCCCCTTTTAATCAATGCAACGGGCCTGTTCTTCAGCCAGATTTTCCCTTTTGGTGTAAAGGGCCTATATAACAATTTAGAAGAAAATCGAAGCAGTCCGCCCTATTCGCCAACATTTTAAAATTGCCCTGGAGGGGGCCCCTTTAGGCCCCATTACTAAAATGATGGTTGGATTATCTTTGGAAAATAAAGATGATACAAGCCCGTACACAGAAATAATTTATTACAAGGTGCATGCTTAAAAATGTGTTTCTACAAGTTTTACGATTGCAAAACAATAGTTGCACCGTAGTTCAATTACCGAAGTAAAACAACCCTGGTCACGTCACTAGCATAAAGCAATGCAATTACTACGGAATGACAACCTTGCCTTGTGCCACAATAGTGCGCGCCTCGTTCATACCTGGTTCATACCTTGCTTGCGCACCAGCGCTGCACTAACTGAATACTAGGCGTTGTAGTGGCATTGTAAATAGCTGGTAGGTAAAGCTAGGGCGTTGTTGCACCCTTGCTCGGCCATTGTCATTTGACTATGGTTTCCAATACCTGCTCGGGTTACGGTCGCCATCTTGCTTTCTGTTTACCCGTGGCAATACACAGTGGCCTGGCACGCATGCCGTGTAGGTTAGAATAAATGTGACTTATTTTAATCAATCGTGGAACTTTGGAAGCTGTCTGGAATATTTGTCGGTGATCTGCGAGTGGAAAGTATTGTTCTCTGTTCCAATAGTTGAAAAGTGAGACATTTTGGAATGGTAAATCCAGGTCCAGGTAAGTAGGTATGTGGTTACTTCAGGCATGTATGCCATATTGGTATTAAGGCTCATGTATTAAGTCTCTTATTGGTATTAAGGCTCTTGCAGCCTTCCTACAAGAGCGTGACGAGATTAGAACCTTGCTTACACAACCGCTTTACCAAAGCGTAACGGAGAGGGAACAAGAGTGTTGCAAGGCTTCTTGCAAGGGTAAAACGAGACTCGGATTACGTATTTACAACAGCGGCAGATCCAGGACTTCATTCGAAGGGGGGGGAAGCTTGGGCGCTCGCGCCTCCCCTGCCATAGTGTCTGGACAGCATCCGACTATGCATTTACTTTAGGCACTCTGACATTTCATGGTGTGGAATGGGGCTTGAGCCCTCTTAGCCCCTCCCCTTGTACCTACATCTGCTTCAAAAGGAACTTTTCAGTCTCTATGCGAAAGCTAAAGCGTTTTCTGGCCCCTAATGCAACCGGAAGACCATCGGTAGAAAAAGGGAAGCATTGAGCCACCTCTCAAGCAAGAAAATAACCAGCACGTTGTCTTACCCATATCGGTAAAACACAGCATCACTCATCAGGCGCCGATCCATCTGAAGACACTAACAAGATCATATTGGAACCCAACTCACCCTATTTTTCAAACGGGCCCATAAGGCAAACATAAATAGGTTCTACCCACTGCAGGTACCTAAGCCATATGATCAAATAGTCTGTGCTCGTTTGACACGAAAATATGAGCCTTAATACCAATATGGCATACATGCCTGAAATAACCACATACCTACTTACCTGGACCTGGATTTACCATTCCAAAATGTCTCACTTTTCAACTATTGGAACAGAGAACAATACTTTCCACTCGCAGATCACTGACAAATATTCCAGACAGCTTCCAAAGTTACACGATTAATTAAAATAAGTCACATTTCTTCTAACCTACACGGCATGCGTGCCAGGCCACTGTGTATTGCCACGGGTAAACAGAAAGCAAGATGGCGACCGTAACCCGAGCAGGTATTTGAAACCATAGTCAAACGACAATGGCCGAGCAAAGGTGCAACAACGCCCTAGCTTTACCTACCAGCTATTTACAATGCCACTACAACGCCTAGTATTCAGTTAGTGCAGCGCTGGTGCGCAAGCAAGGTATGAACCAGGTATGAACGAGGCGCGCACTATTGTGGCACAAGGCAAGGTTGTCATTCCGTAGCAATTGCATTGCTTTATGCTAGTGAGGTAACCAGGGTTGTTTTACTTCGGTAATTGAACTACGGTGCAACTATTGTTCTGCAATGGTAAAATTTGTAGAAACACAATTTTAAGCGTGTACCTTGTAATAAATTCTTTCTGTGCCTATTTGTGTTTGCCTTATGGGCCCGTTTGAAAAATAGGGTAAGTTGAGTTCCAATATGATCTTGTCGGTGTCTTCAGTTGGATCGGCGCCTGATGAGTGATGCTGTGTTTTACCGATATGGGTAAGACAACGTGCTGGTTATTTTCTTGCTTGAGAGGTGGCTCAATGCTTACCCTTTTTCTACCGATGGTCTTCCGGTTGCATTTGGGGCCAGAAGACGCTTTAGCTTTCGCACACAGAGCTTTAGCTTTCCCCACAAGTTTCAGTCAAACGAGCGTCGTAAAGGTCAAATTTGGGCTCTTCGGAAGAACCATTGGGAAATGCCATGATTATGCAGAAAAAACGAGAAATTCACTGAAAGTGGTCTCAGGCCATAGAGGGAAGGTCCTATCCAATGCTCTCTGAAAGTTTGAGGTCAAGGTCATCCAAGTTCACTAACCTATGACGTAACAATGTGACATATTCCGAAAACGAAAAATATGCCTAGCACTTTAGCAGCCATTGGGCAGAAAATGAGGATTCGACCTTGAAAAAGACATCGGACCTCGAGCTTGACATTAAATAGCCATAACTATGAGGTCATAGCAAAACATAGGTCATACTGATTTATGTCATCTCGCCGAAACACTGGGGTCAATGACCTTGACCTGTAACCTTCATATGGGGTGACCTAGACAAAAAATATCGATAAAAACTGACGAACGATTACAAAGCAAAGCAGGTGAATGAACTTTATTTCAGAACACACACACACACACACACAGCCAGTCTCCAGACTAATAGCTGCAATGAACAGAGCACTTGGTCCCTTGACTCCGACATCTAGTCCGGATGGCCCCTCAATTTCCGGTCCACAAATCTTCATTTCGAGATTGAGGACTGGAATTGGTCACATCGGGCAAAAGTACAGTTTTTCTCAATCCCCGCACAAATATAGCTGCCCACAACCAGAATCCAGGGATCTGCAATTCTAGCACCACACACAGGTCACACTATTGCACAATTGCACGAACGAATGCACAATACAGATCTATGCCCAATGCAAATATCACAATACAAAGACAGAATATATAGGTAGAAAATGAAAAATACAATTGAATGTATCTTTCTCAGCAAACATTGCGACATAAAACGCATACAACATAAAAACAGGGGGAGATTATTCTGGACGTGGTTAGTAATGGGCGGCTTCCCAACCTGCACCCGAATTAAGACCTATAGAGCAAGTAATATCAGGTACCCCGAAGTGGAATTGTAACATTACTCCTAACCGAAGATGATGAAATAGAGGACCATTGCTATATCATAAATATGTCAGTGGTTGAATATCACCAAGCTGTTGGTGGAGACATACAACATGTTTGCCATCTCGAGTTAACATGATCTCATGACTCATGAACGTAACCATCAACGAGGAATCACTAAGCACTTATTACCGTGTTTAATCTGCGTTGCAAGAAAACAGACTTGTTGCGCAAGGACTCATGACAATTTATGAACCATAAACGAGAACCATTAAGCACTTCCTCTTGTGTTTCATCTTAAGAGACTGTAAGAAAACAGCCGCAATATTATCTTATCTTACTGTAAGAAAACAGATCCATTGCAGAAGCGCTCATTACAATTCGTGCAAATACTTAAGTGCGATGTGATAGTTCTTACTTAAGTAAAATAAGTACCGTGACCAGGGTTGGAAAAAACCCGGGTTTTTTGTAAAAAGCCCACGGGTGTGGGTTTTTTGCGGGTTTTTTGTGTTTTTTTCCGGGTTTTTTATTTTTGTTTTGTAGCATTCTCGCCACAGCGTTTCTAGATTAATGTCATTGTTTGAGCACGTATTAAGACTGTGATGCTTTCAATATCATCGTTGCCTAACAGTCTTTGCCTCAGGTGGTGGAGATGGGAAGAAGCTCCTATTCCCTAATCTGTTCTGAAGTACCCGATTGACGGCACCGTGCAGAACCCTTCCTGGTTTCATGGGCACCCATGGATAAGAAAAACGAACCGACTTTTGACTAGAATAACAATTTTTGGGGATTATAAGCTCATCCACTGCTATGGTCATGCGGCGTCGTCGACTCTTGTTACTGTTTTCTCTTAGGAGCCGGATTCTCCGTACTCAAGAAATCCACCGGACGTAAGCCCGGGCGACCCCGTAGAAAGCAAGTGCGACAAGCACCACACCGCCGCGCCCCACGGGAATTCACTTTTTTCTAAATCAGTAGCTCATATTCCTCATGGACTAGCGCTGAAAATCTTAGTCGGGTACATCAATAAAGGCCAGATCACAATTCTCAGAGCACAGTGGGGCGTATCCATTATTTGCTCAGGGGGAGGGGGCGTGGATATAGGCTCGGGGGGCACTGCACGGGGCCCGAGCGCAAAGATCGCTAATTAAAATAAAAAGAACGTCAGCGGTGGCTGATGGGATGGTGGAGTGAATCGGTGTGGTTCACGTGACTTTTATTGGCTGTTTTTACATTCATTGCTGGTTTCTTTGTCTATCTAGCTAAATAAGGCGTGGTATCCTTTTTATTATTTTGCGACCCGGGGACCATCTGTGAGGTACTATCAACACGAATTCTTTGGGCAGTTTGAGAAAACTTGGCCGGCGCCTTGAGACAAAACCTCCCCTCCCGCCAGAAAAAGCTATTGAGTCGCCCAAGAACGAGTCTAGGGATCCCCGAGACCAGCTCTGGGGGCCCCATGAACTAAGACAAACTCTTAAAGCTCCTCGAGACCAGCACTGGGGGCCCCAAGAACAATTCTTGGGGTCCTTCGAAACCAGCTCTGGGGACCCCAAAGGCCGAATCTAGGGACCCCACGAAACCAACTTTCAGCCAGGTTCAAGACGAACTCTATGGGCCGACGAGACAAACCCTCGAAGGCCTTGGAGACCAACTCTGAGGCCCCCGAGACGAATTCTTAAAGGCCATCCGAGAGCAACCCTGGGCTCTCCGAGAAAAATTTTCCGATCCCCCAAGTAAGAATATTGGGCCCACCGAGACCAACTCTGGGAGCCCTCAGAGACCAGCTCTGGGCGCCCCCCCCCCCCCCCGTGACAAAGTCTTGAGGGTCCTCCAGACCAACTCTGAAAACCCCGGGAAAACTTTTGGGGCTGCTCCAGAGACCAAGTCTGGAGGTCCAGAGATAAACTCTGGTGTCCCGTAGCCGAATCTGTGGCCCCCAATTCAAAATTTTGGTGGGCCCTGCCAGACCAACGCTTGGGTCCCTGAGACTTGCTATTGAGAGTCTCCGAGACAAACAGTGTGATGGTGTCAGTCTTCTTATAATCCACTTGGGGAACATAAATCAGAAAACGACAGGAGGCCGTGCAGGAAGCTCTTTACAGTGCTTAAGCTCAGCAAAGGGAAGAGGCAGTCACCCCACCTTGGCTGCGCGCCTGGAATACAGCACGATGTGACTCCACCACCATAAGCCATTTTTCCATTCCATGAGCTGGACAAAGAAATTATTTGTGTGACTAAGCTTAAAGTCAGTCAGAGTCACAATCTGGGAGTGCACTGTTACTTTGGCATATTTTGACCCTGCATAGATGTTTATAAATTAACATATATATATATATATATATATATATATATATATATATATATATATATATATGATTGAATTCTGGAAAAAACTGCATGGTACAGACCAAAACTACCGTCATATTCAGAGACAGTAGGTATTGGTGTTATCCAGCGACTTTTACATGTGGCAAAAACATGATAGAAATTTGTGTTGCAAAATGTGCAATTTGCACATGTGGATTCTTAGGAATGATTTTCCTGGTAAGACGGCAAGAATTGCCAAATGCACTTTTCCAGCGGGTGGTACGAGGTGGCATATTGTACCAATTCTGCCAAACTTTGGCATATTCTACACATACCAAGGCTTAGTAGCTTAAAAGGTGATATGAACAGCAAAAAAGGCGAAATTTTTACTCAGGGGCATCTAGAAAATGATTTATGAAAAAAACTCGGGTAGGTTTTATCCATTAAAAAAACCCACTAAAAAACCCAAAAAACCCGGGCAGTGGGTAGTGGGCAGTGCCAACCCTGACCGTGACACGCACAGGCATCCGCCGCATTATTTGTTCGACTTAGTACACGGAAGCCTTCGCGCACTGAATATAACCTAACCGACCAGCTAACCTTAACAGCAGCCTGGGGGCTTAAGACCTACCCACTGCTGAGGTCATACACCACTGCCAACTCTGACCCTGTTGGAAGGGCATGTGGGAGATCACAAAGTCCTTATTCCCGCCCGGGATTTGAACCAGGGTCAGCAGCGTGGAAGCCAAACGCGCTAACACTGCACACCCTGATTTGTCTTATCAAAATGACAGCTACAAGCTGTGAACGTACCAAGAGCTCATGAAATGATAGCCATACTATTGACGATGTCTTGCTCCACAGGCGGTCTCTGGAAATTCGGAGCGAGGTTCGATGGACAGTTACAACAGGACTCTCACCCTGACTAATCCGCGCAGCTTTCTCGTCAAAACCTCAATGAAGCAAAAAAAAAAAAAAACGGCGACAAGCTGAAAATAATGACTGCGTTTTAAACCGCTCGATATTCGTTCCCCTGTCGTCGTCCCATTTCTGCAAGTTGACCGACTCTGACTGGCGCAGGGAGGTTATATCTCATAATTGCGGAACTTCCTGACGAGGTCGCTGCCCTGGGCGCGGCTCCAACGCAGGTCCTGGGGTGTGCCCCAGCGCACTGCGCCGGCGTCTCCTGCGGAAGGTGCTGGTGCTGCCGCAGACGCCCCTCCAACGACCGAGGCCTCCGGCAGCATCCGACCTGAGGTCCTCGGTGTGGCCCAGTGCATCGACTGCGAGTCACGATCGCGTTATACAGACGGTGGAATAAACATATTCACACAGATGTCATACAGAGGGCACGTGCTTTTCTACATACCCGTGATAGGAGTGACAGATAAGATGAAGGGTGTAAATAGGGGCGTTGTCACAGGGACCTAGGCAGGGGTCACTCTCCACTTCCCGCAGAGAATACGTTCCAAAAGGGATTTTTCTTCGGAAACGTTACAAAGGACGAAATTAAGGACATAATTTTGCTACTCATCATTTTCTTTAAGCTGCGGCTTTAATATGACGTAACGCTACACTGTCTTAAATAACCGACACACGGCAAATAGGAAAATTGCTTGAGTTTCCCTCTTAAGGTCTGCCTTCGCTAAAAAAAACGTGGCAACATTCTTGGTTTTACCAAGAGGAAGTTAAAATGTATACAGGACTGGGCTATAATACAGCGGTTTCGGGTGAGAGATGACGAGCTGGGGGTCTTGGTGGCGCAGTCGGCGAGTGCACAAGCTCGGCTCGTTCACATGACCCTTTGTCGTGACCAAGATGTCGCGAGATCGAGTCCACCCAGACGCACGATTAACGCCCAATCCTTGTCCATTACCGTCCACCACCAAAGCCATAAAACCTTAAGTTGGAGCGTCGGGAGAATGGAAACCTCTCGATCCGAGTCCTCTTACCGTGTGCACGGCCTCCCGCATTCCCATCCACTGGGAGAAGGACATGGCGAGTCCACTGGTCCTCCACTTGTCGTAAAGCGCCCGCCGCCCCGGGTCGCACAGCGTGTCCCTGGCAAACTGGAACACAGCCGGAACGGACGGGCTACAGCCTGTCCCTCGGACACTCCGACATAGTAGAACATAAAGGCCACACACCTTGGAAAACTGCAACACAGCCAGCACAAGCGCGCTACAGAGCGTGCCCCTGGGGAAATTTTAACATAGAAAAACATGTGGGCCAGACAGCCTGGCAAACTACAATACAGCAAACACAGGCAGGTTCAGAGCATATTCCTCAGACACTGCAACGTAACAACAGATATGGGGTCCTACCGTTGGGCACACTGCTCCACCACGAAAACAAGGGGGTCACAGAACATGTCCAATCCGCGTTCTGATTGGCTGGTGAATGATCCGCTATGCCTGAGGCATCTGGTGACCTGCGTGGCTACTGTGCGCCCCGGCTGACCGTACACCCGCATCTAGGCAACAGCGCGCATCGGACATCTGGCTACTCAACTATAACAAACCATAACGAAATAATGAACAAGCAGATACTCTGAACAGCAGCAGTCCGACGCCACCCACCTGCAGCCTCTGGAACTTCTGCACGGCCTCGGGCGTGTCCGGGTTCTTATCCGGGTGTGCCGCCCGAGCGCGCGCCCGGTACTCGGCCTGAATCTGCTCCGTCTAATAGTGGACGGGAGAGGTCACTGGAAACGGCGCGCGGCGACGGTATCACGGTCAAGGAGTTACTCAGCAGGTCAGCGGAAGTCAAAAGATGGGAGAGACAAAAGAACAAGAAAAACTGCTGATACTTTTCCCACTTGGATCAAATCAGCAGAGTAATGATGCAGAGGTTTAAGAAATGAGTAATATCCAACCTAAACACAGCACTGTGCTTAACACTCCAACATAATGTGTTTGAGGTGGCTTGGTCACAAACCAAGGGAGACGTGTCTTATTGAATACTGGTATCACCTTAGTTACTCTATTGGCAAGGAAGTAAACAGTGCATCATAATCACTATGCTAGTGTCTATTGCACAATGTTCTTACCACCACCCATTTATCTCCTGTATCAGCCTATGTCCGAGGGAAACTGAAGTACGGGCACCCCCGTCACAGGCAAATCCAAGGGACACGAGCCAATCCCAATACAGAACTCATCGCTCTCAGAAACCGCCCCGACCGCACCAGAAATGCTTCCCTCTATCTGCCCTTATAAGTCGTGTCCTTCAGAGATGGTGCAAACTTGGCCTAAATAATGCCCACTATAGCTCACCCCTTCCCCCCCGGATAGGAAATCCTGGATCTCCCATGGTCGCCACCTCTGAAACGTTATTCCCCCAGGATGTGAGAGTCAGTGCCTTCACAATGTGGTCACATACCCCGCATACAACGTACCAGCTTCCGTTCAAATTAATTGTCAAACAATTTTCAGGTCTTCTGACCCAATTCTTCACTCAAACAAACCTCCATTACCGTTACTGCTCCATTAATTGCTGGATAAAATGGCGCTACACTCGTCAAAAATGATGAAACAACGAAAAAAGGTAAACACTTTCTCGATTTCTCGCCAATACACCTTCAAGAGCGCCAATTGTTGCTTTTTGCGACGATTGCTCCTATTCAAATGACGCCTTTTCACTTTAAAAACACAAAATTCACACCTTTTAGCTACATTTTAGTTTTCTTGACTATTTAGTTTTTGGTGCAGTGTGGCCAGCCCAATGCATTTCGTCGGAGCAAACTTGTTTAAGATGACGAAAAAACGTAGAAAAGTACTCTAATAATGGAAGAGATGCACTGTGTAGCCTGTACTTTAGCTCTCCACAATATAAGAGGCCTGGGCTACCTATCCCCTCATTTACTTCCCCTGGTATTTCCATTGTTAGGAACCAAATAATGGAGGGACCTTTCCATTTTTTCAACCAGTCCTTCTCAGTTCTAATCTAATTGTCCTCTGCCATTACTTTGAATCACACACATGCATGATAACTGCACCTATGGTAGGTAGAAGAGGGTATAACAAACTTTAAGAATCAGATAAAAAGAGAAAAGCAGCCCAAAAGTTTGACTTACACTGGATATAGGTGAACATCCTAGCAATTCATACAAGTCTTGATCTTTATTTTCATAGTTGAGAATTTCATCCATGCCAGTACCTATAGATGCCTGTAAAATGTGGATACCATTAGGCAATGCATATCATTTCAGTCTTGGGCACAGCACAAGAAATAAGGGCAGGTTCAGAAACTTCTGATTCAAGGTAGAAATTAAGCAGTAGTTGAAAAAATGTCCCATCAATAAAACATCTGCAAAATTTAATGGAGGTTTGACTTGAGCTACCCATGACATATCCTCTAGTTTGAGTTGGATGGATCAGGTGTGTTGGACCTGGACTCCAAAATTATGGCAGTGACCAACCATTCTAGCATAGATAAATGAGCAGATTCAGTTTCAGAAAGTAAGATCAGAAATCATGATTCAGAAATTATGATCACAGATTCAGAAATTATGATCAAACATAGTGTAGGATGAGAATCAATAAAAATAACTGTATCTGTTGAATCAATTTTCAACTGAGGCCAAAATTGAAAAGGCCTGTGGGTGAGGCCAATAACCTGAAAAAGGTATGTTTTCCACTTACAATGTCTAACTTCAGGACACTGCTGTGGTGGACCGGCCAGCCATACACAATGGAAGAAGGTTAGAAAAGAACATGCTTTGAGTCATTAGGATGCCTTGGTCTTGTATGGGAGGCCTTTAAAAGTATAGACTTGATAGATCATACAGTCCATTTCCTCAATGGATTACTCACAGGCGTGGGTTTCTGAATATTATTGGGGGTGCCCAAATTTGAAAAAAATACCAATAAGCATCACACAAAAACAGTGTGATATTATCTTTGTTTAGCCCTCACACAGGCCTGCTGAAGCAAATAAAACCAGTTTTAAGTCCTGCAAATACTAAACAATTACATTTAAAGGAATTTTTAACACGCGCATTGACGGGGGCGGGTACCCGCCCCCTCGGGTTTTTCGGAGACAGCAGAAAAACGGCGGCTCGTAGCGCCGCCGCATTGGTATACCTTTTCCCTCGTCATTTTTACAACTTCTGTGAAAATTTTAAGGTTAGGTCATCTCAGGTCAGGTCACCAGTACAGGTCAAGTGACCCGACCTAAAAAAAAGTTTAAGATAGCATAAGTCGGAGCAGGGTGAACTTATCCGATTGAAACTCACATCACATAATGGCCCCACCGAGTTCTCTAAAATATGTTCGGTATTGTTGATATCAATGACCTAAGGTCAGGTACGAGGCATGACCTCTCCATTGGAAATACATGGGAAAAATGGTTTTTACGGAATAACTCAGTAACGGATGGTGATAGAGCATTTATTTTAGCTGCATTAGACTCGCCTGGGCTTTGCGGTTCTATTGATATGCATTTTATATAATTTGACCCTGACCTGACCTCAGGTCAGGTCAAATCCTTGATTTGACCTAGCAAGGTCAAATTATATATCATTCGATTCGGCTAGCTAAGAGGATTCATATAGTTCAAGTCGTTTTGCTCTATCTTTACTTGTTCAGATTTCATGGCCGAAAAACTGAATTTACATGTTATCCCTATGACGGGCATGTTTTGACATCTCGTGACCTTAAATGTGACCTGACAAAAAAATGGTTCAAATGTTTTCGATGGAGAAGTGGATGGGCAGCCCAACGCCGTTTACCGTTTTTCGCTACCTACCGTGGTTCTCGAGATCTTAGGGGGCGGTACCCGCCCGTCAATGCGAAGGTGGCTCAGACCCCGTCAATGCGCGTGTTAACATTAACTTACATGTTAACATTAACTTATGTTACATTTGCGGTAGTCGGGCACCTCCGAAAGAGATATAAATCCACACCCCTGATTGCTCATGTCTCCATGATAATTTAAGCAGTAAGGCTTTTGTTCCACAGAGAACACAAGTCACACCCAAAAATGGTGATCCCCAACTAAATTTTGTGCAGTAGTTGTCAGACAGATCAGACAAGATTTGGAACAGGGAATGGTTGTAGCAGATGGGGTTGATATTGTGGCGATGTGGTGACTAGAGGTGGGACTTTTTGGTCCCGCAGTCCCGGCGCTGGGACCAGCTTTGGTCCTGGCGGGACTAAAGCCGGGACCAAAGGCTACACGCCGGGACTGTGCCGGGACCAGAGCCAGTCTGGATAAAGAAAAATTTATGATAATGGTTTCCGCATTTCATCTAAAACTAAGATAAGAGATAAAACATAACTGTGACTTTCCAGCACATCATTGCCTCCTTGATGCAATATTCCAACTTTATAAGATGAGAAAAGTACCAATTCAACTAGATGAAAGAGAAAAATAATATTGCACACACACAGCACAGAACACAGCTCTAACTAAGCTTCATTCTTTGGAAACAACATTTTCAGATGTAATTCCCATTCTTTCACTTAATTATAAAGCAACTCAGTGACAAAACCAAAATACATCCCAAAAACGGTGTGTACTGGGGTCAAAATCACTTTGAATTGAAAAAAGACGTTTTCTGCATATAGATACTGGAAGGTATAAAAACAAAAGCTTGATTGAAAAGAGAATTCTGGAATTGGCGATTGGAAATGGCTGTCTCTACCAACCCTACTGTTTCAATTGCCTGCTCTCTCTAAAAAAATACTCCTATACCTATACCTATAACTAAAAATTACAGAAGATTTTTAGGCCGTCACAGCCTGTTGGCTCTGGTCTCTGACGAGCTCATTTCAATCTGAGTCTTAAGTTAGTCTTCCTCAGAGTGAAGCAGGCCGGGACCGTCGGCTGCCAAGCTGGGCAGGCGCAGTCAGCTGATACTGATTGATGCAAATTGCTGTTGGCTCACTTCAAAACCCAACTAGAGATGAAAATCTATCTGGCAGTACCCCGAAGGCCGTAATGAGCTCGGTTTGGTGAATTAGGTTCGGTTTTAGTATTTCAAGTGTGGAGACCATGGTGTTATTAACAGGAACTTGTAATGTCGGATCCAGGTTTTCTCTTTGTAGGGGAAGAAGGTGGCATTTAGACCAGAATCTATGATGGGTGCCGTGAGTAGCCAGGGTTTTGCTACAGAGTTGTAGTGTATGGGAATTGGGAAGGAACAAAATGCGAATGTAGTTTTAAGGGAATGTAGTTTATCGAATCCGGGCAGCGCAGCCACCGAGATGCCCATGCTCGCACCCTTGGAACGGGGTTAGCAATAGACGTTTCAGGGTTCACCTGGCCTTGATCGAGGAGGGGAGGTTCCGTGACGGCTTTGTATACTTTTGTTTCGGGGAGGGGGCTAGGGGTACTCAACCCTCTGCACACCTCCGAATAACCCCTTTCTATCGGCATCCAGATATATTGCGGAGTTTCAGCCTCATAGACATCTTGCATTCGCTGCTGGTAGCATTCGGCCCGGACATACCCTGGTTCTGACAATGGGCCAGATGTCAGGCATGGATGGTCACCAAAATTGTTCCAATAATATTTGGGGTAGGGGTGGGGGATGGGTTTCTTACCACAAGACACCAATTCTCGCATGCCAGGAGGGGAGGGTGAGGAGACATTTCTGTTGCCGTGGCGGCTTCATGGATTTAAGCGTTCTATCGTTGGAACGCCTTGCCCCCTGAATTCCCTGGGAAATTCTTGGGAAGCAATTTGTCATAATGAGCCCAAGCCACACTTGCTCCTGAAGATAATGTATGCCCCTCATCTCGGGGAATTGCAAGAATGCGCTGGGCGAGCAAACAAATTAGAACTCGGCATTGGACCCCGCGACATTTCATGGGAATACGAGGGCAGTCGGTGGGGGAATCATGCTTGATCAAAGAGATCCGAGGTGGCAGCTAATTTTTTCTTGGGAGCGGGAATCTGGCCTTCTATTTTTATTTTTTCCGATTTTCTTTTTCTCTACAATCCCAAAAAGTTAAATAGGAAAGAACGGGTATTTAGGAAATTATTTCTTACAGACATGTTTCAATCCAAAGTTATTGTCTCGCAATTTAGTATTAATTATCAGCCATATACTGAGAAGGAACTTTTCTAAAGGTCTTATTTTCAGGGAATTTTATTACACTGAAGTTATCTCCGGCCAGAGCACAACAGAGCTGGGAGGCACTTCCGTTCAAAAATGCTGACAAGGAATTTTCCAGAATGCGACTTTCTTTTTAACGCTTTTGTAAATATCATGAAACAAGATCTATGCACCAGTGCAGTGTGTTTATGTTCATGGGGGGTAACGACGAGGCTTCGATATCATATAGTGTGCTAGTTTCTCAGGAAAAACAATTTAAACCAGGACCATCTCAGCATACATTTTGAAATAGTCTCGCAGTCCATGCCCATATATCTATTCATGATGGGTGTGAACAAAGAATGGAGGGTTTACACAGACTGAACGAAATCACAACGCCGTAAACACAAATTATGTAGTGCTGATGTCATTTCCACACGTATTCTTACATAGTTTGCACACCTAACGCGCATGTGAGTCCTCGTCACCGCGTACTTTCGCGCTATCTTTTGATTAAGGTCCGGGAATTTAACTAGCATACCAAAAGCAAAACAGAGGATAACTCCTGATTTTCTACCCATGCTGCTAGGTTCACGGATAACACAAAACAAAACAAAACATTTAGCTCCCTTAATTGTCTAAGCAACTTTTCATTTGGTACTGTGAGAACACTCCGACTAAGACGTGGCAACCACTCCAGATCCCCACTATTATCTACTACAAGCACGGTCGATGGGATATGTTCGAGAGAGCTGTACAGCTCTACACTTTACATAGCAATAAAGCCCGCCATGTAAGCCAGCACCTGCCTGAATTTGTTTGGTCTATGCCCCTTTCTGTCGGAGCAGCTGGTTCCGCGGCGGCGTCCTGGTCATCTTCATCCCGTCAGTCCTGTTCTTTGTACATGTGGAGCGGGGTAAGGCTGCAACCTCTCCACCTCATAACACAGCAGCGACGTCAAGCTCTTCAGTACTGACTGTCAGAGGGTCCAGCTGCAGGGAAGCCGCACCCAGGTGAGTTGGTTCTTTTTCATCAAGCAGGACTGACTGGGACTCCAGCGGGCCATGGCCTGGCATGAGAACCAACGGCCACGGACGGTGAGGCCCCATCAACAAGAGTATCATACGAGTCTTGGCTTCGACCGCCGTTGGGTGGGTGTTGGCTGCTCCCAAGACCCTGACCTGTGAGAAGTTCTCCACCACGTCCTGGTTCACCCGTGACGTCAGAAAGTACTTGACGCCGTAGATATTCTTAATAATGCTGTGGGGACCTCGCAGAGCAGTTAAGGATATGATGAACCCGTTCTGGAAGGGCAGCCTGCTCTGGCTTTCATCGCGCCAAGAGTCCCGATTTAGTCGCGCTAACTAAATCAGAGAGGTGGCTGAGCAACGATGGTGTACTCAAGGCGAACGCCGACCGATGAGCCCTGCCGTCAAGGATGCACCGAGAGCTACAGATGTCGAACACCTTATCGCAGGTGATGATGAACTAAGCCTGCTTGGCGAAACGCTGACCAAATAGGTGGAGCAGACGCTTTCCGACACGCTCGTTGAGCATCTGGGCTGCGGGGCGTACTCGCTGTCGCTCCAGGCCAGTCACCTGACGGGAGAGATTTGTTATTAACTTCACCATCACAACTATCGACTGATGAGCAAATGTCATACGCGAACAGTTTTATCGCATATATCGCTATATCGAGCAATTAGCAGACACTTCTGTAAAATATTCACAAGTCGGTGATTTACAGTTTCTCAACTTAAAACCCTGAGACAAAATACATCCAGTTTTCACACTTTGGTCATTACTTAAAACTGACAAAATCTATTTTGACCTACCCACTGCAAGGTTCATTATCTCTTTTTATTCACTAGGAAACAACGGGCCTTTCTGAATTCAGATTTTTCCACACCAGTCATCCCCAGTCCAGCGATCCCAGCAATTGATCCACGGTCCGCCAAGTACCAACGGTAGTCACGCCTACTATTTTTTCCGCACCTTCACCTGAGATAAAAAGTACTCGTTTAAAAGCAACTACCACGTTCCCGATGCCCGAGAATAATAAAATATATGTTTATTCGAATGAGTGACCTGAGCTTAGGCACGCACTTAACGATGCTTCAGTCAATTACTAATCTTCATAGGCGGATCCAGGGGGGGCAAGTCGGCGCCCCCGAAAGGTCGATGGCGCCCCCGAAATGTCACTTCCCACCCCCCCCAGGATGCGAAAATCGGTGCCCACCGATAGGATTTTGCGCCCATCTGATAGGCTTGCCGGTCAAAAGTGGCGCCCCCCGGGCCGGATGGCACCCCCCACGGGAAGGTGCCCCCGATCGGCAATCCTGGATCCGCCTATGCTAATCTTTGAGTTAAGTTTGAACTTTCACTCGATAGTCATACGATGAATTGTGTTACTGCAAGTTGAATGGGACATAACAATCATACACATCTTTAAACCAGATGGAAAAGTGCGCCCCCGCGTTCTGAATCAGTCCGCATCAGTCCACATCAGTCCCACAAATGGCGAAAATTTGAGCTTATTTTCTGAAATAAAAACTTAACGATTTCTCCCGCGTCCTCCCCCAACGATACTCCTGCGTCCGCTCCTGCATGTATCAGTTAAACAGAAACAAAAACGAGAGCGAATGGAAATTTGATACACACTTGCTACCCCGCACCTGTATGTGCTCCCACTGAAGAGCATGGCAAGGCTGTCGCTCGGCGTTGTCCTTTGCCAAAAATTGCTGGAAGAAGTCTTTGTCCAGTACCGGTACTTCTGGACCTTGAAGCCTATGACCCTGGCCCAAGATGTGGTTCCTCAGCAGCTTCAGCAGGTGAGGATTTCAACGAAAGTGTAGATCTTTCTGCAAAAGTCAAAATACACCAAAATGTAATATTCAAAAATGTAAAATGTAATGCCTGGACAAATAATTTTGTTCTCTGGATTATCAGCTGGTATAATGCTCCAATGCAGTAATTATGTTGTTTACAAAATTTTACCTTGCTAAGCAAGTGCAACATCATCAATTAATACAAGATTCTACCTTCAAGCAGTGTGATTTCTTCCTCAGTGAATTAGGCAAGAGAAGAGTGTCACTTCCTGCATGGAAACTATACTATGCCCATGGTTTCAGCTCAATAATAGGCATAAAATATTAACAAAACTTATTTAATGATTAAAGAAAAATGAAATGATTGCAATTTGACCAGATTTTGAAGCATATACTATTTCTTATTCATGAGCCCTAGAAAATACAGCAATATGAAAGCATCACAGCACAGAGGTGCTGCCACATACATTGTCAGTTTTGGAGGGAAAATTTTCAATTACAAGTCACAGTGCCCAGAATTGAGAGCATACTTATTACTGGAAATTTTGGCCACCATTTCCCCAACACTGACACAAGTAAAGACACCATTTATGTGATACATATTTTCATAATTTTACTCTATCATTATATCAATGTATTTTTCATTATATTTTGCTTTCAAAAATCCACAGCATAGCAAATAGGTTACAAAGAAATCTAACTTTGTTAAACTAATGGAACTGAATAAATGAGCATCACCATGGAACCAAGGAAAACATTACATCCAAATAATTATAAACACACTGTATTATGACAGCTTCACAAACATAGCCATGGCGTACAACAGAGCACGGCCAGCACCCACCCCCAGATTATTGACAGACAAACCAAACTACTGCACACTGCTAACTAGCCACTAACACTAATTTACCGCTTGACCCAATCTAAGATAAACTTCACAAATCCAATTTCAGTGTGGAGCGCCTGGACATGGATTTTATCCAGTGTGCAAAGTATGGCATTTTTGACAAGATCTCGTTGATGTGAGTGCCCTTTGAGACAGGAGCGAGTGGTGCAATTTTTTCAACCTGGTACAAATTTGCGAGGCTGGTGCAGAAGGGTGACACTTAAACCAAACAAATAATGGCTGAATGGTTTTTAAGACACAGGAGGGGGCCTTATAAAAGTTCATCTATAACTAACTACTAAGAGAGGTAGTATTGCATTGTGTGGGTAGGAATGGGTGCGTTTTTCTCCCTGGTATATGGCAGATTGGTGTGAATTTTTGGAAGCTGGTGGTGCGAGAATTTTACATGGCTGGTGCAACTCGTCTGCCCTGCTGCCATACTTTGCAGACTGGAATTTTATACCTACCTACTCAAGAAAGCATGTCAGTGAGCATGGAAAGGGAATTTTGACCACTTACCTTGCCTGGCTGGAAGGAAACAGATGCAGGGTTGCTGGATGTTTAGTGTGACATTTGAACTCTGCATATTCCAGTTGTATTCTATGTAGTGCAGAAGCAAGTACTGTTCCCTAGGCCTCCCCTACATTCCAGAATATTTTTCTTCGGCAGCCCCATCGCTTCTTTCTAGGGACGAGAATCACACCCTTCCCTGTCCGATTAATTGCCATGAGCACACACCTGGACAATTAAGTAACTATGCAAATATTGGCAATCACTCACCAAACTTGCTATAGAAAAGACACCACACACACTGCAATATACACCGCCTTTGCACATTAGATTATGAACTGCGGCAATAAACAGCAAAAATTAACATTGGTGGGCACATGTGGCGGCAAATAAATGGCGCGATTGACTTGCGCGCGCTTGCTTGATCTTGAAAGATGCAAATTTAGAGGCTTGATTTCGCTTCATTTGAACTGTTATTTTTTAATAATAAACTCACATAGAATTCTACAAGAGTGTGTAAAAAAATATTTAAAATTGAATAAAAATAGATAGATAGCTTAACAAACTCCAAATAATGAGTATTATGTATTTTTCTGTGGTAAAATGTTGGGTTCAATAAGCAGCAAGACACTTTCTTTGCACCGTTTACCCCCTTACCGCGGTTACCAAGTCAGCAAGAAAACTGCTTTGTCTTAGATTTTTTGGACAACATATTTGTTTATCAATTGAGTTTAAAAAATCCAAAACGAGACGATTTTTCATATTCAATGTTTTAATAAGTTTAAGCTAGTCCAGTCCTCTACTTGCCTGGTCCCGAGCGGGTCCAGAGGCCCCGCCCCCAACATCTGTCAAACTGTGCACCTATTGGTCCATTGTTTAAATCCGGCCAAAGTTTTACCTAGTGTCTCTATTGACCCCGGTCACGCTCACCCGAGGCGCTAGTGTGCCCTCCAAGATGGCCGCGAAAGAGGGACTCCAAAAGGTAAACAACGTTAGTGGGCCCCGGGAATAGCATGGTAAGCGGTGAATTATACGTGTTTTATGTTTGGTATGTGGCAGCGGCTTATAACCAGCCACTGCGGAAGGCAGAGAAGAATGCAAATTCGAAAAGTTTTTGGTCCCAAGGAGCAAAGCTTGTAGTCAGCATCAGGTTGAAGTTTGCTGCCCCCCCCACTTCTTTGCCGGTGGTGACGCTTGTGTTTGGAAACGCATTTTCCATCGTACATTCAAACTGGAATTTCAGACAGCTTGAAACAAATAAAGGCGTATATCTACCGAATTATTTCAAGATGTCAGTTTTCCGGGCTAAAAAGGAATGCAGCCACAGGCGGATCCAGGGGGACGGCAAAGAGGGCACATGCCCCATAGGCAGATCCAGGGGCAAAGGGGCATGTGCCCACCACCATCGACCCTCGGCGCCCCCTGAAATGGCCACGCCCCCTGAAATTTCCCTTCCCACCACCATCCCCCTCCCAGGATACGAAAGTCGGCTCCCACCGATAGGGTTTCCCGGTTAAGAATGGTGCGCCGCCCCCGGGAAGGTGCCCCTGATCGGCAATCCTGGATCCGCCTATGATGACGGCCCAAGGATTAAGGCCTACTCCTGCTAGAAGCAGGCTCAAGGGGAGTGGAAGGAGGCATAAGCGGAACTGGAGATTGCCTCACAGTCAGTCTGCAAAGTATGGCAGCAGGCCAGACAAGTCGCACCAGCCATCTAAAGTTCTCGCACCACCAGCCTCCAAAAATTCGCACCAATCTGCCACATACCAGGGGAAAAATGCACCCATTTCTACCCCTACAATGCAATGCTACCTCAATCATTAGTCAGTTAAGGACTTTTTATAAGGCACCTCCTGTGTCTTAATGGCCATTCAGCCATTATTTGTTTAGTTTAAGTGTCACTAACCTCGCAAATTCGCACCAGGTTGATCAAGTTCGCACCACTCGGTCCTGTCTCCAAGGGAACTCGCACGGACGAGATCTCGTCGAAAATTCCATACTTTGCACACTGGCCTCACAGCCGCTTACCAGGTGGATGTGAATGGAAGTCAGATGGCTGAAAATGTCTGCAACAGACAGCAGCATTTGAGCCCATCTTCTTTCCAATTCTCAGATTCGACTTCCACTGCTTGGACAGCACCTTATCCTGAGGAAACTTGTGAAAGCTGTGAAAGCTGAGACTTGGACACTTTCTTCGGAAGGATACACACTGAGGAACGCAGCAGTTCTGATTGGATGTAATGGTTATCCGTCTCACTTTCATTTTCTTTGAACTTTCCAAGATTATAACAAACACGAAAATAACGCCAGTCTTCAATATTCACGTCCACCCAACATGAGCTTCACTTTTTCAGAGCAACGAGTTCACCACGACTGAAAATAAACGTTCAAAATCTATACCGCGTTCAACAATGCGCTGAATATAAAGCAGCCGCGCCAGACGTCAGTCCCTCTACTGGCGTTTTCCAAAAAATCCGCCAGGTGCCAACACTTTCGATGACCGGGGCCAATTGGCCTCGGTCATCGAAAGTGTTGGCACCTGGCGGATTTTTTGGAAATGCCAGTAGAGGGACTGACGTCTGGCGCGGCTGCTTCATATCCGGCGCATGTGTAAACAAACCCCTTGGTTCCTACACGGTTCCTATGGTAACGGATTTTCAGTCGTAAACTCGTGAAAGAGCGTGGTTATACGTGACGTTGGGTGGACGTGAATATTAAAGACTGGCGTTATTTCCTTGTTTGTTATAATCTTGGAAAGTTCAAAGAAAATGGAGAAGAGACGGATAACCATTAGATCCAATCAGAAATGCTGCGTTCCTCAGTGTGTATCCTTCCGAAGAAAGTGTCGAAGTCTCAGCTTTCACAAGTTTCCTCAGGATAAGGTGCTGTCCAAGCAGGGGAAGTTGAAACTGAGAATTGGGAAGAAGATAGGCTCAAATGCTGCTGTCTGTTGCAGATATTTTCAGCCATCTGACTTCCATTGACATCCACCTGGTAAGCGGCTGTGAGGCCAGTGTACAAAGTATGGCATTTTCGACGAGATCTCGTCGGCGCGAGTTCCCCTGGAGACAGGACCGAGTGGTGCGAATTTTATCAACCTGGTGCGAATTTGCAAGGTTAGTGACACTTAAAATAAACGAATAATGGCTGAATGGCTATTAAGACACAGGAGGGGCCTTATAAAAAGCCCTTAATTGACTGACTAATGATTGGGATAGCATTGCATTGCAGGGGTAGGAATGGGTGCATTTTTTCCCTGGTATGTGGCATATTGGTGCGAATTTTTGGAGGATGGTGGTGCGAGAATTTTAGATGGCTGGTGCAACTCGTCTGGCCTGCTGCCATACTTTGCAGACTGGCTGTGGGGCGATCTCCAGTTCCGCTTATGCCTCCTTCCACTCCCTTGAGCCTGCTTCTAGCAGGAGTAGGCCTTACCCTTGGGCCGTCATCAAAGGCGGATCCAGGATTGCCGATCAGGGCACCTTCCCGGGGGGGGCGATGCGCCATTCTTGACCGAGAAACCCTATCGGATGGGAGCAAAGCCGTATCGGTGGGAGCCGACTTTCGCATCCTGGGGTGGAAGGGGGGGTGGGAAGCGAAATTTCAGGGGGCGTGGCCATTTCAGGGGGCGCCGAGGGTCAATGGCGGGGGGCACATACTCCCTTTGCCCCTGGATCTGCCTATGGGGCACATGCCCACTTTGCTGTCCCCTTGGATCCGCCTATGGCTGTATTCCTTTTAGCCCGGGAAACTGACATCTTGAAATAATTCGGTAGATATACGCCTTTATTCGTTTCAAGCTGTCTGAAATTCCAGTTTGAATGTACGATGGAAAATGCGTTTCCAAACATAAGCGTCGCCACCGGTAAAAAGTGGGGGGTTGCAGCAAACTTTAACCTGATCCTGACTACAAACTTTGCTCCTTGGGACCAAAAACTCCACGAATTTGGGCTCCTCACTGCCTTCTGCAGCGGCTGGTTATAAGCCACTGCCACATACCAGGCATAAAACACGTATAATTCACCGCTTACCATGCTATTCCCAGGCCCACTTACGTTGTTTACCTTTCGGAGTCCCTCTTTCGCGGCCATCTTGGATGGCACACTAGCGCCACTGGTGAGCGTGACCGGGGTCAATTGCTTTGGAGTAAAGTGTCTGAGAGAAAACAGAGGCCCTCATTAACCGAGCGACCTGCCGAGAAGTGTTTCTGGAGTGTGTATGGATCTAATGAGGGTATTGGCGTAGCAAGCGTCACAGGAACATGCCAGATCGTCGCCTTGGGAAGTAGGGACAGTGCCCTTGGGAAATTGGGACGCTAACCTTGGGAAATCGAAAATCACGAAAGTGGTAGCTGGGGAAAGGGGAGAATGGCACAGAGGCGTGCTCAGAGTCTCAGAGAGCTGGAGAAGGGGAGCAAGGCACAGAGGCGTATTCAGGTAGCTGGGAAAGGGAGTGGGGGGCAAGTCACAGAGGCGTGTTCAGGTTTTTGGGGAAGAGGGCAAGGTACAAAGGCGTGTTCAGGTAGCTGGGAAAGGGTAGCAAGGCACAGAGGCGTGTTCAGGTAGCTGGGGAAGGGGAGCAAGGCACAGAGGAGTGTTCAGGTAGCTGGGGAAGGGGAGCAAGGCACAGAGGCGTGTTCAGGTAGCTAGGGAAGAGGGGCAAGGCACAGAGGCATTCTCAGGTAGCCGGGAAAGGGGAGCAAGGTACAGAGGCGTGGTCAGATAGTTGGGAAGATTGGTAAGGCACAGAGGCGTGCTCAGGTAGCTGGGAAAGGGGTGCAAGGCACAGAGGCGTATTCAGGTAGCTGGGAAGCGGGGCAAGGCACAGAGGCGTGTTCAGGTTGTTGGCGAAGGGAGGACAGGGCACAGGCGTGTTCAGGTAGCTGGGAAAGGGGAGCAAGGCACAGAGGCGTGTTCAAGTATCTGGGCAAGGGGGGAGCAGGGCACTGAGGCGTGCGCAGGGGTATAAGGATAGAGGGGCAGGACACAGGCGTGTTCAGGTAGCTGGAAAGGGGGAAGCAGGGCACAGAGGCGTGTTCAGGCATATGGGAAAGTGGGAGCAGAGCACAGAGGCGTGCACAGGTAGCTAGGGAACAGAGCAGGATACAGAGGCATGTTTAGGTAGCTGGGGAAGGGGGAGCAGGGCACAGAGGCGTATTCAGGCAGCTGGGAAAGGGGGAGCAGGGCACCGAGGCGTATTCAAGTAGCTGGGGAAGGGGAGCAAGCCACAGAAGCGTGTTCAAGTGTCTGGGGAATGGGGAGCAGGCACAGAGGGGTGCTCCCGCACATGGGGAAGGATGAGCAGGGCAGAGAAGCCTGTCCAGGAAGCTGGGGAAGGAGCAGGGCACAGAGGCGTGCTCAGGGGTATATGGATAGAGGAGCAGGACACAGGAGTGTTCAGGTAGCTGGGAAGAGGGAAGCAGAGCACAGAGGCGTGCTCAGGCATGTGGGGAAGGGGGAGCAGGGCACAGAGGCGTGTACAGGTATCTAGGGAAGGGAGCAGGGTACAGAGGCATGTTCAGGTAGCTGGGGAAGGGGAGCAGGGCACAGAGGCGTTTTCAGGTAGTTAGGGAAGGATAATAGCACAAAGGCGTGTTCGGACGTATGGGGAAGGAGCAGGGCACAGAGGCGTGTACAGGTATCTGTGGAAGGGAGCGAGGTACAGAGGCGTGTACAGGTATCTGTGGAAGGGAGCGAGGTACAGAGGCGTGTTCAGGTAGCTGGGGAAGGGGAGCAAGGCACTGATGCGTGTTCAGGTAGCTGGGGAAGAGGGGCAAGGCACAGAGGCGTCATCAGGTAGCTGGGAAAGGGGAGCAAGGTACAGAGGCGTGGTCAGATAGCTGGGAAGAGGGGCAAGGCACAGAGGCGTGCTCAGGTAGCTGGGAAAGGGGTGCAAGGCTTAGAGGCGTATTTAGGTAGCTGGGAAGAGGGGCAAGGCACAAAGGCGTGTTCAGGTTGTTGGGGAAGGGGGAAAGGGCACAGAAGCGTGTTCAGGTAGCCGGGAAAGGGGAGAAAGGCACAGAGGCGTGTTCAAGTATCTGGGCAAGGGGGACCAGGGCACTGAGGCGTGCTCAGGGGTATAAGGATAGAGGGGGCAGGACACAGGCGTGTTCAGGTAGCTGGGAAGGGGGAAGAAGAGCACAGAGGCGTGCTCAGGCATGTGCGGAAGGGGGAGCAGAGCACAGAGGCGTGTACAGGTAGCTAGGGAACGGAGCAGGGTACAGAGGCATGTTCAGGTAGCTGGGGAAGGGGAAGCAAGGTACATAGGTGTATTCAGGCAGCTGGGAAAGGGGGAGCAGGGCACCGAGGCGTGTTCAGGTAGCTGGGGAAGGGGAGCAAAGCACAGAGGCGTGTTCAGGTAGCTGGCAAAGGGGGAGCAGGACACAGGCGTGTACAGGTAGCTGGGGAAGGGAACAAGGTACAGAGACGTTTTAAGGTAGCTGGGGAAG
The DNA here is from genome assembly GCA_034440635.1 of Lepas anatifera. Taxonomy (NCBI): domain Eukaryota; kingdom Metazoa; phylum Arthropoda; class Thecostraca; family Lepadidae; genus Lepas; species Lepas anatifera. The sequence continues at coordinate 1,180,166 of JAOTON010001929.1, read as the reverse complement.
GGCACAGGGTACAGAGACGTGTTAAGGTAGCTGAGGAAGTGGAGCACAACACAGAGATGTGCTCAGTGTAGTGGGGAAAGGGAGCACTTCCCACTTGCCTGAGCACACCTCTGTAGCCTACTCCACCTTCCCCATACGTCTGAGCTCGCCTCTGTGCCCTGCTCCTCCTTCCTCAGCCGCCTAAACATGCCTCTAGGCCCTGCTCCCCTTTACCCACCAGCCTGAGCACATCTCTGTGCTGTGCTCCCCTTCCTCAGCTATCTGAACACGCCTCTGTAGGGGATGAGGTGGCTTAGTGGATAGCACCCTTGTCTTCTAAGCCACCGGTCCCGGGTTCAAGTCCCGGCGGAGCCTCTGAATAAGTCGACCTGATCCCCAAAATCCCTTCCAACAGGGTGAGAGTTGGCGACGCCGTATGACCCTGGCAGTTGGTGCGTCGTTAAACCCCAACAATTATAACGCCTCTGTACTCTGCTCCCTTCCCCAGCTACCTGCACACGCCTCTGTGCCCTGACCCTTCTCCATTAGCCTGAACACGCTTCTGTGCCCTGCTCTCCCTTCCCCAGCTGCCTGAACACGCCTCTGTGCATTGCTCCCCTTTCCCAGCTACTTGAACACGCCTCTGTGCCTTGCCCCTCTTTCCAGCTATCTGACCACGCCTTTGTGCCTTGCCTCCTTTCCCAGTTACCTGAGCACGCCTCTGTGCCTTGCCCATCTTCCCCAGCTACCTGAACACGCCTCTGTGCCTAGCTCCCCTTCCCCAGCTACCTAAACACGCTTCTGTGCCCTGCTCTCCCTTCTCCAGCTGCCTGAACACGCCTCTGTGCCTTGCTCCCCTTTCCCAGCTACTTGAACACGCCTCTGAGCCTTGCCCCCCCTTTCCAGCTATCTGACCACGCCTTTGTGCCTTGCCCCTTTTCCCAGTTACCTGAGCACGCCTCTGTGCCTTACCCCTCTTCCCCAGCTACCCGAACACGCCACTGTACCTAGCTCCCCTTCCCCAGCTACCTAAACACGCCTCGGTGCCTTGCTCCCCTTCCCCAGCTACCTGAACACGCCTCTGTGCCTTGCTAACCTTTCCCAGCTACCTGAACACGCCTCTGTGCATTGCCCCATTCCCCAAATACCTGAACATGCCTCTGTGCCTTGTCCCCGCCCCCCATTTCCCAGCTACCTGAATACGCCTCTGTGCCCTGCTCCCCTTCGCCAGTTCTCTGAACACGCCTCTGTGCCATTCTCTCGCTTCCCCAGCTACCACTCCCGTGATTTTCGATTTCCCAAGGTTAGCGTCCCCAATTCCCAAGGGTACTGTCCCTATTTCCCAAGGCGACGATCTGGCATGTTCCTGTGACGCTTGCTACGCCAATACCCTAATGAGTTCCTGAGGAGATGTATGGCTCTGGAAATACCGAGAGGCCCACGGACATTCCGAGCTTGGGACGATTAATGGTCATCGTCGGGTACATGGAACATCTGCTGGGCCCAGTGTTGTCCAACCGAGACTTGAATGTATTTAAAGAAGGAGCAGCTATCACAAGGGCTGGCAATGCATTCCGGTTGTTCACGATCCGGACACCGAGGAACGCCCTACGCACGCGCGATACGGCTTACGGCTTCATCAACAGTATTTCAAATTACCTACGTCTGTGCGTTATGTCGTGAATAAAACGTAAATGGCTTCAATTTCTTCAACAACATTCAACTACCGCACCACGCTCCGTTGTCGTAGACAACAACAAGAAGAATAGTACCCTGAGAAGGTCGGCACTAGGGTCGGCACTAGAAACTGGAGTTTTTGCTGGGCGTTTCCCGTCTGGTGGCGCTAGTGGGCTCAGTGCTATGAGCTTTCGCGAGCTTTGCGCCAGAATCTAACAGATAGTGATGGACGGAATGAAGTACGCTTGCAGTGTGTTCATAGTTGTAAAGTGTTCCGAGACTAAAAACATGTATATTTCTCTTTTGGTCGTTTGAATTGCGCAATAGTATAATATAAGAGGATATAAGGGATGCAAGTAGCGACACTCATGCTCAATTTTTTATTTTTAGACCAGATCCACTAATAGGTACTTATAGTCTGTTCCAAGTGCAGTTTTTCCAGATGGCCATCTCCTGCTAGAAACTGGATAATGAGCACGTTCGGTGTTTGGGGAGATGTGCCGAAAATATTGTTATCTATGTTTTTTCGATATATATAGAACAAAATTGGAAGAAAAATATGACGAATATCTCGATGATTTGTTTTTTTGAAATAGCATTTGGTCGCAAGCTTCACGTTCAATTTGATTTAAAGATGAGACACAGAGTTACGAACGCAAACACCGAAGCTATTGACATCTGCTAGCAATTTTTAAACCAGCTAGAGATGCCAGTTTTTCAATTTTCATCAACATTATTTCAGCTCAGCAAGTATCCAGGCTGCCGAGGTGCAAAGTGGAGGTCCACCATGGATGCATCTGACAGATCAAAGCGGAAAGATCCTCTCAAACTAATCTTGGCTCCCCCAATTGATTCTTGGGCTCCACAAACGATTCTTGGCTCCCCCATAGGCGGATCCAGGGAGCAGAGGTGCAAGTGCCCTCCTTTCGATTAACCCTCGGTGCCCACTGAAATGGTCACGGCGCCCCCTAAAAGGTCGATGGCGCCCCCCTGAAATTCTGCTTCCTACCACCCCCCCTCCCTCCTCGAACGCGAAAATAAGCGCCCCCGGTAGGATTTTGCGCCCATCTGATAGGTTTTGACGGCTCAAAAGTGGCGTTCCTCGGGGAGGTGCCCCCTCCCCAGGTTGGCAATCCTGGATACGCCTATCCTATTGGTCCCCTGAAATGCAACTGATGCTTTTCTAATGTTTATCTTGCCCTCCCCTGCAAACAGGGTAACCCAGGGGCGTAGCCAAGGGGGGGCGGAAGGGATAGCCGCTCCTCCCTGAGGGCCCCCTGAGGATATGAGCCGCGCGAAGGGCGGCTCGTCCGCACTATGCTCTGTGGCCAAATTTGGTATTTTATACCAGACAGGGCCCTCTTAAGCCCTCTTCAGTATTCTATTCGGTAACATGAGGAGGGCCCTTTTTACCCATCAGAGCCCTTTTGGGGCTGTCGCAGGGGGCCCTTTTCAGGGTGCTACCCCTTCCTGAGCGAAATTCTGGCTACGCCCCTGCGGTAAACGGAGTATATGCCCCCCCGATTGAGAACTCATCCCTTTTACCCTGCACCCAGGTTCCGGCTAGAACCGCCCCAGCGCATCGCCCCCCTTTCCGCTTGGAGCGTCAGCTTATTTCATTCACTCGACGCAAAACCTGGCGTCTCACTGTGTGACTTGGCAGCCCTGGTTATCAGAAACATCTTATTTACACATATACTTTCTTTCCATTCAGGTTACCGTAATTTGCTCCGTCAGATTAGTACGTGGCACGTCTAGGCAGTGTGGAGAAAGTGTAAATACAACGTGATTGCGTTTGTGGATCACGGACATTGTTAACTTTATATTCCAGCGCCATGGGTGGAAATCCCGCGGGTGTTGGAAAGTCAGGACCCCTTGGAATTTGGGTCTCCCATAGGCTTTGTATAGGGCTTGTATGGCCGTACCAGCGTTAACTTACCCAGGACCCCCTGGATCGAGAAGAGACTTCCAGCCATGTCCAGCGCAAATATTCACTTATATTTAGTTGTAGCTTGAAAGCTATGTTTCCAACACTATATGTAATTTTCGTGCTAGATGTATTTTTCTCTTTCAAATTTTCGTGCTAAGGAGCGACAAACACGGTACATGCACTTCTCCTTTGTCCTGTGAAACAAAAGTGCAAAAGGAGATTAAATAGCAGAAGAGGAAAACGCATGAAAATCCATATTGGATAAAAATCCAGGCCACACATTCCTTGCAAAATACCATTTACCACGCCGCCACGCATTTGACATGTATCATTCCCGTCGATGAAGATAACACACACTGCAACGTCAGGGAACACATGCCACGTAAACAGATTGGAAACCAGAAAATTTAAGAGCTACAAAGAAGCTCTGAATCGTGACGCCAGCATATTTTAACAACGTGCCCACTCAATAAGCAACTTACAAATGCGACCGCCTTGTAGGCGGTCTCGCCAGCAGCAGCAGGTTAGGACGCCGTTCTAAATGCAGTAAAAGCACGTCACGCGCGTGAAAGAAAATAACTTGCTTAAAATTCGAGTCAATGTTGCGGCTAATTACTGAAAAACGAGATGCGGCTGCTCAATGAAATACGAATCGAGCCAGGTCATTTACGGTTAAAGTGTTGATTTTACTGCCGCAGTCAGTTTCCAGGGAACATCGATATTCAAACACGGACGAAGAACACTTTTTGGAATTAGACTGTGCAATACCAAAGTGGGTCCGATGGCACTACCTTAAGAAAATGTAGATGCCGCCACTGAGAATACGCTGTGGCGACATCTACATTTGGCAAGCAAGCTGTTTTGCTGTCATCGGCACCAAAAGCTAACCACATTATGGTGTAAGACTAAGAACTCAGAAATCTATAGATTGGGCAAGTAGGTTCCCAGCTCAGCAGCCACACATACACCAATGGGTAGCCCTGATGGCAGGCCACAAAGAGGAGATCTCTCTTCTCACTCATAACTGGCAAGAAAATAAGATGTGTCTTCTAGTCCAGTGTTTGATCAGCTCCAAGCCCCTTCATTGACTGGTGTTAAAAAGTTATCTCCTGGTTTGTGATGGGATGTACATCCTGAGGTCTTGATGTAGATCTTGCTGAAGTCTTCCAGTGACACCTGATGTTACATTACTGGAAAAGCAAAAGACATGTATTAAAAAGAAAGCAAGCATAAAACATAACACATTCTTCAGCCGCTACCACAGCTTTTCACCTTGCCAGAGTTTGAGGCCAGAGTTCCAAGATCCAAGTCACTCAGATATTTTAAACCGAAATTTCTTATAAGATAGCCAGTGCTGGATATCAAACTTGAAATATTCAAAATTCTCTCCATATGCTGTCCAAAAGGGTGCATTGTTTGAGACAAACATTGTGCATGAACATAATAATCTGAAGCAGTTTTACTGTTCAGAGGCCATGGTAAAAAAATGTGAGATAGTTTGTGCCCATGACACAAAGCACCAAAAAATAATTAGTCAATATATCTTAAGTAGGCACATCCCTGTTTTCTATACCTGCCCAAGAACATAGGACTAGGCCAGTCTGCAAAGTATAGCAGCAGGCCAGACAAGTCGCACCAGCCACCTATAATTATCACACTAATTCGCACTGCCAGTCACCAAAAATTTGCACCAATCCGCAATAAAACAGGGAGGAAAACACACCCATGGTTGAAGAATTCAGTTTTTCCATTCTCCCACATGATTTTGTTGATTTTTAGTGTTGCCTTCCTCACACCAGACTCACAAATTTGCACCAAGGTGGTAAAATTTGTACCATTCGCTCCCTGTCTAAAAGGGCACTCGCACAGACGAGATCTCGTCAAAAGTGCCATACTTTGCAAACTGGAGACTAGGAACTGTTACACAAGGCGGTGATTCAACAGTGTTGCTGAGAGCGAGTTTAAATAATATTTCAAAATGCTTAAACGTAACAAGACACAAAAATGTACCTTCTTTAAAACAAACATGAGAACAAAAAAGCCAGAGCCATTAAGAAAAGGCATAATGAAACACTCAAACTCCTAAGATAGGGCTCATGAATTCTATGTCTATATAAGCCAATTAAATTAACAGAAGATGGGTGCAAAATCAAATTTATTTTACATTTGCTTTATCTGTAACTCATGTTCCCTTCATCTGTCCTAAGCACTACAAAGCAATACACCTATCATCCACAAGAATTTAACCTCTAGTATGGGCCATGCTGCTAAAATATTATTTATGCATGTTTGGGAACATAAATTACTGAAAGACGTCCTAGAAAATCTTGGAATTCAGCCATAAATTGGTCATACATCAAGAAGCTATCTAAAATATCATGTCATTCCCATCCTTTTATGTGTGATGATAATTTAAAGAAGAGCAACAATACCACTATCACAAGCAACTAAAAAGAAAAATAGAGTGAAATAATCGAAGATTCGTGTCTTACACCTGCACAAAACTGTCATGAAAACACACTGGATAACAGACAAATCCGTTGTTCGCGCAAGTGCTTGAAAATGAGGCGCCAGGTTCACCGCAATTTACGCCCAGCAAAACATTTTTCTTCCTCGCTTGTGTGACATCATACCAGGTGATGACCTCACACCTACGTCACGGATTTTCTCCAGTTTCTAGTGCCGGTCGGCATCGGTCCCGTTCCCTATCCGAGCGTTCGTTGTGCCACGCTGCGAAAGGATCGCCATCTTTCTTTTTGTACCGAACATTGCGAGCCTGATATTGGGTGTTAGGAGGTTTTTTCTTCTGGAATCTTAACCGAAAATAACGATGGGGTGAATGGAGCATTCAGATTACCTTTCTCTAATTTGTAGTTGAGTGTAGTGTTTTTTTCCTCTCTTTTGGTTTGGTAGTAGTAGTCTTTGTTGAGGTTCGGCGGGTTGTTGTTGTTGTTGTGATTCCCCCTGGGCCCCCTAGCGGGGGCCATAGCCGAGCGGCTCCCTGTGGCGTAGGTAGCCGCCGGCCAAGGCAGCCACCAGGACGTCGTCCCGCAGCTGCGTTGGGTCCAGGTGTATAGAGCCTCGTAGACGCAGGCGGGCGCCAGCGAGGGACGGGCATCTCAGGAGCACGTGCTCCGACGTGTCCGCCTCCTCGCGGCAGACGGCGCAGAGCGCCGCGGGGCACCTCTTGTTGGAGCACTGCGGGCACGCCGGCGAGGGGTGTCGGCCGATTCGGTGGAGGTACTGGAGGGACCGACCCCAATGGCCGGCCCTCAGTTGGTGTACGTCCACTGCCGCTTCTCTGTCCTCGCCAGCGATGGGGGGCGGCAGGTGACCCCCCATGATGCGTTTGAAGAGGCTGTCCGGCCAACGCTCGCTCCACTTCTTAGTAGTGGCGCGGGCTACAGCCTTGGTTATGGTGCCGGCATCGACAGGCACTTCTGCCTGCGGCAGGCCGGAAGCCTCGTTGGCTAAGGTGTCGGCTCTCTCGTTGCCCGCCAGGCCACAGTGGGCTGGGACCCACTGGAGGTGAATATCCTGGCCTCGGGCAGAGATGGTGGAGAGAAGCCGCCAGATGACGTGTCCCACCGGTGAGGTCTGGCTCGCGGCACCCCCGGCCAGCGATGATAGCGCCGCCCGGGAGTCCGTGCAGACGACCAGCGGAAGAGCGGTAGGGGGGTCCACCATCTGGGCGAAGTCGCCCAGCGCGGCCCCCAGGGCGCAGAGCTCGGCGCGGGTGCTCGAGCAGAGCGTCCCAGCCGCCGCCCTCACCTCCCGGGTCTCTCCGGACGGCAGCACGATGAGGGCGCCACCTCCACCCCGCGAGGTACCCGCCACTGCGGAGCCGTCCGTCCATATCCAGGTGGCCTCCAGCGGTAGACCGGCTAGGTGCTCCTCGGCCGCCGAGCGGCGCACCGCATCGGGTGCGCTTCGGCGGCCGCTCGGGCCGACATCGAGGCTGAAGTTGACATTCAGTCCCTCGCCAGCAGTCCATGGTGGCGCCGCGACGATCAGGCGCTCCTCAACCGCGACCTCCGACAGGCCGGCCTCTCTCAGCGCCTCTCTCCCGATGTCACGCCAGCCAGAGGTAGTCAGTCGTCGCGGGGGGGGGCGTGGCCTCCGCGATATCTCGGAGGGGGTCCCCCTCTGGGAGCGATGTCGCCCGGCACACCATCCGCGCCGCGAGTACTCGGCGTCGGGAGCGGGCCGTTGGCAGACCCGCCTCCGCCATCAGGGGGTCCGATGGGGTTGACCGCGGACAGCCCGTGACCGCGCGAGCCGCGGCTCGCAGCTCTCGGTCGATGAGGTCGATGTGGGATTCGGAGGCCGCGGGAAGCCATGCTGCAGCCGCGAACTCCAGCGCTCCGCGGACGTAGCCATTGGCCACTGTCCGCAGCTGCAGCTCCCGGAGGCCCCACGATCTACCTGTCAGCTGGCGAAGTTGCGCGGTCCTCGGCTTGACCTTCCTCCTCAGGGAGTTGCAGTGCTCTCCGAAATGGAGGAGTCGGTCGAATGTTATGCCGAGGAGTTTTAGATGGGGTTGGCCGGATACTGGTGTCCCTCCGACCTTGATCTGAAAGTCTCTGGAGTCGTGTGCCCACTGGGAAAGGACCAGCGCTTGTGTCTTGTGTCCCGCGATGGACATCTTCCACTGGTCGGCCCATTGGGCCATGACGTCCGCTGCTTGTTGGGCTCGTGCCTGGGCCAGTTCCATCGAGCAGCCGGAACTTAGAGTGGCAGTGTCGTCGGCGTACATAAAAATATCTGTACGGTCGACGACGCGGAGGGCCTCTATGAGATCTGCAGACCACAGGGTGTATAGCGTCGGGGCCAGTACCGAACCCTGTGGGAGGCCTGCCCGGAAGATCCGCTCCGCGCTGCGCGTTCCATTTACTTCTGCGCAGGCTCTCCGGTCTCTGAGGAAGTGATGGACCCAGGTGACCATGCATTTTGGCAGCTTTTTCCTCAGTAGCTTGAGCTGTAGCATGCGATGGTCGATCTTGTCGTAGGCCCTTGAGAAATCGAAGGCAAGGAGGACGAACTTGTCCGCCGTGCGACCGTCTACGGGGCGGCCCCTGGGTTTAGGGCGATTCCAGCCGTCTTGGATAGTCTGGACGAGACGGGCCAGATTGTCTTCGGCTGAGCGACCCCGGCGGAAGCCCACCTGCTCAGCGGGGACGAGTTCGTCACGTTCGATGAGGTGAGTCAGCCGCGCCGCCACCATGCGTTCTGCCAGTTTAGCGACGTGGCTGGTCAGTGCTATGGGGCGGAAGCTGCTCACCATCTTCGGGTCTTTTCCTGCTTTTTTGATCGGTATGATCGTCGCCCTTCGCCATGCAGAGGGGACTTCAGCTGTCCGCCAGGACCTGTTGATGATGTGCAGAAGGGCTTGCCGAGCTGTAGGGCCGAGATGCCTTAAGTGCTCCGTACATATACGGTCAGGTCCCGGCGCTTTCCTCGGCTTCATGTGTTGCAGCTGGTCCAACATCTCTTGCATACTGAAGGGCTGGCACGCCTCGGTCTTGTTGCCATTGCAGGTACAGGGGAGGGCCTTCAGGTCGCGGAGCTCTGCTTTCACGGGCCGGTCGCGCTTCTTAACGCGGGTGTTCCGGCTGACTTCTGCGTATGTTCGCGTAAAAGCCTCGGCCTTGGCCCGGTCCTCCGCGAGTGTCTGCCCGCGGTCCCCGTTTATAGCCTGGCCTGGGCAGGGGTCCTGAACAGCGCCCTCCATCTTCCGCAGAATTTTGGTGACCCGGCCGATTGCCGCGGGTTTGTTGAGCTCCGTGGAGGCAAAATCTCTGAAGGCCCGCTGTTGTGCGGCTGTTTCCGCTTCTGCCGCTCTCCTCTTCGCCTCTTTCCACCGCTGACGTGCTCCGGGGGTATCGGGCTGTCCGTGTAGAGCGGCCCTCGCTTGGCGGCGCTCCCTCACCGCTTCCTCAACCTCGGGGTCGGCTGCCCAAGGCTTGGGGTCCGAACGGGCTCCCCTAGGGATGGACTTGGAGCTGGCGGCGAGAATGGCATCAGTCAGGTGTGATGCCAGCGCCTCAATGGGGAGCGCATCCAGGGGGGCGCCCGTTAGCGCCTCCTCGCAGTTTGCCGTGAAGGCGGGCCAGTCTGCCTTGTGGAAGGCCCATCGCGGTTTGCGGATCCTTCGCGGGCGGGAGCCGTCGACCACGGCGGTGACGACCTGTGGCAGGTGATCACTGCCCAGGTCTTCGCCAGTCGACCAGCTGCAGCGCCTCGCGAGGTCTCTGTGTGCCAGCGCGACGTCCGGTGCCGTCAGTCGTATGCGCTCCCCGTAGCCGGTGCAGGTAGGGGCACCCGAGTTGAGCGACGTCCATTCGTTTGAGGATGTCCAGTTATGGACCATGGTTCCCCACTCCGTCTGGGTCCAAACAATTAACATCCCAGTCGGGGTGGTGGCCATTTATGTCGCCGATGATGATTGTTTGGGCGTCCGTAGGGAAGTTGTCGGGCGTGAAGCGATCGACGCGTTCGTCATCATCCGAGTTCCGGATCGGGGGACGGTAGATGTTGATGATGTTGATGAATGACTCTCTGGGGGTTCGGCCCCGCGGTTTGGTGAATATGCGTACTGCACACCACTCGGTGGTTGTGTCGTTCGGCAGGAGAGGAGACGTCTCAATGGTGGTGTATGAGAGGCCGTCACGGACGAAGATTGCGACATCTCCGCCCTTAACGGGTCCGTCGGACCTCCTACCCCGCGCCCTCCTCCGGACCGCGGCGGTTTGGTACCCCGGTATGGTCAGCGGCTTGTTCGCCGGGAACTGCGCCTCCTGCACCGCCGCCACATCCACCCTCTTCTCAGAGAGCCAGCGCGAGAGTTCCGGGATCTTCTTTCGGAGGCCCTCCGCGTTCCATCCGCAAAGCAGTAGGCGGCTTCTGAGTTGGCGGTTGCGGCGGTACCGTCGGTTCTTCGCCCTCCGGCTACGACCGCCCCGGGGACCGTGTGCACCACGGTCTAGCCCCCCGCCGTTGGCGCTCACGGCGGGGAGGGAGTCGCTCATCTACCTAAGCGGGCCGGGGCCGCCGCGGCTGCCACACCGCACGGCACCCGGGCCCGCTGGTAGGGTTGGTGAAGATGGTGATGGTCGTGCTCGCATCTGCGGCTTGCCAGGCCGCATCGCGGGCGTCGGCCGATGGTGCAGCTGCTGGGACGACGAGCAGGTGGCGCGTCGGCCAGCGGCGTCCCGCCCTTGGGGGGCGAGTGTGGAGCCCGTTTGGTTTCCCGGGCGTTCGCCGCGCCCGGGCAGGGGCAGAGCCCCCAGCACCGTCCACCACTTGAAGGCGGGCTCCTCCAGACGGCGGTTCGGCGGGTCGCCGAGTAGGGAACCACCTTATATTCTACTACTTTCTTTGAGCTTTTTGGGTTCTTTGAACCTTGCCACTATGGCAAGGTCTAAGAAAAGAGCATTTGACGAAATGGTAGAAGTAGGAGGAGAGGAAGATTTTGGATTCTATGTAGTAGTGGAGCTAGAGGGTAGTATGGAGATGAAAAGGAAGGGATGGCCATGGGTGCAGACATGCCTGAGGGGTGTGTTTGGACAGGAGAAGGCGGAGAAGGTGAGCTTCACCAGGGAGGGACACCTACTGATCAAGACAAAGACAAAAAAACAGACAGGTAAAATACTAACAGCTAAGAGCTTTGACGGACAGAATGTGAAATGCTACCGACATGGCAAACTGAACAGAAGCAGGGGTTCTATCTATGCGCACGACCTGACAGATTTGAGTGAAGCTGAAATCCAGGGGTGGCTCTCAGACTTTGGAGTGGTTGAGGTGAAGAGAGTGGTCAGGGATGAGAAAGGTAGGAAGGTCCCCACTCCCTGCCTCATACTGACCTTTGAAAGACCAAGGGTCCCACAGGAACTTAAGCTGGATTACATCTCCTACAAGGTGCGAGAGTTTCTGCCAACACCCCAGCAGTGCTGGAACTGGGGTAAATTTGGCCACATTGCCACTGGATGTAAAGAAGGAAAAAAGTGCTTAAAGTGCGGGAAAGGTATGCATGAGGGTGAGTGTGAGGGATGGTGTGTTAACTGTGAGAGTGCCGGGAATGGCTGCAGGAGTAAGGAGTGTGAGAAATATAAGGAGGAGGAGGAGATCATGAGGATTCGAAAGGATAAGGATGTAAGCTACAGAGTCGCTAGACAGATGATGGAACAGAGAAGACCTTCACCAAAGGTGTCATACGCATCAGTGGCTGGCAGAGAGCAGGCACAGAGGGGGCCGCTGGCCCAACCAGACGCTGTAGGTGAGAGGCTGGCATCACTTGAACGCCAAATGGTCTTGATGATGGAAATGTTCAAAGATGGTTTCCAAAAGATGGTGCAGTGTGTGGCAGATATGAAGGGGAGAGAGACTAAGCAGGTGGGGGTTCCTCATGAGATAGTGGAGGAGGTCCCAGAACCCCAGTATGAGGTAGATGTGGAGGAAGTGGTAGAGGAACAGACAAGGGGAATGGGATTAGGTGAGAACACCCAGATAAAAGTAGGTTTAAGCAACACAACAGATGAAAGTACAAACAAAGTAACAGAGGAAAAGATGACAAAATGTTTGCATGTTCCCAGCAATGGCACTGGGTTCTGGAACTCAGCGAGAGGGCGTAGAAGTGGACGAGGGGGTGGCCACACCCCACCTCAATCATCACAGGAGAGTTCTTTCACATTGACAACCAGCTCCCAGTTTTTCTCAGCGAAAACACTGGAGGAATTAGAAAAAATGCAAGAGGAAGAAATATATAATACTTAAGTTAGCAACACCATGAAACTCAGACACTTACTAAAAACAGTATGACAGAATACAATTACACATTGTGGTGCCAGATGGCTTCTTTTATTTTGGCTTCTTTGCTAATAATTATGTGTATGGCTCTGCACTGCTCTGATTTGTTTAGATTGCTCAAGGTACTGACCCCACCAGCGGTCTGGTGTCATTCTGGTGTCAAAGGCAGCATGATTTCAATCAACATGCCAGAGCTTGAACAATCAGTCAGCGGCTGGAGTTGGTCAATGTCCTTTTCTTTTTCAGGTGTGAGGTTGATTATTTATTTTTTGCTCCTGCCTGGTCTTTGGTTTATTACAATAATTGTATGGCTACAGGCTTTGTTCATTTATTGCACAATCTTGGTCATGTTAATCAATTTCTGCTTCATTCTCAAAATGCACACTTCAATTATGCCCTGTTTTTTCTGCTTTGTTTGCGGGCCCCTCCACAAACAAGTGTCCATTGTATTGCTCATTGTGTGTTGCCAACCAGACATGCGCTTTGTGCATCATTTGATTCTATGGGTGTGGACACCACTGGTGCTCTATACATGCACTGGTGCTTGTATGCATGCACGGGTTGGTGCGCTGCTGAGCGGTGGTGGTGTGATGCATGTATGCATTGCAGCACTGTGGCGCGGTGGTGTTGCGGTGCATGTATGGGTGGAGTTGAGGCTGCTTTTCAGCGACGGCATGTTAGTAATCTTGCCAGCTTCGTGGCAAACGGCGGACCGTGTGACCTGGCTTACAGCTTTCTTTTTCTCGACTGCTCCCTTGTTTCGATCTTTTGCGTTATTGCCTGCTCCTTGGTTTGCAGCAATAACTCCGTGCCTACGGGCTTCGAATCTGCACGGCTCAAACACGATGTTTCTTATGTTTTTCTTTAAATCTCGGACAGTTTCCTCGTTTTTGCTATGTTTTTGCTGCTTCATCTGCGGTTGCCATCACAAACAAGCGTCATTCATCGCATCATTCTTCTCGCATCCAATATCAAGTGACTGTACTGCACATCGTATTCACAGAGTTTATAGGTATAGGACCTTGAGCTATGTTCGGTTGCCCTTGCGAGGGATAGGGTATGGGTATAGATACTGTATGTCTTGCGAGGCATGCAATGTCGGTACCAGTGCAGTCCCTGCGCATCGTTTGGTTTCTTGGGTACGGACACCATTGTTGTTCTGTGCTGCCTCCATGCATGCACGAGTTGGTGCGCTGCTGAGCGGTAGTGATGTGATGCGTGTGTGTGTTGCGGCGCTGCGGTGCGGTGGTGATGCGGTGCGTGTATGTGTAGAATCGTGGTTTCTTTTCGATGCCAGCATGTTTACAATCATGCGAGTTTCGGAGCTAACGGTGGACAGTGTGTCCTGGCCTACAGCCTTTTTTTCTCGACTGCTTCTTTGTTTCGTTCTTTTGCGTTATTGCCTGCTCCTTGGTTTGCAGCAATAACCGAGTGCCTACGGGCTTCGAACCTACACGGCTCAAACACGATGTTTCTTATGTTTTTCTTCAAATCTCGGACAGTTTCCTCGTTTTTGCTATGTTTTTGCTGCTTCATCTACGGTTGCCACCACAAACAAGCGTCAGTCATTTCGTGCCCAATATCAGATGGTGGTGCTGCACATTGTAATCATGGAGCCTTTGGGTATGGGACCTTGAGCTATGCTCCGGCGCCCTTGCAAGGGCTTGGATATAGGTATAGACACTGTATCCCTTGCGAGGCATGCAGTGTTGGTACCAATGCAATGTATGCCATCCCTGACATAGCTCAGGTCTTTGTTGATCAGGTCCTTGTGAGTATATGTGTCATGTATGTGTTAATATTGACACTAATGTTTCGCTCATATCAAGAGGACAACCCTGGCCCTCTTGTGTATGGCTTAACCTCAAATCTATTTGAAATAATCCTTTTCAGTGTCTTCAGGTACATCAAACCAATGCTTATTATGACAACACTGGGTATCACCAGTACTAACGGTATCTTCAGTACTAACCTCAGTTGGGCAGCGATAAAATCCTCAAAACGATCATTATGTAACCATTTCCAGAGCTTTCAGGTGTTTTTGTTGACACTCTGGAGTTTATCACTGCCAGCCAGTGATCCCCCATGCACCCCAGAGCCCCCCTGGCTGGGGGGTGTAGGATGCCTGACAGGAATGAAACCCTGGCAGAATTTGACCAGTGGCATATGGACCTCCGGTATTAACCGTTTCATGGCAGGTGCTGCCCTCAACAATTGGGGGCCTGAATCGATTGAGATGGACATATATATTTGTTGATACAATAATGAAACACGAAATACTACAGTGGAACTGTAGAGGGCTGATTGGGAAGTGGGCAGAGGTTAAACCAATGTTATTGTTCTTATCACCCATCATTGTCTGTCTCCAGGAAACACACTTTTTACATAATGATCCCTACAACTTCAACTTAAGAAATTACTCGTGTTATCATGAATATGCCGGTTCTTGAGTTCGGCAAGGCGGTGTTTCTATTTATATATCAAACAATATTACACATTACCTACTACCCATACATACGAACTTCCAAGCCGTAGCCTGTGTGGCTGAGATAAACAGAAAGGAAATTATTGTTTGCTCCTTATACTTACCGCCCAACTTACCTTTAATAAAAAGTGAACTGGACGAATTGTTGTCCCAGTTTCATCTACCATACATTATTTGCTCTGATGCCAACAGTAAAAATATGATATGGGGATCACCAAGAAATGATACAAAAGGAAATGTTTGGGAGACAATAATTAATGAACAAACACTACATGTTCTTAACAACGGCTGTCTCACTAGATTAGATGAATATTCAGGATCATTCTCTCACATTGATATATCAATATGTTCTAGTACATTGGCCCCACTGCTGGCATGGACTGTTGACAATGACTGCTGCAACAGTGACCACTTCCCAATCCACATTACATTTACACAAGATGTCCGAACAACCCATATACTACCAACGGTACAATATAATACCAATAAGGCTGACTGGATTAAATTTCAGGAGAAGTGTGATGTGCAAGCAGAATTGACAAACAAAGAAAATAGTTGCAAAGTTGTGTCAGAAATCATCATCAATGCGGCCGAACAGAGTACCCCCCATAAAAAAACAAACAACCAAATACAATTGTCCATGGTGGACCCCAGAATGTAGGAGGGCAGTGGCTGCCAGAAAACGTGCTTTGAATAGGTTTCGGAGAAATCGACAAAATATAACTTTATTGTGGGAATATAAACATCTCAAAGCTATGGCACGCCGAATCATCCGTCAAGCGAAGAAGAAAAGTTGGGAAACTTTGCTGTGTACATTTACGGTGAGGACCCCACTAACCCGAATTTGGAGCTTAATAAAGTGTTTCTCAGGAAAACGATATCAACCACAGGCACCAATCATCCTGAAAGAAAATAATGTTATCATTTCTGACCTTCATGAGGTCGGAAATTTATTGGGTCTGTATTACTCTGATGTTTCCTCCTCTGACAACTACAGCTTATTTTTCAGGCAACAACTACAAAAAATAAACAACATGAATTACAGTTCTGACAACACAGAAATATATAACTCCAGGTTCACCGCTGGAGAACTGAACAAAGCGATTTTGGCGACTGGTTCGACCTCAGTTGGGCCAGACGGGATTCATTATGATTTCCTGAAACACTTGCCGCCAGCTTTTATGCGAAAGTTACTGGATTTTTTCAATTTGATATGGGAGAACGATTATTATCCCCCGGAGTGGCGCCACTCCTTTATAGTGCCTATACTCAAGGCCGGCAAATTGGCCTCTTCTGCGAACTCCTACAGACCAATTCAATTGACCTCCTGTTTAGCGAAGACCTATGAACGAATGATTACTAAAAGAATAATGTGGTATATAGAGAAAAATGAAATGTTATGCAAGGTACAATGTGGATTCAGGAAGAACAGAAGCACTATTGATCACCTTGTTAGACTTGAGTCGGATGTTAGAAAGAGTTTTTCGAGAGGAAATGTACTGTTGCAATCTTCCTGGACGTAAAGTCAGCATATAATATGGTAAATAAAAAACTTCTTCTTAACAAACTTTTCAATCTGGGTTTCAGAGGACATTTCATGAGCTTCGTTGAGGGATACCTGAGTAATCGTACCTTCCAGGTGAAGACTCGGATACTCTCTGACAGTTTTGCACAAGAAAACGGTGTGGTCCAGGGTGGTGTTATTTCGCCCCTATTGTTCTTGTGTATGATTAACAACGTTTTTGACAGCCTTCCGGAACGTGTATCCAGCGCCCTGTATGCGGATGACTGTTCCTTGTGTACCTCCCATGACAATGTTAATGAAGTGGTGTCCTTGCTGCAATATGCGGTCACTGGGGTTTCAAAATGGGCTAATAACAACGGGTTTACCTTTTCAGCTGAAAAATCGCAGGTCATCATATTTAAACGGAGAATGCGGCACAATTATTATGGGCCGCACAACTGTATAAAATTGGGGAACAACATGGTGCCTTTTGTTTCAGAAGCCAAGTTTTTGGGTATCATTCTGGACGAAAGATTGACACTGCAAAGCCACGTACGCTACATAAGGGCCAGAGCTGAAAAAAGAATTTCTGTTTTGAAATGTATATCTGCGCCAGGTTTTGGAGCAGATCGGAAGACCCTGATTCGTATTTATTCTGCACTAATAAGGCCGATTCTGGAATATGGGTGTCAAATATTTGATGGAGCAACTAACAAAATTACTCAGTCTTTAGAATGTGTTCAAAATTCCAGCATCCGCATAGCCTTGGGAGCGCTTCGAACAACTCCTGTTAAGGCAATGCTGGTTGAGGCTAACATACCCTCTTTGCAGCATCGACGCTTCTACCTGACGGCAAGGTACGGTCTAAAGGTGATATCAGATACGGATCATCCGTGTTATGCTCATCTCACGACACTAGCCTCCCTCGAACATCTAGGTGAGAGACGTCTTCAACTTCTATGTGGTCCCCCAGTTTCATGTAGACTGAAACGCATCCTTGAACTGTTCGAATTTGAGATGCCCGGTAACTTTGGAATCACAGAAGAAGAAACGGCGCCTTGGGATCTGATTCCCATTGAGACTCACAAGCTTGTAAGTGTTAAAAAACAAAATGTCTCTCCAGTGGAGATCCACGAAAAATTCATAGATCTCCTTTTCAAATTTATAGACTTTAAATTCATATACACTGATGGGTCGAAAATGAGTGGAAAAACAGGCTGTGCTGTCTATTTTGGATCTGGGGCGATCGAGGAAAGAATAACTGATGACGTGACAATTTGTACTGCGGAGCTGCATGCTATAATGAGATGTTTAGAATTTATTAAATCTAGAAACATGCAGAAAGTGATAATCTGTGTAGATTCACTTTCAGCTATGCAAAAAGTATAAACCCAGAGGACACGTCGCCAATCTCGGGTAAAATCCGTCAACTTCACCACGACCTGATTCTGGACGGCTTTGAGATCAAGATGATCAGGATACCCAGCCATCAAGGTATTCCGGGCAATGACATGGCAGACAAAAAAGCCAAATTGTCTCTGCAATATGACCATGTAACAGAGGTAAAGGTTCATTATTCTGAATACTACAGTTTGCTTAAAAGATGTATGGACAAATATATTAACAAAGAATGGCAACAGTATAACCCAACGACTAACCTCAAAATTATTAAAAAACAGACTGGGGAGTGGCAGTCCTCGTACCGAACAAACAGACGCGAGGAAGTGATTCTTGCTCGGCTAAGACTGGGACACACCAGACTTACCCACAGTTATATATTGGACAGAGACAGTCCCCCAGTGTGTGATGAATGTGACGAAAGATTGACAATGGAACACATCCTAATGCTCTGCCCGAAGTTCGATGATCAAAGACGAAAACTAGAAAGAGTGTGTTCAGTGTCAGCGAACCATTTCTCTATTGGATCATTATTAGGGGATAACGAGAAAATATTTGATCACTTCCTGCTGTTTCTTAAAGAATGTGACCTGTACAGACGTATCTAACATGTTATGTTTGACTAAGTTTCTGATAATTTAAAAAGTGATTGAAAATGTTCAAACTATCATGTGATGTGTTGACTCCCTATTGACTGGCCACAGCGGGCCACCCCCCATCCCCTTTTGGTGCTTTCAGGATACAGACACCTGAACCCCAGAGGTTGTGTGTCTCAACCCACAAACAAACACATAGAGGTTAAATTCTTGTGAATGATAGGTGTATTGCTTTGTAGTGCTTAGGACGGTTGAAGGGAACATGAGTTACAGATAAAACAAATGTAAGATAAATTTGATATTGCACCAAATTTATGTTTATCTAATTGGCTTATGTAGACATAGCATTCATGAGCCCTATCGTAGGAGTTTGATTGTTTCATTATGCCTTTTCTTAATGGCCCTGGCTTTTTTGTTCTCATGTTTGTTTTAAAGAAGGTACATTTTTGTGTCTTGTTACGTTTAAAGCATTTTGAAATATTGTTTAAACTCACTCTCAGCATCACTGCTGAATCACTGCCGTGTGTAACAGTTCCTAGTCCCCAGTTTGCAAAGTATGGC
The DNA here is from genome assembly GCA_034440635.1 of Lepas anatifera. Taxonomy (NCBI): domain Eukaryota; kingdom Metazoa; phylum Arthropoda; class Thecostraca; family Lepadidae; genus Lepas; species Lepas anatifera. Next base: position 1,161,231 of record JAOTON010001929.1, on the reverse strand, counting down.
ACTTTTGATGAGATCTCATCAGTCTGAGTGCCCTTTGAGACAGGAGCGAATGGTGAAAATTTTACCACCTTGGTGCGAATTTGTGAGTCTGGTGTGAGGAAGGCAACACTAAAAATCAACAAAATCATGTGGGAGAAGTGAAAAACTGAATTCTTCAACCATGGGTGTGTTTTCCTCCCTGTTATATTGCGGATTGGTGCAAATTTTTGGTGACTGGCAGTGCGAATTGGTGTGATAATTATGGGTGGCTGGTGCGACTTGTCTGGCCTGCTGCTATACTTTGCAGACTGGCCTAGTCCTATGTTCTTGGGCAGGAATAGAAAACAGGGATGTGCCTACTTAAAATATTTTGACTAATTATGTTTTGGTGCTTTGTGTCATGGGCACAAACTATCTCATATTTTTTACCATGACCTCTGAACAGTGAACTGAACTGCTTCATATTATTATGTTCATGCGCAATGTTTGTCTTAAACAATGCACCCTTTTGGACAGCATATGGAGAGAATTTTGAATATTTCAAGTTTGATATCCAGCACTGGCTATCTTATAAGAAATTTCGGTTTAAAATATCTGAGTGACTCGGATCTTGGAACTCTGGCCTCAAACTCTGGCAACGTGAAAAGCTGTGATAGCTGCTGAAGAATGTGTTATGTCTTATGCTTGCTTTCTTTTTAATACATGTCTTTTGCTTTTCCAGTAATGTAACATCAGGTGTCATTAGAAGACTACAGCAAGATCTACATCAAGACCTCAGGATGTACATCCTATCACAAACCAGGGGATAACTTTTTAACACCAGTCAATGAAGGGGCTTGGAGCTGATCAAACACTGGACTAGAAGACACATCTTATTTTCTTGCCAGTTATGAGTGAGAAGAGAGATCTCCTTCTCTGTGGCCTGCCATCAGGGCTACCCATTAGTGTATGTGTGGCTACTGAGCTGGGAACCTACTCGCCCAATCTATAGATTTCTGAGTTCTTAGTCTTACACCGCAATGTGGTTAGCTTCTGGTGCCGATGACAGCAAAACAGCTTGCTTGCCAAATGTAGATGTCGCCACGCAAGCTGTTTTGCTGTCATCGACACCAGAAGCTAGCTTGCTTGCCAAATGTAGATGTCGCCACACCCACATATAGCCAAAGAAGCTGAAGTGCCCTTAAACACCTAGATGTCGCCACAGCGTACTCTCAGTGGCGGCATCTACATTTTCATAGGTAGTGCCATCGGACCCACTTTGGTATTGCACAGTCTAATTCCAAAGTGTTCTTCGTCCGTGTTTGAATATCGATGTTCCCTGGAATCTGACTGCGGCAGTAAAATTAACGCTTTAACCGTAAATGGCCTGGCTCGATTCGTATTTCATTGAGCAGCCGCATCTCGTTTTTCAATAATTAGCCGCAACTTTGACTCGAATTTTAAGTAGGTTATTTTCTTTCACGCGCGTGCTGTGGTTTTGCTACATTTAGAACAGCGTCCTAACCTGCTGCTGCTGGCGAGACCGCCTATAAGGCGGTCACATTTGTAAGTTGCTTAATCCTCTCAGCGATGTTGAGTGGGCACATTGTTCTTCGTCCGTGTTTGAATATCGATGTTCCCTGGAAACTGACTGCGGCAGTAAAATCAACACTTTAGCCGTAAATGGCCTGGCTCGATTCGTATTTCATTGAGCAGCCGCATCTCGCTTTTCAGTAATTAGCCGCAACATTGACTCGAATTTTAAGTAGGTTATTTTCTTTCACGCGCGTGACGTGCTTTTACTGCATTTAGAACAGCGTCCTAACCTGCTGCTGCTGGCGAGACCGCCTACAAGGCGGTCGTATTTGTAAGTTGCTTAAACCTCTCAGCGATGTTGAGTGGGCACATTGTCAAAATATGCTTTTGTTACGATTCAGAGCTTCTTTATAGCTCTTAAATTTTCTGGTTTCCAATCTGTTTACGTGGCATATGTTCCCTGACGTTGCAGTGTGTGTTATCTTCATCGATGAGAATGATACATGTCAGTGCGTGGCGGCCTGGTAAATGGTATTTTGCAAGTAATGTGTGGCCTGGATTTTTATCCAACATGGATTTTCATGCGTTTTTCCTCTTCTGCTATTTAACCTCCTTTTGCACTTTTGTTTCACAGGACAAAGGAGAAGTGCATGTACCGTGTTTGTCGCTCCTTAGCACGAAAATTTGAAAGAGAAAAATACATCTAGCACGAAAATTACATATAGTGTTGGAAACATAGCTTTTCAAGCTACAACTAAATATAAGTGAATATTTGCGCTGGACATGGCTGGAAGTCTCTTCTCGATCCAGGGGGTCCTGGGTAGGTTAACGTTTGTACGGCCATACAAGCCCTATACAAAGCCTATGGGAGACCCAAATTCCAAGGTGTCCTGACTTCCCAACCCCCGCGGGATTTCCACCCATGGCGCTGGAATATAAAGCTAACAATGTCCCTGATCCAGAAACGCAATCACGTTGTATTTACACTTTCTCCACACTGCCTAGACGTGCCACGTACTAATCTGACGGAGCAAATTACGATAACCTGAATGGAAAGAAAGTATATGTGTAAATAAGATGTTTCTGATAACCAGGGCTGCCAAGTCACACAGTGAGACGCCAGGTTTTGCGTCGAGTGAATGAAATAAGCTGACGCTCCAAGCGGAAAAGGGGGCGATGCGCTGGGGCGGTTCTAGCCGGAACCTGGGTGCAGGGTAAAAGGGATGAGTTCTCAATCGGGGGGGGGGGCATATACTCCGTTTACCGCAGGGGCGTAGCCAGGATTTCGCTCAGGAAGGGGTGGCACCTCGAAAAGGGCCCCTGCGACAGCCCCAAAATGGCCCTGATGGGTAAAAAGGGCCCTCCTTGTTACTGAATAGAGTGCTGAACAGGGCCCTGTCTGGTATAAAGTGCCAAATTTGGCCACAGAGCATGGTGCAGACGAGCCGCCCATCGCACGGATCGTGTCCTCAGGGGCCCTTCGGGCCCTCAGGGAGGGGCGGCTGTCCCTTCCTCCCCCCCTTGGCTACGCCCCTAGGTTACCCTGTTTGCAGGGGAGGGGAAGATAAACATTAAAAGAGCATCAGTTGCATTTTAGGGAACCAAGAGGATAGGCGTATCCAGGATTGCCAAAAGAGGGAGGAGGGCACTTCCCCGAGGGACGCCACTTTTGACCTGTCAAAACCTAACCGGTGGGCGCAAAATCCTACCGGGGGCGCTTATTTTCGCATTCGAGGAGGGGGTGGTGGGAAGTGGAATTTTAGGGGGTGCCATCGACCTTTCAGGGGGCGCCATGACCATTTCAGTGGGCACCGAGGGTTAATCGAAAGGAGGGCACTTGCACCTCTGCCCCCTGGATCCGCTTATGGGGAGCCAAGAACCGTTTTTGGAGCCCAAGAATCAATTGGGGGAGCCAAGATTAGTTTGAGAGGATCTTTCCCCTTTGATCTATCAGATGCATCCATGGTGGACCTCCCCTTTGCACCTCGGCAGCCTGGACACTTGCTGAGCTGAAATAATGTTGATGAAAATTGAAAAACTGGCATCTCTAGCTGGTTGCAACAGCTGTCACTAGCTTCTGTGTTTGCGTTCGTAACTCTGTGTCTCATTTTAAATCAATTTGAACGTGAAGCTTGCAACCAAATGCTAAATCAAAAAAATTTAGCGAGATCTTTATTATATTTTTTCCTCCAATTTTGTTCTATATGTATTGAAAAAAAACATAGATAACAATTGTTTCGGCACATCATCCCATACACCGAATGTACTCATTTATCCAGTTTCTAGCAGGAGATGGACAACTGGAAAAACTACACTTGAAGCAGACTACAAGTACCTATTAGTGGATCTGGTATAAAAATAAAAAAATTGAGCATGAGCGTCACTACTTGCATTCCTTTTATTCTCCTATATTATGCTATTGCGCAAGTCAAACGACCAAAAGAGAAATATACATGTTTTTAGTCTCGGAACACTTTACAACTATACACACACTGCAAGCGCACTTCATTCTGTCCATCACTATCTGTTAGATTCTGGCGCAAAGCTCGCGAAAGCTCATAGCACTGAGCCCACTAGCGCCACCAGACGGGAAACGCCCAGCAAAAACTCCAGTTTCTAGTGCCGACCAAGAAGAATAATAAAGATAAAAAACAAGTGTGCGCCACTAGTGTCTGAAGAAAAATGCAACCGAGCAGAAGCACAAGCTTTAGTAGCCTGAAGGCTAAAAAGTATTAAAAACCATATGATGATTCAGTAAATTTTTTCTTTATTTTCTTCCTAAACGTGATGATGATTATTTTCTTCCTAAACTATTTGTCTTTAGTTCGCCGTCTACGGCTGCTATAAATTTTTGTCTATTAAAAGCAAATATTGTTGTTGGTATTGATAATTTTAAAATTTGATTTGTGTAAAATAATTTAAAGCCGTTTTAACGCGAATCAAAGAAGACTATTTTTGCTACTAGCTTTGCTTGTTAACAGACCTTCACACAAAATTGCAAAGCTCCCCGAGTCTTTTTTACCCCGGAACAGTGATCCATGTTGCAGGGTTTATACAGTTAAAACACAGTTAACCCTATTTCCGTCAGGCTCCCGGCTACCCCTATTTCCGGCAGGGGGGGGCAATATCGGCCCCCCTAAGATCTCGTAATCTAACCGGCCGATTTTGAAAATTCAAAGTGCTATAGATTCCCCTGACGCTAAACTTTATTTTGAAAAAGAAAATTTCAAAATTTTGATTTTTAAGGAGAAAGTCGTGCAAAATATACAATTTTTGTGTATTTTTAGATTTTCCATAACCCTTGTCTCTGTTGTACGATTTTCACAAAACTAGTTCAGATTTACAAATAATTGACCCAAAATTGTCATATACTCGAGTTACGCAAAAATTCGAAATTCAATGGCAGTTCCAGGACCAGGACTATGAGGGGAAATATATACAACCTAAAAAGTTTTTGTTACGCGGATTAGAAGCCGTGATATACTGCTTGGCATCTTTGACACATAAATAAATGAAAAAAAGTGAAAAACTCATCAGGGGCGGATGCAGTAAGGTAAAACAGTGGGGTAAAATACATCCCAACAATATGCGAGTGGTATGCATGAGTATATTAGTCCCTCGACTAGTTGAAATTTATTTCTGATAATTTTTACCCTCCCATGGCAGCTCTGGGAAAGGGGGTGACATAGGCGGATCAAGGACTCTCGTCGTGGGGGGGGCGGGTGGGGGTGATTGGAAACACATTTTTAATATACAACGATATTGAGTCGCGGCGGTGATACTGGCTGGGAATATGCATTTTGAAAATGTGTAGTGACTGGACACGCCTCTGGTAATCTAGAATTTGGTTATAACTATTTTGAATTTTCATATACCCAATTGTATTCGCCCTGGCACGGCTGTAAGCAGTCTTCTCACTTACTAACGTTTAGTCCTTCTTGATAACATTCCCCCCCATTTTGAACTGCTGTAACCGCCCCTGATGAATACAAATAGTGACAATTGTGAATGCACTATCATCTCACATAAAAAATGATATAATAAAACCATATAACTGGTATCAGGATCAGCAGAGACGGCTTCCTTTTACAAAGAACCCATCGCATACGATAATACTTGGTTTGTGGATAGAACCTCCCCAAAAAACCCAGCCATAGCTCCGCCCCTGGTAAATATATAATATTGACAATTTCAGAAAACCTGCCTGTACTAGTTTTAGGAAAAGTCAGAAAGTTTCAAAGTTCTATCGCAAGCCGTTTCGGAGATATTCTTGAAAAACCTTAGGGGGGGCAATATTAGCCCCCCTGCCGGAAATAGGGTTAAAGCAGCCAAACAGCATTCATAGGCGGATCCAGGGGGCAAGGGGGCACGTGCCCCCCCGATCGACCCTCGGCGCCCCCCTGAAAGGTCGATGGCGCCCCCTGAAATGTCGCTTCCCACCCCCCCCAGGATGCGAAAGTCGGCGCCCACCGATAGGATTTGGCGCCCACCTGATAGCTTTTGCCGGTCATAAGTGGCGCCCTCCTGGTCCGGATGGCGCCCCTTCCGGTCCGGATGGCGCCCCCGGGAAGGTGCCCCCCTCGATCGGCAATCCTGGATCCGCCTATGACAGCATTAGAGGCATTGATATGTGATTCAAGAAAGCTATAATGGATATCAAATGAACGTAAGAGTTTTTTCTCAAATAATCTATGTATATCTGCAAAATTTTGTTTGACCATTGGTCTCGGGGTGGTGAGGAGATATGCTACTCCGAGTCTCGATTAACATTGGGAAACGCAGTGCAAATTCTCGTTATGCTCATCGAGAGCCCATCAGATCTAGACCAACGCAATTTTACTACAGTTGCTGGCAAGGCTTTGGCTATGGGCGCTCGAAATTTCGACGTCGTACTAGTATTTAATAACCATGCCACGAATTGACGTGTTTCTTACAGCTTTATTGCGATACAATAATTAAGCACGGTTATGGTTATTGAAATATGCTTCAAAAATGCTCAAGGAGTAGGGCAATAAAACTCATAGGCTGCTCTTCATTATATATTTAACCCTGCAGAGTTGTTTTAAACCCTGGCATTGACACAAAAAGCGGGGGGACGGGGGGACGTCCTGTTGGTCAACCAGGGGGACATCCCCCCGTTAATTTTTTGAGTTCATCGTCATGAATACTGTCAGGTGCCGAACATGCTCAAAATTCACCTCCCCTGGCTCAGCACCAGCCCGGGCCTGCCCCCCCTGCGAAATTCCGTGGCGGCGCGCCTCACAACTGGCCTGTGGGTTAACCAATGTCATCCCCAGCTTATCTCACATTACGGAACTGAGTGCAATTTGTGGTCATGCTCCTCAAAACCTATGGGCTCTTGACCAGGGTGTGTTAACTCAAACTGGGTGCAAAGCTTTAGCTACGTCCACAGCAATATTTCAAGCCTTGACACGTCTTTATTAACCCATTAACTATGTTGCAGGTTGGCGTGTTTACTACAGTTTTAATACGGCAAAATCTTGAAACAGGGATAGGGTATAAAAATACGCTTCACAACTATTCAAACGGTAGACAGAAGCCGGAGGCTGTTCTTTATTATCGAATCTAATCTTATAGCGTTTTGTTGCGCCCTTAGCTTCTGGGAGCGGAAGAAAGGGGGGAGAGGCACCGCCACCTTATTTAATATCACGAGCATTAGTGTAACGTGTGGCCACGGTAGGGATAAATATAAGTTTAAGCGACGCAGACCCGATTTTTGGGGAAGGGGCCAAACCCATGCCTGTCTCTCTCCTCCTTGGGGGGGGGTGGCAGCGAAAATTTTTGCTCTACAGACCTAGTGTAAACACCTTTTTCCAGTGCTCGACAAACCTAGTATAAGCTACATCTCCGAGTACATGACCGCTCTCGGGGGGGAGGGGTGGGAGCGAAGATTACTTTGCTCTGCAGGCCTAGTGTAAACCTTTTTTTCCAAAACTTCTCCGGCGTTTGGGGGGCAAAATATCCGGAAATCAACTACACGCAAGACTGAGAACAGGCACACTCCCCTAAACTCTTACCAATACCAGGTTCAAAAAGTACATTCACCTTCATGCCCATGCGGCTCTCCCGAAGAAACCTCCCGACATTTCCTAATGCACTGTCCATTATACAATGAAAAAAGACAACAACTCTTCGCAATCGTTCGAAACATCCTACATAGATATATCCTGCCAATTAACTTAAACACTGAGAAAATCCTCATACACGGCCAAACACTAAGCAACGAGGAAGGCAGGGCAGTGGCCAACAGTGTGCAAAATTATATCGTGGCGGCCCTGGCAGCTCGGGGTGCGGCGGGCGGGCGGGCTGCGGCGCGGGTGTAGGCTGACGTTGGGTAAGCGCGTGACGCGGGACTTATTGTGTAGTATCATGTAAACCCAATTGCAGGAGAGGCGCCACGACTTAAGCTTTGTGCTTCTGCGCCAATCCTGCCTTACATTGTTGTGCTCTTTTGTGTGTATGAATAAGAAATAAAATACATACATACATACATACTCTAGCGCTTTGGAAGCCATGGCCGGAATGCCCCCCCGCGCCTCCAATGAGTGGAAGAAAGTGCAGAGCGTTTTGGCTACGTCCATTGAAAATTTGAAGCATTTACGTGTCTCTATTAACCCAGAAACAGTGGCGGATTCAGGACAACATTTCGAGGTGGGGGTGGACTAGAGGGCTCGAGCCCCTCCCCACCACTCGGAACAGCCTCCGCCTATGCATTAACTATAAGCACTCTGAAATTTCGGGGTTTGAGCTCGCCTAGTCCCCCCTTTGTATCTGCCAATGCCAGGAAACGGTGTTCCAAGTTAGCGTGGTTGATTATATTTTATTACGGTAAACTAATGAAGCGAGGCAATGGGTACTAAGATAGGCTTGAAGAATGTTGAGACCATAGCTATATGAAGCCAAAAGCTGTTTTTCATTAATTATTAATCCAAGTTGCGTTTGCTTCACCCCTCTTCCTCGGGGGGAGGGGGAGGACTTATGGTACCCTTCACCCCCATCACCTTACTCAACACTACGAAACTAGTTGCCGCTGGTAACCTTGCTCAGTACGGATGGAACCAATTGAATACGTGAGAAAAATTAATTGTGAGCCCATGATTCCATACGGGAAGATGTTGCCAATATCCCTGTCGACAGTGGTGAATCCATAGGGGCTTGGGGGAGGGGGCTCAAGCCCCCTCCCGAAATGTCCGAGCTCCTATACTTAATACATAGGCGAGGGGCTACCCGAGGTACTGGCGGGTGAGGCTCGGGCCCACTAGCCTTCCCCCACCCGATGATTTTCTTGATCCGCCACTGCCTGTCGATGGGCAAGTAACATTAATGTACCGAAATTGATTGCTACCAATGGTTCAGCGCAGCTCACCCGAGGCTTGGATGCTAGCACTTGACAGCGGCTTCAGCTAGAAGCAACGCACGGTTGCAATTGCGCCGGCAGGCCTGTCAATACTTTCCTTTCCACCCCCTCCCTCCGTCTCGTCACCACCGCTGTCGCCCGGCACGCTGCCGACGCATGCTGGGTGCACGCCTGCACAGCCGCCGCCCTGGTGGCGGTGGGGGAAAGCTCATTTAAGACTGCCGGCGTTTCAATCGTCTCAAATGCAGTATCAAATGGTCGCAATTGGCCCATTGTTAGTGCACGCGTTTGAAACATTTGCGACTGAATTGATACTGCCTCCCATACCTTCAGCATGGATTTGAGACAATTTGAGACCTCGAATTGAGAGAAGTATGTGCCAAATGCAGCGCGCCCCGTCTGTACCATATCAAATCGTTCCATCAATAATCCAAGATTGTCTTGATTAGCCAGGTTGGCGTATACAGAGGGTGTGATATCTAAGAATTTCTAATGGGGCTGTATATTACATCAAAACAAACTTCTCTCAGGTACGATAAAACCTTCCCAATATCCACGACTGCGTCATTACCTAGGATCTGTCCCAGCGGAACCGGTGGGAAGAAACGCCGCTGACTTTGACTCAGCTGGTCGCAGCTGTCAGTAACAGATAAAACATGCTGCACAGTGAGGCGGCTGCCACATTGAGGGCATGTAATAGGTGCGGCGCTGTTCAGATAATGGGCGTGTGTCGCATAACAGTGTCTGATGCGAAGCCTAGTGAGGCTCACCTCCTCCGTTCTGCTTCGCCTGCTGCTTGATTCCCAGGGGTTTAATCGATGGCCGCAAATATTTCGAAAAACAATCTGGTTCTGCAGTCCACCTTGCAGATGTCGGAAAAATAATTTGGTTCCCCAACGCAGACTAATTGATGGCCCAAGATGAGAGGAACGTTTCCCAGAGGCAATCATCTGGCAATTATAGCGTGTGGAGCATAAGCCTGAGGACATAGGCTTTATTTGTCACATTCAAGTAATAAAAGTTTAGTATTTATTAGGGGTATTGTTCAAAATTTGTTTAAATGGTCCTCAGGCCATGATATTTTTTGAGGTGAAAATAATCTAAAATTGTTTAACATTTTTCAATTATTTGGGGTCAAAATATTTTTCTCTATATAAATATTCTTAAGTAACATAGTACACTGATTCCTACGAACAAAATAAATTTAAAATATGTTGGTCATTTAAAAAGTTATGGGCATATAAATGTTTGACACACTCGTAAATGCCTTCATGTATAACCCAATATCTCTCGTAGTTTAAGCTCAATTCCTTTCAAAATTTGTATTGATATGTTTTTTGACATTTTCGTTCAAAATCTGTGCATGAAATCTAAATTTGATCTGAAATTTAAAAATTAAAAAACAATTGGACCATATTTTTTCAAAATTTAGTTCTGATCCAAGAATTTCAAAGGCAGTCTAAACCAAATTCAAACACCAAAACAACTTCAAATTCCCCAATAATTCTAAAAATTATACATAGATAAAATGTGTCGTCCCGAAAAGAGTAAGAGAGAATCATTAATTTCTTTAAAACATATGGTTAAATTGCAAAGTTCAGTTTATTTTTCCAAATCATAGAACTAAACTGGCTGGATTAAAAGTTTTTAAGTTTCAGCTTGATGATAAATGGTGAGTGAAAGACCACAGAAAATTTTAATATACAGTCACTTTCCACCCACAGCATGAGATGCTGACTGTAAGTTACAAATGTGCCCATTGAAACACTTGACACGCGCCCCGCTGGGGGACGAAATTCACCCCCCCATCCTGGTTTTCCCCGGATAGCTAAAAAAAACGAAGAGACGCAGAACAACGAAACTTACAGTACATTATCCCTGATTAATTTGACACATCTGACCAAATTTCTAAGTTAAGGTCAATTCAGGTCAAGGAGCTATTTAAGGTCAAGTGACACGACCTCAAAACCTAAAATCACGAGTTTGAAGCGGCGCCCAGGAAACATCAGCGAACCGATCAGTTTGAAACTTCCACAATATGATAAGGTCACTAGGGTCTATAAATGTGTTATCTCGGAATTTTGATATTGTTGACCTAAGGTGGGGTCAATTTTTGGTCACCCCATTATAAGTCTATGGTGAAAAATAGGATGGGCTCGTTTTCAGTAAATACTGGATAGATAAAGCTGAAAATTCTCAAACCGTGTATTCTTACCGCGATCTTGACCATAAAGGTAAGTTTTTCAGCATCTCACCTCTCAAAGGTCATGTCAGGTCACGGGAGCATAGAGTGATTGTTTTGCCAATAACTTCTCACTGAATTGAGATAAAACTCCCATTTTGCTTGAATTGTGCTTATATTTTCACGGGGAGTCGATTGATATGCAACATGATCATATCAGGTCACTTTGTGACCCTGACCTAGCTCAAGGTCAGGTCATTTTCACTATTTGACCTAGCAAGGTAGTATTATAAATCATTAGATTTGCCGCAATGAGAGGAATCCAATGATGCATAAAAATTTGCTCTAGCTCCCCTGTGGGCAGATCTAGAGAGAGAAACGTACACTGCCCTGTAGTAAGCCTATGGAAACTTCTTTGACCTATGCTGACCTGAATATTGACCTGAAATACAAATTATCGTATACAATATCTTCGTCTTGTGAAGAGCTTTCGAACACCGCCCGTAATTTTCATTTAGCTTTCTTGGGGAATGAGATACGGAGGGGGGCGAAAAACGCCCCCCCAGCGGGGCGCGTAATGCCAGGGACCCTAGCTGGGCGAGTGTTAAGCTATCAAAGCAAACTTGAGTTTTACTTGCAAAAAGGTAGGTAGGTACCTAAAGTAATGCATGCTTACCTTGAGATGTTACCAAATGTCTAATAGGTAAATCATTTGATCATGCTCCCCCTGTCACCAATTTTGAGCATTGGTCAATCAATACCCTGCTGAAAGTCTACTCTAGGCTCACTTTTTAAGTGTTCTGGAAAAATAGCAGGAATTATATGAAACCATTATGGACCGAGTGCCGCGCGTGGGCGCACCAAGTATGCGCCCCCAACGAGTTCCTGCTTCCTTACTCTATTACTACCAAGGCCATAATAATAATTCTTCACTGCGAGGTTCAAATCCCCAAACAAAGCAATAGAGTCCACAAATCCACATCCTAAGCAACTATGTAGACGAGTCCGGCGCACTTTTTGCATTGGCTCTATAACAATTTGCAACGCGTGCGCCAGCTTGTCAGCCGAGGTCCAGCTTACCCCAACTCTTCCACCGCGGTGCGAACGGATTGCCTGATTGGGTGAACGGCTCACCAGCCTACCCCAGATGGACCGCCGTCGAACATTTCTCCGGCTTCTGATTCATTTAAAATGGATGAAAAGTTTTTTTGCTAGTGCTAGCGCCAGTGAAAATAATGAAGCAGAAGGACTACAGATATGTGAATTCACGCGATGTTCAAATAGTCAACTGCTCAAATAGTCTGCATTTTAATTCGACCTCAAGAACAAAGAGTCAATGCTAGAACGTCCCCATGAATAACCATCTAAACGTCCAAAGGTCAAATAGTCCACAAAGTCGGAAAATCCACAGCTCAAAAGTACCACATAAGGAAAAGTAAGAAATAATGTTCACATGTCAGAAGACCAGAAATACTGCAGTAGAGGAAGAAAGAAAATGCTTAGACTCCCCGGCAGCTGAAGATCTTCCCCAACTATGCTGGCACGTTCGGACTTTTTCTGACCTCTGTGCATGGAGTGGAATGGAAAACATCAATAATGTATTGACATGAGTCAAGAAGCAGAGGTTCAAAATTATAATAGATTGATATTATATCACATGCATCAGACAGTTTTTCAGACACTCTCCCCTCCTGAAGTCTTCGGTTGTGTCACCATGCATGAAGTCCAACGGGAGGGCTCGGATTTCCCGAAATAAAAACCCAGCCGGATGTGGCAGGATTTTAGGGTAATAAGGAATGGCTGAAAGTCAGGCCTATGTCAGCGGGATTCTGTAGGGGAAGCGTGCGCGCAACTATGAGATGGACGGGTGAACGGTTGGCATGAGCCGGTGTCGCAAATAGGCAAAAAACAATGCATGCATGACCTTCTCGGCTGGTCTTTGTTTCGCTAGTCTGTGACAGTTAGTAGCAGGGGCGTGGATTTCCAAAATCCACGCCCCAAATCCGAAAAAAATTGGGGTGAGCAAATTTGAAAGAATTTTGAAAATGCCAATGATCATCACGAAAAACAAAAAGCATGATAGCTATGATCGTTCTGGCCCTCACACAGGCCTGCTGAAGCAAATAAAACCAGTTTAAAGTCCAAAAAAGGTAAATGATTACATTTTTATAAAATATTAACACTAGCTCAACCTTTCATTGGGGTGCCTCGGCACCCCCAAAGAGAAAAATCCACACCCCTGGTTAGTACCAAAATTATGGGCAAGACAAATGTGACCTTTACATGCTGCACACCAGAGCTGCAAAAAATCTCAAATCTGTCGGGCACTTTCGAAAAAACCTCCAAATCTGTCGGGTGGTTAGGATAGGACTATTAAAATTGTCTAAAACCCATTCAATTGGTAAAATGTTCCTACTCTTTTTCCACATTCTTAATAGAAAATACTAAAATTAGCATAAAAAACTTCAAGTTTGGCACCAATGGATATCATTATCCTTATTTTTGTGCTCTGATCCTTATATGTGTGATATCCTTATTTTTCGTGCTCTGAAGCCGCCTATGGAAAATCTAAGTGGAATGGCACAAGTCTATTAATTTTCAAAACTCTAGAACTGAGACTGTTCTTCGGGTTTTCAATTATCAGACACGCTCAGGAAATTAAGGTTATCGGCAGAAACCTATAACAAATTGAATACCGAACCACCAATTCCCATTTTCTGGAGTCACTATTGGTAAAGGAAATTTATTATTGGATGTAATTTGAGATTTGTGGACGTACAGCATACAAATAGTGTGTGTCAAAGTCAGCTCGACTGGGTCTTGAATAAGACTCAGTCTTGAATTCAGATGATTTAGGTCACAGGTGGAAATATACAATAACATGAAAAGCAGCCCCCCTTTTTCAGTCCTCTGCAGCCGCCATTGACAAAAAATGCTGCACTAGAATGAGAATAAGTGATATTTTGTTATTATGTTACATAGTCCAGCCCAGAATACTTAAGAAATATAGTTTGCAATGGAAGAAAGCTGACCTGGTTCCCATACCATGCGGTTACTTATGCCAGCTTCTGCAGATTTTCATGATTTCAGTTTTTTGGAGGTGGGAGGGGGTAATTTGGAAGGAACCCCCAAAATTTATATATGGATTTTGCTCTGATGGCCAGACAAACAAGATTGGAGGGGCACTTTTTTGATATTCGAAAGTGTTTTTAAGCATCATGGCTACTTGTAGTTGAATACAAACATGTAATATTAGCTTTCCATGACTTTAAATGCATGTTTACATGAAAAATCCTAAATTTTGAAGCTGTTGGCTATCTCAAAGTTTTTTATGCATTGCCGTGCTCATTTCCATGAGGGTACGTGGTTTAGGATCTGAAGTTCATGAGGCTAATAAATAACCTGAAGTCAGTTAGATAGTAAATGTCAAATAAATATCATGTTTCCAAGGAAGTTAAGAGTAAAAGGAATGAGTAAAGGTTGCACTAGGCTGTGTTTTTGTTATATCTTTGTCCCCTTGACATAGATCATAGGCATATTTAGGTAAGTGAATAAAATGAAATAGGAGAAATAGTTTGGTACTTAAAACTCAAATTAATGTGGAAAGGTGAAGAGTTTTGTTTCTTTGGCATCTACAAATCCACTGATGAAGGTATGCAACTTTTGTGGTTAATTCTGGACAAACAGGCATTGGATTTAAAAGAAGATGGAAGGGAAAATCAAATGTTTTAGTCTAATTTGACCAGTCTGCTGGTAAAATTCATTTTTCCCTTATTAATATCATTTAAAATTATTGATCAACAGTGAGCGTAACATACTGTGTGGAAATAAATGTAAGCTGCCGAAATTACAACGAACACCACATCACTTACTTCTTTGTTTTCTCCCCACACTGTTCTGATCTGCCCGCTGTTTGATCCATGCTTCAAAACGACCTCCTTGGCCAAAACCTCTGTTCCTGAACTTGCAGGGCAGCCCAGAATGCTTGATTCGCTGATGCTCCTTAAAAAAACGTTTCTCGCCAAAATACCCACATCCCTCAAATCCACATTTAAGCTTGACACGGGACGGTGGAAGGGGCTTCAGCTTAATCGGAGCCATTTATCAGCCCTTCAACTATGGACGATGAAATCCAGGCTCAACCAGTTTACTCAAGATGTATACCAAAGTAATGCAAGAGAAAAATAATCAAAAACACAACCTTCCACAAGGCAACACACCAAACCCAAAGCAATAGAGACACTAGAGACCAAACCGCAGGGCTGCTTTTCTTCAAACCAAAGATACCTTTTACACTTTTTACACTGGCTTTGCCGCAAGGGCGCTGTTCAAACAGCGCCCTTGCGGCAGCGTTGAGCGTACTTCCAAACGAAGGAAACGAAGGAAAAAAAATGTTTTGCCTGTCGCCTTTACCTTTACGGCGGCCTGTCGGGCCAGGCTGTCGCGTGCTATGGAATACAAATCGGGCCCGACAGGCCGGTGAAGGAATTTTTCCAGCAGAGGATTTTCTGGGTGACGTTTAAAAGGCCCTCTGTGCATAAGGCCCCCTATTCAAAGGTTCCTCGATTCATAAGTCCCTCGAAAAGACCCTCTGTGCATAAGCCCTCGATTTTCCATCGGTTCTTGCCGCACACTGGCTTGATATGGGAGAGGTGCAAATTCATGAAAAACTTGTTGAGTGAAAGAGGTGACAATTCTAATATTGAGTTTTTTTAGAACAAAAAATATTTTCTGCTTCCTTTCAAGATTTTTTTCTCACAGATTGTAAGATCTGTCGCAAGACCAACCGTGCCCTAAAATCTGTCGGGCACTTTATGACCCGAGAGCCCGACTTTTTGCAGCTCTGCTGCACACACACACTGTACATACTGGCAAGCAATAGAGTTTGATTTAACGAAAGCTGGATGATACAATGCGTGTGCACTTGCGGTATTACCTTCGGCAAGATTATTACTCCAATAAGTCCAACAATCTGATTACATGAAAAACGTAGATATATCGGAGCGTAATCTTCAACTAGCTAACGCCCTAAGTCCACAGCTGACTCATCACTAAAGTGGTCAACCAGCTCAAACACGAGCGCGTGCAGTCATCTTTACGCCACCTCTGCGCTGCTGATCGTCTGCACGATCCACCGCACATAGCTGGCCACCCTAGTGTAAACTCCGGGCTTATCCTTGAGGCCGCAGCCTTCGCCCCAGCTGGTGATGCCCATAATCACGTGGCCAGTGCCCAGGCGACAAGTCAGAGGTCCTCCGGAGTCGCCGTCACAGGCGTCGACGTCGAAGGTGTCAGAGCCAGCACACACCATGCCCTGGGTGATGTTCTGACGGCCGTACCACTGCGTGCACTGTTCACGCGTGAAGAGGGTGACCTCGGCCGCCTGCAGTGTCTTGGGAAGCGAAGAAAATAGGCCTGAGCTGGTCTTCCCGAGGCCGGCGATGGAGCAGCTGAGGTCTGCTGAGTAGCTGAGGCCGGGCGGCGGCAGACAGACCGGCTTCACCTCCGGCGACAGCTCCAGCGGCTGCCGCAGCTCGATCAGTGCGATGTCGTTGTGGAAGGGGGCGACCAGACGATGAGCGCGGTGGAGGTGCGTGCGGAGCGCCACCTGGCTCGCGCTGTTGCGCGCCACAACACGTAGCCGTTCGGCGCTCACAAGTTCTGATATCACGATGTTCTTGCCGTCGTCGTCCCGGCGGAGCGTAGTATCCCTCAGGCAGTGCTGAACGGTGAGTACGAATCGAGCCGAAATGAGGCTGCCGCCGCATTTTAGCTTCCAGACACGATCTGAGCCCTGGGCGTACTGGACCTGCACGTACCAGGGCTGCTGTCCAGCCAGGACATCGTCGCCGCCCAGGACTCGCTCTGGACCTCCGCTGGAGGCTTGGCAGGAAGGTGTCACCTGGCTAGGAGTAGTGGACAGCTCTGAGCTGCCGCAGCGAAGCAGAACCTCACCGCCTCCTTCGCACGCCTGCCGGGCGGGGGATAGGTGTCAGCTCGTCAGCTGGCACTGTCACGCCATTGTGACGTCACTGTCCGCCTTCCTGAGGGCGTCCTGTACGTCACCACTTTCCTATCAGTGCGTCGCTCACTGCTCGGAAACTTTGGTGTGGGTTTATTGAGGTTCTATTGGGCGTACCCGGGCATCCCCAATAAAACGCGGAAATAATATTTTTTCAATACAAGTGTAAGGATTACATTTGCGTCGGTAGGGATATAACACATTTTTATTGGTGGGGCAGCCAGTTTCTACTCCCAGAGAATCCTTCCATACCTCGTTCCAATTTCACGGTAGCAACAGACCAAATAAATTCGGCAACTTCCTGGAATAATTAGTAATGACTTGAACGATGCCCTGAAACTATTTCACACTCTAACCAAGAAGAGCTTGGCCAGGAAACATTCAAATTATCAAACGTTGGAAATGGTACAACAAGTGGAGACCGGAAAAGCATTACGAGACGGCCGCCTCTGTTCCGTCAGCATCCCACGCCGCGCGGCGCGGACACAAATCCCGGCCCCCAAGATAAATCTGCTGTCGCCGCAGGCCAGGCCCGAGCAGCCTGTCACCACCCAAGATTTACCCTGGCGTCAGAGCCGCGTGGAAGCCGCAACGCCTCACCCATCCCTGCGGCGGTAAGAAGAGGGGGAGGGGTAAGAAGAAATGTGAGAACAATTGGTTACCAGGGCCTCTTTCCGGTGAACAAGCTGGCGTGCACCCAGCCCAGACAACGGAGGGGACAAATAAAAATGACCAGGCATGCTGCGCCAGCAATTTTCAAGGCTACGGACAGGGCCAACCTCACCCCCAGGGCAGTTTAGCATGGCAAGCTCACGGCCAACCCTGGCCTGAGGCAAATACCTTTAGCGCCACTTCGGCAACGAATGCGCCACTTAGGCGTGTCCACCCCCCCTCGACATACCACCCTGCCCTGAAGCGGAAGGGAGGAGGCACGAAGCTTCGAGAAGGGGACTGGCTACAGCGGCCAGGGCCTCCGGCAAAATCAGAAGTCTTGCCCGGAGAGGTGACGTCACCTGGGTTTTGCCGAGAGATGACGTCACACACCTGAGAAGGCGTCATACCAAGCCTCAGGCGGTCGCCGCAGAAAATATATAAGGGAAGATCACTGTTTGGAAGCTCTCTCTCAGCTCTCTCTCAGCTCTCAGCTCTCGCACTCTCTGTGACGCGGGCTCAGGCGTTCTCCCTTTGCCGCAACTCTTTACCAGTGGTGCATCTCTACTATCAGCCTTCCTGCCGACTGCAATGTTTCGCCACCATCATCAGCCAAGCACGGGCCTCAGCTACAGCATCCATTCTCTCACTCAGGTCGGTCCCGGTTATCTGGAAAGAATTCGGCTCCAATCTCCCCCGGCTGCTTTCACCAAACAAAAATGCGTTACCTCCAAAATAGGCCTAGAATGAAACTCGTAATGGACGGCGGGACACTGTCAATTTATTAGACACGTGTGGCACTGGGGATGTTAGTTTGCAGGTATATTCAGGACATGTAAATTCTTTGGGTGATGTATTAATATTCTTTGTTGACAATTCTTGAAATTCACGGATGGTATAAAATTAAACGATAGCCTTCATCTTTCATTGAAAAAGAGGGGGAACGCATCAATAAAACCGAAAGCGTAAGCTATTGGCTTTGACATCGTGAGGAGGCAACCGTGAGGGTAAATGCTAGGCATGCTGTTTTCCCGCAAGAAAATCCGGAGACCGCATTTTAAGCGTGTATGTATCGCCACAGCTTTGTAGATGAAAATAAATTCAAAACGCGACCGGGTGATTTGGCGGGCATAGGGGTGTGAGAAACGCGGTAAAAATATTCGACCATTCAACAGAACGTTTTCATGTTCCCCTTCTTATGTTGTTGACACCATTACGACGACGCCCACCGCCGCGTCCCGGACCGCCATAAAAATTCCGAGGCGATGGCCGGCCGGAGAACTGCAAGTTCATCACAGTAAACATTATTTGAATTCGTTATGCAGAAAAGGTACTGAAGTAAGTTTGAAAATATCCAACTTGTTAGGCGTGATTGCCAATGCACTTCTATCCGGCGGCGATGGGAGATTTGTGAGTCCACGACAGTATGTAGGCAAGGGTAAATAGATGTTTTATTGCCGACCCTGGCCCTGACTCCAGGTTACTGTGCTAATAGTGCAGCTCCCAAGAATAGTGGAAGGACCGGTCGTAGCATTGTTTTCTTTTAACCACGGGTACAATTTGAATTTTCCCCGTGAAAATAAAAAGGGGAGGGGTACATTTATACTTGCATTGACGCCTGATTCACAGCGATTTCTGCCGGCTGCCCATTCATAGATTGGGTACTGCTAGCGGACTGTGTCTTAGGCAATGTCTTTTTTCCATCCCCCACTGGTACAGGAAAATAGATTCACCATTGAGATCTTATCATTGATACAATGATCTGATCGTTGATATGGTGCCTCGGCCGATCCAGTGGGTAAATCTGAACTAATCCTAGTGATCCGTGGCAACCGGTGGTACATCTGTATCGGGTTCGACCCCCAACGCGGAAGGTAAATACAAAGGGGAAGGGTGAAAATTACCCCGTAATGGAAAGTAGCAGTAAACTATATAGTCAAACAATAGTTGGGCGGGCCAGGCAGTGTCTGAGACGTTCCTGTCTAGGCCAATAGGCAGTGTCAGAGTTTTGGTTACAAAAGGTTGAATTGATCACGAGCGTGTGATTTAGTTGATGTGCAGAGGAGAGAAAATAAGCAAAAATTGTCAATTAGTAGTCTCGGCCACAGAAATCTTTGACTACAGACAGGCGAAAAAAGCATCGTAGTGAAGGGATCCCGTCAAATGTAGCTGAGCTCCCTCCAGGGATTCGCGGGCAGTTTCTGGTCGTGAGGTGGCTTCGTAATAGAGGTAGTTGTCGTTGATGAAACTAATTCCACAGCCAGACGAGGAGGGATGCATCTAAAGTAGGTCAAGGGGACCAGAACACAAGTTACCATTCTCTCAACGAAGTGATGATTCCGATTGATACTTGTCAGCTCCAAGGCGCTAGACAGTAGCCTAACCGGCTGAAAGAAGGCGTTTCCTTCTCCTGGGTGGAAAAGGGTGAGACTGACCGTGGTCTCAATAGCCCAAGAAGCCCTTCAAAACCACTGTCTACGAAATTACGATTATGATTGACACCTGTCAACTCCAAGGCGCTGGACAGTAGCCTAACCGGCTGAAAGAAGGCGTTTCCTTCTCCTGGGTGGAAAAGGGTGAGACTGACCGTGGTCTCAATAGCCCAAGAAGCCCTTCAAAACCACTGTCTACGAAATTTCGATAATGATTGACACCTGTCAACTCCAAGGCGCTGGACGGTAGTCTAACCGACTGAAAGAAGCCGTTTCCTTCTCCTGGGTGGAAAAGGGTGAGACTGACCGTCGTCTCGTTAGCCCAATAAGCCCTTAAGAGCCATTTTCCGTGAAACAGGGATTGTGACGTACTGTACACTCGACGAAGGCAGGTCTCTGGGCAGCGGACGGGCCCAGGGTCCTATGAGGGAACCAGGTCGAGTGATACAAAAAAGAGCCCGAGGATTTAATATCGTGAGAGGACCAAGGACGTTGGGCCCCGGGGTCAAGAGAACAAAGAGGATAAGGGGATTTTAAGGGCCGGAGGATATGAGGGCACGAGGATTAGGAAGAGGGGTTGGCCCAGGAAGTAAGAAGGAATTAAGGTTATAGGAAGTGAGGATGGGAGGATTTTAAGGGCCAGAGGATACTGGGGTATAAGGATAAAGCAAATGGGGGCCCAGAGGATGAGGATACGAGGTTTATGAATTTGGGGGCCCAGAGGATGAGGATACAAGGTTTTAAGGTCGAGTGAAATTTAAGTATGGGAGAGTTGGAGACATTGACTCGGGTAACGCGTGCACAAATAGAGCAAAGTTGAAAGAACAGAATAGGTAAGAAAACCTACATTTTTGCCAGACCAGTCTAGACTGATAACAAGAGCATGGGGAAAGTATGTTCTCTATGTTGTGCCAAACTTTTAGGGAACATTATCAGTACCCGAGTTTGGTTGATGTTGTAAGTCCAACCGGTAGGCATCGTCAACCTGCAGAATGAAGGGAACATCGACATCCTGATTATACCAAGAACCCAAGGTACAACGACATTGAACGCTTAGATGGTGTCGAGGGGGAACAAATTAGGGCTTTCACAGTTTCAACGATGGGGAGGAGTGCATGATGCGCGAATGAAGCAGTTGAGAGCATGGATGGACATATGAATGAAATAGTTTTAAGGCTCGACAGGGCTAGTGAAAGAGCCGGATCTAAGCATTAATGTTGCAAAAGGGATTATATAAATGTTCATCCAGATAACATCTGGAATGGGACGATTGAGCGAAACTAAAGGGTGTAAACGACGGTATTTTCACCATTACCTCGTAACTGATACAGGAGTAATCTTGATTAACCTTCGCCCGGGTGGGGGGTCGTTTTAGACCCCCCTCGGGTTTTTCCAAAGTGACCAAAAAACGGCGGCGCGCAGCGCCGCCAAACTTGGTCTAGCTGTTCCTTCATCATTTTTACATCTTTCCTGAAAATTTTGGCTCAAGGTCTTATCAGGTCAGGTCACCAGGTCAGGTGAAGTAACCTCACCTCAAAAAATACTTAGGACGGCATAACTAAAAGAAGGGTTAATCGATCAAGTTGAAACTCATACCACATCTTGGGCCCCCAGGAGCTACAACATTTGTTCCGGGATTTTTGATATTGGTGACCTAAGGTCATGTGCAGAGCATAACCTCCCCATTGACAATGCATGGGGAAAATCACGAAATGAGCTTTTCTCAGTAAGTATGGATGGAATCAACTTCAAACATCGGTTGCGACTTGCTCTTAGCCCATTTCTGAAGCTGATACAAAAATTTTTGACTTGTGACCTTTAAAAGGTCACCTTAGGTCAAATAAGCATTTTTGGTGTTTTCCTCTATAAATTTTGAATAAACTAAGATAGAGCTTTATTTTGTCACCGAAGTGTTTGTATAGTCACTGCAAGTCAAATGATATACATCATGACTATACCAGGTCAAGTTGGGTCAGACTGTTGACCTGGGTCAGGTCAAATTCTTAAATTTGACCTGGCATAGCAATATCATATATCATTCGATTTGTATGGACGAGAGGATTGCAATGGTACATAAACTATGGCTGTATCTTGTTTGGTTTGGAAGCTATTAGCGAAAAAGTAAACGCCCTTATGCATGGGTGGCTATGGACATTCCCAAGAATATGCCCAATATTTAGTGACCTGTAGCTCCCTAGGCTTTGACCTGACACGAAATGAATGCCACTGTAATGAAAGCGCATCTCAAGAGCTTTCGAATGGTGTTAGAAAAATGTTTCTAGCTATCATAGTTTCTGAGATATAGGAGGTTTTCTTAGTACACCTCATATTAGCGATTTTGACCTATTTTGACCTCTGGTGACCTTGATATTGACCTGACAAGAAAAATGACCGAAGTATTTTCGATATCATTTTCGAAGAGCTTTCGATTGCCGTTTTGCGCTTTTTTCTAGCTCTCTTAGTTTTTGAGATCGTGGGGGGTCTTTTTTAGCCCCCCACCAGGGCGAAGGTGGCTCGTACCCGCCACCGGGGCAAGGGTTAAGAAGTAACAACGGGGTCGTGAGAGTTAAGACGATCGTGGTACCGCTCCTATGCGGGAAAGCCTGCCAGTCAAAGTAGGTTCAGAACACAAATAAGTGCAGCTAATAACCCACCGATTTGAGACAGGTTAACCCGCAGGGCAAGGTCAACCCGAAAGCCTATAAGGTGACTCAAGCAGCCGGGAGGGGTGGGTCGTTGTAAACCGAATCCAGCCCTTGGACTTGTCCGGCGGGGGTTTGGACTGCTGTAGCTTGTGTGTCTGAGCTTACGAAAGCGGTGCAATACCTTCTTGTGTGTTGCGCCCGCAACATGGGCGACCGGCGGAGACGTGTGCAAACCACCACCAGCGGGACGCGGCACTGCGCATCGCCCGAACGGCGCGCGCCATCGGCGCGAATCGTCGCCGACCGATGCCGGACGGCCAGCCGACCGTCGCGCGCACCCGACCGCCGCCGCCACGGTCGGCAGGCGGCGCTCCCCGTCACACAAGTTTTGTCCAAACTGTTGAAAGTTAATTTGAGTCGGGCGGCATTATTAAAAGTTCCCTTAACCCGCGCGTTGACGAGGGGGCGGGTACCTACCCCCTCGGGATTTTTGAAGATAGCATAAAAACGGCGGCGCGTAGCGCCGCCGTACTTGGCATACCCTTTTCCTCATCATTTTCACAACATCTGTGAAAATTTTAAGGTTAGGTCATCTCAGGTCAGGTTACCAGTACAGGTCAAGTGACCTAACCTCAAAAAAAGTTTAAGATAGTATAAGTCAGAGCAGGGTGAACTTATCCGATTGAAACTCATATCACATAATGGGTCCACCAACTTCTCTAAAATATGTTCCGGTATTTTTGATATCGGTGACCTAAAGTCAAGTACGAGGCATGACCTCTCCATTGGAAATACATGGGAAAATTGCTTTTTACTGTATAACTCAGTAACGGATAGTGATAGAGCGTTTGTTTTAGCTGCATTAGACTTGCCATGGCTTTGCGGTTCTAATGATATGCATTTTATATAATTTGACCCTGACCTGACCTCAGGTCAGGTCAAATCCTTGATTTGAACTAGCAAGATCAAATTATATATCATTCGATTCGGCTTGCTGCGAGGATTCATATAGTTTAAGTCATTTTGCTCTATCTTTATTTTTTCAGATGTAATGGCCGAAAAACTTAATTTACATGTTATCCCTATTACGGCATGTTTTGACCTCTTGTGACCTTAAATGTGACCTGACAAAAAAATGGTTCAAATATTTTCGATGGAGAAGTGGATGGGCAACCCAACGCCGTTTATCGTTTTTCGCTATCTTCCGTGGTTCTCGAGATCTTAGGGGGGCGGGTACCCGCCCCCTCGTCAAAGCGAAGGTGGCTCAGACCCCCGTCAATGCGCGTGTTAAAGGGAGATTCCCACTTTTATAGTGGGTCTTGAAAAGATATAGCAGTTTTGTAGGGCGTGTCGAGAAATCACTATTAGTACATTGAATTTCACCCATGTTCTCTGTACTAAATTTTCGCACACTTTTAAAGCTCAAATTAAATGGTCTTATTGACCTATAGACCTTGATTCAAACCATGCCAGGATGCCTTTGAATCTAGGAATGCATGTCACGTGGTAAGTGTTAACAAATGGCATGGCTCTCACAACGTTACATGCCGCAGGCAAACAGCTCAGCTTAGCCTTGTAATTCCACGATACTTCAGGCTGTTTAGAGGCAATAGTGGGAAAGGCTCGAGCCCCTATCCCCCCTTCTCGGAATGATGTCCTGAATCCGCCTCTTGCCAGGATGGTAAGAAAACATTGATATCCTAGTTTTGAGTGATTGAACATGGAAACGAACCGTGGCTCTCTGATGTTCAGACCTGTTTTGTCCGTAAAATGTCCTTTTAACAATTTCTACGAAGTGTTTACAGTCATTATATGTCTGTCCAGATTTTATGGCTTAAGAATATATGACGCTCTCATGGGATGAGCTATCAATCGGCTGGAGCATACATAAAAACATCTGGTGTCATAGAAAAGCCTCTGATGTCATAGAACAAACCTCTACTGTCAGAAATCCTCTGGTATCATAGAAAACATTCTGATGTCATAGAAAAACCTCTGGTATCATAGAAAGTCCTCTGGTGTCGAAGAACAGCCTTGATGTTAGTTGCTCTCGTGTTTAGGGGCTATGCGATTAGTTCTGGGTGGAAACAATTAATGATCGATAGTGAAAAACGTGCTGGTTTTCCTTACGACATAAAATAAAGTCGATGAACTTTACCACCCTGTGTCAAGTCGCGGCAGCGCCCCAGTTTCAGAACCACATGTTGAGTGTCATATCAATGAGTGTATATGCTTATGTGTGTAAAGCATGTAAAAACCGTATCAAAACAGAGTATCCTACCTGATCGAAACTCAGCTAATATCTGTAGAAACAGCACAGCTCTGGTCTAGAGACATGACCCACACCTCACCTTCATACTGGGGTCCTCTGTCTACGGGGGGTGCAAACCTCACCTGCGTACTGGGGTCCTCTGTCCACGGGGGGTGCAAACCTCACCTGCAAACTGGTGTCCTCTGTCCACGGGTGGTGCAAACCTCACCTGCATACTGAGGTCCTCTGTCCACGGATGGTGCAAACCTCACCTGCATACTGGGGTCCTCTGTCCACGGGTGGTGCAAACACTGCCCCACTCCCTCTTCCTCTCCCTGACAGTCCATAGCCCGGAGCGTGATGTTTGTGCCGCCGCTACGGGGCCTCTCCTCAAAGTCAGCCGGCCCACTGAAGCCCAGCTGACGACAGGCCACCTGTGACGTCACGGTTGCCTTAGGTCATGGTTCACGGTGTCACGGTTGTCAGGCTGGTGCTGCGCAGTAGGTGGAGAAGCCGATGACACGCTGGCGGATATATCCTCAGAGCAGAAACACTTTTGGGAGTCTATGACACTCGAACCACTGGCTATTTCACCTACTAACAGCCTGTTGCAAGGGCTGCTATGAAAGACCAAAGCGGGATTCGAACCCAGAAAATTTGCTTCAAGCGTCTAACATCTTTCCACAGCACCCTTGGACGACTTCCGAATCCTATTGGCGTATATCAGGAAACATGGCCCCTCCTGTTAAACATCTGCTATAATGTAGGCCTCTATCTTGGAAGCGTTGGTCATATTATCCAATACGTAGATGACACCCAAATGCTCATTTCTGGGAAAAAGATCAACTTGCCAATCTGATAACCAACATTGAAACCGTTTTGCAGACCTTAAATCATTGGTTCAGTCAAAATCACATGAAACACAACGCAGCAAAAACACAGGTTCTCGTCAAGACGAGAATAGTTGCATGAGAGGTTCCTTAAGATTAGGAACCCCCAAATTCCAAAAAGCCTGCCTAAAACCACGCTAACCGTGCAAGGTACAATAATCAGGGAGTCTAACGTGAGGAATCTCGGTTTAGTCATGAATTATCATTTAAGCAACGAATCCCACAGAGATTACCTCTCGAAAAAAATGCACTGGCCTGCTTTTTGGACTGAGCCACGCCATTGTTTTCGACTGAGCCACACCGTTGACATTGTTTGCCGAGCCGGTTAATACCAGCTATCATTAATGGTCTTGTGATATCTCATTTGCGATACTATATCAGTGTGTACGTCAACTGCTCTATCCGTCACATGGCCAGACAATTCTGAACTTCTCCGCGAATAAAAGGAATTGTTTGGATGTGACTAATTCAGTACAATGCATGACGGGAATGGATTAAAGAACAGCTGATATAAGTAGACAGCTAATAAGTTGACATGGTGTATACTGGCCTACCTCCTAGAATCCTGGATGTCAAATAAATTTAGACTATCTAAGCTAAGATAGCTTATCTAAGCTAATATATAATAGTTAATATCTAAGCTAATATAGTTTAGATTATCTAAGTTCATCTAAGTGTATTTTACATCCAGGACTGGAGGCGACAGGCCAGTGTACACCTTGCCAGCTTGAAATCATGCTCCTCGCCTCAGCACTCCAAAACCTGATCATAGCTGATAATAGTGTAACGCCTGCATTTTCAGCGTACATACCTTGGCCTGGCGAGCGTTGAAGGAGTGGGCGCACACGCGTCCCCAGCGTCCCAGCGGTGGCTGCAGCTCCAGCAGGCCGCTGCCGGGAGAGCTGGAGGCCTCCAGCCGCAGCTGGACGGGTGGAGGCGGCTGCTGCAGACACTGCAGCCGCAGGGCACGCTCCTCCCCCACCGGCGAGCGGTGCTCCAGGCGACAGGTGAGGTTCAGACCCTGGCCGCTGCAGTAAATGCTGCCGGTCTTCTTGTAGAGGGGCAGCGGCGCGGCGTCTTCGGAGGCCACGGCGAACTCGGCGTCGCCGCCCAGCTGCCTGCACAGGTACTGCAACAAAACAGGTACACAGGTACTGCAACATAACAGGTACACAGGTTCTGCAGCAAACAGGTACACAGGTACTGAACCAAAACAGGTACACAGGTTCTGCAGCAAACAGGTACACAGGTACTGAAACAAAACAGGTACACAGGTACTGCAACAAAAAAGGTACACAGGTACTGAAACAAAACAGGTACACAGGTACTGCAACAAAACAGGTACACAGGTACTGCAACCTAACAGGTACACAGGTACTGCAACATCACAAGTACACAGGTACTGCAAAAAACAGGTACACAGGTACTGCAGCATCACAAGTACACAGGTACTGCAACCTAACAGGTACACATGTACTGCAACATCACAAGTACACAGGTACTGCAACAAAACAGGTACACAGGTACTGCAACAAAACAGGTACACAGGTACTGCAACAAAACAGGTACACAGGTACTGCAACAAAACAGGTACACAGGTACTGCAACAAAACAGGTACACAGGTACTGCAACATAACAGGTACACAGGTACTGCAACATCACAGGTACACAGGTACTGCAACCTAACAGGTACACAGGTACTGCAGCAAAACAGGTACACAGGTACTACAACATAACAGGTACACAGGTACTGCAACATAACAGGTACACAGGTACTGCAACACAACAGGTACACAGGTACTGCAACACAACAGGTACACAGGTACTGCAGCAAAACAGGTACACAGGTACTACAACATAACAGGTACACAGGTACTGCAACATAACAAGTACACAGGTACTGCAACACAACAGGTACACAGGTACTGCAGCAAAACAGGTACACAGGTACTACAACATAACAGGTACACAGGTTCTGCAGCAAACAGGTACACAGGTACTGAACCAAAACAGGTACACAGGTTCTGCAGCAAACAGGTACACAGGTACTGAAACAAAACAGGTACACAGGTACTACAACATAACAGGTACACAGGTTCTGCAGCAAACAGGTACACAGGTACTGAAACAAAACAGGTACACAGGTACTGCAACAAAAAAGGTACACAGGTACTGAAACAAAACAGGTACACAGGTACTGCAACAAAACAGGTACACAGGTACTGCAACCTAACAGGTACACAGGTACTGCAACATCACAAGTACACAGGTACTGCAAAAAAACAGGTACACAGGTACTGCAGCATCACAAGTACACAGGTACTGCAACCTAACAGGTACACATGTACTGCAACATCACAAGTACACAGGTACTGCAACAAAACAGGTACACAGGTACTGCAACAAAACAGGTACACAGGTACTGCAACAAAACAGGTACACAGGTACTGCAACAAAACAGGTACACAGGTACTGCAACAAAACAGGTACACAGGTACTGCAACATAACAGGTACACAGGTACTGCAACATCACAGGTACACAGGTACTGCAACCTAACAGGTACACAGGTACTGCAACATATCAGGTACTGTATCACAGGTACACAGGTACTGCAACATGAAAGGTACACAGGTGCTGCAACATAACAGGTACACAGGTACTGAAACATAACAGGTACATAGGTACTGCAACATATCACAGGTACACATGTACTGCAACATAAAATGTACACAGGTACTGCTACATAAAAGGTACACAGGTACTGAAACATAACAGGTACACAGGTGCTGCAACATAAAAGGTACACAGGTACTGCTACATAACAGGTACACAGGTACTGTAGCATAACAGGTACACAGGTACTGGAACATGACAGGTACACAGGTACTGCAACATGACAGGTACTGTATCACAGGCACGGCCACACAACAGGTACTATATCACAGTTGCTGCAACATAACAGGTACACAGGTACTTCAACATGCAGCACGGCACTGACTCAGATGCCGCAGACGGAAACAGGGCAGCTCACAACTTGTTAGAAGGCCTCTCTGCAGTGGAAGTTGAGTGGCCAGCGCAGCCGACTTTCACCCAGCCGACCCAGGTTCAAGGCCCGGCGGCTTTCCTGAGCAATGAGCCATGGCTCTTAAGAAGCCCTTCCGATAGTGAAAGAGTTGGCGACGCCATATGACCCTGGCAGTTGGTGCGTCGATGAGCTCCAAAATTTCTATTATACTCTGCAGTGAAGACTTTCGTTTCGAAGGCACGCCAAACCATCGTCTTACCTCCACCCTGTCCACTACTTGAGCACGTGCACACTGCTCTCCCACTACTCACATTGGCAGCGTCGTCACTGATGTACTTGGAGCTGATGTTGACGCTGAAGAATCCGGGCTTCTTGCCGATAACCAGCTGGGGTGGCGGTCCCGTCGTCATCATGAACCGCGTGTCCGGACAGAAGTCTGCGGACTCGTCACTGCCGTCCTTGCAGTCCATTTTGCCGCTACCGAGTAAATGTACACTGTCATCACAGTGTCACTCCCCACTACTGAGTAAATATACACTGTTACCACAGTGTCAATCCCCGCTACCGAGTAAAAATACACAGTCACCACAGTGTCACTCCCAGCTACTGAGTATGTATACACTGTTACCACAGTGTCAATCCCCGCTACCGAGTAAATATACACAGTCACCACAGTGTCACTCCCAGCTACTGAGTATGTATACACTGTTACCACAGTGTCACTCTCCCGCTACCGAGTAAATATACACAGTCACCACAGTGTCACTCCCAGCTACTGAGTATGTATACACTGTTACCACAGTGTCACTCCCCGCTACCGAGTAAATATACACAGTCACCACAGTGTCACTCCCAGCACTGAGTATGTATACACAGTCACCACAGTGTCACTACCCAGCTACCGAGTAAATATACACAGTCACCACAGTGTCACTCCCAGCTACTGAGTATGTATACACTGTTACCACAGTGTCACTCCCCGCTACCGAGTAAAGATACACAGTCACCACAGTGTCACTCCCAGCTACCGAGTAAATATACACAGTCACCACAGTGTCACTCCCAGCTACCGAGTAAATATACACAGTCACCACAGTGTCACTCCCAGCTACTGATTATGTATACACTGTTACCACAGTGTCAATCCCCGCTACCGAGTAAATATACACAGTCACCACAGTGTCACTCCCAGCTACTGAGTATGTATACACTGTTACCACAGTGTCACTCCCCGCTACCGAGTAAATATACACAGTCACCACAGTGTCACTCCCAGCACTGAGTATGTATACACAGTCACCACAGTGTCACTCCCAGCTACCGAGTAAATATACACAGTCACCACAGTGTCACTCCCAGCTACTGAGTATGTATACACAGTCACCACAGTGTCACTCCCAGCTACCGAGTAAATATACACAGTCACCACAGTGTCACTCCCAGCTACTGAGTATGTATACACTGTTACCACAGTGTCACTCCCCGCTACCGAGTAAATATACACAGTCACCACAGTGTCACTCCCAGCACTGAGTATGTATACACTGTTACCACAGTGTCACTCCACGCTACCAAACACACATACGCTTTGGAGGAGGTTTCGCGTTATATCATTTGTCTCGAGGTCAGAGATGTCGCTAAGTATCTTACTCTTACTGATCCTTGCAACCGAACGTTTTTTTAAATATATATGTTCTATATGACTAAACTTCACTGTTCCGTTCTGGACCTTGAAACCACTGTTATTTGTTCACTGAACTGCAAGAGATACCCAGTTGGTATCAATCATCTCTCAATACGTACTAGTTTATAAACCTTAAAAAAACATTGGTAAGATTCATGCAGATCCTAAAAAAGTGTTAACAATTGTGAAATTTCCACGCCCTTCCCTAAGTTATAAAAATGTCTTCTTATAAAAAATGTCTTTAGTTAAAAAAATCTTTTTATTGAAGTTTAGCAGAGGAAAAGGCAATCCCACTTCGATTTTTTATTGGGCCAGTGGGGAGACTTTGAGAGGGTGGGAGGGGAATCCACCTACTCCCCACCAACCACCAACTTCTGACAGAAACGGGCCAGAAGACCGACAGCTGTGAGGTTAAATTCACCTGCTCATAAAGCACATATTTTTTTAATGAAAAATATTTGTTTTATGCAAACGAAACCATAATTTTTGCTGCAGCCTCCGTAACTTGTTATAACACGTTAGAAATTCTGATAGGTGTGGTCAGAGGTGAGAGTCAATGACTATTTCACTTAGGCAAAAAGTTACTATATAATTGGTACAATTTTACTTACTCTACCATTATTGAAGGTTTGTTTAAGTTATCAAATTCCATACAGTAAAGCTTCAAGACAATTTTTTCGCCGAGATGAACAATTTTTGCTAAGAATCAAGACCTATGTGTTCTCTTTTGAAGGAGGTTCCTGTTGATTTATCAGAGTTAACGATATTTTAAACACAGGTGAAAAAGTGCTTACTTGCAAATCGCTGAGTCAGCCAGGCATCTGGAGAAATCAGAACATTCAATGGAGTTTCGGAAAAATGTACAACTTCCGGTAGCATTTGTACACTCCAGTGTGATATGCTCTCCTTGGATGCATCGGCCTTGTTCTTGCACAAGCAAACACTGGCCGAATGACGTTGCGTTTCCGTCACATTTCGAGAGTGACACGGAGTAGTACTGGTCCTCCCTAACGGGGGAACCGCGGCCGCCAACCAGGAAGCGCTTCAGTCGCTGGAATCCTAGCTGACGACATACCACGGTGCCCTCGGTGACCTTGAAGAGGTCGTGGCAGACAGCGCCCCAGCGGCCGTTTACACGCGCCTCCAGCCGGCCAACGCTGGCGTCTGCTCCGTCCACCAGTCTGACGTCCACCGGTACCGGACAGTAAAGCTCGTCGGACAAATCTTTACAGTCGTTCTCTCGGTCGCAACGCGCCGTGGTCTTGTTGACACAGGAGAGGTCATCACAGAGGAAGCCGTCACAGCGCGGCTGACGGCTTAGCACCACTGATACGGAATCGGTCAGCGATGATATCAGAATCAGCTCGCTCAG
The DNA here is from genome assembly GCA_034440635.1 of Lepas anatifera. Taxonomy (NCBI): domain Eukaryota; kingdom Metazoa; phylum Arthropoda; class Thecostraca; family Lepadidae; genus Lepas; species Lepas anatifera. The sequence continues at coordinate 1,129,202 of JAOTON010001929.1, read as the reverse complement.
AGGCAATGTGAACAAGATGCATGTGTCTCCGAGGCTGTATGAGACTCGACAAGATGGGTCGATCAGACACGCAGCTTGACATGGTCGCCGCTTGAAGCCGCTCAGTCTGGTAGCGACTTTGTCGGGGTTTTCAAAGTTCAATACGATTTCTTTTCTTGGAATTGTCTGAAATAAAGCATATGCAATCATTACTAAGCGGTACAGCAAGGCTCAGTAAACAGCTGATGCGTTCGTCCATACACTCGGTCAAGTTGAAGTTTCCACCGCACACCACGGCGCGGTTGAGGAAGCACATGATTGTTGTCTGTTGACGTTTAACCTGTCTGTTGACGTTTAAGTTTGACTTGGCAGGGGGCATAGGCTCTAGAGTTCATGATCTCTACCTTCTCGTTGGTCACGACACCGAACGTTGACACAGCTGTGCTCCTCAGATGATGGGCTGTGAATTACGAAAAAAAATCCAGGGGACAAAATGAGGAAAATTACATCACTTGCACCCTTGCTCCGCTGAGGAGATGTTTGATCATCCCCTCAGGTTTTTTCAGCGGTACGAAAAATGATGGCGTGAAGCGCAACCGTACTTGACACATCTTATCCTTGATCAATTCCGCAACTTTCCCCAAACTTTTAAGGTTGGGTCACCTCAGGTCAGGCCACCAGCGTAGGTCAAGTGACCTTACCTCCAAAAGTGTTTAAGGTGGCATAAGTAAGAAATGAATCTATCGGATTGAAACCTGTACCACATAATGACGCCACCGAGTGCTACCAAATAGATTCCGTGATTTTTTTCATATCGATGACGTGGGGTCAGGTACGGATCATGACCTGTCCATTGGAAATACATGGAAAACAGGAATTGGGCTGTATTTGTGTAGATACAGCTGAGCATACCTTCATATTCTCCAAATCATAGTATCATGGGCCCCTTTCCAGGGTCATGCTGCAATTTTTTACCTGTGACCTCTGAGAAGTTATCTGGGGCTACTGATCTGATCTTTATGTTAACTGCAGGAATTAATGATGCAGCTTTTATTTTGATACCATTGCATATGGACTGCTATTGCGAGCCGATTGATATGCATATTGACTATGCTAGGACGGAAAGTGACCTTGACCTGACCTGAGGTCGTGTCATTTTTTACCTAGCATGGTCATATTATGCATCATTCGATTCGTCGTGACGAGAGGAAGCAAATGGTGCCTAAAAGTGATTCTAACTCAACTCTATCAGACGCTAGAGCCCAAAAACACTACCCTGTCATGCAACTTGCTTTGACCTGTCAGGACCTAAACATTGACTTGAGCCAAAATGTGACCGATATAGCTTTTTAATGAATTCGTATGAACTATCCACCAGTCTTCCCGCTTTTTTCGCTATCCCGCATAGGAGCCGAGTTCTAGGGGGTATTCAAACACTCCCCATTAGCACGTAGGCGGGTCAGAGGCCCACCTGGGCGCCGGTTAAGGTTGACAGGGGCTCTTCCAATGTTCCAAAGCGCACTTAGGTCTTTCTTCATAGGCATTATTCTTTTGGGCATGATATGCGAGGGATGCCGAACGATCTTCAGTAAAGGGCACAGTGGCCCTAACATAACGGGGAACAGGCCTGTAGCTTCGGCCGAGAAGTGGGTCCCAAGTGGGCAACAGCCTCACGCGCTAGGGCCCAGTGAGAGGGGCTAGATACCAAATAGGAGAGAGTGAGGTAAGACGAGCCACGGGGTACAAGACAAAACGAGCTACATCTTTGGAATACCCTCAGTCAGTTGCGTGGTATGACATATAATAGGACCTTGCTATGCAAAATCTAGGAGGTGACCTGACCTAGGGTCAGGTCATGATCAATTTGGGTCGGAGCGAGTATTATTAGAACGGCAGAAATAAGATAAACCCAATGACTTCAAAAAACGCACAATTTTCATTTCCGACGAAGTCATTGGGCTTAAAACCTTTTACCCATGCATTTCCAATCGAGAGGTCATGGCTCGTATCTGACCTTGAATTCTCGATATTTAAGATACATAGCAATATGTATGGTATCCAAAAGGCATATTATGCGATATGAATTCTTGATCGATAGAATAGCCCTTTCTTACTTATGCTATCTTAAATCTGTTTAAGTTGAGGTCACTTGGCTGCACTGGTGACTTGACTTGAAATGACCTGGGCCAAAAATTTTGAAAACAGTTGCAAAATAAATCAGCAAAAATTGTATACTTAATACAGCGGTAATCCCCACCTCCGCGCCGCTTTAAAACCACCTGCAAAAACACAAAGTGTGGGTAGTGGTACCCACCCCTCCATCAACGCGTGTATCTAACAAAAAGTAAGCGATCGCAATTGCTTTTACTTGGAAGCTGGCGTCCAGAGCGTCGCAGAGTTCCTCGTCGCGACCGTTGTTACAGTCGCGGTCACCGTCGCAGAGGTAGCGCAGCGGCACACAGCTACGGGTCCCGCCGCCGCAGCTGAACTCCAACCGGCCGCAGTTCTCTCCGCTGGTGGCCTCTGCAAACCGGCAAATCACGTGCTGGGTCATATTTCCCGGATCCTCATCACAAATCCGAGAGCACAGGCTACACTCAGAGGCTGTGCGACGGGTTTCCAATTAAATGGGACCAGTTCATGTCGGACTAACACTTGAGGCAGTGGCTGATACAGGTCGGGGGGAGGGGGGTGGCTAGAGCGCTCATCAAGCCCCTGAAATGTACTTTACCAGGTGTGGATTGTTTCTTAATATACTGAACTGAACTGAACTGAAATGTCTGAGCGGCTATAGTTAATGCATAGGCGGAGGCTGATCCGAGGCAATGGCGGGTGGGGCTCGGGTCCCTAGCCTCCTCCCCCGCCCAAATGATGTCTGAATCTGCCACTGACTTGAGGGGTCTCTTACCTTCAGTGTGTCTCTTTCACTGGTTTGGGGCTAGTTCCTAATTCAGGGTAGAGTGAAATAATAAAATGTTATCGTTGCCCAGTTGCCATATAACCCGTGATTCTAAGTTCAACTATTGGCACAATTATGTTCATTGAAGATATATATTCATTCAATTATATTATTCAAAATAAGAACTATTGGTGGTTTTAATATGGCTCTAGCTTAAAAAACTTAGACCATCGACAATGGAAAATCTTCCTCTCAACTGGCATTCAGCGGGTGTTCAATCGGACTTGTCCATCTCCGTTTTTCGCAAATATTTGCGAGGCTAATTACAGCGGAGAAACTGAATGTTCTGTTTCTTTAGCGGTGATCGACCGTACTGAGCCATCAAAACAATCTGAGGAAAAAATTTCACGTGCATTGTGTACCCTTTGGACTTTCAACGATGTTTTCTCTTAGATTAAATGGTATTGTGTCGCTAGCAGGCCGGGAAATGAACATAATTCAGCTTAACTGTCCTGCGGCATCCACCGCTGAAGTAAACACGAGACCATAGATCTGGAATGCATGATTATGCTAAAGGGAATGTGGCACCTTGGTCGCATCCCGGATTTTAGTGCAGTTATGGGTATTTTTAGCCAAAAATCGTGAAAACGTCAATGATTTATCTGAAAAATGTACAATAAGCACAATATTTAGATTTTCAAAATGTCCCTCTAGGGTAAGATATAAACCTATTTCCCTGGATGACGTCATGATCTGGAAACTTCTACCATATTCTAGGCTTCAAGGGCGTCAATTGGCGGACTTCTCACCGTGACGTCAGCCATGTCGTCACGCCAACAGCTGACTACTGTGACCGGAATGCTTGGGTACATTTTGGGGTGCATTTCAGGTAGGTTTTAGCTTTTCTCTACGGAATTTTTAAGTTTCAATACAAATTATATATTGAGTAGCGGGTTTTCCGACATGCTTTAAAATTTGGATATCTCAGTTAAAATCACGTTATGAAGGTGTCGCATTCCCTTTAAGTCTCAATTATGTTGAGCACGATTTGTAATCCATTAACTAAACGTTAGCTAAATGATACAGTGCTGGAAAAGTGGTGAAGTTGTTTTTTTCACTGAAGCTCCCTTTCACAAAGGAGAAGGACGAAGAAGGCACTGGAGGCATCATCGCTGCTATTCTCGGCCTGCTCCTGAAGCTCCTGAAGCTGCTGAAGCTTCCACACAGTCTCCCACCTGGTGCAGGCTGCAGTGGTGGGCAGGAAGGCACGTCACAGAACTCGTACATCTCCGGGCTGGTGAAGCACCAGGGCGCGCGGTCGCCGTCGGGGTTGCGACACAGGTTGTCGGGCAGCTTGTCGCTGACCAGCCCGTTGACGTTGGCTACAGTCGACCACCTCAGACACGGGGATCCAGACTCGGCCGTGCTGATGTTACCGGCGTACTGACCGGCGTAGCCCGAGGCGCAGTCTGTTGGACACGGTACGGTCACTGGCTACTCCGCACCACCAGGGTCAAACAGGCATGGTGTCGCCACCTATCCAGTTGGCCATCTCGTCCAAGCCGGGAAAAGCTTTCAAGATGTATCTCGAACATAACCTATTGAAGCTGACGCAGGGTAATAATTTCAATAAAAGTGGTAATCCAAAGAGATATTTGAGCAGACTTTTTCGGATCCCCAGTGTTACTTAAAAGCGTATATATTGCACTAGAGACGTGAAAATTACGTTTGGACCAAATTTCAAACAATTTAACCAGTGACGGTGGTAAAATGGCAACACTAAGGTCAAAAGGTTTTCGACACCACCGCGCGCGGAAGATCAGCTGTGAGCCCGACTAGTAGCTTTTATTGACGTTTGTAGCAGGGAGCGTGACGGTTTTTTGTTTCCCTACAATGATTGACGCTGCGACCCCAGCCCCCAGCTTTTGCGCCATGTCATCGTTATGTGTTGCCTTCAAATTGTTACTCTGTAGAAAAAATTATAGTTGATTTGTAGGATTTATATGAAATTACTTTCACGATGCACCATAAAAATTTCTTTTCTTTTACAGGGAGGATCCAACCTCTCGCTAACTTTGCACTGCATGCTGACCTGAGCGGGAGTACGGTCTCTGACAGACGAACGGCAGGCGGCTGCTGCAGTCGGAGTCTGCCCAGAGGCTGTACTGCGAGCCGTCGGGCTGCCTGGCTGGCTGTAGCGTCAAACATCTCTGCTTGTCCGGTGAGCCTGCTGTCGTCTGATCACCACCTGCCAAATCACCAGTCACTGGTCACAGTCTGCCGAATCACCAGTCACTGGTCACAGTCTGCCGACTTACCAGTCACTAGTCACAGCCTGCCGACTCACCAGTCACTAGTCACAGTCTGTCTATTCACCAGGCACTGGTCACAGCCTGTCCATTCACCAGTCACTGGTCACAGTCTGTCCATTCACCAGTCACTGGTCACTGTCTACCGGCTCACCAGTCACTGGTCACAGTCTGTCTATTCACCAGTCACTGGTCACAGTCTGTCTATTCACCAGTCACTGGTCACAGTCTGTCCATTCACCAGTCACTGGTCACAGTCTGCCAACTCACCAGTCACTAGTCACTGTCTACCGGCTCACCAGTCACTGGTCACAGTCTGTCTATTCACCAGTCACTGGTCACAGTCTGTCCTATTCACCAGTCACTGGTCACAGTCTGTCCATTCACCAGTCACTGGTCACAGTCTGCCGACTCACCAGTCACTGGTCACAGTCTGTCTATTCACCAGTCACTGGTCACAGTCTGTCTATTCACCAGGCACTGGTCACAGTCTGTCCATTCACCAGTCACTGGTCACAGTCTGCCGAATCACCAGTCACTGGTCACAGTCTGCCGATTCACCAGTCACTGGTCACAGCCTGCCGACTCACCAGTCACTGGTCACAGTCTGTCTATTCACCAGTCACTGGTCACAGTCTGTCCATTCACCAGTCACTGGTCACAGTCTGCCAACTCACCAGTCACTGGTCACTGTCTACCGGCTCACCAGTCACTGGTCACAGTCTGTCTATTCACCAGTCACTGGTCACAGTCTGTCTATTCACCAGTCACTGGTCACAGTCTGTCCATTCACCAGTCACTGGTCACAGTCTGCCGACTCACCAGTCACTGGTCACAGTCTGTCTATTCACCAGTCACTGGTCACAGTCTGTCTATTCACCAGTCACTGGTCACAGTCTGTCCATTCACCAGTCACTGGTCACAGTCTGGCAACCCACCAGTCACTGGTCACTGTCTGCCGGCTCACCAGTCACTGGTCACTGTCTGTCTATTCACCAGTCACTGGTCACAGTCTGTCTATTCACCAGTCACTGTTCACTGTCTGTCTATTCACCAGTCACTGGTCACTGTCTGTCGATTCACCAGTCACTGGTCACAGTCTGTCTATTCACCAGTCACTGGTCACTGTCTGTCCATTCACCAGTCACTGGTCACAGTCTGTCGACTCACCAGTCACTGGTCACAGTATGTCTATTCACCAGTCACTGGTCACAGTCTATCTATTCACCAGCTGTCTATCTATTCACCAGTCTATCTATTCACCAGTCTGCCGGCTCACCAGTCACTGGTCACTGTCTGCCTATTCACCAGTCACAGTCTTGCGACTGACCAGTCATGGTTTGACCTGGTGACCGCCACGTTTATCCGAATAAGTGGCATTACGTCTACTGCAATATATACGAATACATGAATAGCTCTTATATAACGTTAGATAGGTATCGACTTCTTACGGAAAAACACCCGTTTGTGTAGAAAACTTCAGAATGTTTTCTGAAATTAGCACCATGCATAAGTGTTCCACTTCTCTCTCTAAGTCGTCGAATGCTTCAAAGGCAATTCATTTCGTCGGTTCTAGCCAATTATTTTGCGGTGACCGACTCGCCCCATGGAAGCCCACAGTTGATACTAGAAACGGGCCCACGGAAAGGTAAATTTGTAGTTTTGTCATTCTTACCTGGGCCCCATTTGTTGAGCGAGAAAGACTTGTCCTTGTGTCCTTGCCATTCCCAGGCGACGGCGTCGTGTTTCAGGTAGTATCCCCTGCCTGATGTGTGGAGGCCGGCGAAGCCCCTCGCCTCCAGCATCCCGCTTAAGAAGTCGTGCTGAAGCTGCAGACAACGCGGCGAAACTTAGCTCCGAGGGAGTGAAGTAGTGTAGAAGAGAATCCGTGCACAGAATGGGTGTTTGAGAACAGTTGAGTGCCCGGTCAGAGCGCAGGATTCTCAGATGGTTCTCAATTATTTCTCAGATGGTTCTCAATTGATTCTCAGGCTGTTCTCAATGAATTCAAAACAAAGCGCACGAATTATTCATCGATTTAATTTGTAATCAAACTGGTGACAATGTTGTTAGGACATGTCGCTACAGACAGGGGATTCACACATCGCTACGTCACGTGGACGACGACTGAGATAATTCTCAAGTCTACTCACAGGATACGGCTCTCACACAACATAACCATCAATATTGCCTGCCGCTGCACGGATAAAAATTTCGAAGTTCTGCTTCTATAATATACAATAAGGCAGTGTCTTATTATTATATCTTATTAAGACACCTAACACTGACCCTCCCTTCCATCTTCACTGATAAACATGCCGAAGGGGACACGCCAGGACCATGATGTGCCTGAAAGTGATCACGCGGGCGTGGGATATGGTGATAATTCAAATTGAGCTCAATGCTAGTTTGTAACAATTGTTTTCCAATTCAAACTTTGCTCCATCTGATGAATACACGTTGTCAAAATATTATAAATAGTCCCTATCGACCCAGTGTTACCATGTGCTATTATTATGAGGGTTAGACGGTCACTGGGAGGTTGATGGCTTAGTGGGTAGCATCAAAGGCTCCTAAACCAACGGTCTCAGGTTCAAATCCCGGCGGAGCCTCTGATCCCTCAAGTCGCTCTCAACAGAGTGAGAGTTGTTGACGCCGTATAACCTTGTCAGTTGGCGCGTCGTAAAACCCCAGCAATCATCCGTATTATGACCTGGCCATTATTTCACTCTGTCGTAAGTGTCGCACTACTCCAGTGAAACCAGTATTTATATATTAAGCCTGTGTGCAAGTTCAGTTGTTTTGGCTGGAAATTTCGTGTACATATTCGTGTAAATTTTCTGAAAAGCAGACGGTCATTAACCCTCGCCCCACCGGGGGCATCGCTGGCCCCCTAAGGTATTTCCAGAATAGCAGAAAAATCACTAAGTGCAGCACCTTGGTTGAGGGCTCTACCTCTTACTGCATCATTTTCCCATCACCCCTTAAATTTTTACCCCAGGTCACCCAAGGTCAGGTCACCAGGCGAGGTCAACCAAGGTCACCTCACTTTAAATTTAGAGCTCTGTAAGAGCTACATTTCGAGGTCGATCAATTTAAAACTTCCTACACCTCATGACCCCTCCAGGGTCTTCAATGTGTATATCCGGGATTTTTCGATTTCGTGACCTGAGGTCAGGTCACGAAAGTGACCTCTCCCATTGACAAAACATGGGGAAAAACTGTCTTATGATCTAAAAGTCACAAAAATGATTGAAAACGATCGGCTTTGTCAGAAAGCGTTCTTGGACACCCTTTCAAGGATTCCAGGGGCCATATTTTCCCTTCCTTTGACCTCTTCTAGGTCATCCAAGGTCACTAGGGGTCAAAAACAGTATTTTGACAATAACTTTTGACCTATATAAGCCAGAGCGCTGAATCAAACACCATCGTGTACGTCTTGTCACTGGCTTTCGTTTGATATATGGCAAGGTCATTTTCTGACCTTTCGTGACCTCAGGTCATCTTAGGTCACAAGGTGACCTCTGGAGGTCAAACCACTGGCGGAAGGTCATTACGTTTCACATAGCGGGAAAAAGGTCTGACATTTTCCTATCCAATGTACTTTACCACATCTCAATAGCTCTATTGGCACAAGATTTATGCCCAGTTTACTTAAGCATTGCATATTTGAGTGAAAATAGCCGATCTTGACCTAATTTGACCTCTGGAGGTCAAACCATTGACCTGAGCGCTAAAACATGTGAAATAGTCTCTTGTTGAACTCACGCGAGCTTTCTAATGCACTTTGCAGATTTGCGCTAACGTCCATACTGCCGGAGTTAGAGGGGGCCATCGATGCCCCCGGTGGGGCGTAGGTGGCGCCGGACCCCCGGTGGGGCGCGGATTAAGGTCCGATACCTGTCCGCCTCGTCGCTGACCTGATCTAACGAGGATTTGAAGGGATTGTTTTGTGGCAGCTTACTATAAATTCAGGACGATGGATATTTATATTTTACCCTTTCCCAGCAAAAAAACCTTGTTGATTGAACAAAAAGCATAGGTGTATCCAGGACTCCTGATGGGTGGGGCACTGCCCGCACCAGGGATGACACTTTTGGGTGGAAATACCTATCGGCTGGCCCCAAATCCTATGACGGGGGCGCTGATACTCGCACCCTGGCGGCAGGTGAGAAATAAAACTTCAGAGGGCGCCACATGACCGTTTAAGGGGCGCTTTATGACCTCTTCAGGGGGCGCTGAGGGTCGATGGGAAGAGTGCCCCACTGCTCCCCCTGGGCCTGCCTATCACAGTGGGCGCAGATGCTTATTTCATAGGAGGGAAGGCGGTCGGTGAGCCTACAACTGTCCTGTTTTGCACTTCCACTGACTGCTTTTTATCTGGAGTGAGCTGCTTGAACCTCGTGTCTGGCGGTCCCGCCGTCATTAGCCCACTGACGAATCCAGGGCACACGGAGAAAGTATTTGCCCCAGACCTCTTCTCCAACTGGCGGATTTTTCTTCACAAAGCGATCAGTTGGGCTCTTTTAGTCTTCTATCCCGCGGTTCCATGGGCATTGGCGGATCCAGAAATCCATTCGAGGGGGCTAGGGGGATCGAGGCCCCCACCATCGCCTTGGATCAGCCTCCGACAATGCATTTACTATAGGCACTCTGACATTCTGGGAGAGGGGCTTTAGCCTCCCTAGCCCCCTTGTATCCGCCACTGTTTCTACACCACTCAAGGTCATCTCACCTCCAGCCCCCCCCGCCCCACCGCTTTGATCCATATTCTGTTATAAAACACTGAGGCCGTCTCGGCACTGACCTGTGAGGTGAGAGGCCGTCTCAGCACTGACCTGTGAGGTGAGAGGCCGTCTCGGCACTGACCTGTGAGGTGAGAGGCCGTCTCGGCACTGACCTGTGAGGTGAGAGGCCGTCTCGGCACTGACCTGTGAGGTGAGAGGCCGTCTCAGCACTGACCTGTGAGGTGAGAGGCCGTCTCAGCACTGACCTGTGAGGTGAGAGGCCGTCTCGGCACTGACCTGTGAGGTGAGAGACCGTCTCAGCACTGACCTGTGAGGTGAGAGACCGTCTCATCACTGACCTGTGAGGTGAGAGGCCGTCTCGGCACTGACCTGTGAGGTGAGAGGCCGTCTCAGCACTGACCTGTGAGGTGAGAGGCCGTCTCGGCACTGACCTGTGAGGTGAGAGACCGTCTCAGCACTGACCTGTGAGGTGAGAGACCGTCTCATCACTGACCTGTGAGGTGAGAGGCCGTCTCAGCACTGACCTGTGAGGTGAGAGGCCGTCTCGAAACGACCTGTGAGGTGAGAGGCCGTCTCGGCACTGACCTGTGAGGTGAGAGACCGTCTCAGCACTGACCTGTGAGGTGAGAGACCGTCTCATCACTGACCTGTGAGGTGAGAGGCCGTCTCATCACTGACATGTGAGGTGAGAGGCCGTCTCGGCACTGACCTGTGAGGTGAGAGGCCGTCTCAGCACTGACCTGTGAGGTGAGAGGCCGTCTCAGCACTGACCTGTGAGGTGAGAAGCCGTCTCAGCAGTGACCTGTGAGGTGAGAGGCCGTCTCAGCACTGACCTGTGGTGAGAGACCGTCTCAGCACTGACCTGTAGTGAGAGACCGTCTCATCACTGACCTGTGAGGTGAGAGGCCGTCTCATCACTGACATGTGAGGTGAGAGGCCGTCTCGGCACTGACCTGTGAGGTGAGAGGCCGTCTCAGCACTGACCTGTGAGGTGAGAGGCCGTCTCAGCACTGACCTGTGAGGTGAGAAGCCGTCTCAGCAGTGACCTGTGAGGTGAGAGGCCGTCTCAGCACTGACCTGTGAGGTGAGAGGCCGTCTCATCACTGACCTGTGAGGTGAGAGGCCGTCTCAGCACTGACCTGTGAGGTGAGAGGCCGTCTCGGCACTGACCTGTGAGGTGAGAGGCCGTCTCAGCACTGACCTGTGAGGTGAGAGGCCGTCTCATCACTGACCTGTGAGGTGAGAGGCCGTCTCAACACTGACCTGTGAGGTGAGAGGCCGTCTCGGCACTGACCTGTGAGGTGAGAGACCGTCTCAGCACTGACCTGTGAGGTGAGAGGCCGTCTCGGCACTGACCTGTGAGGTGAGAGGCCGTCTCAGCACTGACCTGTGAGGTGAGAGGCCGTCTCGAAACTGACCTGTGAGGTGAGAGGCCGTCTCAGCACTGACCTGTGAGGTGAGAGGCCGTCTCAGCACTGACCTGCGAGGTGATGGCCACGAGGTTTGCACCGCGCTGCCGGCATGTCCACTCTGCCTTCAGCCGGGTCTCAGCCTGCTCACTGAACTGGTAGCAGTCCTCGCCGAAGGGCAGCTCGCCCTCGCTGCAGCGACTGCTGAGGTCCTCGGAGGTCAGACAGACGACGCCCACGTGCGGGTGGCTCTCCAGCCGGGTGTCGGAGGCGCGCTGGCACCGCAGGAGGGAGCTCTCCAGGCCGGTGGTGCAGTGCGACAGCTGGAAGGCGCTGTCGCTGCCGTCGATGTGGTTGCCGTCGGAGAGAAGCAGACCCGGGGATGAAGAGAAGTAGCTGCAGCATCAGCAGGATGTCAGAAGCGCGCCTGGTTAAACGTCTGTGACTGAGCGGCATAGGTGGAGACCCGGGGGGGTCAGGACCCTCTGGATTTTGGGTCTCCCATAGGCTTTGTACAGGGCTTGTGTTAGCGTGTCAGCGTCAACCCATCCAGGACCCTCCTGGGTTGGGAACAGATATCCAGCCTTGGTTGGCGGGGTGTGAGCTGTGAGTGTGCTGTAAAACTGGCCGGTGGTGTATACTGTGTAGCAATTCAAAACGAGGCATAAGTATACCAACCCAATGACAGTGGGGGCTTAATGGATATTACTCTACATATTTCAACAACGTCGAAAAATAGATGGTTCTGTCGTTTACAAACAGAGCAATAAGCACATGAAGTAGTGATTACGATTTTGGTTATTTTTGAAGTTAATGCGATACAATGTGTCAGATATATGCTCTTAGGGAACAATCTCACTGTACTACCCTTCAGTGTGGTAGAGCTCCTAAAGGACTCCAAAAATCCTTCAGAGCTCTGGAAGATTGAGGATTTTCAATAGTGTCATATAGTATTGATTTCTCTGAGACGCGATATTTGCCCGAAGAAGGTCGGCAAGCAGCTGAACGTAACAAGTTGTTTCTGAGCAGAGCAGTTCTCTGTGCTTTATGGGACGCCAAATTTAGCCGTCATTGGAGAATAATTCCCCTGGATAGTTTGGTCTGAAGCCCTACCAAAAGTTCACTAGGGAGACTCACTAAGATATAAACCCCAAACGCAGAACCTGCAATGGCTTATACAAAATTGATTTTAAATGCATTTAGAAGCCTCTGTGATCTATGAACAAAACTCTTAAAACTTGCAGAAATATGTAGTAACACAATTTACTTACTAGCAAATGATAGTATGTCAAATACAGCACTGTAATTATATACAAAATATTAAAGACGTTTGGGACTGCCCAATGTATATATATATATATATATGTGGGATATATATATATATATATATATATATATATATACATCTCTATATCTCTGTATAAATTCCAATGTGTCTCTGACCTGACGTATCCCAGCTGGCGGCAGACTACCCTTGCCTCCGTGGAGGACCATTGCTGCGCTGTGACGCCCCTCCAGCCGCCGGCAGTGTACACCTCCACCATGCCCTCCCAGGGACCGGAGCCGCCCACCAGTCGCACCCTCTGCCCGGTCGCTGAGGTCGCCCCCTGCCGACCGAGGGGGGCATACACTGCCCGGTCGCTGATGGCGCCCCTGCCGACCGAGGGAGGCATACACTGGTCGGTCGCTGAGGGCGCCCCTGCCGACCGAGGGAGGCATGCACTGGTCGGTCGCTGAGGCTGCCCCTGCCGACCGAGGGAGGCATACACTGGTCGGTCGCTGAGGGCGCCTCTGCCGACCGAGGAGGGCATACACTGCCCGGTCGCTGATGGCGCCCCTGCCGACCGAGGGAGGCATACACTGGTCGGTCGCTGAGGGCGCCCCTGCCGACCGAGGGAGGCATGCACTGGTCGGTCGCTGAGGCTGCCCCTGCCGACCGAGGGAGGCATACACTGGTCGGTCGCTGAGGGCGCCCCTGCCGACCGAGGGAGGCATGCACTGGTCGGTCGCAGAGGTCGCCCCTGCCGACCGAGGGAGGCATACACTGGCCGGTCCAACACACGTCCACCTAAACCGTCTCTGCCGGAAAAAAATCACTAGTTGTCTTGCTCTCAAGATGTGTTGGTGCGTGTACCTCTCCGCCTCCCCGAACCAGTCCAAATCACCGTCCACTGATTCACGTATTACTTATGCCGTACTAAGAAGCAGACACAGCTCGGTTATGATAATACATTTTTAATTTTACTTGGCTTGGGTATTATGCAAAATAGAAATACATTTTCTGCACAAAGAAGGCTAGTAATAACAATTCTCGGGGCTTGTTGATGCAACAACTGCCAGGGTCATATGGCGTTGCCAACTCTTTTCCTGTAGAAGGGGTTTCTCGGGAGTCAGCTTGCTCCTTGTTCAGGGCTGTCACGGGCCTTGAACCCGGGTCGGCTGGGCGGAAGTCGGCGCGCTGGCCACTCCACTACCGCGCCCACACAAAGACAAAGAAGGCTAGTTTCGATAAGTGTGTACCAGTGATATATTTAAACAGTGTACCAGTGGTATAGTATTACAGTGTACCAGTGGTACAGTAGTACAGTGTACCAGTGGTACAGCAGTACAGTGTACCTGTGGTACAGTAGTACAGTGTACCAGTGGAACATTAGTATAGTGGTACAGTAGTGAAATGTACCAGTGATACATTACATAGTACAGTGTACCAGTGTCTGGCTGGTTATTTATCAGTGGCAGCGCTCTTTTGTGTCCGTATTATCACGCCTGCTCTTTGCATCATTTTGCGTTTGCAAATGTCCTATCCATCTATATACTCTAATGTGGATACTTAAAAAATGTGGCGCGTTAGAGTGCATACTAGATTAGATATCCAATCCAATACGACCCGTAGATCCGAGCGGAATGGATTGGCAAAAAACTCGGATAGTTTGGGATCTTGATATGCGTTTAGCTGGATATCTGAGTTGGTTTAGTCGTATGCTTTCGGATATCCTTCATGACCTTATATTGTGAAAGTTTCAAACTGATCGGTTGGCAGATGTTCCTTAGGCGCCGCTTAAACTCGTGGTTTGAGATTTTGAGGTCGGGTTACTTGACCTTGGATAGCCCCTTGACCTGACATGACCTGACCTAAAAAATTGGGTTCAGATGCGTAAAATTAATCAAGGATAAGGTGCTTTAACCCTCGCCCCACCGGGGGCCATCGATGGCCCCCCTAAGTTTTTCCGGGATGGCAGAAAAACGACGAGGCGCAGCACCGCGTTTGAGGGCTCTACCTCTCACTGCATCATTTTCCCATCATCCCTGAAATTTTTACCCCGGGTCACCCAAGGTCAGGTCACCAGACGAGGTCAACCAAGGTCACCTCACTTCACCTTTAGAGCTCTGTAAGAGCTACATTTCAAAGTCGATCGATTTGAAACTTCCTACACTTCATGACCCCTCCAGGGTCTACAAGGTTATATCCGGGATTTTTCGATTTTGTGCCCTGAGGTCAGGTCACGAGGCGACCTCTCCCATTGGAAAAGCATGGGGAAAAGCTATTTCATGATATAAAAGCCACAAAAATGATTGCAAATACTCAGACTGCTCAGAACAACGTTTTGGACACCCTTTCACTGATCCCAGGGGTCATATTTGCCCTTTGACTTTTCCAAGGTCATCCAAGGTCACCAGAGGTCAAAAACAGTATTTTGACAATAACTTTTGACCTAATTGAGCTAGAGCGGTGAAACAAACACCATCGTGTTTGTCTTGTCACTGGCTTTCATTTGATATACGGCAAGGTCACTTTTTGACCTTTCGTGACCTCAGGTCATATTAGGTCACGAGGTGACCTCTGGCGGTCAAACCACTGGCGGGAGGTCTTTACGTTCCACATAGCGGAAAAAGTACTGGCAATTTGCTATCAAATGTACTTTACCAGGCCTCAATAGCTCTAATGACATAAGAGTTATGCCCAGTTTGCTTAATCATTGCATATTTGAGTGAAAATAGCCGATCTTGACCTAATTTGACCTCTGGAGGTCAAACCATTGACCTGAACACTAAAACATGCAAGTAATTTCTTACTGAATTCACGCGAGCTTTCTATTGCACTTTGCAGATTTGCGCTAACGCCCATATTTTCGGAGTTAGAGGGGGCCATCGATGGCCCCCCGGTGGGGCGAAGGTGGCGCCGGACCCCCGGTGGGGCGCGGGTTAAGTTTCGCTGATATGCGTCTCTTCGTTTTTGTGTTATCTGGGAAACAGCAGGAGGGTGCGAATTTCGCCCCCCTCCAGCGGGGCGCGTGTTAGGAGTGTGGTGGTGCACTGTAGTGAAAGAGCAAACCTTGAGGGTTCCACAGGTTATCCTGGAGATAAAATTGACTATTCAGAGTAAACATACCAGTGACACGCTGGGTAAAATTGCAATACTTTAATTGTGAAACCTCAAAGCTCGTCGATTATCTTGGGAACTGCGAACGATAAAGCTTCTACTTGACTTCTACTTGACCCACACCGAAAACAGCTATTTACGTGGCTCCGTCTGATGCTTCTGTTAGTGGCAGTGGTTGCAAATACAGAACACACACCTGTTGTTGCGCCTGCAGCGCTCAGTTGTCGCAGCAGCGGGTTGGAGACGGGGGAGAACCTGTCGCCAGTCCAGCCGCTCTGCTGCAGACTTCGCTTCAGCCGTAGAACATTACTGAGGATCAGGTCACTATCCAGAACCTTCGGGTCGTCGCCATCGCCTCCCCCCGCGTCGCCCCCCGAGCTGGGTGGTCTGGTTGATTCGCTGTAGCCTAAGGCAAGTGCTACCTGCGATGGAAAATACTCCGCGTAAAATAACTGCTTTTCATCTGGATATTTACTCATTGCAGTGGCCAGAATTCATGTAAATAGGGGTCTAAGAATAACGTTAAATAAAACATGTACGAATGGGCAGTTGTATTTTACAAGTAGAAAGAGCGCGCGTTGGAGCGGTGACTCAAAGGCGTTGACATCTTTTTGGGTTGGGAAACTCTGGGGAGTCAGGGTATGGTTGATGAGCTGATCAATTTGTTGATCTGATCAATTCGCTTAAGTTGATGAACACCCGTCCATTGGGTTCGGGTGAGAATTGGTGTGTCAGTTTGTTGAGATCGAATGCAATGGTTTTGTCTTTCTTCTGTGGCTTTGCATGAAATGCTCAGCCAAGTTTTGTGGTTGGATTCACGTGGAAGATCGGAGTATGTTAACTCATTGGCCCGTAAAATTCTAACAAGTGACACCTTTTCGAAAGAAGAAAAGTCCATTTTATGGGTCACGAATTTTCTCATGACACCTGACAGAGGTGAAATCAGGTCAGAATAGAGGCGTGAAATGACTCATAGACTCTCTTCAGAAGTGCCAGTTGACTCTTGTCACGTTCCATAACTCCTTTAGGGGAGTCTGGAGACCCTATTGGGCGTCAAATGACACCTCATGCGGAGTCGGGTGGCTGAAATCAAGAATCTCGGCTCTGAAGATAGTAGTCTGACACCCCTGATTCCAAGTCGGGTAGAAAAAACTCCCCAAAGAGGGGTCTTCCATGTACCTCAAAAGAATGAACGTGTTTACGGCATCAGCAGATACCTCAATCATGTGTCGTTTTTTTCTCTCAAATGGATGCCATGTATGTACACAGATGACCTTTCTCTGTGAGACACAGTAGCAACGAAGTACAATTTCAAGATCTTACCATCAGAAACCACACAATCAAAGTTGGTTCGAACGCCATCTTGTCACGCGTCGTCACTGAAAAGAGAAAATATCAATTAGTGACGTGTAGAAGTGGCAAATGCAGGATCTCACCTCAGGATGGAGGGAGCTAGAGGCTCTAAGCCCCCTTGCCATTACCTCCGAACAACCTTCAACCGTGAAGTAACATGACACTCCGACATTTCGGGAGGGAAAATTGAGCCTTCTATTCCCCCTAGTGTCCGCCACCGATGTGTCATAGAACTGAGGCATACACAGCATATTCCTAGCACATATTTGGTACTCGGTATACGAAAACGTCAAATAACATGTCCGGATAATCTATGACAGATGCACCTACAGTAGAGTGCGGTAATATTACCCTGAAAACCAAACGCATTTTCGCTATTTTTGTATTTTTCTTTGTATATTAGATAAAAACATATCATATACCAAACAAGTCAGGTTAGGAATTCATGCAAATATTTTCTTATGAAGGAAAACGTCCTTGGCCGCCTAAACTGGACAAAAACATTACGAAAGCAGAAAGGTATAAAATTAAGTTTGTAAATAAAAAAATCAAGAGATGCGCATGAAGCTTTTAAAATGTAGTGAATCAAAGAAAAAAACTTGTACTACACGACCAGGCACGACCGAAAGTAAACATGATATTTAAAAATAAATGCATGGTGCGAAAAATGCATGCTTTCGTTTGCCCGCTAAGTCTAGTCACAACTATCTCAAATCGCTTCTAAAGATGAGTGAAATCTTACACTAATTATATGGGGGCGCGGTAGTGGAGTGGTCAGCGTAGCTGGCTTCCACGCAGCCGACCCGGGTTCAAGCCCGGCGGCTTCCCTGAACAAGGAGCAAGCTGGCTCCCGAGAAACCCTTCCAACAGGGAAAGAGTTGGCGACGCCATATGACCCTGGCAGTTGGTGCGTCGATAAGCCTCAAAAATTATTATTATTACACTAATCATATCCTTAATACTACAAACCTAGTTGATTTGCGACACAAACAACAAATTTCACAAATTAATATCTTTATTTTTCGCTTCAGAACATGAACCAAAATTCAGGAACTGTGAGAACGGAGTGGTTGACGACAAGTTATTAATTAACTACCTGTTGATCTTTGAGGTCTAATGAATAAGCAAAGAAAAGAAACACTTGTCAATTCAACGCGAGGAATATCCGAAAAACAAGCAGTACATTACTCTTTCCTCAAGACTATTTGTGACGAAACATGGTCTCACTAATCACAGCAATTATCATGGTAGCTATCATATCATCATATCATCAATCACATCCAGGGGCGCCGCCACGGGATTTTCGCAGGGGGACAGACTGGTGCTGACCGGGGTAGTGGAATTTTGAGCATATTCGGTAACTGACAGCATTAATATTAGTCTAGAATTACTTTTATCGGAGACCCAGGAACCTAAGCTAGCCTTATGCAAAATTGTATCCTTTTCCATTTATTTTAAGAACTTGAAACCATGGTGAGAAGCAAACGTGTTCCGAGAAATTTCGCTGCTTAAAATACCCTTTCGGACGAATTACTCGAAAGCTGTTGGAGATAAGTGGGTAGTGTAAATGAATGAAATGACTGCAATCAATATTTTCCTATTCAGCCATATCAATTGTGAGCTTGTGAATGAAATGTACTCGGAACTGAAAAGCTAAAAATGAAAGGTTTTCTACTAAGATTATATTTTTACATATAAACAACTAATTTTAATATCACGATATCCAACTCCAAATATTATCAGGGGAAGCAATGTTCTTTCATTATTTGAAATGAAAAGTCAAATCAGCGCATTAGATCGCCAGATATTAAGATTTACAGGAAGTGAGCAAAAATGCAGTGCTCCGGCAAAATGGCAGCATCTAGGTCAGAATTTTACATTTTCTATTGGAAACTATACATAAGCACAAAAAATTGACCTAGCTGCCTCCAGGTGGCTGTCTTTAACACGCGCATTGACGGGGGTCTGAGCCACCTTCGGATTGACGAGGGGGCGGGTACCCGCCCCCCTAAGATCTGGAGAATCACGGTAGGTAGCAAAAAACGGTAAACGGCGTTGGGTAGCCCATCCGCTTCTCCATCGAAAATATTTGAACCATGTTTTTGTCAGGTCACATTTAAGGTCGCCAGAGGTCAAAAACATGCCGTCACATGCCGTCATAGGGATAACATGTAAATTAAGTTTTTCGGCCATTACATCTGAACAAGTAAAGATAGAGCAAAACGACTTGAACTCCATGAATCCTCACAGCAAGCCAAATCGAATGATATATGATTTGACCTTGCTAGGTCAAATCAAAGATTTGAACTGACCTCAGGTCAGGTCAGGGTCAAATTATATAAAATGCATATCATTAGAACCGCAAATCCATGGGGAGTCTAAAGAAGCTAAAATAAACGCTCTATCACCATCTGTTACTGAGTTATTCAGTAAAAACCATATTTCCCATGTATTACCAATGGAGAGGTCATGCTTCGTACCTGACCTTAGGTCATCGATATCAAAAATACCGGAACAAATTTAGAGAACTCGGTGAGCCCATTATGTGATATGAGTTTCAATTGGATAAGTTTACCCTGCTCCGACTTATGCTATCTTAAACTTTTTTTGAGGTCGGATCACTTGACCTGTACTGGTGACCTGACCTGAGATGACCTATCTTTAAAATTTTCACAGAAGTTGCAAAAATGATGAGGGAAAAGGTATACCAAGTGCGGCGGCGCTGCGCGCCGCCGTTTTTCTGCTGTCTCCGAAAAACCCGAGGGGGGCGGGTACCCGCCCCCCGTCAATGCGCGTGTTAAACTAAATGAAGCGTGCCTTCTGACATGTCGAGCTGATAAGTCGGCCGTCACACTTCAGTAGGTTTTTGCTTGTATTAGAAATACTGCGTTTTGGCGTAATAAATATTGTCGGACCAGTTCGATTTTTTTCTTAGGTGGCCCCTGTTACTTATTCAAAAGGAGGCAAACTTCAAGTCCGTCGCTTACGAAATAAGAATGAGAAAAATGCAAAATTGAAAATATTTGTTCCAAAATTTCTCAAAAACTATTTTGAGTTTTGATTCGGGGCCCCTTGTCTCTGTGTCTAGCTTAACCCTCACCCCACCGGGGCCATCGATGGCCCCCCTAAGGTTTTTCCGGGATAGCAGAAAAACGACGAGGCGCAGTACCGCGTTTGAGGGCTCTACCTCTTACTGCATAATTTTCTCACCATCCCTGAATTTTTTTACCCCCCGGTCACCCAAGGTCAGGTCACCAGGTGAGGTCAACCAAGGTCACCTCACTTCAACTTTAGAGCTCTGTAAGAGCTACATTTCGAAATCGATCAGTTTGAAACTTCCTACACTTCATGAACCCTCCGAAGTCTACAAGGGGTATATCCGGAATTTTTCGATTTCGGGACCTGGGGTCAGGTCACGAGGTGACCTCTCCCGTTGACAAAGCATGGGGAAAAGCTGTCTTATGATCTAAAAGTCACAAAAACGATTGAAAATGCTCGGCTTCATCAGAAAAGCGTTCTTGGACACCCTTTCACGGATCCCAGGGGCCATATTTGCCCTTTGACCTCTCCAAGGTCATCCAAGGTCACCAGGGTCAAAAACAGTATTGTGACAATAACGTTTGACCTATATAAGCTAGAACGCTAAAACAAAGGCTTTCTTTTGATATACGACAAGGTCACTTTCTGACCTTTCGTGATCTCAGGTCATCTTAGGTCACGGGGGTGACCTCTGGAGGTCAAACCACAGGCGGGAGGTCATTACGTTTCACATGGCGGGAAAAGGTCTGATATTTTCCTATCCAGTGTACTTTACCACATCTCAATGGCTCTAATGGCACAAAAGTTATGCCTAGTTTGCTTAAGCATTGCATATTTGAGTGAAAATAGCCGATCTTGACCTTAAATACTCAGTTAATTTTGACCTCTAGAGGTCAAACCATTGAACTGAGTTGCTAAAAGTCCGTCAGCTACAAAATGCGAAGTAATTTCTTACTGAATTCACGCGAGTTTTCTAATGCACTTTGCAGATTTGCGCTAACGCCTATACTTTCGGAGTTAGAGGGGGGCCATCGATGGCCCCCGGTGGGGCGAATGTGGCGCCGGACCCCCGGTGGGGCGCGGGTTAAAAGGGCTATCACCCTACACAATTGCAGAACCCTGGCACCAACTGTCAGAACCACCAAGTTGCCAGAATAGAGCCTCTTGAGAAATATCAATCCGCTTTGCTCCTTGGATTTCGTCATGCGGCTCTGACAATAATTACTTATTTAGCACTAGGACACGTGATACTAGATCGGTGTAATGACTGCAAACTTTCACCTTTAATTCAGGATAAGGAGATATAAAAAAATTTCTTACTATAAATGCCTCCCTCGAATTATTTAATTAAGATTTTACTTAGTGGTCCGGGTCAACTTACCCCTAAATTCAATCCATTGCGTAATATTGCTGAATACGGTTTGTAATAGGTAAAGCTTTTTTTCACAGCCTGCACCTTTGCCCAACGTTAAGCGTCGAATGATAATGCATCTGGCTGCAGAAAAGCATCAATACCTAAAAAAGAAAACAAACAATACCTGAGCCGCACCTTTGACCTAAGCCCATCACTTCTGACTAGTTAAACTAATTCAACAAGCATAGCCATTTTCTCCAACCTGTAAATCTGGTCCAAAGTTAAACGTTAAATGCATATACGTCTAGCATCAAAAGCATCATCAATAATGTATGGATGTCCTACCCTAAAACCCATATTCTTAAACTAGTCCCTCCCTTACCTCTTAAGCCACTGCTGTTAATATTGGAGTCAGGCAGGGTGGTTGCACCTCTCCTCTCCTTTTCAGTATCTACATTGATAGTTTGCTTGATAAAGTACGGGCATCGAGATTAGGATGTCACATCAATGATTGTGCTGTTAACGTTATTGCTTATGCTGACGATGTTGTCTAGTTATCTCCAACAAGACACGGCCTACAGGAACTAGTCACACTATGTGAAAACTTTGCGGTTGAGATGGATATAAAGTTAAACGTAAAAAAGACGGTCTGCATGATGTTTCACGGCAAGAAGATGCAACATCTCTTTGGTCCAGGTAGCAAGACAACCAGCATTGTGTAAGACGGTACCCAGCTTAGTTGGGTCGAGGAATTTAAATACCTAGGGCACATTGTAGCTCCGACTCTTTGCGATTCCTCAGACATATCTAGAGCAAAAAGTGCAGTTTACTTTAACACAAATAGACTGAAAGCTGAGATTGGCTATGCAAATAAAAGAACTCTTGCTAAATTGCTCCAAACTTACTGCGGGCAAATGTTCCGAAGTGTTCTTTAGAACATTGAAAACTCCAAAATGGCTCTCTGGAAATTTTGTGTGGCTTATTACTCCTGGATTAAGCGGCTACTTGGTAAGCCTCTGCATCATAGCAAACATATTATCTGTGATGAACTTAATATTTTTACCTTCGCACTACAGGATGTAAAGAATAAGCTACTGTTAAGAAAGCTCTTTCCACAAGTAACAAATCCATTTTAGCTACTTTGAGAACTAGCAAAGTCTCTCTTGAAGGAATTTTATCCCAAAACTGCTTGTGTATTAGAAGAAAATATGGCCTCCTGCAATTAGATTTGGAAAGTAGCTCCTACTCAGACATTAGGCGATGCTTGAGAGGTTTGATATCGCACAAAGCTGCAGAAATCAAAGGAGGCATTGGCTGATTTAATGTCGATTAGGGCTCCCTCAAACAGCATTTTAGGCAAGTATTATGTACTTGCCTATATTATAATATTATGATGTGTGGGTGTATTTGACTGATGACATCTGATATGCACGTATAATGATATGTGATGTATATGCGAATGCATGTGTGATATACACCATGAGTGTGAAATAAAAATTATTATCATTATTATTATTATTAATCGACGCTTAACGTTGGGTCAAGGTGCAGGCTGTGAAAAAAGGGTTTACCTATCACAAACCGAATGCATCAATTTTATGCAATGGATTGAGTTGAGAGGTAAGTTGACCGGGACCACTAAGTACAATCTTAATTAAATAGTTCTAGCGAGGCATTTATAGTAAGATATAGCCTTATCCTGAATTAAAGGTGAAAGTGTGCAGTCATTACACCGATCTAGTATCACGTGTCCTTGTGCTAAATAGGTAATTATTGTTAGCATTTTAGCTGACGTCAGCTAGAATAAATATATATATATATATATATATATATATATATTTATAAATAAATATAAATAATAAAAACAGAAGCATACAAATAACCGATTAAGATACTTAAGCGAATTTTTCATTATTATTGAAAAGCTGGTGTTTAGCTTAAATAATAGAAAAGTCTGTCACACAAATACTGGTCTACATAGTGTTGTTGCATTGTCTACTTTACTCTTAGGTTAGAGATACCAAGATCGTTGTTGTCACGACATTCATTTTTTCATTCTAAAAGGCATTTGTGTGAAGCTCAATTCGAGGTCTGGCTACACTATGACCGATAATTTCTTATATTTTATACACAATTCTGATGAAGGGCTGTGCCCGAATATATAATCTTCAGTGTTTTTAAACTTCCGGATTCGAGGGGACAGGCCACCTTATTAACTTATCATCACCTTATCAACTTATTATCATGCTCCTCGCTGCAGCACTTCAAAACATAACAATGTTTTCGTTATCAAGTTATCACCAAGTGGTACTACGTTTGTCCCCAACAGTGGCACTCTTTTCTTCATCTTTCTAGAGGAACGTTGCATTGCTTCTATCGACTGTTAGGTATCATTCATGTACCATTGGAAGTTGTATTGCTATATTTTCAAGCACCCCGTTCTTCACAAAGTGTTAAGTTCCTTCCATTAATTAACTGGACAAAACGTTTTTGTAAGTATGTATGTGTAAGTGTGTAGGAAAGTATATATTTTCTCCTATACGCTGTATGTGTGTTTTCCTCATTCTTATTTCTTTCTTATTGTCATGCCTTTTTCTTCGTGTCTGTCTATCTTTACCCTTAGTTTTAATAGGCCGCCTAACGTCCTTTTGCCATTTTCAGTAAACTTAACACGTGCATTGACGGGGGGACGGGTACCCGCCCACCCCTCGGGTTTTTTGGAAACAGTAGTGAAACGGCGGCGCGTAGCGCCGCCGTACTTGGTATACCTTTTCCCTCATCATTTTTACAATTTCGGGGAAAATTGTAAGGCTAGGTCATCTCAGGTCAGGTCACCAGTACAGGTCAAAGTGACCTGACCTCAAACAAGTTTAACCCAGGGGGAGATCCCAAGGTTTTTCCGGGATAGCAGAAAACGCCGAGGCGCAGCACCCGGTTGAGGCTCTACCTCTCACTGCATCATTTTCCCATCATCCCTGAAATTTTACCCCGGGTCACCCAAGGTCAGGTCACCAGACGAGGTCAACCAAGGTCACCTCACTTCACCTTTAGAGCTCTGTAAGAGCTACATTTCAAGTCGATCAATTTGAAACTCGTACACTTCAGACCCCTCCAGGGTCTACAAGGTGTATATCCGGGATTTTCGATTTCGTGCCCTGAGGTCAGGTCACGAGGCGACCTCTCCCATTGGAAAAGCATGGGGAAAAGCTATTTCATGATATAAAACCACAAAAATGATTGCAAATACTCAGACTGCTCAGAACATTGTTTTGGACACCCTCACGGATACCAGGGTCATATTTGCCCGACTTTCCAAGGTCATGCAAGGTCACCAGAGGTCAAAAACAGTATTTACAATAACTTTGACCTAATTGCACTAGAGCGGTGAAACAAACACCATCGTGTTTGTCTTGTCACTAGCTTTCATTGATATACGGCAAGGTCACTTTGACCTTTCGTGACCCAGGTCATATTAGGTCACGAGGTGACCTTGGCGGTCAAACCACTGGCGGGAGGTCTTACGTTCCACATAGCGGAAAAGTACTGGCAATTTGCTACAAATGTACTTTACCAGGCCTCAATAGCTCTAATGACATAAGAGTTATGCCCAGTTGGCTAATCATTGCATATTTGAGTGAAAATACCAATCTTACCTAATTTGGCCTCGGAGGTCAAACCATTGACCTGACACTAAAACAGAGAAGTAATTTCTTACTGAATTCACGCGAGCTTTCTATTGCACTTTGCAGATTTGCGCTAACGCCCATATTTTCGGAGTTAGAGGGGGCCATCGATGGCCCCCCGGTGGGGCAAGGTGGCGCCGGACCCCGGTGGGGCGCGGGTTAAGATAGTATAAGTCGGAGCAGGGTGAACTTATCCGATTTAAATTCAGATCACATAATAGGCCCACCGAGTTCTCTAAAATATTTTCCGGTATTTTTGATATCGATTACCTAAGGTCAGGTACGAGTAATGACCTCTCCATTGGAAATACATGGGAAACATGGTTTTTACTGTATAACTCAGTAACGGATGGTGATACAGAGTTTATTTTAGCTACATTAGACTCGCCTTGGCTTTGCGGTTCTAATGATATGTATTTTATATAATTTGACCCTGACCTGAACTCAGGTCAGGTCAAATCCCTGATTTGACCTAGTAAGGTTAAATTATATATCATTCGATTCAGCTTGCTGCGAAGATTCATACAGTTCAAGTCATTTTGCTCTAGCTTTACTGGTGCAGATGTAATGGCCAAAAAAACTTAATTTACATGTTGTTCCTATTACGGCATGTTTTGACCTCTCGTGACCTTAAATGTTACATGACAAAAAAATGGTTCAAGTATTTTCGATGGAGAAGTAGATAAGCTATCCTACGTCATTTACTGTTTTTCGCTATCTACCGTGGTTCTCGAGATCTTAGGAGGGGGCGGGTACCCGCCCCCATCATCAAAGCGAAGGTTGCTCAGACCCCCGTCAATGCGCGTGTTAATGACCTCTTGTGAACATTTTAAACCTTTTGGTCTCGAGACTGACTTTTCATGCCCATGCTCTTTTAAGAGTTTTGTGTCCGGATTTGGGCTGTGCTTAAGCTGGTGCATGTCGTGCTTTTAATGTATTTTTATAGTTTGGCAGTGACTCCACCGGGGAGTGTCAGAACTGCAAGACGAGTACTAGAGTCCCTGCCAAGGGGGGGGCGGACCCCGGGCACCAGCACGGAAAAAGAGCATTGATCAGGGGCCCCGAGCGGTCTCAGGGGTCCCGAGCCGATCTCAGGCCCCCAGGGGTCCAAGGGACCGAGGTCTCAGGGGCCCCCAAGCCACGGGCCCATCCGGTCTCAGGGGCCCCGAGCGGTCAGGGGCCCCGACGGGCAGGGCGCCCAAGGTTGGTCCAAGGGATCCAACGGTCTCAGGGCCCCAAGCGGTCTCAGGGGGCCCCGAGCGTCCACGGGCTTTCCGACGGTCTCAGGGGCCCCCGATCATCGGTATTGAGGACTCCAGAGTGTCGAACATTGATCTCGGGGGCCCGAGCTTTGTCTCATGGGTCCCCGAGCTGGTCTCAAGGGACCTCGAACTTGGTCTCAGGGGCCCCAGATCATCGGTATCGAGACTCTAGGGAACCAGACATTATCTCAGGGGGCACCCTGAGCTCGGTCTCAGGGCCCCGATCTTGGTCTCAGGGTCCCCCTAGCTTGGTCTCACGGGCCTCCTGAGCTTGGTCTCAGGGGCCCCGAGCTTGGTCGCAGGGGCCCCTGAGCTTGGTCTCAAGGGACCTCCGAACTTGGTCTCAGGGGCCCCCGATCATCGGTATCGAGGGCTCCAGAGTACCAAACATGGATCTCGGGGGGGCCTGAGCTCGGTCTCAGGGGTCCCTGAGCTTAATCTCACGGGCTTTTCGATCTTGGTCTCAGAGGCCCCGAGCTTGGTCTCAGGGGTCCCCGGGCTCAGTCTCAGGGGCCCCTGAGCTCGCTCTCAGGGCCCCCAGGTTGGTCTCAGGGGACCCCGAACTTGGTCTCAGGGCCCCTGATCATCGGTATCGAAACTTTAGGGAACCAGACATTGTTCTCGGGGGCCCACTAAGCTCGGTCTCAGGGGCCCCCGAGCTTAGTCTCACGGGTCTTTCGATCTTGGTCTCAGGGTCCCCCTAGCTGGTCTCAGGGACCCCGAGCTTAGTCTCAGGGCCTTTCTATCTTGGTCTCAGGGGCCCTCCGAGTTTGGTCTCAGGGGGCCTCAGAGCTCGGTCTCAGGGTCCCCGAGCTTGTCTCAGGGGACCCCGAACTGGTCTCAGGGGGCCCCTGATCATCGGTGTCGAGACTCTAGGGAACCAGACATTGTTCTCGGGGCCCACTGAGCTCGGTCTCAGGGGCCCCCGAGCTTGGTCTCAGGGACCCCCGAGCTTTAGTCTCACGGGCCTTTCGATCTTGGTCTCAGGGTCCCCTAGCTGGTCTCAGGGACCCCGAGCTGAGTCTCAGGGGCCTTTCTATCTTGGTCTCAGGGGCCCTCCGAGTTTGGTCTCAGGGGCCCCAAGCTTGGTTTCAGGGGCCCCCGATCATCGGTATTTAAGGCTCCAGGTACCGAACATTGATCTCAGGGGCCCCCTGAGCTCGGTCTCAAGGGCCCCCGAGCTTGGTCTCAGGGCCCCCCGAGCTTTAGTCTCACGGGCCTTGATCTTGGTCTCAGGAGGCCCCGAGATTGGTCACGAGGCCCTCCGACTTTGGTACCAGGGGACCCCGACTTGGTCTCAGGCCCCCGAGCTGGTCTCAGGGGACTCCTCGAGCTTGGTCTCAGTTCCCCAGGCTTGGTCTCACGGGCCTTCGGAGCTTGGTCTCAGGGGGCCCGAGCTTGTCTCACGGGTCTTTCGATCTTGGTCTTAGGGGCCCCAGAACTGGGCTCAGGGATCCCCGAGCATTGGTATCGATGGCTCCGGAGCAGCGAACATTGATCTCGGGAAGTGGGGGGACAATATCGATCTCGGGGTGCCCCGACTATCGATATCGAGGGGACTTATGAACGAGGCCCGAGAATTGGCCCCATGGGACCCAGAGTTTGGCCTCAGGGGCCCAGGCTTGGGCTCAGGGTCCCCGAGCATTGGTATCGAGGGGCTCCAGAGTACCGAGCATTAGTCTCGGGGGGCCTTCGAGTGTTGATCTGCTCCCCCCCAAGCAACGGTGTCGAGTTACTCCTGAGAAAAGCGCAAGCATAGGCCTAAGGGTGCCCCGAACCTGATCTAAGTGGAACCCCGAGCTTGGTCTTAGGAGCCCCGCGCATCAGTATCCAGGGACTCCGGAGTATTGGTATCGGGGGAAGCAATGATTTCAGGCCCTCCAAGTGCTGATCTCGGCGGGCCCCCGAATGCGTGGATGCAGTGGCGTAGCCAAGGGGTTTTAGGAGTCTGGGGACCCCTCTTTGGGCCAATCGAACCACTGCAAAGCATTCTCTGATCACGGGGCCCCCAGAATCAGTCTCAGAAGTCACTGAAGATTCGTTCTCAGGGCGTCCCGAGTCGGCCTCAGGGCCCGCCTGAGGGTCAGTCTCAAGACCCCCAAAAGTAGATTTCAGGGGTCCCTGAGGTTAGTCTCAGGGGATCCCGAAAGTCGGTCTCAAGGGCCCCGAGGTCGGTCTCAGGGGCCGAGCTCGTCCCAGGGTCCCCCAGAGTGGTTCTCAGGGCCCCGCGACAGACTATTTCAGAGGGCTCCATGAGAGTCAGTCTCAGAGAACCCCAAGGGTCGGTCAAGGGACCCCGAGAGTCAGTCTTAGAGGACCCCCGATATTCGGTCCCATAGTCTTACGGGCGGCTCTCTCAGGAATCAATATTTACTTTCAGGTGCCCCGAGAGTTAATCTAGGGTCCGAGAGTTGGTCTCATTTGATCCGCAGAGTGCCGATCTCAGGAGGCCCCTGAGGGGTAATCTTGGGAACCCTCGAGATTTAGCCCGAGGCTGTGCCCCCCTAGTTGTTGCATAAGAGGTCCCGAGGTCAATCTCAGGAGCACCTAAAAGTTTGTCTCAGAGTGCTCCCGGAGCTAGTCTCCGGTTCGTTCAAGAGCTAATTTTGGGGCTTTGAGAGTAATTCCCAGAGGTGCTCCCGAATTTTGGTCTCACAGCTCCAAGTTAGCCTTAGGCCTTTGAGGGCTAATCTGGGCTTCCCAGAGGCAGTCTCAGGAGTGCCGTGCCAAATACTCAGTTTCAGGGTGCTTCCACGCCTCCCTCCTCAGTGTTAGTCTCAGGGAGCGACCCAAGGTTAGTCTCAGAGGGCTGTCGGAAGTCATTCCCAGCCCCCGCCCCACCCCAGAGACAGCCTCAGGGGATCCCCAAGATCTAATCTGGATGGCCCGAGTGTCAGTCTCAGCCCCTCCGCCAGAGCATATCTGGGGGCCCGATAAAAGGCCCAGAGGTGCTGCATATCTAATCAGGAGCCCCGAGAGATTCTCAGAGTCCACAATTTTGTCAAGAGGCGCCGTGAATCAGTACTTATCAGAGACTCCCTGAGATCTAATCGGGAGGGGGCCGAAATTAACCTTGTGAGTAGCGCCAAGTGCTGAACTTAGGCGGCCCCAGAGCTAGTCTCAGGTCCCCAAGAACTGATCTCGGGCCCGAGTTATTTTCAGGGGACCTTCAGTTCTAGTGTAAGGAGGGCCGAGAGCTAATCTCAGAGATCCGACAATTAGTCTCACGAGGTCTCCAGGAGTTAGTCTCAGGGGTCCCCAGAGCTGCCCTCAAGTGTCCCCAAAAGCTAGTCTCAGCGAGCATTCCTCTCCTTCCTCCCCCTCCCCTCAAAGTTATTCTCAGGGCCCCACGAGATAAGTTCCAGGGAGTCCCAGTAGGTAGTCTCATGGTACCCCCAAATGCTGGTTTGGGGACGTAAGTACTGATTTCGGGAAAGTGTTGTTTTCGGGGTCCCAGATACTGGTTTCGGCACCGTGTGAGTGCTAGGCCCCTGGAGATCTCTGCTCGACCCAGGAGTCAGGGGGCGGGGCGGTGGGTGATGGTCCTGGATGGCTTAACACTGGCATAGCAATACAAGCCCTGTACAAAGCCTATCAGGACCTAAAGTCCAGAAGTACCACCTCCCAAGCCCCGGGATCTCAACCAATGGCTAGGAGGAGTAAGTGAGCGGTTTCATCAGTAGGACTGTCCATGGAATAGGTTTTATATAGCATCTGGGGCACACTCATATATCCTTTTTATTGAGCGTCCTTTTCCTTTCCATTTCTTTAGATTTTAGAATACAATCCAGAGATATCGCTTGAGATCCTAGGCTCAAAAACATATTTAGAAAATCATATGCCTCGGAAAATGTATATATTCCCATTGCGTACCAAAAAGACAAATTAAACATGTCGATCAGGCACCATTACTGAAGGAAGGCAAAATTAATAATTTTAGCATCCATAATAGCAAATCGAACAGGAATTTGGAACCTTAGCTGGTTTTCAATCTATTGGCTAGTCCCAATAACTACCGTCCTAAATATTCTGATATAAACAACTTCAAATATTTTCGTGAAACCAGACAAACAAGAAAATACACACTATACATAATCCCAAAAGAAAATAGGTATGAAGGCTTAAAATAACAATACAGAGTAGCCAAGGCGATGGTTATCTCAGGCGCCTATTGTTTTGGTAATTTGCTCATTTACAACAGAGCAAGGGTAAGAGTACTTGTGGTGAATTCATCAGGATCTTTCTGCGGAATAGACGTTATATGACGTCCGAATACACCACCACCCACCATATCCCTTTATTTTTATTCATTTTCCATTTCTTGAAACTTCTGATTAAAGAGTTCATGAATTCGACAACCGGAAAAATTTGTAATCATTTTCCGTACAAGACCATTTATTCGTACTCAAAACGACTACCTTCAATGACTTCATACCTGATTACCAAGTGAATTGAGGTAAGTCAGGTTTAACATCATGCACGCAGCAACATTTGATTTCCCGAATGTGCCACAAAACTGTTATTATAGCCACGTTGTCATATAGGTATGGGCCAGCCTTAATATTTGGTGACCTAAATTACCAACACGTGGTCGGATCGAAAAAATCAAACTATAAATAAAATAATAACAAACACTTAAAGAGATGAAAAATTTCCGTCGTTAAATGTTATAATGCCAAAATACTATACGACACATATAGGAGATGGGCCCCGACTACAGGGGCCCCCCCGGGGGCCCCCGATGGTAGTCGGACCCCCTTGGCCGAATCCTGGCTACGCCACTGGTCCAGCGTAATACCATTTCTCGGAATTTCTCAGAAGTACTGCTTCTACACTGTTTCTACTCCAGTCAGTGTAGAAACACAAATACTTTTTCCACGCTGTTTCTACCCAATCAGTGTAGAATCAGACACACTGTTTCCACACTACCGGCTTCGTCCCGGCCGTCATGGCGCGTGAACTCACCGCTTTTAATGAGAAGGTGAGGCTAAACTACACCATTTTTTAAAAATAAAAAAAATATACCAAACCAGAAGCTAGATTTCATAACTCGACCTAGGATGATTTTAAACTAATTCCTATGTTTCCAACCAAGCTCTGACTGAGCTGGGTCGTTGTTTTCCCGCCTACCTGTGGACCGTGGCGGCTGTGGGGGGCTCAGCTGCGGACTGGCAGAGCTCTCCTGGACTCGCCTCCTGCTCGCGGTCGTCAGCGGCGCTTCTGCAGGTGCCGGCACTGGGTTCAGGGTCGAGGACAAGCGCTTATATAGCCCCTTCCCCTCCCCCGGGATTACGCCTGCCAGCTTCAGCATCATGATGATGCTGAAGCTGGCTGCTGCGTTGGATTGGCTGCTGATTTGGCACGTGGGAACAGGGATGTCACACCTGCAGCCAAATGAACATTCAGATTATTTAGGGTATGGTGTTTGATGTGTCTAGTTATGCATATCGATATCTGACCAACTTTGTGAGCTAGTTTATGCTCCTTGTAAAATGTTATCAAGTACAGTGCCGTTCTCTATTCAAGTCAAACTATATTCGGTTTTTATCTACTCTGTGTTCCAATGTGTTATCTTATTTTCATATTTGCTTTTTGCCCAAAATTTACATTAACACTTCGCAAGCTAACACTCGAAAGTGTTAAAATATGTGTGGCAATATAGAACGTGCAAAACACTTACACAATTTAAAATTTTCAAATTAGTTATGATCACATCAGTATACGTGAAACTACCAATGACTCATTTCAGATAATTTGATAACTTGCTCCAAATTAAAGTTGATTAAAAAGAGGCCGCTTAAGAATCTCCAGATTTGCGTCAAACGTCAGAAATGATATTTTTACAAGCCCCTCCCCCACCAAAGAATTAAATGTCCTATTCCAGATCAAGACGTGGGCGAGGGAACTGTTTGAAACGAGATTATCCCTTCTGTTTTGTATACAACTTTTATTTTGATACCATTACGTTTTGGTTATTATTGCATGTCGATTGATATGTATATTGACTATGCTAGCTCAGATGGTGACCTTGACTTGACCTTAGGTCAGATAATTTGTATGTTGTGATCTAGTATAGTCATATCATACATCTTCTCATTCGTCGTAGCGAGAAAAACCGAATGGTACATAACAAATGGTTCTAACTCAACTATGTCAGACGCTAGAGCCCAGAAACTCTTCTCTAACATGCCACCGTCTTTTACCTGGCATTCCCCTACTACTGATCTGAGCCAACAGGTGATTTATATAGTTTATCAATGAGTTTATATGAGCTATCCACCAGCTTTTGCGTTTTTTCGTTTTTTCACATGGGAGCCGAGTTTGAGGGGGTGTTTAAACATCTATCAGCAGGGTGAGGGTGGCTCCGAGGCCCACCCGGGCGGGTGTTAAAGTATTTTTGCTGACGAACACTTAATGATAAGCTGTCTAAAATGATCAGTTGCGAAACACTAGCTTGCTTTGGGAGCGAGGGGAAACAAAGGAGGATGATAACCTTATTTTGCTTTGGGAGGGTCATGGCCGGATCGCCCCCCTGGATCTGCCCCTGGTTCAGCCTCCTAAGGGGCAATGCTACCTGTGTGTGAATTGTGGGACGGGGATGCACCCTTTCTTTTCATCAGAAAGTTTTTCGACTTCAGCTAGATTTTGAAGAAAAAACAAGCTAGTGTTTTCAACGCGGGCTATAGTGCGGGATATCACAATAGTTCAGAAGCGAACAGTCTTCAGTTTTAGAGTGGGGGAGTTTTTTATTTTTGAGGAGATGGACCCCCCGCCCCCCACCTTTTGACTGGTGGTGGGACCGCGGTTTGTGCGCACGCGCATTCCGTAGTACAGGGGCGGACTCAGAACCGAGTTTTGGGGGCTAAACCCATGTGTGCCTCTCCTCCGGGGGGGATGGGATGTGGGACGTGTAATTTGGGTGCTCGACAGACCTAGTATAAGCTATTCCTGGGAGGTAGGAGCGAATATTTTTTTTGGTTCGACAGACCTAGTGTAAACACCTTTTTCACAAATTTCTGGCATTTGCGGTGGGCCAAAAGATAGTTTGGCCCCCTCCAGCGCTTTGGGGAGGCATGGCCGGAATGCCCCCCCTCTGCGTCCATCAATGCCGTAGTATTGGAAGTGGCGAGTGTGTAGCCCCGGCGTGTTACTCTCAGCCCCCTGCTGACGACACTGAACCGCAAGCCCTGGTGTTAGACGCTGTGCGGGTGTTACAGTCGTCCAGCTCTCTGCCCCCTCCGCCGGACCACGTGCCGCGAGGATCGCATACCTCATGGATCGACGCATTACACTGCTCATAACCCGGATCTTGCGGATCCTCAGATCTAATGAATGGTCAAATCCACGCAACAAGACATGCGTGCGACTAGTGTAGTAACCATTTTAGGAAATTCCCTACTGATAACCAAATTTATCAATATCGATTGTTTTCTCCATCAACAGGGCGCCACCATTCTTCCAATGGAAAGGAACAGTGATGAAGACTATGAGTGTTCCCTGGGAGGGGGAGGGGACCTGGCCAGGGCTCCCAAACCTCCCAAAGTTTCTGAGGTTTTATCAAAACACTGTTTTATGAAAGTTTTTTCCACTCATACAGATTTGTTACCCAGCTCACATTTATCGTCTTTTTTAATTCGTGAAAATACTGAGTTCGGAGACATAGCCGTTGCCATTACATATGTGTATGTTTTGGCCGAGCTCAGCCTTTGATTACCACTAAGTGCAATGGATATGGTCGCCAAGCTCAGAGGGCGGGGACGACTCATCCCCCACCTGGCGAACCAGGATGGCACCCTCCCCCACCCACCCCAGAAATCGATACCCAGCCCACCTTCTTAGCCTTTTCTTTAGCTTATCGAGTGGGAGTAACGAGCATGCTCTCCAATTTAACCCGCACCCCACCGCGGGTCCGGTGCCACCTTCGCCCCACCGGGGGCCATCGATGCCCCCTATAACTACGAAAATAGGGGGGATAACGCAAATCTTTAAAATCCATTAGAAATCTCGCATGAATTCAGTAAGAAATTACTTCGCATGTTTAAGCGCTCAGGTCAATTGTTTGACCTCCAGGGGTCAAGAAAGGTCCCGATAGGCTGTTTTTACTCAAATAAGCAATGCTTAAGAAAACTAGGAATAACTCCTATGCCATTAGAGCTATTGAGATCTGGTTAAATACATTTGATAGGACATTGCAAGACCTTTTTCCGCTATGGAAACGTAAGGACCTTCCGCCAGTGTTCTTACCTCCAGAGGTCACCTCATGACCTAATATGACCTGAGGTAACAGTAGGTCAGAAAGTGGCCTTGTTGTATATCAAATGAAAGCCAGTTATGAGACAAACACGATGGTGTTTGATTCAGCACTCTAGCTTAATTAGGTCAAACGTTATTGTCAAAATACTGTTTTTGATCTATGGTGACCTTGGATGACCTTGGAAAAGTCAAAGGGCAAATATGACCCCTGGGATCCGTGAAAGGGTGTCCAAACACGCTGTTCTGAGCAGTCTGAGTATTTGCAATTATTTTTGTGGCCTTTATATCATGAGACAGCTTTTCCCTACGCTTTTCCAATGGGAGAGGTAGCCTCTTCACCTGACCTCAGGTCACGAAATCGAAAAATCCCAGATATACACGTTTTAGACCCTCAAAGGGTCATGAAGTATAGCAAGTTTCAAATCGATCGACGAAGAAATGTAGCTCTTATAGAGCTTCAAATTTGAAGTGAGGTGAACTTGGTTGACCTCGCCTGGTGACCTGACCTTGGGTGACCCGGGGTAAAAATGTTCAGGGATGGTGGGAAAATGATTAAGTGAGAGATAGAGCCCTCAACCGTGGTGCTGCATTTCATTGTTTTTTTGCTATTCTGAAAAAACCTTAGCGGGGCCATCGATGGCCCGGTGGGGCGAGGGTTAATGTGAGTAGAATGCGTGAGAATGAGGATAACATGCTGCCAAAAACATCGAGGACCTTAATAGCACCCTGCCAAAAACCTCGAGCACCTCAATAGCACCCTGCCAAAAACCTCGAGCACCTCAATAGCACCCTGCCAAAAACCTCGAGCACCTCAATAGCACCCAGCCAAAAACCTCGAGCACCTCAATAGCACCCTGCCAAAAACCTCGAGCACCTCAATAGCACCCTGCCAAAAACCTCGAGCACCTCAATAGCACCCTGTCGAAGACCTCGAGTACCTCGATAGCACTCTGCCGAAGACCTCGAGTACCTCAATAGCACGCTGCCGAAGACCTCGGGTACCTCGAAAGCACTCTGCCGAAGACCTCGAGTACCTCGATAGTACTCTGCCGAAAACTTCGAGCACCTCGATAGCACGCTGCCGAAGACCTCGAGTACCTCGATAGCACCGTGCCGAAAACCTAGAGTACCTCGATAGCACGCTGCCGAAGACTTCGAGTACCTCGATAGCACGCCGCCGAAGACCTCAAGCACCTCGATAGCACGCTGCCGAAGACTTTGAGTACCTCGGTAGCACGCTGCTGGAGGGCCATTAAGGTTTGGTCTTGAATTCCACCCCCCCTTGGTCGTCGCTAGGTCGATTCTGCCCCCCCCGGTCAGTAAATATATGTTTGACGCTCCTGGATGAGAGCAAATATCCTGGGAGAGTTGGAGAGCGTTAGGATCTCTTTGGATTTAGGAGTGCCTCATATATACCGTGTGTCAAACCATGAAGGGGCACCGACCCTGCCCTTGGGTTTGGAAGATATCTCCAGTCACTGAAATAGAACCAAAGGATATGTAACAACGCTGCCCCAGACTGACTGGACAAACGGAAGTGTAGGAAGTGTTGGTAGTGCTAGGAGTGGGTACCACTGTCTTCGGTAGACTAAATACACGGAAGGATAGACCAGTCTCCATCCCTGGGTGTGGGTACCACTGTCTTCGACGGAATAAATACACGGAAGGATGGACCGGTTTCCATCCCTGGGTGTGGGTACCACTGTCTTCGACGGAATAAATACACGGAAGGATGGACCGGTTTCCATCCCTGGGTGTGGGTACCACTGTCTTCGGCGGACTAAATACACGGAAGGATAGACCAGTCTCCATCCCTGGGTGTGGGTACCACTGTCTTTGGCGGACTAAATGCACGGAAGGATAGACCAGTCTCCATCCCTGGGTATGTGCACCACTGTCTTTGGCACATAAGATATGTGGAAAGGAAGACAGACTGTTTCTGTGACACTTCGGGAGACAACACTCGTGTTTACATTTGTTTTATATTAAACATTGTCAAAAGACCAAAACACTGCTTTGTAGTTTTCACAGAATTCGCAACATGCATCACTTTTTTGTGAACTGTAATATATGGTGCGTGATGCTCAACTCAATATATATATATATATATATATATATATATATATATATATATTACATATTTCAATAAACTTGTTAAATACTCAAAACCCGATCATCGTAGCTGAGTGTATGGGTAGTCTAATCAAATATCTCGCTCTCTGAGGGACTAGTAAAAAATCGTACCCTAGCCATAAATAATGCATGCCCCGAAGAGTATTCTTTGACCCAATGCCGCAATAAGCGATCAGACAGAACACCTAACTTCAGCTGCCTACTTACCCAAATTCAGGCGTGCTCAACAGCTTCTTGAGGCTTCACCAAAGCACACATGACACGGCTGACATGGCTGGCGACCCCTGTCCGATCTTGCAGGATGATCCTTCATGGATTGGCTAGGATATGATAATGCAGTCGTGTGAGAGATTACAATTGAGAGGGTTCTGGTCCAGCACCCCTCCCCCATCCCCCAATCATCGCCCCGAGATCTTCACACGCGAACGCAGAAATAAGGGAGAACTGCCCCAGATACATGGGCAGTCTCGGTACTCAGGCCTTTGGTGCGCACTATTACGTCCCGACGAAGTATGGCGCAGCTCAGACGAATGTCGCGACGTGGAAAGTTCCGTTGGCAGAAGCAAAGCCATCTTATTTGAATGAAACATTCATGTAAGCTCATAAACTCATTTTCTGTCATTTCTAATGAATATTTTGTAGTTAACTTATATTTAATGAAAATATTATATTTTGAATCAAAACATTGTCCAGTGTTACAAACTACCCTCATAGTTCTACTTCCAGAAAAGGATCCAGAACATAGTGGTCAGAACAATACCAGGCAGAAAATACGACAACCACATGCATGAGTCGTTTGGTCCGTTCCCGCCGTTGGTACCGTACTGTGACTGCTCATGTATCCAGGGCAAATGTTCGGATACCCTTCCTGGTGGGGCTGAGATGGTGTGGAACACGTGCCGCGCGTGAGTGACTTTGTTCTTGGAGGCAGCTGGACCCCCGTTAAAGTTTCCGGGTACCATGACGCGCTGGCGTCAGGGTTACAACGCCAGAGGCGTTTTTCAGCCTAAAACAGCAGAGAGTGGGTTTTTTAGGGGGCGTAGAAGGAAGCTACCGCATTGGTTTTGTTGAAAGTGACTGTTTAAAGCTCTTGAACTATTATTTCCGAAACTTGTGTTGAGTTTTGTGACTGTTTAAAGCTCTTGAACTCTTCTTTCCGAAACTTGTGTTGGGTTTTGTAACTTTTTAAAGCTCTTGAACTCTTCTTTCCGAAACTTGTGTTGGGTTTTGTGAGGGGATGATGTGGCTTAGTGGATAGCACCCTTGTCTTCTAAGCCACCGGTCCCGGGTTCAAGTCCCGGCGGAGCCTCTGAATAAGTCGATCTGATCCCCAAAATCCCTTCCAACAGGGTGAGAGTTGGCGACGCCGTATGACCCTGTCAGTTGGTGCGTCGTTAAACCCCAACAATTATTATTATTATTATTGGGTTTTGTGGCTGTTTAAAACTCTTGAACTCTTCTTTCCGAAACTTGTGTTGGGTTTTGTGACTGTTTAAAGCTCTTGAACTCTTCTATCCGAAACTTTTGTTGGGTTTTGTGACTTTTTAAAGTTCTTGAACTCTATCTGAAACTTGTGTCTGGTTTTTATCTTAACAAAACCTAGAAATGCCCTAGAGAACTTAAACCAGCTTGTTGCTTTAGGACCTTGACTCAACCTGCCTAAAACAGCGATGATGTCATATGAACGCGCGAAGGGTAAACACCGTGGCATCCTGTAGAACGTTGACCCTGCTCATCGCACGAGAGGTACTTATAGTGGTCGGCAACAGTGGACGCACCTCGCCGTTTTCTAACGCCTAACTCTCCAGTCACTGCTTACTTATGCATGCAGTAGGTGCAGGTGACGCCAGGGGAATTCCGAGCAAGGGCGAGCTCAGAGTAGGCGGGTTCGGGGCAGTAGGGGGCAGGTATATCAATCGGAGCGGACGTCAGTCAGCAGATCATAATCATACCTCATCCCGCTTATTTCGAGAAAGAAACTTCACATTCTTACCCGCCCGATAACAGAGTCCTTGGAGTTCGCCTCTGCCACCGTTGCATCTTGCATAACAGTGTAAATCAGGTACTGATGTTGTCATGTCACAGCAGCTGCTGCCGGGGTCCTCTTCAAGGCCACGCACTGGATGTACGCCAAGCTCTACACGCCCGATGACCCTGCTCTATAACGTCACAAGGAAGTGAAGAGCAAACACACACATCTTCGAGCCCTCCGTCCCCCTGTGTGGAGTGAGTCACGGAGTGGCATGGATCAGACATCCGCAGTGGCGGATACAGGGGTGGGAGACTGGGGGGGCTCAAGCTTTCCCCACCCTGAAATATCGGAGTGTCTATTGTAACTGCATAGCCATATGCTGCTCCGAGGTAATAGCGAGGGAGGCTGGAGACCACTTGTTCCCCCCGAAATGGAAGTATTGGATCTGCCATTGCCCCTCTAGTCTGGGCCGACGGTCCGCTCCGTGTAAAATAAAAGTCAAAATTTTATTTACATTCATTGTATTTGATAATGATTAGTGTTTGGAGCACTCTCAACATTCTTCCGAGGAGCCTGGATGTATGGGTCAGAGCAGCAAGAAGTCCTGATGATAATTTGTCCGCCCAAAGGTCTGACCTCTCCTACTTTTCTAGAGCTTCACTTACTTTTCGAGGAGGGATCCTCCCGTGACAACGTTCCTGGAAATTAAAAAATAAAAGTCATGTGACCCTTCCTCATTCCTTGAAAAATGCACATATTGCACAGGAGCTGATCCAAGGGGATGATGGGGCGATCGCCACCACCTCCCTGGGCCGATTTCAAGCACTGCCGACCTTAACACGATTACGGGGTCGGCCACCAGACGGGGCGGGTACGCCCCTAAGATCCGAGAACCACGGTAGGTAGCGAAAAACGGTAAACGCGTTGCGCCCATCCACTTCTCCATCGAAAACATTTGGACCATTTTTGTCAGGTCACATTTAAGGTCACGAGAGGTCAAAACATGCCCGTCATAGGGAAACATAAAATTCAGTTTTCGGGCATTACATCGAACAAGTAAAGATAGAGCAAAACGACTAACTATAGAATCCTCAGCAACCGAATCGAATGATATATAATTACCTTCAGGCAAATCAAGATTGACCACCTAGTCAGGTCAGGGTCAAATTATATAAAATGCATATCATTAGAACCCAAAGCCCAGGCGAGTCAATGTAGCTAAAATAAATGCTCTATCACATCCGTTACTGAGTTATTCCGTAAAACCATTTTCCCATGTATTTCCAATGGAGAGGTCATGCCTCGTACCGACCTAGGTCATCGATATCAAAAATACCGGAACATATGTTGAAACTCGGTGGGGCCATTATGTGATATGAGTTTCAATCGGATAAGTTCACCCTGCTCCGACTTATGCTATCTTAAACTTTTTTGAGGTCGGGTCACTTGACCTGTACTGGTACCGACCGAGATACATAACCTAAAATTTCACAGAAGTTGTAAAAATGATGAGGAAAGGTATACCAAGTCGGCGCGCTACGCGCCGCGTTTTCCGTCTCGAAAACCGAGGGGGGGACCCGCCCCGTCAATCGCGTGTAAACCCCTGCGCCCTCCCCTGCGAGGGGGGCGGCGGCTGCAGTTGTACCCCGGCCCCGCAAGCTGCCTTCCAAATGCCACCCGAAGGTACTCGTAGACCTAGGGGCCCCTTATAATGTACCTGGGGGGCCGTGAAAGTAATCTTGAAAAGTCCCAGAGTTGTTCTCGGGCCCCTGCCTCTGATGTCCCACGAGCCCAGCGACTGGGCCCCTAACAATCGTCTCGGGGGTCCACTGCTGCCCAAGCCGGGCCCCCTATTCTCAGCAGTTGTAGGTCACCGGTATTCCACCCGGGCCCCCTGTGTCTGCAACCGGACCCACCGCGGTTCAACCGGGCCTCCTGTTGCCATCCGGGCACCATGACATTCTTCCGGGCCCCTTGCAGTCCACTGGTACCTCTGAGTCTGCGAGTGGGCCCCTCAAAATTATCCTGGGCCCTCTGATGCCGAAACTGGGCCCCTGTTTTCAGCAGTTGGAAAAAAATTCCCTGTATTCTACCCGGGCCCTCTGTGACCCAAGCTGGGCTCTTTGTAAAGTATTGGATCTGCCATTGCCCCTCTAGTCTGGGCCAACGGTCTGCTCCGTGTAAAATAAAAGTCAAAATGTTATTTACATTCATTGTATTTGATAATGTCGAGCTATTCGTTCTCACCTGGGTCCCCTGTGGCCATCCGGGTCTCCTGAAATGCTTCTGGGGCCTCTGTGGTTCACTTACGACCTTTGTGTCCGCGACTGGGCCCCTTACGATAATCTCAGACATATTTTGGCTACAGTCGGCTCCCTGCCTTGCTTGCGGGACTCCTTTGGTCCCGGTCCTCTGTGGCTACAACATCCGTCCCTGTTTGGGAGTAGTAGGTATAATGTCTTTAACTCTTAATTCAAGCAGGCCCCAGAATATTGTAGCGATCTGATATGGTCCCGATCAATGAACCTAGCCGAAATTTGGCCAATGCCTGGATTTGTGGAGATCCAATCAAATGTTGAACGGACCTCGGGGATTTTAGGGCTAATTAATAGTTTTGCGGGTGTTCGGAGTTCTCGGAACTTTTTGCCTTGCTAAATGTCGTTTAACGTGTTTTTTTGCTCGCCGACATGTTTTTGTGTATCTACGTTTTTATGAAAAGTTATACCTCACGCAGTCGGGCCCCAAAAAGCTTTTCAGGGCCCCCATTCGAGGAGGTCGAGCCCCCCCCAGCCAGGGTTCGCCCCCTCCTTGAGCAATTTCTGGATCTGTCCCCGCTCTTGCATGTCCGGAGCTCCGATACATTCCGTTGTGAACAGGTACCGCTGCATAGAAACACCATCATGAGTGTTCCTGCCTTTGAATTTTCCTAATACATAGGCTAATCCAGGGCCGAGGCGAGATTGTCACCTGCTACTGAAGAACCGATGGCGCCCACTGCCTCTGGAATTTTCCCACCCACCACCCCCTCTGCAGAAAAACAAGTTACAGCAAGATACAAGTTGACAAGTTTTTGCACCCACCTGATAGAATTTGGCTCCCCCGGGATCCGGATGGCGCCCCTTTCCAACTATGAGTCCCCTTCCCGATCAGAAATTCTGGATCTGCCTCTGCTGTTATGCCTTGCCGCCGAGTAATGCTCCGCATGGTCCTCCCTGAGCATTTCAGTGATCACAACAGGCAGGGGAAAAGAGAGTCATATATGACTATATCTACCCACAACCTGACGGAATCCTGTATGTACTTATACCCGCTAAAGCAAACTCTTCTCCTGTACCACATTTTCGCCGTTCACTTGGAGGAAGTGGGAAGATTGTGGGATGATGACGGTTAAGACGTGCTTGCTCGTGAGGTTTGGTTGTGGGCTAGCTTTATAACGTGACTATTTCTAAAACCTTGATGAGGTGGTAGCGTCGCTGGGCCGCGCGCTTCAGCAGATACCGTGATTCTCGGAAGGTAGTCTGCTTAGTCACCGTCATCCTGACGGGAACCCCCGCTCCGGCCCCGTGAGGATGCACACCGAATACCAATGGGGGATCAAGGCTTGTGAGGGCCACCTAACAGACCGTGGACGCAAAAACATGACTCACCCAACCGGTATGTGGGTTACCTGGTGTTTCTGTTTCGGCTTTGTTGCACAAACTAAGCACTTAAACATCTGCTTACTCTTTTTATCTTAAGGGTGCGTTATCAATGTTAACCCTATGGGAGCATATTTCGTGAAATATCTCGTAAAGTAACGTGGCTATCGTCGTGATTTTTTCACCAGAAGTAGATAACAAGTGTATCCTTACGACAGTTGCTTTTCAAGCCTGATGCATTTCTAGTTTTTGTACAATTTGACTTTCTTTTTCAAATTTCTCAAACTTAAAGTTTGAATAACTTTTTACAAGACATAATCATTGAAATGGTGTGGATGGGCCTATGTTCTAGGAGCCAGTCTCCACAACTCTGTTGTTGTACTTTTTTTTAATTTTTGCCTTATCAGAAAGATATGAGAAGCTAAAATTTGAAAGCGTTTTCCAAAAATTCAGGGTAAAAATCGGAAAAACGGAAACAACAGAGTTTTGCGGCTATCTCCTCTATACAATTTCCATACAGAATCAAAACCAAAAAAGGCTTGGCGAAAAAGTTATTTCAAGTTTTATAAAACTTTCCCAATAGATGGCACTGGCAGTACGGGATTCGCATGAGTGGCCGCTGTGGTATGTCTGTTCATTCATGCTTTGGTGAATGGGACGGGAGCAGTGGCATAGCCAGAAATTCATCAAGGTAGTTGATAGCAGAGAATCTGCAGTTTGGAGTCAAAGTGAATACATTCACGAACGCTGATAGGAAATATTGAACAAAAGGAGAGCCTATAGCCTGGTCACCCCTGGCCACGCCACTGGCACACGGACACCTGTTTACCGGCGTGACCGGTGCCTCTGCGCCCTGGGCGCGTGCCAGTCACGTGGCAGCCGACTGGGGACATGATTCAGCTGCTCAGGCCCTGCTGAGTGGACAAGGACGTCTCATTGAGCAGTGCCGGATCTAGCCGGTCGGTTTGGGGGGCAAGCCAAAGTCGCAACAAAAAAACGTCACGCTGTGAAAAATGTTGCTGCAATATAACTTGACGGTAACTTTTGGGGATATCC
Source organism: Lepas anatifera (assembly GCA_034440635.1). Taxonomy (NCBI): domain Eukaryota; kingdom Metazoa; phylum Arthropoda; class Thecostraca; family Lepadidae; genus Lepas; species Lepas anatifera. Next base: position 1,085,734 of record JAOTON010001929.1, on the reverse strand, counting down.
AAGGCGAAAGGCAAACAAAACCGTGACGGGGTGAAAAATATACGCACAAGATGGTTGGTTTTTGTTATCCATAGCCCAATGTTTACACTAAAGTTGACTGGTTCTGTTTGAAGTTTAGAGTTGAAGGAACAAAAATCTTGCTTATGAACTCAATAGGAGTCAAGGCAAAAGGAGGTCGATCGCTGTGTGTGTGTGTGTGTGTGTGGGGGGGCAAAGACGTAGTTTATTCCGAGCTTTCCCGTTGGGGGGGTTGAATTCCTTTTTGCCCCTCCCTTCTGGATCCGTCACAGCCATAGAGTTTTCATGAACTTTGACTACCGTGTTTTCAAATCAAGTATTTTAAATGGGGAAATATGAAGGCATTGTAAAGAAAAACAAAGGGATTGACCCTTACTAATATTACATGATCCCGGGCATCAAAACTGGTTCGGTTTTTACCGCCCCCCACATTCAGTAATCTCAGAAAGGTGTTCTCTAATTGGATCGATCATCTAAGCAAGCGAGAGGTCAGCTACAATGATGTTTCAATGAGTTTTTGTCTTTGAAAAACTGCCAGCAGTCTATAAGGGTGCCTCGTACCTCCTCGTACCCAGAAGTGAAATCTAGCAGCTGATGTTCCATCATTTTAAGTCAGTCTAACAATTTGCTGTCCCTCAAAAACCATGATCAGTGCTTTTACAATCACCAGACTGAGCTCGAAAGCATCAGACTTCACCCGACCAATTATCCAATCATGATTGATGATATTTCGGTAACTTCTGTATTCAATTACCCAGAGAAATAGCAACTTGTTTTATAAAATAATATTGTGGTAGTGAGACGAAAATAGCTGATTTGGGCTTGCAAACGTTCCCCAGAAAAAAATATGTGGGAATTTTAGAATGACTAAACTACCGAGGAGAGAGAGAGAGAGAAAGAGGAGACAAAAAGTCAGACGGGAGTGTTTACCTGTACAGGGAGCCTTGCTCAGGGGGTGATTTTTAGGTCGAAAACAGCCGAAGCTAGGCCATAGCAAAATTCGGATTTTTAATGGGACTGGTGTTTTAAATCAAAACAATCATGCATTATTTTTTTGCTATAAAACACACCATGGATAGAATAAAACAATTTTGAAATTGGGTAGAAGTAAGACATTGGGACAACACTTTTCAGTTATCACACATTTGTATTTCCTAAGAAGCAGGGGTGCCGCCACTGAATTTTTGCAGGGGGACGAACCCAGACTGCTGCTGACCGGGGAGGCGAATTTTGAGCATATTCGGTACTTGAAAGCATTAATGACGATTGACCCAAAAATTTTGGGGGGGACATCCCCCTGGTTGGCCAACAGGGGAGACGCGTCCCCCTGCTTTCGGCGCCCATGCTAAGAATCACATTAAAACATGAATGGAGCTTTGCGAATTCTACCTGGATTTTTACTTTACGATTGCTGTAATTATCTAATTATATGACTGACTAATAAATCATAGCATGATCAGAGGGACTGAGGATCATACTGAGCCGATGGTTACCACATGGTGTTATGTTTTGAACCCCAAAATAGTCACTTATGTGAAGACCCTACTCCGTCAACGTCATGGATGCGGTTTTATGCCTGAATATGCAACAATACCGGAAATCATGAATCTCCCGATGTGATACTTGTTCGAATTGGTCCCATAGATCCGACGGGACGGGTGGAGTTTATTCTTCATGGCATCCAAAATAGATTCAGCACAAAGTCGTAATTTGTAAAATGCATTCCTGCGTTCAATTCCTTGCTGTCGCTCGGAAGCTCATTCCGTCTGGTGACCACATTTCAATCACGTCCTTTCTTTCAAGTCTTACGTTCTCTTGTGGACCAGTGAGGGTAGCTAAAAGGCTGAAATCACAAAAAGAGCCTCTGCTGAGGCCAGGCCACTTCACTTCCAGCAAAAAATTTATATTTCGTTTTTAACACGCGCCCCGCTGGGGTCCCTTGCATGACGCGCCCCGCTGGGGGTTTCGCCCCCTCCGTATCTCGTTCCCCACGAAAGCTAAAGGAAAATTACAGGCGACGTTCGAAAGCTCTTGACAAGACGAAGAGATTTATGGGAATAGTTTTAATGCCAGGTCAATATTGAGGTCAGCATAGGTCAAAGAAGGCTCCATAGGCTTACCACAGAGCAGTGTACGTTTCCCTCTCTAGATCTACCCTCAGGGGTGCTAGAGCAAATATTTATGCATCATTGGATTCCTCTCATCGCGGCAAATCCAATGAAGCATAATATGACCTTGCTAGGTCAAATAATCAAAATGACCTGACCTCGACCTAGGTCAGGGTCACTGAGTGACCTGATATGGTCATGTTGCATATCAATCGACTCCCGTGACAATATAAGCACAATGCAAGCAAAATGGGAGCTTTATCTCAATTCAGTGAGAAGTTATTGGCAAAACAATCTCTCTCTTCTCCCGTGACCTGCTATGACCTTTGAGAGGTCAGATGCTCAAAAACTCAACTTTATGGTCAAGATCGTGGTAAGAATGGACGTTTTGAGGATTTTCAGCTTTATCTATCCAGAATTTACGGTAAACGAGCCCATTCTATTTTCACCTTAGACTTATAATGGTGTGACCAAAAATTGACCCCACCTTAAGTCAACAAAATCACAATTCCGAGATAGCAGGTTTGTAGACCCTAATGGCCTTACCATATTGTGGAAGTTTCAAACTGATCAGTTTCCTTGGGCGCTGCTTCAAACTCGTAATTTTAGGTTTTGAGGTCGGGTCACTTGACCCTGAATAGCTCCTTGACCTGACATGACCTTAACTCAAAAATTTGGTCAGATGTGTAAAATTGATCAGGGATAAGCTACTGTACGTTTTGTTGTTCTGCGTCTCTTAATGTTGGAGATATCTGGGAAAACCAGGAGGGGGTGAATTTCGCCCCCCAGCGGGATGCGTGTTAACGGATTTGGGGGCACAGGGAATATTCTAGTGTTCTTAACTGGTAGCAAAAATGGGTCAGAATCTGGTTAGCTTTCCGTTTTGCTGTGGAAAATGTATTGTCAGAGTTGGAAGCTAAAACTGTATGGTCCTTCTTACTTTCTGGCCAGTTGCGACCTGCCTGGCCGACGCTGGATGGCGCACACCGTTCTGCAACTGGACAATGTGAGCCTTCATGAATCTACTAACATATGGAATGTTGCTGAGTTGGTGTTTTGATAAGCAATATGACTTTATAGTGTGCACACTTTTGTTTAAAAATGCCCCCGAAAATTGTTCATTATTTGGTTAATTTTGGGCATCCGTCCAAAATTTCGTCGCAATCAGGTCACCGTCTGCGGTCTAAAATCAGCCTGAAGTAAGTGTTTCATATTCGCAGCTCATCAAAATCTTACCGGAAAGTTATGTGGGTGTATTTTTCAAATAATATTGACGTAATAGAGCGTTCCAAGTATAATTAACCCTCCCCACCGGGGCCATCGATGGCCCCCTAAGGTTTTTCAGGATAGCAGAAAAACGACGAGGCGCAGCACCGCGGTTGAGGGCTTTTCCTCTCACTGCATCATCATTTTCCACCATCCCTGAAATTTTTACCCCGGGCCACCCAAGTTCATGTCACCAGACGCGGTCAACCAAGGTCACCTCACTTCAACTTTAGAGCTCTGTAAGAGCTACATTTCGAAGTCGGTCGATTTGAAACTTCCTAAACTTCATGACCCCTCCAGGGTCTACAAGGTGTATATCCGGGATTTCTCTATTTCGTGACCTGAGGTCAGGTCACGAGGTGACCTCTCCTATTGAAAAAGCATGGGGAAAAGCTGTCTTATGATCTAAAAGTCACAAAAACAATTTAAATTGCTCGTCTTGATCAGAGAAGCGTTCTTGGACACCCTTTCACGGATTCCAGGGGGCTATATTTGCCCTTTAACCTCTCCAAGGTCATCCAAGTTCACCAGGGGTCAAAAACAGTACTTGGACAATAACTTTTGACCTATATAAGCTTGAGCGCTGAATCAAACGCCATCGTGTATGTTTCGTCACTGGCTTTCATTTAATATACGACGAAGTCACCTTCTGACCTTCGTGACCTCAGGTCATATAAGGTCACGAGGTGACCTCTGGATGTCAAAACACTTGCGGGAGGTCATTACGTTCCGCATAGCAGATAAAGGTCTGGAATTTTCCTATCCAATGGAATTTATCACATCTCAATAGCTCTAATGGCATAAGAGTTATGCCCAGTTTGCTTAAGCATTGCATATTTGAGTGAAAATAGCCGATTTTGACCTAATTTGACCTCTGGAGGTCAAGCCATTGACCTGAGCGCTAAAACATGTGAAGTAATTTCTTACTGAATTCATGCCAGCTTTCTAATGCACTTTGCAGATTTGCGCTAACGCCCATATTTTCGGAGTTAGAGGGGGCCATCGATGGCCCCCGGTGGGGCGAAAGGTGGCGCCGGACCCCCGGTGGGGCGCGGGTTAAAGTACAAAGGAAGAATACGTTGTTAAATTGTATCTGATTTGCGTCAAATAGCCTAGTTGACCCAAGACGGTGTTTTTACCGACGTGAGCGTTTAGTATGCTGGCTAATCTTTATGATGTCGCAGCGCCCCACTCCGTAGTGTCTCAAAAATGGTTTTGCACTGGGATACTGAGTGTAAAATTCACGTTTAAACATATGGTAGACGAGTGGCAAGTTCAAACGGTGTAATATTGTAGGCGTTAGTTTAAACTCAATTGCATCCCTTACTTAAGATTTGCGCATTTTTCATCCAATGTTTCCTTCCTTCCACACTAGATGATTTTATATACACAAGGATTATTGAATTATGCCAAAATAAATCCACTAGAAAAGTGGGTCCAACAGTGAGAAAGAAAAACTAAATGGGAAATTCAGAGCGTCTGGGTGTCATTCTCTACTAAGCATTCTATTATTTTGATCATTGTGGCTCCATCGCCATGGTCAAGGATGACACTCTCGTGTCAGAGGAATACAAACGGCAGAACATTAAGCTCTACCAATATCAGTAAGACAAATTTCTGGCCGCCATGAACTGGAATGACAAGAACTTTCAGGGGAAAAGAAAGCGGCGATGTCCCGGGAGCAGAGTGGAAAAATGACGACGACGACCACAGGGCAGAAATTCACTCAATTAGTGTGCCCCCTGTTAGGGCCTTAGCCTGCGGGTGCGCCGTGACCGGTATCACGTGACTCCTGTGACCAATCAGGCGCCGAGGGTGCCACCAGCGGTGTTTGGCGGCGGGGCCGGCCAGAGACGATCCGGGGCTGGTGAATACAGGAATAGAGCTCATCTACGCCTTTACAGTGGCGACCAGAATATTTGACGGACATGGAAGCAGTGTGCGGGGCGCAGCCGGCGTTGGAGCCTTTTAACCCGGCAACAGACAGCTGGAGTCAATGGGAGGAGCGACTCCAGTATTACATCGATTTTTACGGCGTGGAGACCGAGAAGAAGAGGAAATCCCTCCTGCTAACGGTATGTGGAAAAGACACATATGCTCTCATCTGCAGCTTGATTTCCCCGTCTAAGACTACAGAAAAGACATTTTCGGAGCTGTTAACCACTATTAGAAACCATAAAGAGCCCAAGCCATCTAAGCTGGTTTCGCGTTTCAAGTTTAGCTCTTGTCACAGGAAGGAGGGCCAGTCTGTCGCCGAATATGTGTCAGCGTTGAGGAAGTGTACAGAGCATTGCTGTTTTGATCAGAACCTGGATGAACGTCTGACAGAGCAGTTCGTTTGTGGAATCAGTGATGCCAGAATGCAGCGGCGACTTCTCTCGGAAACCAGCCTGGATTTCAATTCTGCGCAGCAGATCTGCTTGGCTCTGGAGGCATCGAGTCGTGATGTTCAGCTGATGTCCAGCGGAACCGACGTCAAGGCGGACGTTTGTGTGGTGGGACGCTCTGATTTGGGCCCGCCGCCCCGGTCAGTGCGTGTTGACAATCGCCCACAGTCAGCGGTAAGCCGGGCGGGAGGTCAAGGTCACGCTGCCAGCCAGCTGGACTCATTTCAGCGGGGCGGGGGTCAAGGTCACGAGGGCCGCTGGAGTTCAGCGCGGCAGTGCTGGCGCTGTGGAGGGGGAGCCACCCGTCAGATGTGTGCAGGTTTCAGTCATATAAGTGCCACAACTGCGGGAAGTATGGACACATTGCAAGGATGTGTACAGGTCGGAAGCTGCCGACCCGACCACGGAGGCCAGGCCACAGCACCAACGCAGTGTCATCGCAGGAGGAGGAAGACTGGGTGGTCAACCACAGTTTACAGGTGGAGCCAACGTCTGAGGACAATACGTCAGCACCCTCTGTATACCGGGTAAGCTCACCGCCTATACTGTGCAGCGTGTTGTTCCAAGGCACAGATGTTTTGATGGAACTGGATACAGGCTCTAGCATCTCAATTATTGGAGAAGACACCTATCGCAAAATGAGAGATAAACCGAGACTCACGAAGTGCAGACGCAGGTTTAGATCATACACGGGAAATGATATACCGCTGCTTGGAGAATTCAAGACCTCTGTTACGTATGAAGGCGTGACTTACCCCGACTTAACAGTTGTGGTAGCACAGGGACAGCGCACTAATCTCTTCGGCAGGGACTGGCTGATGAAAATAAAAATCGACTGGCACCAGGTGCACACTGTTCGTAATTCTCAGGCTACTATCGAGGAGGTAAAGAGTAAGCATGCTCAGCTTTTTTCCCCAGGACTTGGTGAGCTGAAGGGGGTGAAAGTTCGCCTCGATATTGATGATACTGTTCCGCCTAAATTCTGCAAGGCTAGATCGCTGCCCTATGTTTTTAAGGAAAAGGTGGAGAAACAGCTCGAGAGAGACATCGCCAGCGGCATACTTGAGGAGGTGACTACTAGCGAGTGGGCGGCGCCGATCGTTCCGGTGCTGAAGAGTGATTCCAGCATTCGAGTCTGTGGAAACTATAAGATCACAGCGAACCGGGCGGTCAGGTTGAATAACTATCCCCTTCCCCAGGTTCAAGACCTTTTTTCGACCTTAGCGGGGGAACAGTTTTCTCGAAAATTGATCTTGCACAGGCCTACAATCAGCTGGTTTTGGATGAGGACAGCCGAACGATTTTGACCATAAATACTTCTAAGGGGCTTCTGCGGCCAACGCGCTTGGTTTTTGGCGTTAATGCAGCAGTTGGAATTTTCCAAAGAGAAATAGAGAAAGTTCTGCAGGGGATCGAAGGCATATTAATATTTTTAGATGATGTGTTAGCGAGCGGCAAGACGATGGAGAGCCATTTGGCCACGCTGAAAAAGGTCATGACCCGGTTGGAGGACGCTGGGCTGAAAGCTCGCCCCGACAAATGCAAATTTTTAGTTCCTAGTGTGGAATATCTGGGACACCGAGTAAGCAAGGACGGGATCTCCCCATCATCGGAAATTTTGAAGGCTATTAAAGCTGCCCCGGCTCCGAAAAATGTGAGTGAGCTGAAGAGCTTCCTGGGATTGTTGACATACTACGCTAAATATCTGCCCTCACGATCTGTGAAATTGGCGCCGTTGTACCATTTGCTGGGTAAGTCCGTTGACTGGTTTTGGGGCCCAGAGCAACAGAAAAGTTTCCGTTGGGCCCAGTCTGTGTTGACCTCTGACTCTGTCTTAGTTCATTTCGACGCGCGGCAGGAGCAGGTACTCATCTGCGACGCATCTTCAGTTGGAATCGCAGCTGTTTTGGCCCAGAAGAGTGGAAACGACGCTGCGGAACGTCCCGTGGGATTCGTGTCCCGCAGCCTTACGCCTGCCGAACGCAAGTATAGTCAGGTGGAAAGAGAAGCTTTGGCTATAGTTTTTGCGGTGGAAAAGTTTAACCAATATCTGCTTGGTAACCATTTCACTTTAGTTACGGACCATAAGCCACTGTTGAAACTTTTCGGTGAAAATCAAGATATACCCGAGATGGTGTCTGCACGTATCCGGAGGTGGGCCCTCAAACTGTCTGCATACCAGTACTCCATCAGGTTTCGCCGCACTGAAGACATGGGCAATGCTGATGCCCTCAGCCGACTGCCACTTCCGAGCTCCTTCGCGTCCAGCGATGCTGACTTCGTGCTGCAGCTGATGACGGACGAGCCGGTTTTCGACAGCCGCCAGGTAGCACGGCTGACGGCCCGTGACCCCCTGCTGTCGCGAGTGATGAATCTGGTCCAGAAAGGTGGGTGGCAAGACCTAGTTGATGAGTTTCTGAAACCATTCTCAGACAAGCGGTTGGAATTATCGGTTTCTGCTGGATGTATCCTGTGGGGGCACAGGGTCGTTATACCGGAAAAAGGACGACCTGCTGTGCTTTCAGAACTGCACTGCGCTCATCCCGGCATAAGGCGCATGAAAGCTCTGGCCCGGAGCTGTGTTTGGTGGCCACGCATTGATGATGACCTTGAAATGGCTGTCCGCAGGTGCTCAGCCTGCCAGGAGAGCAGGCCCGCTCCAAACCGTGCTGACCTGAGTATGTGGCCGTGGCCAAGCCGCTGCTGGTCTAGGATACACTGCGATTTTGCTGAGGTAACGAAAGGACGCTATGTTCTGGTAGTGGTAGACGCCTATTCTAAATGGATAGAAGCAGAATTTTGCGCAAGTGTGGAATCGCAAGCAACTATTGTCAGACTGAGACGAATGTTCGCACGCTGGGGTTTACCTGACATGCTCTGTTCAGATAACGCTACAACGTTCACATCACATGAATTCCAGCGGTTTCTTGCCGTCAACGTTGTTCAGCATCGAACAATTGAACCGCGCCATTCGCAGGGTAATGGACTGGCGGAGAGGGCCGTTCGCGATGTCAAATTGGCTCTACAAAGAGGAAATGATGACTGGGAACAGGCACTATCTGAATGGCTGTTGTATCAGAGAAAAATTCCCCACTCGACTACTTCCGTATCCCCGGCAGAGCTGATGCTGGGGCGAACTATCCGGAGTCGCCTTGACCTGCTGCAGCCTGATCTCCGCAGCCGTGTCGAGAGAGAGCAGCTTCAGCAGAAGCTGAACCGTGATCCAAGAGTAGGAAGATCTGCTCAGTTTGAAGTAGGAGAAAATGTTTATGCTCGTAATTACAGCGTAGGACCAGCGTGGATCGCTGGCACAGTCATTGGCGTGGATGGGCCAGTTTCATTTGTTGTTTTGTTGGAGGACGGACGTGTGTGGCGACGACATAAGGATCAGCTGAGATGGAAATGTGACACAAGGTTTCCGTTTTCCATGACAGGAACGTCTCCTGATGTGAGCAGTCACGGGACCGAGCTGCGCAGTCAGCTGGCGTCACCGATCTGCACTCAAACACCCTCCTCTTCACTGGAAACTTCGACGGCTGCGCAGAGCGGTGTATCCACATCGACACCGGAGGCTCCATCTCAGTCCTCAACTCCGTCAAAGAGCAGCCGTGAAACTAGCGGTGGTCACGAATCGCCCCCAGTGGGGCGGGACAGTAGTGTGACTGTTGCCGCTGCGGTGAGGGGTACTGGTGAGCCTCAAGTGACGCTTTCGACGGCGTGCGGTGGCCGTGCCGTGTGTGCGGACAGTGGTGCTGGTATGAATATGGAGCCATTGCGCCGTTCGGCGCGTGTAAAAAAACCGACGGACTTCTTCCGCTTCTAGTGACACGTTCTGTTCCATTTTTTTGCATTCATATTTACGTATGCTGTTAGTTTTTTTAGGGAAGGGTGAGTGTTAGGGCCTTAGCCTGCGGGTGCGCCGTGACCGGTATCACGTGACTCCTGTGACCAATCAGGCGCCGAGGGTGCCACCAGCGGTGTTTGGCGGCGGGGCCGGCCAGTGACGATCCGGGGCTGGTGAATACAGGAATAGAGCTCATCTACGCCTTTACACCCCCATAGTACACTCCTCATAAGAAAAGGCAAACAATTGTGTGAGTCAGATTTCTGTGTCATATTCTGCCAGCACCTGTTATCGCCGAAGCTGCTGACTAGCGACCTTTCAGGGGGAGCCATCGATCTTTCAGAGGGGCGCCGCGACCATTTCAGGGGGCACTGAGGGTCGAACGAAGGAGGCACCCTCTTTGCACCCCTGGATCCGAGATTGATTCTCCCACTTTGGGGTGGCCATGTGAGGACTTGCGTGTCCCGTCCCTTAGTCCATCAGCTTTATCGCATTCAATGTTTCGAATTTTCAAACGGTAAACTGTCTTCACCCTCGGTGCTTGAAGCTCAAGCCCGATGCAATATTTTTTGCTGCTGACGTTGGAATTTCTTTAGCAAAATGACTGTGTATTCCTCTTTTTGCTGTGATCTAGACACATTTTTGCTACCCTGACATATTACGGTATTTTCTGTGTCCTTTAAACTCCATAAAAGTCATTCTTGAATCTATAGATTTCCAGCAAGATAATATTTTCTCGTCCAATTGAACTAGGGCCTTCCCTGAAATGATCACAATACTACTTGAAAGGCCGATGACACCCCACTGAAATTTCGCGGGGAAGTCGTGTTGCATCACCCCATAATGCTTGCCGAATATTGCAGAAACGTCGTTCAGTTCTTGAAAATCGGTACGGACTTTACAACTTTTATTGTGCGTGTTTTGCAAGAACATGCCTTTAGCTCTTAACATCAGGGAACTATGGCCTCGTGACTGGAGGTATGTGAGGGTTATTTGGACATCAGGACACGTTTTCACACGAACCTCTCACGGCTCCTCTCCTCATGAAAAGGTCACACAAAAAATTCCAAAATTCAATGATAATGATGTGTGGACTCCATTGAATCATATCAGTGTTAATTATAAGTCAGATCTGAGGGCCTATCCATAAATTACGTAACATGTGTTCTTATAATTTTAACCCCCCTACCTCATGGTAATACTTTCTTACGCCCTGTTGTAACGTCTAACAAAATGGTCGCTGCCTTCCCACCCCTTGTTTTTCCTTAGGTACTTTATGGACGGCCTCTTGTTTAGATCATCTTTTGATCCTGCCCTAGGTCAGGGCCTATACCTTGGGAAACTGCTTGAAATACATTAAAAAAGCTTTGGTTTATGTCGAACTGATGTGGTCAGAAAGGGTCTGGACGGGATTGAGATCGTACACGTGTATTGTCGATTACAACACAAACTATCCTATAATCAGAAACACCTCTCGATCACAGTGAGGACAACTCCGCACATGATCAGGGGTGGAACGCTACCCCTTCTCCGAGCACCAGAAAAATGTTCCACAATAAATACTTAGGTAAACACATGGAGCTGCGCGCCTCAGGGTTCGGTGGGTGAGTGAGTCAGTGAACCCCTTTCCATGACCGCTATGAGGCGGGGGATCCCTAAGGTACGCCAAGGCGGTCACAAATGCGGGCACCCGGCCCATGTGTCATGTGTATGTGCATGTGTGTGTACGCGCGGAGAATGACGACCCACCGACGCAAGGCGGGCCAAGAACATAACATTTCGTCACGACAGTGGCCGAAGTGGGAAGTAGGAAATGGGCGCGGATCCTACCGCTGACTAGCTGCTAACTAGCGCAAATAGCGAAGCCAATCCACAGCCATGCTTGAACTGCCATTTGGCTAGCTTTGGTCCATCCCAAGTGACAATGGTGCGAGCTGCAACCGCTTTCTCATTTAGAGAAATCAAGACATTTGCCCAATAGCAGGCTGCCCTCGGAAAAATACTGGGCCCGCCTCTGCGAGAGCACCTGTTACTGCGACGCGTCTGACCTTGCCCGCAGCGGTTCTTGGTCACCTGAAGGGTCGTAATGCGTGGAATGCGCAGCGTACTACAGTTTACAACCAACGTGTCACGTGGACGATCTGTGTATCAAGATGAATGAACGAATGACCTGACATCTGTTGTTGGGGAAACAGGGTATTAGTTCTGCTGGGTCATGTCGTGTGGCGCATGTGTCGAGGGTAACGCACCCTTAAGAACCTGACATATGGTTATAGGTATTTTGATATATATTTAGCTTGCTTCCGCCTCGTTGTCGCCCCGGCGGCGATGTCCTGTTTTCAACTGTAATTCCCTTGGCATCAGCAACTTTTGTTTGTTCTCATTTCCGTGTTTCGCGTCCGATTAGCGCACCCGCTTGATCTGGTTTTCGCGGAAGAGCGGACGACGCAGCGCTGTGCGGGTGGTTCCCCAGCTGTCTGCGCGATAAGGTCAGAGGATGATTCGTTCTCAGCAGGTTATAAGTAGCCGAAGATGGTGAGAGGATGACATAGGCGGATCCAGGGTGAACGTGCCCCCCACTGACCTTCGGCGCCCCCTGAAATGGTCACGGCGCCCCCTGAAAATTCGATGGCACCCCCTGAAATGTCGCTCGGCGCCCACCGATAGGATTTTGCACCCACCTGATTGTTTTTTTTTGGTCAAAAGTGGCACCCCCTGGTCCAGATGCCCTCCCCCCCGGAAGGTGCACACTCCCCCAGATTGGCAATCCTGGATCCGCCTATGGAACATGACTCGTTCTCTGCAGGTTATAAATAGTCGAGGAGCGGGCCCCCAGATGGGGTCAGGACCCAGCATGGTATGCCTGAGTTATGGGTTTCTTGTCACGTTCCGCTGACGAGTTCAGTGGAAGAGGTCAAAAATGTAGAGGTCAAAAAATGTAGTGTAGTTTTTTTCAGAGGCGAAAACAGAGACCCCGTCTCTAGGTCTCAAGAGGCTCTGGCTCCGGCTTCAGCTCTGGTGTTTATTGTCGATACCAATTGATATCGCGTTTGACCGTGAGGAATAATTCAATTTGTTTGTATTATCTTCGGGGTCTCTTATTTTAGGGTATTTTAGGGTATTTTTTTTCTCTTATTTTAGGGTCCCTTATTTACAGTAGAAACGGGCTTCTGGATGGCGCAGTCAGCTAGCGCGCGCTCGGCTCGGTCCGGGACATTCTGCCCATACGGGGTGTCGTGGGTTCGAATCCAACTAGAGGCAGAATTTGGTGCCCTGCCGCAGCTCTAACCTATGGCTTATGTTCCTTCCCTGCGACGTCATTTGACCTTAGCATTAGCAGTCGGTGCATGGTTTTCTCCCCGAAAAAGACCAGAGCAACTGACTTCATAAGGAAGTAAGCCTATGTGTTGAAACTGACAAAATTTCAGATAATATGATTTATCTAGAAACTATTATCTGAATATAGCGGAAATATCAACGGTGCCCAATTAAAGGCCCATATTGAGCTGGCTAACAATACGAGGTATAAAATAAAGGTTCATTTTCACGGAAATTTGATTAATCTAAGGCTAAATACACGCATGCAAATGTGTCTATCTGATCAGACTTTCCGGCTAGGAAAGAACATTCCTATATGTCTGTATGCAAGGATACATTACGTACATACGGTTATGGTGTAAACACTTGGGTTCCGACTGAGAGAATCTACTCACAAAGAGACGCGAAGTTTAACACGCGCATTGACGGGGGCGGGTACCCGCCCCTCGGGGTTTTCGGAGATAGTAGAAAAACGGCGGCGTGTAGCGCCGCCGTACTTGGTATGCCTTTTCCCTCATCCTTTTACAACTTCTGTGAAAATTTTGAGGTTAGGTCATCTCAGGTCAGGTCACCAGTACAGGTCAAGTGACCTAACCTCAAAAAAGTTTAAGATAGCATAAGCCGGAGCAGGGTGAACTTATCCGATTGAAACTCATATCACATAATGGCCCCACCGAGTTCTCTAAAATATGTTACGGTATTCTTGATATCGATGACCTAAGGTTAGGTACGAGGCATGACCTCTCCATTTGAAATACATGGGAAAAATGTTTTTTTTTACGGAATAACTCAGTAACGAATGGTGATAGAGCATTTATTTTAGCTGCATTAGACTCGCCTGGGCTTTGCGGTTCTAATGATATGCATTTTATATAATTTGACCCTGACTTGACCTCAGGTCAGGTCGAATCCTTGATTTGACCTTGCAAGGTCAAATTATATATCATTCGATTCGGCTTGCTAAGAGGATTCATATACTTTAAGTCCTTTTGCTCTATCTTTATCTGTTCAGATTTAATGGCCGAAAAGCTGAATTTACATGTTATCCCTATGACAACATGTTTTGACCTCTCGTGACCTTAAATGTGACCTGACAAAAAAATGGTACAAATGTTTTCGATGGAGAAGTGGATGGGCAGCCCAACGCCGTTTACCGTTTTTCGCTACCTACCGTGGTTCTCGAGATCTTAGGGGGGTGGGTACCCGCCCCCCCGTCATGGCGAAGGTGGCTCAGACCCCCGTCAATGCGCGTGTTAAATAGGGCCGCAGGAGTGCTACCGGATGGTGTTCCAGTCTAACAACGTTAGCAAAACCTCTGTTTTCACATACGGCTCCAAAATAGGCGACAAAGTAGGTCTCAGCATCTGGGGGAAAAGGTCTGTCTCTAGAAAAATACTTCCGGACACCTACTCTATCTTTACAGCCAATGCCCTCGCCATCCTAGATACACTAATCTGGTTAGCACCCAAAATATTAACTCAGCCGTCATCTGTTCAGATTCGAAATCTGCCTTGCAAGCCATCACTAACGTAGTCAACCCCAGCCATCACGTAATAGCAGACATCCAGAAGGGTATCGACAATACCACAAATATCTCGTTCTTTGGACCCCGGGCCACTGCAAAATTATCGGGAATGAAAAGCTGACGAACAGGCAAAAAGTCCCTATAACTCAGAGAAATGGCGCCCCTCAAATGGTTCGGAGCAGATGGCAAAGCTATCCTCCAGACCCATATCTGGAAGCCCATCTAAAATGACGGGAACATTAATCACAGCGCCCATTTATTCTATATCAAGCCTAACATCGACTACTGGCCCAGCTCAAACCAAAGACGTCGTCGGCGCGAGGTCATCCTGGCCAGACTCTGGAACGGACACACGCATAAAGCTAGCTTTATCTAAGGGTATATTACGAACGTCCATGATAGCAGGCATACACAAGATCTCCACCCTTATAGTTTGCTAGCCTATTATAACGAACCTTTACGACACGGCCGTTCTCCTGCCAAATTTCAATAAAAGGTGTTTTAACACGCGCCCTGCTGGGGTCCTTGGCATGACGCGCCCCAAGGGGGGTTCATCTCGCCCCCCTCCGTATCTCATTTTCCAGGATAGCTAAAGACAAATTACGGAGAGCATTCGAAAACTCTTAACGAGACGAATGGAAATAGGAGAAATTATACGAAGTATTTTTATGTCAGGTCAATATTGAGGTAGGTCAGCATAGGTCAAAGAAGGTTCCTTAGGTTTAAAACAGGGCCGTCTACGTTTCCCCCCTCTATATATTTACTCAGTGGAGCTAGATAAAATATTTATGCATCATTGGATTTCTCTCATCGTGGTGAATTGAAAAATGTATATTATAACCTTGCTAGGTCAAATTGTGAACATGACCTGACCTTGAGCTAGGTCAGCGTCACAGGGTGACCTGGTATGGTCATGTTGCATATCAATCGACTCCCCGTGACAATATAAGCACAATGCAAGCAAAATAGGACCTTTATCTCAATTCACTTAGAAGTTATTAGCAAAGTGATTCCATTCATGATCCTGTGACCTGACATAACCTTTGAGAGGTCAGATGGTCAAAAACTTAACTTTGTGGTCAAGATCGTGGTAAGAATGGTTTGAGGATTTTTAGCTGTATCTATGCAGTATTTACTGACTTTGCACCCTTTCAATTTTTTCACCATATAGGGGAAAGTGGGGGTTACGGACACCGTAACGACGGTGTGAGTTTTGGATGACTTAATGAGCTTGCTTCGTTCCTATTTTTGCTGTTGAGATACTTGAGACATTTATCTAGCACTGTGCCGGCAGCTATGTGTCTATAATTATTATTGAAGAAGTAGTTAAAGAATTAGCATAATAACATTTGCGTAAAGTTTAGAAAAAGTAGCAAAAAGCCATTACGCCCAACATAGTGGGGTAACATGGTCACCCCATGGGGAAAGATGGACAAGATGAACAAAGTGATTGAACCAGGCCTTGAAGATTTCCATTTGCATCCACCCTCTAGACGACTGTCGTCCGCCGCGAGGAAGGGGACATTTTCTTACTTTTTCCGTCAAAGGTTAAAAGTGGATCATGTATTTTCTGAATGTTTATAACGGAGGATTAAACTATCAGGGGCTGTCGTGGAACTGTGCATAGGTTGATCCAGGATCGCCGATCAGGGGGGCGGGGCACCTTGCCGGGGGGAGCGCCATCTAAGCCATGGGGTGGGCGCGCACCCTGGGGGGCAGCGGGCCCGCCCCCCCAAACGCTTTGGCTCCAAAGTTCCGGCCCCATCCATGTGAGGCGCCGCAGGCGCCCATCGAGGGAATGATGAGCCTTCACTTCACTGAATTTTAGAGGCAGCACTAGACTGTCTGCTGCCCCTGTACCCAACATGCTGCCCCCTAAAACAATTTACTATAGGTCTGTGGAGCATAAAAAATCACCGCTCTCACCAACCCCCCAGGATGCGAAAATTTGTATTTTTGGGTGAACAAGTCCGCCCCCTGAGGCAAAATGTCACCCCTTCCACCGGCCTGCTGCCCCCTCTCGTCAGCCTGGCCACCCCCCCCCCAATAAAAATCCTGGAAGCGCGCCTGCCAAGTGATGCCACTGTTGGAACGCAAAACCTATCAGGTGGGCGCCAAATCTTCTCGCAGGACTAAGAGTGCCCCTCCCCGCTCCTGAGGGGAGGGTTTGGAAGCGACATTCTAGAGAGCCCGTCAATCTATCAGGGGGGCACCGTGACCATTTCAGGGGCGCTGAGGGTCGAAGGGTACACCTGCCAATGGATGACCCCCAAATTTAATTATATGTTTTGCAGCATCCCGGGCCCTGTGTCCCCCATCCCAACCATCAGCCAAATCTGCCTCCGCTCAAGTGTATCGCTGGACCCCAAAACCCTTGATAAATTTATTTATTTAAGCTTATATTATATAAAATTAAATACACTCTTGTGCGGGGTAACATAGACACCATGTCCATCTTGCCCCACGCGAGGTGTCCGTCTTACCCCACTTTATTCTTCCTCAACAAAGTTGGATATGAATCGGACGCCATTGTGATTACACAGTCAGCAACTTTGGAGAGCAAAATATAACATCATGAAGAGCTATATTACGTAATACTAACAAAGTATCTATAGAAACATCCATGCAATGACCTTACGAATTCGATTGTGAAAATAACGCATCAGTTGCAGTTTTTACCTTTATGAAAATTGTATAAAACCTAGAGAGCTTACTCGACCCAACGTTGCTCTGCGACCGACGCGCACTAAAAAGGAGCGTATTAAACACTTTTCCCCGTTCGTGGTGCTGCCAGTTCGTCCCAAACTGGGGGTGTGCGTCTTGCCCACGGTGTCCGTGACCTCCCACTTTCCCCTACATAATGGGGTGACAGGGGAGGAAAAATGTCAAAACGGTCGCCAACCAGAATTCATATGAGCAAAACTGTCGCACCAAGGATAAGTTGCATGCTGGTACAACACAACATACAAAGCTTGGAAAGTCCGTTGAAGATCTGCCTAAAACTTCAGTTAAGAAAAGTTCCTTAGTATGTTATAGTCACTAAGACTTATATTTCGTTATATTTTTTCCATATATGGTTCACCGACATTCGGTATACGGTTTAAGCACATTTTTAAGAAGCAACATTGCGAATTTCAAACAAATATTTCAAGGAAAATTTCATCACTGGTTTTATTACTAAGTAAAGTTTCTCAAAATTTTTCAGAGGACAGCTAAACCAGGACAGACAGGGGCAGCCCATTTTATTTCCTGATGGCCTGTTGAGTTTCTTTTTTCAAAGGGAAGATCACACCTTGGAATAAATCAACATTGCTGTGTTTCTAGGGACAATCCATGGTGAAAATAATAAATTTAACCGATTTCTGAAAAAAAGCTGATGACTAATATTTCAATAAAAATAGTTGGTAATGTTCAACTATGCCTCAACTGCCAGTATCACATGGCGTAGCTAGGACTAATGTTTTTTATATTTTGTTTGAGTTAATTTTCCTATGTTAGTAATGAAAAGTATCCAAATTATTATGATATAAAATTGACCCATGAGCTAGCAATGCTATTAACCTATTTGATTTGAGCCAATAATGAATATGAATGCAAACAAATGTTTTTAAGCTAAAAGAGTTTACCTACCATTAGGAACCAACGCAACATATATAATGTCTTCTCTTTTTCTTGAAATATGGAAACATATTTTGATCTTAAACACAGTCAATAGGCTAAGTCAATAATCAGGTTATACATACCCACATACAATCAACAGTACCAATGGTATGTTTAGTGTATGGGTTTTAAGATGACCAAAAAATATAAAGAGCGTTCCCTCAGTATGTTCATCAGGGTTGAGCATAACAATACTTGCCTAACATTAAGTCATAAAGTGTAACCATATGGAGGACAGGGTTGATAGGTGTAATTTTTTTCATTTTTTTCTGCAAACAGCAAACAGCCAGGATTTCGCTCAGGGGGGGGGCGCCCCGAAAAGGGCCTCTGTGACAGCGCCATAAGGGCCCTGATGGGTAAAAAAGTGCCTTGCTTGTTTCAGAATTGTGTCCTCAGGGGGGGGGCTGTCCCTGCCACCCCCTCTCCCCTCCCCTTGGCTATGCCCCTGAGTAAATTCTTGAGCAAATGAGATGGTGATCACGTGGTTTCTAGGCTTGTCACATCACATGACTTTCTCAGTTCAGATTTTTTCATGCAATTCTATTGCTAGAAAAGGTCCGCCACCCATTTAATCGGGTAGCCAGGCGTGCCCCCTCCGCGATCCCAACGATGTTGTGGCTCCGCGATTCTTAATATGACATGACATAAAAAATTATTCAGATGCGTGAAATTGATCAGGGATAAAGTACTGTAAGTTTCGTTGCTCTGCATCTCTTGGTTTTTGCGTTATTTTGGGAAAACCAGGAGGAGGCGAATTTCGCCCCCAGCGGGGCGCGTGTTTACGTAGGTTATCATGGACAAGATCTAAGGCATAACAGGCTCAGAATTGAGACCAGCCTAGACTGATATAGGAGGAAAGTATACTAACCAACTATTCTTAACCGACCCACCGTTAATATTCACTAACCCACTAACCGTAACTTAAATAACGTTATAAAGGTGCCACATTCCCTTTAACCCTCCCTCCCCTACCAGTAGAAGACACCGGCAAATGATCAGGCTTTTCGTACTACTTGTGTTCCATCATAAGTGGCTGTAAGTAAACCCACTAGCGGACGCAGAGGGGTCACGCCCCTCTCAAGAGGTCATGTCCCTCCCCAAATAGCGAAATTTTGGCCGATTTCCTAAAAAAACACTACTTTTTACAATTTCTCCCGAGTTGCCCCCCAAATGGCGCCCCTACGTCCGCCCCCGTGCAAACCTAGTGCATCCTTTTGCCAGTCTTAGGCAAGGGCCCTGTGCGCCGTTCCAAACAATCCATCTCGTATGGTCCAAATACTGTCAGTCTTGACCATCCGTGTTTAACCACCACACTGAAAGTGACTTAAAGGCGACATACACTGGCGCGCTCTGTTCAAAGTACTCAATTTCAGGACGTGAATTCCAGCCATTTCTGCAGAGTGACCTGATTTATCTTCGGCCGCAGTCTTACCGCTGACACTGTCGGCTCCCGAGAGAGTCATTTGCGGAGATATGTTCTGGTATGTGGCGGGGCACATTGGTGCGGTTGTATTCTGTTGATTTAACGCTTGGAATGGAGAAGATCGCAATGCAGTCGATGAATCCAAATTAGCAGAAGGGGCTGAAGATCTCTCTCAATCCAGGGAGAGGGGCTCCTGGATGGCTTAATGCTGGCATGGCAGTACAAACCCTATAAAAAGTCTATGGGAGATGAAAATCCAGGGGTTCTAACCCACCAAACCCCTCCCCCTTCGCCGGGATCTTCACCCATGCTAGCAGAACAGGAGGCTGCACTGCAGGTGAATGAAATTAGTTTTATTACGAAGATGATTGCTGAGATAAATGGCAGGGAATTTTGCTTTTTCAATTTTTCGATTTTCCAACAAAGGCTTGGCGGATTGAAAAGAATTAATATTTCTAGGAGCCTTCCTGGCTTTGACACCGATGAACTGTATAATTAGAACTATAGGATCCCCAAAGGGGGTGGGTGGGCAGGGCATGGGCTCCAGTGTTTAAGATCCTAATCATTGGCCCCATGACGTTGACTAGAAAGAAAATACTTCGAAATAGGACTCCTCGCTAAGTGTTCTGGAGACTGCTACACGTATGATTATGACAACGTATATTGATTAATACAACTCTAATGTTGATTGCTAACGTCCTGAAAATTGTATTAGAAAAGTATATTATAGTAAAAATGGCAAGTTAAAATTACACATTTAGATTCAGTTTTCACCTGATTATAGAAGATTGTTTATTTTCGTAGGACTCTCATTCACAGATAAGACATCAGAGCTCAGGTCCTGTTCTTCAGTGCTATCAACACCACGCATCAAACACACACCATAGCTGTATAGTGTATATCCACCCACATACATAGAATGCCTCGTACGCTTGTCTTTATTGGTTGGCGGATCCAGGAGCAGCTTTTGGAGGGGCCAAACCAACGTTTTGGGAGGGCTAAATCGTGAAAAAATTAGCGAAAACTATCTTTTAAAGTAAAAGTGCCAAAATTTGATACTTTTGGGAGGGGGAAAATATTCTATTTTAGGCTTTGAAGGGGCCCACGGCTCCTTTCGCCCCCACCTTGGATCCGCTAGTGCCTATCTTGCTCTCACAGTCCAATAATAATTTTTGGGGCTTATCGACGCACCAACTGCCAGGGTCATATGGCGTCGCCAACTCTTTCCCTGTTGGAAGGGTTTCTCGGGAGCCAGCTTGCTCCTTGTTCAGGGAAGCCGCCGGGCCTTGAACCCGGGTCGGCTGCGTGGCAGACAGCTACGCTGACCACTCCACTACCGCGCCCCCTCACAGTCCAATGACAAGAGCTCGTACACCTCTGTCTTCATACCAACGTCATGTGTACATGTGTACCAATGTCCCCACCATCACACCTGTAGGTTTTATAATCCGCCTCACGACCCCTCCCCACCGAGGCGTCAGCGGTGCAAAGCGTGACCTCTCGAAAGTTTGTGATCCGCAGGCTTAGATAAAGTCACTGGAAGACGCAGAGGTTGAGGGGACAAGGGTCCTTGGCCCCCTCCCAAAAAAGGCGAAATTTTTACCGATTTTCTTAAAAAAAACACCATGTTTTTACGTTTTTACCCGAGTTCTCCCTAAAAAGCGTTCCTGCTTCCACCCCTGGGTATAGCTGATGGCAGATGGTGGCCGCTGGTTGAGACGCGTGCACCCACATTGCATGAAATGCAGGATACATTTCCCATAGCAATTGAGCGTGTCCCTTAAAAAAGCGACATGAAAAATAGGTACCATTCCTTTTTTGCTGATGAGCACAAATAAATAAGATAGTAATTGTTTTTATAAATTGTGTGCAAGTTATTCCCAGTGTGGCTGACGGAGTCGGAGTCTCACTAAAGTCATCAAGGGACTTGTCACGGAGACCCCGACCCCACCACTAGAACGAGCAACTCCCACAATGAAGGGTTAATTTAGAAACCAAAGTTTAACGTTCCACAAATCACAGGGACAGCCGTCCCACTCAGTTCACCCTCTCACCAGCCAGTTGTCAGCCGACCTACGTCGGGTAAACTATTGAGCGCCGGAGCGTCTCAGGGAAACCGATCCAAAGCCTGGACATGTACTGCCACTGCATGCTTCTGAGCAGCGGGCCGTAGCCCAACGCTCTACCAACTGAGCTACCGGGGCGGCTAATTCAACATCAGATTAGAGAAACATTGAGCTCAATAGCCGTGTTTTTTAGCATTAGCGGTAAAATGGCTAAAATAATATTATACAATTTAGAGAGCCTTTTTTGTTAGGCAATCTTGCTCGCCTCTTTTGCTTTTCAATGACCTTAAATATATAGCTGAGGCACGTATCGATAATATTGAGGTCCTCCTCTGCTTTAAATGGGGTCCCCGCGTGTCACTGGCTTCAATGGGGGCCTCCTTGTCCTGTTCAGAGGCTTGACCTTGAAACATTGAAAAGGTCACCTCTTTTGGCTGACTTACGCTTTTCCTCTGTCGTTTAGGGGGCCTCCTTTGTCAGTCATGGTGTCGCCCAGGCATGTTAGGGGCCTGACATATTAATTGAGAAGGCGATGACGATGGGGACAATGGCACCCCTTTGTCATGAGCAGGGCCTCCCGTTTCACTTTCGTCGTCGAATTCCACCTCCTCGCCCTTTCATGGACTTATCTCTCTGACCAGGTGCCCCCCTCCATCCCCATTACGGCCAAGGCAATTCAGATGTGAAATATAGAGTCGTATATATGAGCCTGTTAGCAGCACATCGATCGTTCACAAGACTCCTAAGACCAGAGGTAAGAAAAGTTACTTATTTTCACCGACGGGCAGAGCCCAAAAACTTCCAACTCGCCAACAATGTTGTTGACAAAATTGGACCAAGTCGGTGAAAAAGGAGGAAAGATTTTCTTCACCAATGCAAGGAAGTGTCACTCGTTGTGTCAACACCTTCTTAAAGTTTTAGAAGGACTTCAAACGTTTGTCAAATAATCCTGTTGTGGTGCCAAATTTTAACGTTTTTGGTCACACCAGGTTTGGTTGCCAGTTCCGTTGGTGACACCTCGGTACTTGTTTCCACCTCTGTCGATGGGCTCCAATTTTTACCCCCCGAGATAAGAAAGATTCTCAATATGGAAATAATTTTTGGGGTCTTCCGAAAAATACAATGATTATCTCAAAAGCTAAAAATAAGTTGTTTAGGCACCAAATCGTGCTTCCATACTTAACAAAATGTATTATTTGCACCTCAATAAGTACTGGTCTCAGTTTTGCTAATGTTTGATAGTTGTGATCCCCTAGATTGTTCTCAACTTTGTTGGCAGGATCCATTTTTTAACCTTTGCCCGCGACTACCACAGTCTTCCAGAATCTAGGGGCTCATAAGCCGGCGTTGAGTCTCATAAAATATCATGGTGACCAGGCCAGCATGGTGATAACAGCCCTGGACAGAAACGAAATCTGAAGTTGTTTTACCTCACCCGTCCTGTATGGTTGATGTCCCACTTTGGACATCTAGATGTCGCTGTAGCTGCTTACATAGAGGGCGCTGTAAATACGAAAACTGAGCCGCCTCAACCTTGGGATATAAATTTACATCCTCCCCTGGGAGGTGCTGTATATCATCGAATCCATGGGGGCAGAGGGCAGTGGCGAATCCAAGGGGGAGGCTAGGGGGCTCAAGCCCCTGAAACGTCCGAGCCCCTATAGTTAATACATAGGCGAGGGGCTGCCCGAGGTACTGGCGGGTGAGGTTCGAGTCCTCTAGCCCCCCCCCCATAATGAATTCCTGGGTCCGCTACTGGCGGAGGGGGTAGGCGCCCCTCACCCCAAGATAATTTTACCATCCCCACACTTCATCCTGGTGTCCACTGCAACTGTTCCGACACCGCCTAAAATGCCGAGTATTTTCTGGTCAGGCGATCTAATCCAATCTACCAGTAATTGATAATCGATCCATGCTACCGAACTGCACACGCATGGTGCTGAGCAGTGGCTCACCTAGCCGGTAGGCTTGGGCGCTAGAAGAAGCTGGAAAGCAAAACATACGTCACGCAGTGAGAAATTTAGCCACAATTTAGCTAGACGGTAGGTTTGGGGAGTAAGCCTAAAGTCGAAGGGCAAGAAATAAGAATAAACAAGCACACGTCACGGCGTGAAATGTGTGGTCAAAAGATGCTTGTCTTTGCTATCCAAGGCTCCACGCATACATTTATACACTGAAGCTAACCGTTTCTGTTTGAAATTGAGAGTCAAGGCACCAAAACCTTGCTTATAAACTAAAAGGGAGTCGGATAAAAAAGAGGTCGATAGCTGTGGATGAACACAATTTTTTCCGAGCTTTTTCCATTTCGAGGGGAAGGGAATACCTTGTTTGCCTCCCTGGATCTGCCAATAGTCCTGAGTAAGCCGAAACACGCTGCTATCACACACAGAAAGCACCATACTAATCCTGGACTGCAATATTATCGTTTTTGGACGATACATAAATGTTGACAGTTGGAAAAAATTGATGTTCCACAGAAGTCAGCTGTTGCTGTCAAGTAGGTTTTCTTGTGATATCTCCTTGTGGATCAATATTCGGGCATGGATGGCAGAATCGGGGGGTGGGACGCTTCACCCGAACTGACGAGTCAGGAGGGATGTCCCCACTCCCCATTTTGTAACTAGACTTAGGTTTTTGTATTATCTCCTTGTGACCTGGATGGACGCTTGAAAATATTTCCAATTCTGGTGTTAGTGGAGAGCATCGGAGGCAATTTGAAAGACAGACAGTGGGTCGTAGCTTCGTCTTTCCCTCTCTTCGGCCATCGCCTGTCTAATGGCCTGTTCATGCAGCGTTTCCGCATGCGATTTCCGCTCTCTCGCAGAACCCACAATCAGCTGACTGATAAATCTCTGCCCACAATCCGACATCAAACGCTAAATATTGATCGTGACAAATCAGAAGAAATCGCTATATGATCAAATTCTAAATGAGTGCATCAATGTTTTATATCTATTTTATTCTATTATATTAGGGCCACTCCCAACAGGCGCACTTGCCCAATTACAGGAGTATTGGCGTGGGTGTTTAAGGATCCTCTCCACCGGGTCAGATCGGACACGGAAGGCGGTTTCCCGCCGTGGGGATTGAACCCACGTTAATACATGCTATCCGATCAAAGCTGGCTACGAAGCCACTGAAGCCACTTGAGGCTGAAAAGCTTATTTCGCAAGCAGAATGTGTAAAATGCCATTTTAGAACGCTCATACACACAGGTCAATCGCATGCAATTTAAAAACACGGTATCATTGTGCAGTGGCGGATCCAGGAATTCATGGGGGGCTAGAGGGCTTAAGCCTCAACCGTCTGTACCTCGGGCAGCCCATTGCCTATGTATTCACTATAGGGGCTCGGACATTTCGGGGAAGCTTGAGCCCCCTAGCCTCCCCCTTAGATCCGCCACTGCCAATGCGTGAGGACGATCTGAGCGGAACTCATGGACGGAAAATCGGTGCGAGTCATGCAATTTATTCACCATATATCTAGATGGCACTCGCACGCAATCTTTTGCAGGCGGAAACAGTGAGGAGGCCCTTAAATCCCTTTTCCCTCCCCTAAGAATTATGCGGTTGAGCCCCTGTGTTCAGGGGCGTAGTGTCCATGCGTAGTGTTGCACTTCCAAGTCTGTTCCAGCCCTGGCTGGATTGTAATATATATTTTATTTCCGGTTCTTAACACACGCATTGACGGGGGTCTGAGCCACCTTCGCTTTGACGGGGGGCGGGCACCCGCCCCCCTAAGATCTCGAGAACTATGCTAGGTAGCGAAAAACGGTAAACAGCGTTGGGTAGCCCATCCACTTCTCCATCGAGAATACTTGAACCATTTTTTCAGGTCATATTCAAGGTCAGTAGAGGTCAAAACATTCTGTCATAGGGATAACATGTAAATGAAGGTTTTTAGGTTATTACATCTGAAAAAAGCAAATATAGGGAAAATGACTGCAACTGTATGAATCCTCGCAGCAAGCCAAATCGAATGATATATAATATGACCTTGCTAGGTCAAGTCAAGGATTTGACCTGACCTGAGGTCAGGTCAAGGTCAAATGAGATAAAACTCATATCACTAGAACTGCAAAGACAAGGCAAATCTAATTCAATCAAAATAAACTCTCTATCACCAACCGTTACTGAGTTATTTGGTTAAAGCCATTTTTCTCATGTATTTCTAATGGAGAGGTCATGGCTCGTATCTGACCTTAGGTCATCGATATCAAAAATACTGGAAAATACTTTAGAGAACTCGGTAGGCCCATTACGTGATATGAGTTTCAATAAGATAAGTTCGCCCTGTTCCGACTTATGTTATCTTAAACTTTTTTGAGGTCAGGTCAATTGAACTGTACTGGTGACCTGACCTCGGATAACCTAAGCTTAAAATTTTGACAAAAGTTGTAAAAATGATGAAAAAAGGTATGCCAAGTACAGCGGCGCTACGTGCTGCCGTTTTTTTTACTATCTTTGAAAAATCCGAGGGGGTGGCGGGTACCCGCCTCCCGTGAATGCGCATGTTAATTACTTAATCTTTCGTAATTATCAACAATTACATATGGGATATAATAAATGTAAAAAAAAAAAAATAATAAAAAATAAATAAAAAATAACAATACATATGTATATAGGATATAATAAATGTTTCATCCGTATCCATTGCCTAGCAACACAAGGCAGTGTGCCCACTTCGTTTCACCCTCTTCTAATGCACCTTTTAGCGTTATCTTCTGTGTCTTCTGTGTTTTAGCGTGGCTTCTTGGTGTCAAATGGACGTCCGCCCTCTGATCTGCCGCCTTCCATAAGGATGTATTATCCCACCCGAGGGTACAATTGAACTTTGGTATGAACAGTGTGAAACAATTAGTGTTATCTCAACGCACCCTTCAATGTTAACCGACTGACGTATTCTCTCACCCTATGTTACTAGATGAACTCAAGTATGAACCCCGTCATGTGCCCCAGAATGCATTAGCTTTATCTCGACGTACCCTTTCATGTTAGCGGTCACCACTTTGAAATCTTCCGCCTTCGTGGTATAGAAACCCACTGTTCTGCCCCAAAGTAAGCTCAGTGATACAGAAGACTTCAGTGTGACAACATCTCGCGAGTGCTACAGGAAGGCTGTGCTGGTGCTATGTGACGATAGTGGTGCAAAGGTGCTGGCCGGATAGAGTGTTGGAACTGGTGCTGAGCTACGGCCTGTTTGCAGCGCCAGGCTATACGTGAAATAAATTGGACTTAGGCAAAAAGTGTCTTCATCGCTCCACGACAAGGTCCCCACTACGCTGCATCGACTCACAGCCACACCAAAGAGCCAATCTTAGTGACATGGATTGATACTACTCGAGACCATGGCCCCTGACGTTTGCTGCCGTGTCAAGTTTATCGAAACTATACAGAATCTGGAAAGAATGCTGACCAACAGAATTGGGCCCTACATTTGATAATTTTGTTAATTCGAACTCCGGCCCTAAGTTAGTGTTCAAATTCTACTTATTATGATGAATCGGCGATTCTCTCACTTCTAACTCATACGAAACATTATTAAACGTACGAAACACATAACACAGAGCAAAACAAAATACATAATGACAGTATAACTCATATTAGCGTGGCATAGCTTAGTCATGTCATGCTACTCACTTAGTGCGAATCAACTAGTCATTGGTTAACCAGAAGGTCGCACGGGGTGTGGCCCCGGGGGAGGGTTATGGTCATGGCAACATGGCTTAGCGCCAAACTGTAAAAGTGACAATGATATGTTTTGCAAATAAGCGTAGGACCAAGGAGAGGCAAGCTTTTTTCTGGGCGTTATCAAGCCCCTGGCCACCTTTTCTATCTCCAACCAATGGAGCCATGGTTTCTCCTCTGAATGGGTTTTCCATGGGTTCTCCGTGCCTGCTTGAGGTAGGGAAGGCTTCGAGGCTTTACAACACACCAGCTGTTAAAGTCATATGGCGTCCACAGCTCCCAGTCTGTTTGAAGGGTATGTATTCTAGTTCACAAAATGACAGCTCACCTGGCTTAAGGGGAATAAGGTAATGGGGCACCTTGGTCGAATCCTGGAATTTAGTACAATTAGGGGTACTTTTAGCCAAAAATCCTACACGGGACCATGATTTCTTTGAAAAATGTACAGTAAGCTCAATATTTTGACTTTTAAAATTCTCCTCTAGGAAAAAAATAAATATTTGCCTGTAGATGATGTCATGATTTGGCAACCACTACCATTTTCAATATGCTTCAAGGCCTTCGATTGGTTGATACTCACCGTGACGTCAGCCAGAGGTGCAGAAAGTATGCTGGCTGTCACAAACTCAATGTGACGTATGCCTCCTCTGTCACACAAAACTGGAAATAATAATTGTATACTTCAATACTATTTCCAATATGCTGAATGTCATCTACCTGTCTCTTACTTTTTGCAGCAGACAAGGTTCAAGCACCAAGCCATTACAGCGTGAAAGTAGTAAACTGTGTTTTCATTTTTAGATCATGTTTTTGTTTTTGGAAGGAAAATTTTAAGTTATGGATCATTGTTTCCAGTATTGGGATCATAACTATTATTAGCAACTCTGACTACAGTGTCCCCCAATGCCATGCATTTCCCTTTTTGAAGAAGTTTCCATTTTTGGAAGGAGTTTTTCCAATTATGGTACATTTCCCCATGATTAAATATAGCAATTATCATGAAAATAATTATGATTGGGAATATATCTATAAATGGGAGCGTACACCTGGACACAATTGGGAACCCTGATCACAGCTTCCCCCCCCCACTGAACTTCTATCTCACATATCAACAAAAGGGAAAAAAATGTCAATGTCAACATAGGATTTGGATCTACATAAAATGTGTTCGTAAAGTGGACCTTAACTAGCATTTTTATAAACAGATCAAATGCTTAAAATTTGCCTCCCACCCCCGATTATCACCTGCCTGGTCGTTCCTTCTTGCAATAAAAACTCTGAGGCGGCTACCCTGCATAGATGTAAAATTATGTCTATTGGCCTAATAGGTACAGAGGTATTGGAAGTCTCATACCAAAGAAAGATCCAGTGTAGTCAAAATCCTGCTTTAACTCCATGCAGTTCAGGTCCTGGGTGTTGCTTACTACCAATGGTAGAAAGCAACACACCCCAACCAGCGTTTTTCGAAGTCTCTTTCTTTCTGAGATTTTCTGTGATTTTCTGAGATGAGAAGGGGGTCTACTATGCCCCCCTCCAGTGCACGTTAGTGCCAGGCCCCTCTCCAAGGTGTGTTTTAACACTTTGTGGAGGACTGCATTGGCACACATTTGCTATCTGTACAATATCGACATGATAATTTGATCATGAAATCTCAACTGAATTACTGTTGTTGCCAGTCTGTTGCTGGCGCCAACTCTCCCAACTTCCTCCAGCTCCAAATCTACCTAACCAATCTTGATCTAGGGCACAAATAAGCTAAGGCACAAGCAAGCTAAGGAATGAAAAAAACAAGTTTGATATGTGAAAGTGCATCAGTCTTAAAGTAGCCTACATTCATCTTAGACTAGACATGGGCAGCACTATTTATTCTAGCTAGTTTTAGCCTGCACTTCTATCTCAGATATACCTAATAAATATGCCCTCAAAAGAAGTGGCTTCCCACCTGTTTAAATTTTTGGCAGGTTCTCTCTACATGACATAAGCCTTTCGAACTTGTCTTGTTGCTGTTGCGTAGTTTAACACGCGCATTGACGGGGGTCTGAGCAACCTTCGCATTGACGGGGGGCGGGTACCCGCCCCCCTAAGATCTCGAGAACCACGGTAGGTAGCGAAAAACGGTAAACGGCGTTGGGCTGCCCATCTACTTCTCCATCGAAAACATTTGAACCATTTTTTGTCAGGTCACATTTAAGGTCATGAGAGGTCAAAACATGCCCGTCATAGGGATAACATGTAAAATTCAGTTTTTCGGGCATTACATCTGAACAAGTAAAGATAGAGCAAAACGACTTAAACTATATGAATCCTCTTAGCAAGCCGAATCGAATGATATATAATTTGACCTTGCTAGGTCAAATCAAGGATTTGACCTGACCTGAGGTCAGGTCAGGGTCAAATTATATAAAATGCATATCATTAGAACCGCAAAGCCCAGGCAAGTCTAATGCAGCTAGAATAAATGCTCTATCACCATCCGTTACTGAGTTATTCCGTAAAAACCATTTTTCCCATGTATTTCCAATGGAGAGGTCATGCGTCGTACCTGACCTTAGGTCATCGATATCAAAAATACTGGAACAAATTTTAGAGAACTCGGTGGGGCCATTATGTGATATGAGTTTCAATCGGATAAGTTCACCCTGCTCCGACTTATGCTATCTTAAACTTTTTTTGAGGTCGGGTCACTTGACCTGTACTGGTGACCTGACCTGAGATGACCTAACCTTAAACTTTTCACAGAAGTTGTAAAACTGATGAGGGAAAAGGTGTACCAAGTACGGTGGCGCTACGCGCCGCCGTTTTTCTACTATCTCCGAAAAACCCGAGGGGGCGGGTACCCGCCCCCCGTCAATGCGCGTGTTAAGTAGAATTGCTGCCCAGCTATGTTTATTTTTTCACTCATTTAGTAATTTTCTTAGTAGCTTTTAGGCGTACTTAATACTAAATTCAAAGAAATATGGGCCGCTAAATCGAAGAGAATCAAACTGTAAATATTATTTAACCTGACAAAATGGACAGAGAAGAACTTGATAACGTATCTGCGTTATCGTTAATGTCTTTAATATGCACACAATCGTGTATTTCTCGAAAAAAATTGACTGTCACATTCGGGCATCTAGGCGGCAACTTTCTGGCAACTACTAACAATCGGCACCATTAGGCTGCATATTAAAATCTAGCAACTGTGACAGCAGTTACCGGGTTTTCTGCAGCGGGGGTCCCTCGTTTTAGTAGAAACTGAACACAGTACCAATATTGTATCACTGATGGTACGCTGTGCAAATGAAGAACAGGGTTGCTAAATTAAAATATTCGTTACACGCTCGATTCTGTATTTCGAAAACATGCGGTTTGATTTTGAACCATACAGTCAGGATTGCTATTTTGTCACAATTATGCAGCTCGATTTTCGTAAATGTGTCACAAACTCCAGTAGCCGAGTTGGCAAGTTTCTGCACCTCTGATGTCAGCATATATCGTCACACCAACAGCTATGACAACTGTGACCTGCTGCTAAGGGTACATGTAGGGTACATTGCAGGTAGGTTTGAGCTTTTTTCTACGGAAATCTCGAGGTTCAAGACAAATGATGTATTGAGTACGGGGTTTTCTGACTTGCTTTACAGCAAGGCTATCTCAGTTAAAATCACGTTGTGAAGGTGCCACATTCCCTTTAACAAAGTTATCCCTGTCTGAATCGAACCCTCTCCCCCTCTTCGCATACCTTCCGCACGTGCCTCCTTTCATCATCATCAGTCGCCCCCACCGCACCCCGGCCCGGCCCAATCTTCCCCTGTTGATTCTGCACATGTTGGTTTTGCGTGACAGTTTGGGAAGCCTCGCCGCTAGACGGACAAGTTATCTAATCCAAACAGTATGGTCGTGTGCTGAATGGCGCCGTGGACTCCTGTTTCGGGGGTTCCCCCCCAGCTCCACGTGCTGCCGACAGTCTCGGGAATGTTTTAAATAACGGCGCACGTGCTCGGGGTATCGTATGAATGTTGACCTGGCATGGGGGGCACGCTCTCAGGATTGCGCCCGGGTTTGTAGCTCCGTGATCAATATCAGCATTGATTAGGTGGAATATTTTCTACGAAAACACTGACGGCACATGGATAATTTGAAAATTATACCTGCTACTAGATGTAGATGTCGATTGGTAGGGCGTGAAATGGTAGGATTATTTCCATTGCTATATGTTAGGTACCCAGAGGAAAACAAATAATCCAACAACAATTTTTGAGACAAAAATACATTCGGTCATCTGAACATGTTGAACTTCAACACTTAGATTTGCGTAAATTGCATGACAACTCACGATATCCATCACAAAAGGACAGTATCAGGACAACATCACGTGCTGTCGTTGTCGTTTTGTTCCGCTCCTCCTGTGCTATTGTTTAGTGTGAACTTTCATTTCATAATGTAAGTCACTTTGAAGTTTTTTTCATGCATAATGTACTTATAATAACACTGTATCATTGAACTTTGTTGGTTACACTTAAATGTTGCTCTTGTACAATCTACGTTAGAAGTATCACCGTTTTATCGAATTATATTTTGGCAGATATGGTGATATGCCCTTGACTGTATTTAATCGCTTGATTTTGTAAAGTTATTTCCATTTGCCATTTTCCAGCTAGAAGTGTGTTGTCCTCTTAACCTTGAGCTTTCCGATTTGAAATATTTAGCGCTTTTAACACCATTTGTATCAGGATTGTTTTTGAATTGTGCTTCTAAACTGCTGACGAAGGCCTGAAATACAGGTCGAAAGCTCCATCAACTTGTTTGAACTCGAGTGGAGAAAGTCCCCACAACGAACGAGTTCAGGATACGAGTACATTTTAAGATTCAAAAGGATTCAAAGCGTCCTGTAAACAGGAACGGATCCAGGGGGCTAATCAAACTATGCCCCCCAAAGCAGTCAAATGTTACCTAGTTTTAGCGGATAATGGCCGATTTCCTTAAGAGAGAAACATGTTTTCATGATTTTCCCTAGCTGTCACCCCTCCCCCCTCTTACAACGTTTCGCCTAGCTCCACCTCTGTCGGCGAATGGTCCTATGTTGTGCCCAGCCGCCTCAACAAATGTGGACAATGTGGCTTAAAATTCCGTTGCTGGTAATTCATCACTTTCTGACTGCTGCCCTTATCGAATGTATAGCGGCTTTTCAAAAATGATGCGGTGTCATGATTTTAATCTGTTATATTTTCATTCCTACCTAACTTGCCCACTGCCGTGCATTTTTCGAAACTGGTGGTGTGACGTTTCGGTGTCAATTTTCCAACCCCTCCTCTTTTGTCTCCGACTCTTTCCCTCCTCTCGAGATTTCGCTGAATGACTGGAAATCACGCATAGCCTTTGAGAGAGTTCGCGTTTCAACTTTGAACAAACAAAACAGACGCGGCGCTGAAATCCTATTCACACCGCTACAGAACTGCTGTTTCTCTAGCCAACAACGTGCGGTGGGTGTTTTGGGCTACCCACCATGCTTTGCCTACTCATTGGAATTACTTCTGCTATTTTTCATTTTCCGGGAGTTTCGTCGTGGGTCTTTCTGCTTCTCGCTCTCTGTTCCTGCCAGACTTACCTTCGCCAGAACGGACTTATTGAGAGCGACAACCCATCTCCCCCACGGCCATCAGGGCACATTCCTCACATGAGACGGGTCACCAATTAGCGTGGTTTCCAGTAAACTAACACCCGCCGCAGGCGCACTCCCCCAAGAGAGTCGACGGCTCCCGTAATGGCCGGATGTGATTGGCTGGAATGTGTGACGTCACGACACCAGACGTGGCGCGAGATCGTATCTGAAGAGACTGCCTGAGGGGATATAAGTTTGCGTTTGGTGATGCTACAGTCCCGTTTCGGATTATGTTACAGAAATTCAATAATCACGGGGAAATTCCACCGTGAACGTTACCCCTTAGAATCCCTTCCCTTTACCCCTTGGTTGTTCTAGAAAATCGGGGCATCCGGGCAATCTGGATACGGATGCTTGTTTTTAATACCTACTAACTCAAACGAGGTAACATTATTCATGAATAAGAAATCTAGACAAGCCGTGCTGTGGGTTTGAGTGGCTGCTTACTCTTCCTCTAATCATTTTATTCGTCTTAATCCCCTAATACAAATTTCAATTAAGCGAAACTGTGAATGCTTCAGTTGCGTTTCAGCTTGATTAAGTTCTAATTCAGTTGGCGTTTCAAGTGTGCCGAAAACAGCCATTGGCTCCCCACCTTCTCAATTCATCCGAATAATCGGGGTATCGCAGCTGGTTAAGCCCAAAAGTTAGGGGCTCCCGGGGGATTACAAAGGCCTCATCAGATAGTAAATGGTGTGCGACTCCCCCGGAGCGAAACCGCTGCCTGTAAAGGGTGACCAACAGCGTCTGCAACTGGCGGGGCAGGGACGAATCAAGATACCTTTACTTAAAGGTACATTCAAGAGGGATTCCTCCACGCCCGGGTGACTTCACACGTAGAGGAATTCCTTCACCTTTGGGCTGTGTGTCAAACTGCTTCTAAGGGCACTGCCCGCTTACGAATTTGTGAGGATGCACGGTAATCAAGTTTATCTCAAATGCAACAAATAAGCATTTCATCGTCGAGTCTGGGCATATTTTTGGAACAATTTGGATGCTTAATCATTTAATTTTCTCATGTTACATCCTACGAGGTGACACATCCGGTGATCTGGGCTTGCTGTTGGAGGGGGCCTGGGGACGAATACAAATTGAAACGACTACCTACGCCAGTAAGAGATATGTAGGCATGTACCCCTGATGAGGTCTACTTTAACCCTTGCCCCGGTGGTGGATATGAGCTACCTTCGCCCTGGTGGGGGCTAAAAAGACCCCCCACGATCTCAAAACCTAAGAGAGCTAGAAAAAAGTGCAAAACGGCAATTGAAAGCTCTTCGAAAATGATATCGAAAATACTTCGGTCATTTTTCTTACCAGATCAATATCAAGGTCACCAGAGGTCAAAATAGGTCAAAATCGCTAACATGAGGTGTACTAAGAAAACCTCATATATCTCAGAAGCTATGATGGCTAGAAACATTTTTTAACACCATTCGAAAGCTCTTGAGATGCTCTTTCATTGCAATGACATTCATTTTCGTGTCAGGTCAAAGCCTAGGGAGCTACAGGTCATTGAATATTGGGCATATTCCTGGGAATGTCCATAGCCACCCATGCATAAGGGCGTTTACTTTTTCGCTAATAGCTTCCAAACCAAACAAGATACAGCCATAGTTTATGCACCATTGCAATCCTCTCGTCAATACAAATCGAATGATGATATTGTTATGCCAGGTCAACTCTAAGAATTTGACCTGACCCAGGTCAACGGTCTGACCCAGCTTGACCTGGTATAGTCATGATGTATATCATTTGACTTGCAGTGACTATACAAACACTTTGGTGACAAAATAAAAGTTCTATCTTAGTTTATTTAAAATGTTTAGAGTAAAACACCAAAAAATGTTTTTTTGTACCTAAGGTGACCTTTTAAAGGCAAAAGTCAAAATTGTTGGCATCAACCTCAGAAATGGACTAAGAACAGGTCGTAACCAAAGTTTGAAGTTGATTCCATCCATACTTACTGAGAAAAACTCATTTTGTGATTTTCCCCATGTATTTACAATGGGGAGGTCATGTTCTGCACATGACCAGAGCTGCAAAAAGTCGGGCTCTCGGGTCATAAAGTGCCCGACAGATTTTAGGGCACGGTATGGTCCTGCGACAGATCTTACAATCTGTGAAAAAAATGTTGAAAGGAAACAGAAAATATTTTTGTTCTAAGAAATCTCAATATTAGAATTGTTACCTCTTTCACTCAACAAGTTCTTCATGAATTTGCACCTCTCCCATATCAAGCCAGTGTGCGGCAAGAACCGATGGAAATTTGAGGGACTTATGAATCGAGGACCTTTGAATAGAGGGCCTTATGTACAGAGGGTCTTTTCGAGGACTTATGAATCGAGGGACCTTTGAATAAGGGCCTTTAAACGTCACCCAGAAAATCCTCTGCTGGAAAAATTCCTTCACCGGCCTGTCGGGCCCGATTTGTATTCCATAGCACGCGACAGCTTGGCCCGACAGGCCGCCGTAAAGGCCTTCAGACAGGCAAAACAGTTTTTTCCTTCGTTTCCTTCGTTTGGAAAGTACGCTCAACGCTGCCGCAAGGGCGCTGTTCAAACAGCGCCCTTGCGGCAAAGCCGGTGTAAAAGGTATCCTTGGTTTGAAAATCAGCCATGTGTTGCGTTATGGATATGGCGGAGGCCAAGGCCTAAAATCCCGTGGTGTGGTGGAGGAATACGTTGCAAGGTTGTGTTTTTGATTATTTTTCTCTTGTATTACTTTGGTATACATCTTGAGTAAACTGGTTGAGCCTGGATTTCATCGTCCATAGTTGAAGGGCTGATAAATGGCTCCGATTAAGCTGAAGCCCCTTCCACCGTCCCGTGTCAAGCTTAAATGTGGATTTGAGGGATGTGGGTATTTTGGCGAAAAACGTTTTTAGGAGCATCAGCGAATCAAGCATTCTGGGCTGCCTGCAAGTTTTGGCCAAGGAGGTCGTTTTGAAGAATGGGTCAAACAGCAGGCAGATCAGAACAGTGGGGAGAAAACAAACAAGTAAGTGATGTGGTGTTCGTTGTAATTTCGGCAGCTTACATTTATTTCCACACAGTATGTTATGCTCACTGTTGATCAATAATTTTAAATGATATTGATAAGGGAAAAATGAATTTTACCAGCAGACTGGTCAAATTAGACTAAAACATTTGATTTTCCCTTCCGTCTTCTTTTAAATCCAATGCCTGTTTGTCCAGAATTAACCACAAAAGTTGCATACCTTCATCAGTGGATTTGTAGATGCCAAAGAAACAAAACTCTTCACCTTTCCACATTAATTTGAGTTTTAAGTACCAAACTATTTCTCCCATTTCATTTTATTCACTTACCTAAATATGCCTATGATCTATGTCAAGGGGACAAAGATATAACAAAAACACAGCCTAGTGCAACCTTTACTCATTCCTTTTACTCATAACTTCCTTGGAAACATGATATTTTCGTGCGTTTTGAAGGAAACCAGAGATCTGATAATTACATTTCCAGATAATCTGATAATAATAAACTGATATTTATTTGACATTTACTATCTAACTGACTTAAGGTTATTTATTAGCCTCATGAACTTCAGATCCTAAACTACGTACCCTCATGGAAATGAGCACGGCAATGCATAAAAAATTTTGAAATAGCCAACAGCTTCAAAATTTAGGATTTTCATGTAAACATGTATTTATAAGTCATGGAAAGCTAATATTACATGTTTGTATTCAACTACAAGTAGCCATGATCCTTAAAAACACTTTCAAATATAAAAAGTACCCCTCAATCTTGTTTGTCTGGCCATCAGAGCAAAATCCATATATAAATTTTGGGGTTCCTTCCAAATTACCCCTCCCACCTCCAAAAAAACTGAAATAATGAAAATCTGCAGAAGCTGGCATAAGTAACAGCATGGTATGGGAACCAGGTCAGCTTTCTTCCATTGCAAACTAGATTTTTAAGTATTCTGGGCTGGACTATGTAACCTAATAACAAAATATCACTTATTCTCATTCTAGTGCAGCATTTGTTGTCAATGGCAGCTGCAGAGGACTGAAAAAGGGGGCTGCTTTTCATGTTATTGTATATTTCCACCTGTGACCTAAATCATCTGAATTCAAGACTGAGTCTTATTCAAGACCGAGTAGAGCTGACTTTGACACACACTATTTGTATGCTGTACGTCCACAAATCTCAAATTACATCCAATAATAAATTTCCTTTACCAATGGTGACTCCAGAAAATGAGAATTGGTGGTTTGGTATTCAATTTGTTATAGGTTTCTGCCGATAACCTTAATTTCCTGAGCGCGTCTGATAATTGAAAACCCGAAGAACAGTCTCAGTTCTAGAGTTTTGAAAATTAATAGACTTGTGTCATTCCACTTAGATTTGCCATAGGCGGCTTCAGAGCACGAAAATAAGGATATCACACATATAAGGATCAGAGCACAAAAATAAGGATAATGATATCCATTGGTGCCAAACTAGAAGTTTTTACGCTAATTTTAGTATTTTCTATTAAGAATGTGGAAAATGAGTAGGAGCATTTTACCAATTGAATGGGTTTCAGACAATTTTAATAGTCCTATCCTAACCACCCGACAGATTTGGAGGTTTTTCGAAAGTGCCCGACAGATTTGAGATTTTTGCAGCTCTGCACATGACCTTAGGTCACCAATATGAAAAATCCCGGAACATATGTTGTAGCTCTTGGTGGGCCCAATATGTGGTATGAGTTTCAACTTGTTCAATTAACCTGCCTTTTAATTATGCAGTTCTAAGTATTTTTTGAGGTGAGGTCTTTTCACCTGGCCTGGTGACCTGACCTGATATGACCTTGAGATGAAATTTTCAGGGAAGATATGAAAATGATGAAGAAACAGCTAGACCAGGTTAGGCGGCACTGCGCGCCACCGTTTTTTGGTCACTTCCGAAAAACCTGAGGGGGTCTAAAAAGACCCCTACCCGGGCGAAGGTTAAAGTAGTAGTAGTAGTAGTAGTAGTAGTAGTAGTAGTAGTAGTAGTAGTAGTAGTAGTAGTAGTAGTAGTAGTAGTAGTAGTAGTAGTAGTAGTAGTAGTAGTAGTAGTAGTAGTAGCAGCAGCAGTAGTAGTGTAGCGGTAGTAGTAGTAGTAGTAGTAGTAGTAGTAGTAGTAGTAGTAGTAGTAGTAGCAGTAGTAGTAGTAGTAGTAGTAGTAGTAGTGGTAGTAGTAGTAGTAGCAGCAGTAGCAGTAGTAGTAGTAGTAGTTAGTAGTAGTAGTAGTAGTAGTAGTAGTAGTAGTAGTAGTAGTAGTAGTAGTAGTAGTAGTAGTAGTAGTAGTAGTAGTAGTATAAATTTATTATGTTTTTATTATGTATTTGTTATGTTGGCACATACACAAAACAGCATACAACATAACAGATTGGCGCAAAAGCACGAAGCTTAATTCTAAGGGCCTCTCCAAGTCATTACTATAATTTATATAATTTTTTTTTTGCAAAACATTAACTAAACATAACTTGCTGCCGCCACGGCCACTGGCTACCCCGCCCACGTGCCGGATGGCGAAGCACCGCCACCGCCCCCGCCGGACACCAAACGACTACGCGTGTTCAGCGCCGCCACCAGGAAGCTCTGAACGGCCCCGGCCACGGCTCGGCCCTGCTCGGCTTGTAGTGTTGTGCCTGTTGCAAGTATGTTCAGGAGCTGTGTTTTCTGTGTTTGTCTGGCGTCAATGTTTTGAGCTAACAGTGTGTTTAGGGGAGAATGTGGATGGGTATCATAAAGAAAACAATTGAGAATTAAGTGTTTAGAATTTTATATGTGGAATCCACATGGACAACCTGGAGTTAAGGATTTCTGAATTTGATAAAGATATGCATTAAGTGGAAGAGTGCCAGTTCTTAGTCGGATTTATAGTGTGTTCTTTATTTTAGTACCGTACAAAAGGGATCCGGCTGGAGCTGGGGCACCCAATAACTTGTTTATTTCATTTTTAAACAAATTGAAAGAAACCTGACAACGAATGTTTTGCGGCAAATTATTCCAATTTCTAATGGTGGTGGGAAAATAGGTGTTCCGAAAGCTAGATGTGCGGTGATGAGGGACGGAAAAAGGTTTGCATTTCTCAAGTATAATTCTGTTCTTGCATGTCTGGTGTCGGGTAGTAGATTTTGAATATAGCCCGGAAAAAGGAGTGGGTGATGGACAAGTTTGTGAAAGAAGGTCAGTCGGTGAATTTCTCCTCTTGTCTTTAACTGCTCTAATTCTAGCTCATTCCTCAGACTCTCAGAGGATGTCCTAATTGGCGTTCCTGTTATTAATCTTAAAATTCTGTTTTGTTGTCTCTCAAGTCTTGTGCTATCGTGTACCGTCAAATGTCCGGCATAAACAATGTCACAGTAATCATAATAGGGTCAGATTTACATCTTATATATTTCAAGTAGAACCCGCCTGGGCATGAATTTTGCTACTGCATATACTGGACTCAGTGTTATGTTTACTTTGTTTAAGAGAGCATTAACGTGCTGGTGGAATCTTAAGTCTTTAGATAATATAAGGCCTAGATGTTTGTGACTTTCCACGTGCGGAATGTCTGTGCCCCCCCAAAATTTAAATGAAATGATTCTGTGTTGTTTTTGTGGCTGAATGTTTGTTGAAGAGTCTTTGTTGCGTTAAAGGCTATAGCCCATTTATTTCCGTATTCGTGAATAGCGTCTAGCTCGTTTTGTAGAAATTGTCGTGATGTGTCAAAGTTCTGTCCACTGTGGGAGGTTAGGAGGGCCACGTCATCAGCGAACAAGTGGATGTCACTCGTCCTGTCCTTCGTAATGTTGTGTAGGTACATGGGAAAAAGGCCCAAATGAACCCTGGGGGCATCCAGCGCTTAAAGTTTTTGGCGATGGAAATATTTTTGTTCCCGGTACCTAACTTTCGGACCCTGTGTGTTAAATACGATTCCAACCAACGAAGAAGTGGGCCAGAGATGAAGAATTCTTTTGCATTTATGAAGTAAGCAAGCGTGCCAATTTTTTAATAGCTCGAAATATCCACAAATACGCAGAAACATCACGACCCTCGTCCAAATTTTTGTATAAGTTTTGTGTCAGGTACGTCAGTTGGAATTCCGTACTATAGTTCGGTCGGTAATTGCTCTGTCTGTCAGAAAGTAAATTGTGATTGGTCAGGTGACTATATATTGCACGAAAAACTATTTTTTCCAATAATTTTGAGACACAAGACAGCAAGCTTATTCGACGATAATTACGGAAATCGGAATGTGATCCTTTCTTTTTTAAGTATGGGGGTAACGTTTGCAATCTTCCAGACATCCGGAAATATTCCCAACTGAAGAGATTTATTGAAGAGTAATGTCAAGGGGCGTGCAATCAGAATGACGGTCATTTATAAGACTTTCGTGGGAATTTCGTCAGGGCCTGTTGATTTATTCGCGTCTAAGGAATTTAAGAGTCGCAGTACTTCAGCCTCAGTCACGTGAATACCTTCGAGGTATGGTAAAGGCTCGTCTGCAGTCTGGTGTTTTGCCAAGCCCTGTGGTAACGTTAGTTCTGTTGTGTCAAGCTGGGTTTGTGATACAAAAAAGTAATTAAGAAGTTCAGCCTTTTCCTGATCACTGGTGACAATGTCATTCGGGAGGTTCAAAAGTGGGGGGATGTGCAATGTCTGTTTCCGGCCTATCATTTTTCTAAGTATGGCGTGATATTTATGAGGATTCTGCTTATTTCCTATAAATTGAGTTACGGATGATTAATTATGTGCTGCTTTAAGTCTGGTGTTAAGAGCTGTTGTTGTGTTCCGTTGTGGTCTCCATTTGGCCCATGCATTCTGAGATTGTTGCTGCATAAGGTTATGGGTATCATGGGGCCAAGTTCTTTTCTTAAGCTCCAGCAGTTGTTGCTTCCTTTTAGCATCCCTAAACAGCCTGTTTCTTTTACGAATATGTTGTTTTAGCTCTAAACTCATCCATGCTTTGTCATTCAGTCTAACATTGATTATTTTCTTCGGAATAGATTCCTCCGCAGCACGAAGTAAGATTTCGGATAATTTTGCAGTCGCTCTATGCACATCTACATCCAACACGCCGTCCCAATCAACATTTATTAGTAAATTTGTGAATTTATCTGCATCAGTATTTGCATAATCCCAAACGTATTTAACCTTTCGACCTGTTTTAGCAGTTATTTCTATATTTAACGTTAACCCCACAGGAAAATTATCTAAATTGACTATTAAGAGATCTCGAATGTTAAATCTATCTGCGCTTGGCCTAGTGGGATCTTTGATTAGTTGGTGCAGGGAAAGTGAGTCCAATGCGTCTTTTAATCTTCTGTCAAATATGGTTTTTCCACTGTGGTTACCCATTTCCAAAAATATATTCCCGCAGTTGAAATCACCTACAATCGCCAACAAGTCTGGTCTATAAGTTTGAGCTTCAAGGACACTACAGGTCAGGTTATCAATGAATGTCTCGAATCTAGTCACTGTGTAGTTGGGCTCCAGATATAGTGCGCATATCAAAATTGTTTGGCCTCTTACTTTAGTTTTTACCCAGATAAATTCCTCGTCTTCAGCTTCTAAATCAGGTAGTCTGCAGGATGGAATGTTAGTTCTAGTGTAAATTGCTACTCCCCCACCGTGTCTGGTTCTATGCTTTGTGAAAGGTGAAAAGTTTTCTAGGCTGTAAAGACTTCATGTACATTGTTGTCTAATTTGGTCTCACTTAATGCTAAAATAATTAAATCTTCAGTATCTCCAAATTTGCTCAATTCGTCTAGTCTGCCTGGAGTAGTTATACTATTTATATTGGCATGACCAATTTTAACATGATTTGCTACTGGACCTGGATTCTGCTCCAGGCCCGACATTATTAGGATATAATATAGGTCATTATACATATTTGCAATATGGAGTTCGAAATTAGAGACACACTTGAGGGTTAGACAGTAATGGTGCGACCATCTCCAATGACAGAGCCCCGTGTGATATGTGGTGTGGTGCTGTGGTATGTTCGCCGAGCAGAGCAGAGCCGATGAACCGGAGCCCCCATCACCGGCTGAGAGGCGGCACCAGGGTCCGGGCGAGGGCGGCAGCATTCTGGCGACACAAATCGCGATGAGTCAGGCACGGAGGAGGAGACATCAGTCATTGGTGCAAAACACGGCGGTGGCGAGCGGTGCACGCTCTGTTTCTCACAACACAGCTCTCAGATCTTAATATCGTGACAAGGCACACGATATCGAATTTGAAGAATAGCAGCCCTGAATTGTCAGCTAAAAGCTTATTAATACCTATTAGTCACTATTCTGCAGCGGCGTGGCGATCAGATTTGGCTTGATTAATAAAGAATACATATTTTACTTGTTTGAAATGCATGCAATTGAGTGGCTCGATGTACGCCGCTGAGTAATGATTGCCTATTCAAACCTCCCACTAAGTACTGGTACTGGAAACCAGTACCGGAAAACAGTAACAGTTGGACACGCAATAAACACTATACACAATTTCATCGATTAAGATGTATGTGTTGACATAGGTGCGCCCCAGAGTAATGGCTAGTTTTCTAAACATCTTGATGCCAATTAACATATAAGTGAAGTTACTTTCCCCTCGAAATAGGAAATTAAGGGGAAATCAACGACAAAAGAAAAACTTCACGGAAAACGCTTTGAGTCACGGATAGAGTGTGTGTCCTATTTTTTATAAAAAAACAGGATAAAAATAACACACAACATAATTATGCGAGACATTACCGGCATTATTTGATGTTCACTCTCAACCACACTTCCCAGTTAAAGCAGCCAGCAGTGTCCCCTGCTGGTAATTGTAGTGGAGATACATTCTACGATTTTCACGGCAGATAATATAAGTAAATCTCCAAAACTAAGCAGTGGTTGAATGTAACTCTGCGGTGACTTAGGAAGACTTTAGTGTGAACTGTACACTGGGTTTTCGTGAACATACGGCGCAGAATGAACCTCAGGTCCTATGCTGTGACACAACAGGAAGAAAGGGGAAAACTAGTCTGTGTCTCGAATTGTACGTATTCGCGCAGCGCGACACATCTTGGCAATGGTTAATATTTGACGATTTCACCCCTCTATGAAATCACCGATAAACAGAACCGAGGAATGCTTAACACGCGCATTGACGGGGGAAGGGTACCCTCCCCCTCGGGTTTTTCGGAGACAGCAGAAAAACGGCGGCGCGTAGCGCCGCCGTACTTGGCAGACCTTTTCCCTCATCATTTTTACAACTCCTGTGAAAATTTTAAGCTTAGGTCATCTCAGGTCAGGTCACCAGTACAGGTCAAGTAACCCGACCTCAAAAAGTTTAAGATAGCATAAGTCGGAGCAGGGTGAACTTATCCGATTGAAACTCATATCACATAATGACCCCACCGAGTTCTCTAAAATATGTTCCGGTATTTTTTATATCGATGACCTAAGGTCAGGAACGATGCATGACCTCTCCGTTGGAAATACATGGGAAAATGTTTTTACGGGATAACTCAGTAACGGATGGTGATAGAGCATTTATGTTAGCTGCATTAGACTCGCCTTGGCTTTGCGGTTCTAATGATATGCATTTTATATAATTTGACCCTGACCTGACCTCAGGTCAGGTCAAATCCTTGATTTGACCTAGCAAGGTCAAATTATATATCATTCGATTCGGCTTGCTGAGAGGATTCATATAGTTCAAGTCGTTTTGCTCTATCTTTTCTTGTTCAGATGTAATGGCCGAAAAACTGAATTTACATTTTATTCCTATGACGGCATGTTTTTACCTCTCGTGACCTTAAATGTGACCTGACAAAAAATGGTTCAAATGTTTCCGATGGAGAAGTGGACGGGCAGCCCAACGCCGTTTACCGTTTTTCGCTACCTACCGTGGTTCTCGAGATCTTAGGGGCGGGTACCCGCCCCCTAAGATCACAATTTGGTCTGTGTCCTCACGGTTTGCTCCAGCCTCAGGGACGCCGCTTATAATTACACACGTCTTCCGGAGAATATTGTTCGAGTTCGTTGAGATTTTCTTGGGCCTGATTTAGTTCACATTTTAGAGATCGGATTTCCCTGTCCTTTTCGGCTTCCAGTTTGGAAACAGCTTGCATCACAAGCGGCTCCAGTAGTTTCTCCGTCAGCCTCCTCATCACATCCGCGTCCTCCAGGCATGCTGTCAGTGCATCCTTCACCTCACTCTGCGCTAACATTGTGAATTATTTTATCGTGAGAGACAAGCACCACTCACCGCCGCCACCGGTCACTCAAACGCTCAGCACTGTCCCGCTTGTCGCTGCACTGGCGCCTCGCTCTCTCTTTGCACTCTCGCTCTCTCTCTTGACCAGCAACCCGGAGCGACCCGACCTCAGCGGCGGTCAGTGACAGAAAGTGTCTATGGTGCACATTTTTTGCCATTTTGCAGGTATTTGTAGATCCACATGGGTTGTTTCCGGCATTGGAGAGGTGCATGAAGCACCCTGAACC
Organism: Lepas anatifera; assembly: GCA_034440635.1. Classification (NCBI taxonomy): domain Eukaryota; kingdom Metazoa; phylum Arthropoda; class Thecostraca; family Lepadidae; genus Lepas; species Lepas anatifera. The sequence goes on along the minus strand of JAOTON010001929.1, from coordinate 1,041,321 downwards.
AGCAGGGTACCTCTGCTAAATTAGGGCGTGGGAGTGTGGCCGGCTCCTTCGCCCTGTCTAGGATATGCCCAGGGGGTTGCACTCCGGCTTTTTAGCATAGTCCAAAAATGGCAACCGCAAATCTGGCATTCGCCACGGCGATGACGTCAGAGATCGCCTAGAAATGCTTAGCAACGCATTGCCTCTGTGTATTGTGGAAGACGGGGCTCAGCAGATAGGTTGCGTGTTAGGGGCAGTAATACTGATTTTTGTGGACATGGGGTAATGAATCCTGGGTCTGTCCCTTTGCCAGATGCAACTTGAAACCGTACAAACACTCAACGATCCGTAGCCGATTTACGTTGAATGAATGGGCGGCTGCACCTCGAGAGCAATCGCTGACGTCACAAACGTAAAAGTCTCTAGAAACAGAGGTTGCCATTTTTTAGAGCGGAGTGTTCTACCGCTATATCTAAAGGCCTTGGATATGCTTATGAACTGACCAGTATTGGATTCTTTCAGTGGCTTAGAGGCGACAAATGTGGTAAACGCAGATAGATTTAACTCGGTTCAGTTTTCTCCCTATCTGAAAAGGTCTACGATTATTCTGGTGCAGAATCCAACCAGCGGTCTTTCGCATATAAAAATCAAACACTGGGCCACCGATGATAGACAATCTAGCCAATAGCTTACTCTTGGTATATATATATATATATATATATATATATATATATATATTCCTCGGTGCGGGGGATTAACGATTTTATCACCCTCTGAAGTTGAAAATCAAGCTGCTAAGTGTAATTTTATTCCACAGGCCCTGTTTCTCCCCAGAGACTGCAAGATATATATCCGCCTTCCTTATATGTGGCGGGCGTGTTCGGTCCCACAAACCTCAGTTGATCTGCAGTGGCAGTAAAACGAAATTTGACAATATTATTTTTCATCATGGGTGTGAATTGTTATAATTATTCGGCGGTGCCCAAAGTGGAAGCAATGTCGATAGCCACCAAATTAAAGGGGTGGTATAATATAATGTGTGCGTTAGCATTCCCACATAACTGAAGAACCAATCTGTCCAACTGTACAAAACCAATTTGAGAAATCAAAATAAAAACCTAAATTCCATGGATTTTCCATATTACCTCGATATTTCATTGGGGGTCCCCGGGGACCTCCCAAAGATATATATGTACATCCACGCCGTTTTTATGATGATTTTAAGTTAATTAACTAAGGCAATGAACAAGCCAGTTAATTAACTAAGACAAAGTGTTGATTATAATTAACTCTTTATCTCATGGTCTTCTCATATTCATCTGGCGGGGTCATGTAATGTGGTGATGAAAGAGGTCCCATTAACCAAAACAGATAATTACCACAGCTTATTTCTGTAAAATCATATGTAGGAACAGACTGAGAACCTATCAGACTATCAAAAAGGTTGTTCAGTTAGTCATACAAAAATACACTTTTTAACAATCTCTATCCGGTCGCATTTTCACAAATCGAAGCAATTTTGAGGCCGTCCCAAAAGGTTACGTATGAGCGTTAAAAATGCCTTACATGAAAAAATGAGGGGGAGTAGTAAAAAGTCATACAAGTCGTTACGTAATTTACGAACGAACTCTTTTCTCCCGAAGATCTCTGCTCTAGAAAAGATGGAAAACAAGATACAACACCACCGGCATACATATACGGATGCAGCAAATACACCCAGAGAAATCCAAATCCACATCGCTGGAGATGGGATGCATTGCGCCGGACCAGTTAGTTGGATTGGTTGCCGTTTATGGCCCGCAATTCAAGCAGGGACTGCTCCCCAGAGCCTTCAGAGAGCCGGTCGTATTGGCCGTATCCAGACATGCCGGCGCCAGTCACGCATATTACGAAATACACATGGGTGGTGGTAGCGTTTGCAGAGGTAGCCAAAAATTCAGCAGCGCTTTCAAAAAAAATGCGCGGAAGTGTTTTCCAACAGAGTAGATGACAGACAATTGTTCGAATGTAGTTTTCCTATTTCCGGACTACCCCAAAGCTTCCTCCCAGAGTTATTGGCGGATAAACAGGAAAGTTATGTATCCTCCGACTCAAATATGTATTCTTAAAACTAAAATATACAGCATACACGGCTGTGTCAAAGCAGAAAAAGTGGATGCCGAAACTCGGCTCGCCTAGCTGAAAAGCAAGGCAAGCAGACGACACGATTATGGTGGGAGAATGAATCGGCATCATGAGACAAAGTGGGTGAAAATGACATGATCTGTTTACAGTTCTCTCAATTCCTTAACAGAAAATAACATTTAAGAATTTTTCAGCAAGCGGGATAGTCATGCATATATTTTTCTGTAAAGTGCACTGGGTGATGACCGGTTCGAACATGACTAAATTCTTAATATAAAGTAAAAATATATTTATTCCCTAGTTTTTCATTGTGATTAGAACTTAAAATAACATTATGAACGCAATGATTAGGAAAGGTGATTTTTTTGGTTGCACTATAAGTCCCGTCAGGTTTTGGCTTCCACCATATTCTTGGAGTGATGGTGGAAGTCATCATGGTATTCCACCATCTTCACTCCAAGACGTGGCGGAAATGGAAACTTGTCGGGTTTTATAATACAGCCAAAAAGTATTAATTCACTTTTTCCTGGTCAATACGTTCATGATATTTTTGTTTAAGTTCTAACACTCAAGGAACATGACTTAGTTATTTCTAGGTAGCATTCGCGTCAGGAAACCATCGCTGGCTGATAATGCTATTTTGGTTGCCACTTTTGATTTTAATTTATTTTTACTTTATTAGGGCCACCCCCATCAGGCACACTTGCCCAATTATAGGGAGCATTGGCGTGGGTGTTTAAGGATCCTCTACACCGGGTCAGATCGGACACGGAAGGCGGTTTCCTGCCATGGGGATTGAACCCGCATGCTATCCGACCTGAAGACTGGCAACGAAGCCACTAGGCCACCCGGCCCCACTTCCAAATAACGTCGTGTTTAGGTGTCGTGTCACAGCTTAGCAGATTAATTGAAATTAATCTGAAAAAATTAAACCCTCGTTCTACTGCGGTCCACATGGACCCTCCCATATCCGTTTAGAAGCCAAGAGGTATAAAGATGAGGTAAATTGCAGCGTATTTCCCTTGACCTGACCTTTCTGATGTTTTGCATCTTTGTGACCTCAGGTCAACTGGTAACCTTGAGCGGTCCCACGTCTCCTGGTGAGGCTAACATCACGTGAAACACAGTCACGCCTTGGCTCCACGCAAGGTTCTGGTTGCCAAATGGTGCAGAGTCGTGTTTTGAGGCATTTGCAATCTCCTACACTTATAAAATTGAAAACATTGCAAAGAGTAAAACAATGTATATTTGGAACCCAATGTAGCCTGGTGAGTGCTAGCCTCCTCTAGCGCGTGGTTGACTGAATTATCAGTCAAAAGGCTTCTACCGCGCCTGACTGCTTCAGTAAACTGCATTAATGTTGGTTGCTAAACTTGTTACCAAACTTGCTGCCAAACTTGTAAATTCTAGGTTACCGATCTTTTAAGGCCAAAGGTCAAAGGCCACTAGGCCAGGCAATCTTCCAGAAAGTGGACAAAAGTCTTGCTAGAAGCATTGGCAAACATGCACTTTAGATTTTAGTGGTAAAGGCAATTGGAGGTCAGTGACCTAGTTCGACCGGTGACGTGGCTGATTATTTTAAGAGCGAAATCCTGGCTACGCCCCTGTTTTCCATTGCATATGCTCAAAAGGTTAAGGTTTTAGGAATTGACTCTGAACAGGAGACTGTCCGTAGACAATGTGCTGAATAATGGAAATAAAGTGAAAGGCTGAGGAGGTATCGCAAAGGCCTTTCAGAATGACCTCAAATCTCAATGACCAGAGATGATCCGGACTTGAAAATGCTAAAATGTGTAATATTGACACTAGTTTCCATATCCTGGATGCCATTCCTCAAAGCCGAGCAATTAGTATGCCATCGCAAAAAACGAGGGCTACAAATGGACCCCCGGTAGTGCGAGGGTTAATACAACCCCTGAGCGAAGATTCAGCTTCTGGCATTGTTTTTAAGTTTTGTAGCTTTCCCACAAATATGCGTTTGCATCTAGTCGTTTCCACCAACCCAATGCAGAATAACTACACAGCGGAAATGTTCAAATTGTATTGCCTCATTCAGTGATTCAGTGTCACAAGCACGAGTTCAATATGTACAATGCAAACAATTTGAAATTCCGATATGACAAGTAGACCACTTTTTCGCTAACTCTGTAGTCTTGAAAGGTCGTTTCTAAAAGATACGCTGAAAGAACCCAAAAGTACGGAGGCAAGCTTCAAAAAGGCAGTCTTAAAATAGTTAAAAATGCTCAGCGCAGCCAAGTTCCCAGTCATGCCGCAAGTATATGAAGTCGAGTCACTATTAGCCCAAGAACGAGCGGCTGCAGTTCACATTATGCATGCTGGTGGGCATTTTCCATGCATTATAAAACACGGAGGAAACCTCATCAATCTAGTACACTAAAATACGTCAAACACCACCGGACGTCTAAAAATGTGCGCTCACTAACTGGCGCCTGCATGCGTAAAAGTCACCCAAGGGAGCAGTATATACAATCGTGCGAGGCGCAAGAAGCCCCGTCCAGGCTGTAGGCCCTTATCGCACGTTTCACGCCTCGGCAGCAGGCGCGCCTCGATGCCCTGGGGGCAGACGACCTCCACACTCCACTCTCAGCCACGGTGGTGGCGCGCGGGCTTGCAGACCTTCAGCTTGAGGCAGACGTCGTAGCAGCACTTGTCTCCGCGGCCGCAGTCGAAGTCTGAGCGACACGTCTCCGGGGGAGACGACAGAGCGGGAGTGCGCGGGCAGAAAGGGCGCACCGGCGGGCAGAAGCCGGGAGAGGGCACTGTCGAGGAACACAACCGTCAGTCATCGTCTCACGCTTAGGTGTGGTATTTTGTCTTATTTAGCTTGCTCATGTTAACGTTCTATGGTTTTCCTAAGTTTTAGGGCCAGGATGAGTGAATTATTTCATAAGGCTTTGCAGCACAGAAAATCCAGCAATCGCAAAACACGGTTGATAGCTATACGAGAGGCGAGAATCTAGACCTGTATTTGCCTCGAAGAGTTGTCTGAATTACGGAAGCTTAAATGGGTGGCTAGAGTTAGCCATAGCGTGAGAAGGAGGCGAGAACGGTGGTTTAACAAATATCTGTAGGAGATATTTAACTGACAAAGCACTTCAATATTTGTTTATATGGATGCTGAATGTCATTCCACACGAATCATGTTTTTAGAATGGCAAACTAAAATATAAATGTTAGTTTTCCCAACTGCGTGATAACACGAACTCCCGAACCAGTACACAGTTTGCCAGGGTGACTTGAAAATAAGACTTACATGAAAATTGGAACCGCCATCCCAACTGTCCGTACATTGACACACGAGAGCACGTTACTCTGTCTATATTAACAAACCTTTAAATTGCACACATTGAGGTTAACTCAAAAGCTGCCGATATGCGCCGCATCTTATTAGAAATATTGTCCATCATGGCCTGTAGGCATTGGAATTTAGAAGAAACCATTTCGTAGGGAATCGACCCTGGCAATTTCCGCTCTGCCCGGATAAGAAGCAAACTCTCAAAGTTGGTTTGGGTAGATACTCAAATTTGCACGCAAAAATATATAAATCCTCTGGTCCTATTGATGGCATCTTCCGCATTATTCGTCCCAACTCACCCCACTCATACTGCACGGTAACCAAACATTATTCCTCCCAGAAGCAGAAACAAAGTTAAAATCGAGGTCGCCCAAAACACCAGCGGCTTCACTGGCGGATCCAAGGCGGACCAAAGGGGCCATGGCACCCACCAAAGCCTGAAATATTACCTCTTGAGCACCCAAAAGTGTCGAATATTGACAGTTTTCTTTTGAAGAATACTATCTTTTTGCGATTTTTTCTCGATTTAGCCCTCCAAACAGTTAGTTTAACACCCTCAAAAACCTCCTCGGATCTGCCAATGAGCGGCTTGCATACCTGGCCGAGGTGTAGGGAAGGGTGCGTCGTCGCAGCAATAGAAGCGGTTGGAGGCCGTCTTGCACCAGTAGCTGCAGCTATCGGAGCCGCGCCCTCTGCCCGCCCCGCGATGAGCCCTCTTAAATCGGCGATGGCCGAGGCTGGGCCTGAAGCGAGGCCCGAAGCGAGGCCCGAACCGAGATCCGAACCCGAAGCGAGGAACGAGACCGAAACGAGGGCCGCGGCCGAAGCGAGGGCCAAAGCGGGGTCCGAGGCCGAAACGAGGCCCCAGGCGGCGCCTGTGTCCGGGTCGCGAGGGCAGATGAATGGCGCTTACAGCCACCATCAAAGCCACAGCCAGCAGTAGGGTACTCTTCTGCATTGTCTTGGAAAGTGGTGTGGCTTCGGTGTTGACCTGAGGAAGGGCAGAAGTCCAAGTCATGCATGAATGTTCGAGCTCTGCAGAGTAACTAGATTCAACAACAATCGATATTGCACAATGCCTCAAACGTTAGACGGCTTAATGCTTTCAAAGATCTAGTAAAATTTCAGTCAAAGCTGCAACATTTATCCTGAAACTGATAACAGCTTCTACTAGTTTTCACGCTTCATATAGCCGCAGTGGCTCCTGTAACGATTTAATAGTGTGTAAGTGGTCAATTATAATCCCAATGGGGTACATCTTAAAACGAAATGATGTAGTGAACCACTTACCCCATCAAATTGACTTAAAACATTCATCCTTTGATGGTTAGAGCATATAATAAAGCAAGGAATATGTAACAGAAAATCATTTCGGCAGTAGACAGTGCGCCAGTGTCTGACACACCTCTCAGACCCTCACCCGCCCTACTCACCTCGTCTCGACAGAGCGGCTCGCTGGACCCTCGGCGGCTGACTGGGCCGGGTCGACCGCGTGACCCGCTGACATGGCCTTGCCTCCGGCGGTGACCAGTGGATGAACTCGTCTCTGATTGGCTGAATCTGGTATCGGCGCAAACGGGCTGAGTTCACTAGAGAGTTTGGCTGTACAAAACGTTTAGGCATAAGAAATGTTTTTGTGAAACTGAAGATTTCATGGCGATGTCAATTTTAAATGTAAAATCAGGTGTGCCAAACAGGCACAAAGCCGATCTAGGAAGCAAAGGGTGGAATGGTTCCCCGCCTGAGCATGGATGCACCTCCACTAGTGGTGTCAATTTTTGTATCTGTTCACCCATGACCGAGCCTATTCCTATTTTGTTATAATGTCTCGGAGTGTTAGACATGTTCAATCAAATTACCGGTCAGGTACATTTAGGGTCGGCTATCAATTTAACGTAAATGGGGTGAGGGGAACTGACAGCAGAACTGGGGGGGCACCGTGTCCCGGAGCCCCCCCATTTAAATAAGAAATTCTAACACTAAGACTATGGCGTTGACTGGAAATAAAAGGGTTGAAAAGTCCATGGTGCATCCCTTAAATTCGGACGTTCCGCCGTCACTGGTGAGAAAGTGAGTCCCAGCGATATCGAACGTTACACAAGGACGACAAAAATCGCCAAATATGTGTGATGCCATTTCTCGATCGCCCCTTACTGATACATACATCCATGTTGATTTCAGGAACCATAGGCGGATCCCGGGGGCAAAGGGGGCGCGTGCCCTTCCCCCAATCGACCCTCGATGCCCCCTGAAATGGTCACGGCGCCCCCTGAAACGTCGATGGCGCCCCCTGAAGTGTCTGTTCCCACCCCCATCCCCCCCACCCCCAGGATGCGAAAATCGGCGCCCACCGATAGGATTTTGTGCCCATCTGATAGGACTTTCCGGTCAAAAGTGGCGCCCCCCTGGTCCGGATGCCCCCCCTCCGGGAAGGTGCCCCCTACCCGATCGGCAATCCTGGATCCGCCCATGCAGAAAACTGATGTCTTACCACTATATTATGTACGTAGATACATCACACGAGGAATTTTGCAATGTTTCGACCCGATAAACAAAACTAGGTGTATACATATTTCAGCTAAAATGCAAGACCTGGTAATAATGTAACGCAGTAGACGTGGACGCACAGTATTCAAAATGTGTCCGAGGTGATTGTCGGGCCGGTTTCCGAGTCCGACTTTTCTCGGTTTCTGACCGAAGCGGCTACCGATTGTCGGCTATAACCCATACTGCACCCCTTAACAGAAGCTTGATAAGTGTTGGAGTTTAACGACGCATCAACTATTAAGGTCATACGACGTCGCCAACTCTCACCCTGTTGGGAGGGATTCTGAGGGATCAGATCGACGTACTCAGAGGGTCCGCCGGAACTTCAGCCCGGAATTGGTGGCTTAGCAGACCGGGATGCTATCCACAAAGCCACCCATCTCCCTAGACAGCTTTCCACAATTTCCTCCACCTATGTGTTTAAGCAGCTGTGTTCCTGTGCTGAAATCTGCCCTCCCTCCCTCCAGCCTTTAGCCAATCGTTTCAAAATACGTATGCATGTGTTCATGTGTGCAGTGCCAGATCTGGGCGTGGCTTGGACAGGGATAGGGGCAATGGTGTAAACAAAACGTGAACAATTCATATTCCTCAGATAATCGGCCAAAATAGGAGGTTTTGGGGCATCTTTCAGGGTGCATTTCAAGTGCCCTCTTGCTGGTTCCGCCCTCTGTATATAAGTAACTAGTGCCTCTCCATTCCAGATGGTGCCCCTGTTCCACACTCCACTTCGCGTTGGAAAGACCCGGACCTGCCGACGAGACAACAACTCTGGTACGCCCGGTGGCTGTTATTCAGGTGTGTAGGATGTTTAGCATAATTATTTTCAATTTCACAAATTATGATTAAGGTCACAAGTCAAAATGTTTGGTTTCGTGACCTCAGGTCATATTAGGCAGAGTGACCTCTGAGTCAAACCACTGGCAGTCTTTACGTTCCACATACGAAAAAGTACTGGCAATTCTACAAATGTACTTTAGCAGGCCTCAATAGCTCTAATGACAAAGAGTTATGCCCAGTTTCTTAATCATTCATATTGAGTAAAATACCGATCTTGACCAATTACCTGAGGTCAAACCATTGACATGAGCACTAAAACATGTCAAGTAATTTCTTACTGAATTCACCGAGCTTTCTATTGCACTTTACAGATATGCGCAACGCCCATATTTTCGGGTTAGATGGGGGCATAGGGCCCCCTGGTGGGGCGAAGGTGGCCGGACCCCGGTGGGGCGGTTAACACGCGCCCCGCTGGGGTCCCTTGCACGACGCACCCCGCTGGGGGCGTTTTTCGCTCCCTCCGTATCTCGTTCCCCACAAAAGCTAAAAGAACATTACGGGCGGCGTTCGAAAGCTCTTGACAAGATAAAGATAATTTATAAGAAGTATTTTTATGTCAGGTCAATATTGAGGTCAGCATAGGTTAAAGAATGCTCCATAGGCTTACAGCAGAGCAGTGTACGTTTCCCTCTCTAGATCTGTCCTCAGGAAGCTGGAAAAATGTTTATGCATCATTGGATTCATCTTATCGCTGCAAATGGAATGATGTATAATATGACCTTGCTAGATCAAAAAATCAAAATAACCTGACCTCGACCTAGGTTAGCGTCACAGAGTGACCTGGTATGGTCATGTTGCATATCAATCGAATCCCCGTGACAATATAAACACATTGCAAGCAAAATGGAAACGTTATATCACTTCAGTGAGAAGGTATTGGCAAAACAATTACTATCTGCTCCCGTGACCTGATATGACATTTGATTCTATTTTTCACCATAAACTTATAACGGGGTGACCAAAAATTGACCCCACCTTGGGTCACCAATATCAAAATTCCGGGAAAACAGATTTGTAGACCCTAATGACTTTATCATATTGTGGAAGTTTCAAACTGATCGGTTTGCTAATGTTCCCTGGGCGCTGCTTCAAACTCGTAATTTTGGTTTTGAGGTCGGATCACTTGACCCTGAATAGCTCCTTGACTTGACATGACCTTAACTTCAAAATTTTGTCAGATGTGTAAAATTGGTCAAGAATAAGGCACCGTAAGTTTCGTTGTTCTGCGTTTCTTTCGTTTTTAAGCTATCTGGGGAAAACCAGGAGGGGAGCGAATTTCGCACCCCCCTCAACGGGGCGCGTGTTAAACAACTGACGAGCTAGGAATGTGTGGTGTTATAAACGAGATGAGCTGTAATTGGGTGACGCTCGATAACCTGTTGCTCATCAACTACAATAAATAAATAAATATTTTTTTAAGTTGATTGCATTTATGCTTACTGAGAAAGCTCATTTCGTGATTTTCCCCGTGTATTTACAATGGGGAAGTCATCCTCTGCACTTGACCTTAGGTAACCAATATCGAAAATCCCGGAACATATTTTATAGCTCCTAGGGGCCCAACATATAGTGTGAGTTTCAACTTGATCGATTAACCCTCCTTTTAGTTATGCAGTTCTAAGCATTTTTTTAGGTGAGGTCACTTCACCTGGCCTGGTGACCTGACCTGATATGATCTTGAGCTAAAATTTTCAGGAAAGATGTAAAAATGATGAAGAAATAGCTAGGATAAGTTTGGCGGCACTGCGCGCCGCCATTTTTTGGTTACTTTAGAAAAAACCCGAGGGAGGTCTAGAAAGACCCCCACTCGGGTGAAGGTTAAGACCTTCCCTCTATGATCCTGGCCTGCCTTTAGATTATTCCCGCCAATTTTTGGCATAATTAGAACATTTTCCACTCGGTCCACAGTATGGCCAATATTTGGCCTTTATGACCTCGTTTAACCCTTAAGATATTGACCTAGATCAATGAAAATTGGGCATGATGTAGTTCACTATAGCCACCATCCAACCCCAAAACACAGTTTTTTCTGCGCCCCTTATTTTTCGAGATCTTAGGGGGCCTACCAGGCCCCCTCTCCAATGCGCGTTAGTGCCAGACCCCCTCCAGTGCGCGTTAGTACCAGACCCCCTCCAGTGCGGGTGTTAATGATCGGCTATATCCAATTCTTATATGTGTTGGCCATTTATTTGAGCTTGTTATTGGCTAATAGTTTTGCTAATTAGAAATGGTTTTGGAATCGGCAAAGAATAATAATTTCACGAGAACCATTGCATAAGACGTATTTTAAAGATAACGCTTTCAAATAGAGCTATACTATCCTAGCTGGGTTCAGAAGTGCTTCCCATTTCTAGTGCACGCTTGATTCGCAAGGGTAAAGCATTGGACTTGATCTTATCATTTTCAGCACGGTGGCCTTACACCCCGTGGGATAAACCTAAGAACACCTCATCACTTCTGCAACTTATGTTTCACGGCACGTCTTTACCGTTACTGTTATTTAATTTTCGTCGCATGAAATGTTCCAAATTTGCAATGATAGGCTATAAATAAGCGATAAAAAATGAAATGATAGGTAATGATTGGCGATGAATTATCAACATAAATTTGAATAATTTGATTATAGAAAATTGCAACAGCTTAGCTAAGACCCCTAACAAACATGTTTTTCTCCATCTGACCCACTAGACTTTTCACCAGTTTGCATCCTTTGTCATAACCGGAAAGCGGTCTAGGTCTCCTTGGCGCACTAAAACCATGGCTGGAGATCTCTTTTCGACCCAGGTGGGGGGGTCCTGGGTGGGTTGGCACTGGCACGGCAATGCAAGCTCTATACAAAGCCTATGGGAGACCCAAAATCCAGAGGGGTCCTGAACCCCCTCCCACCAACCCCCCTGGGATTTCCACCCATGACCAAAGTGGTGACCAATAGATCCCAAACTCTGGATTGCACTATTACATCATTCCACTTGGACTGGTCCTAAACATCGCCAAACCATGCCAAAAACCTCTGCTTTTTTTTCTCCTGCGGATGAGAGGGGCGCTTAGGGGAAGGAGAGGGCGCAGTTTGCTGGTGAGGTGTTAGTAGAGAAATTGAAAATTAGTAGACTTTGCGGTTTATTTGGGGAAATAGGAAGGGGCATGAGAGGTGCCGGAGGACGGCCTGTATCAACACCTACAGATACCTTAAATTATATATATTAAACCGCTGGTTTTTATTTTAAATTCACAACATGTTACTTGAAAAAATCGCAATACGGTACTAAAAGGCACAAGGAATTGAACAGATGGACTGCTTTTATAATCTGCTCTAACGGTAATATTCCTATCCTAACGATAACTGTTTGAGCTTGAGATCATATTCAATAGTTATCTACGTACAGTTTGGTTACCAGAGTTTTAAAGAAGCTCTTACTTAGTGGCACGTCTGCCAGGTCTCTAATATTACTAGCTATAATTTTGTTCCATGCCTTAGGGCTGATACAAAAAGGAGAATTTTCGGTACATTGTCTGGGCGTATGGGACTACAAAATGTTGGGCGTTTCTGGTACTGTGCCTTGATTGATCCATGTGGGTCCAAGTCAGCCTTTCTGACAATGCTGCGGGAAGTGAATTTTGAGCAAGTTTATGAAGAATTTCTAATTGTGAGACTTGTACTAGATCTTTAATTTTAAAATTTTGTATTTTTTAAATAGGGGACTTGTGTGAGCCAGGAGGTCGGCTTGATCTATCATGCGAATTATTTTCTTTTGGAGCACTGTTAGCTTGTTTAGTTTGTAATCGAACGTACTTCCAAAAATGGGAAGGCAATATCGAATGAAGGGCAAGATGAAAGAATTATACAGCAAGAGGGTATGACCTGGGTTTAGAATATGTTGAGACTGCTGTTCGAACTCTGCGATATAAATGGTGCATTTTATGGCACGCGTGGTATCAAAACGTCTGTCTGATGAGTAATCTGCAGTGGCATCGACTTGGGCGGAGTGACGTCGTCGAAACTAGATTCTTCTCGGCGCTTGCAGTGCTGTTCCCGAGACTTCGACTGGGGAACCGCCCTCTGTGTAATGAACCATAACGATGAAATCGGTGTTGCGGCTCAGAACGTTAAAGGTTGAAATGTTGGGCGAGATGTGGTCCGTGTTTTAACGGCGGGGGAGTAATCTTCATGCGGTTGTGAAAGCAGTGGTTTACGTGCCAGTGTATCCGCATCAGTGAGGTGTACAGGGCCATTGCCTGAGGCTGTTCGTGCGGTCCGAACGAAGAGGTGCATCTTTCGCCCCAAATCCAGGAGAAGTCTTAGATCCCTTATAGATGAAGTCTGGACTTGCTCATTTTGCAACGGTGGTACGACCGACCATCCTTATCTTGGTTTGACCCGATTACAAGAAATGTTCCCATTCATGGTATTCAGAGATGGGCTAACAAGAAACTGTGTGCTCTTGCTTCCGTACAGCATTGCATGCCCTTTGATTAAGATATTGCATCTCCATAGCAACAAATCATAAATTCTGCTGCCTGGTGCGCCTGTATCAGTGACCTCTCAAGCTTAAAGACACACCATGGAGGCGGTAGAGTATCTATCACTGGCGGACGCGGGAGGGGGATGGGCAAAGTACCATACCCCCAAAGGTGAAATTTTCTCCGATTTTCTTTAAAAAACACCCTTTTTACAATTTTTTTCGAGTTTCCCTCCCCCGAAACTGCACTCTTGCGTTCGCCCCCGGTATCTTAATAAAAGCATATTATCTTAATGAATCTTATCAGTATCGTAAATAAATGCATCTATCTATCTATCTATCTATCTGTCTATCAATCCCCCGAAACTGCGCTCTTGCGTTCGCCCCCGCTATCTATTGATGTAACAGTGAGTTAGTAACCCTCAGTCTCTCTCTCTCTCTCTCTCTCTCTCTCTCTCTCTCAGACATATCGTATTATCTACTCTATTCTCTCTCCGACAACCCGTCACAGGCCCGGGCGTCACGCGCGCTGTTAAAAACGCCGCCCGTCACGGACGTGACACCGCTGGCAGGTGAGACGGAGTGTGACGAGTGTGACAGCTTCCGTAATATTACAACACCAGGATGACCAGACGAACTCAGCAGAAGATGTTTTTAAACAAATTTAACTCGTTTGGGAAAAGGCCAGGCCGCATATTCCAATAAATTTTTCCGGTACAAGGTAGGGAGAGGTAAAGGTAACCTAGAGCTAGAGCATTAAAGTCGTATACACTGACCCAGGGTAAGGTTAATCCGGGATTTTGATTTGTGCAGGTAGGTACGGGTGACTCATGGAAAGCATGGGAAAAGCATTATGATATAAACCACAAATGATCAAATAAGACCAGAACAAGTTTTGACACTACGGATAGGGTATATTGCCCTACTTAAGGTCATAAGGTCAAGAGGTTAAAACAGTATTTACAATACTTTACAAATACTAGAGCAATGAAACAAAATCATCTGTTGTCTGTCACGGCTTTATTAAACGCAGACGACCTTGTGACCAGGTCATATAGGTCACGAGGTGACCTAGGCGGTCAAACACGGCGGGAGGTCTTTACGTTCCACATAGCGGAAAAAAACGGCAATTCTAAAATGTACTACCAGGCCAAAGCCTAATGACATAAGATATGCCCAGTTGTTAATCATCATATTGAGTGAAAAAGCCGATCGACCTAATTACCTCGGAGGTCAAACATGACCAGCACAAAACATGCGAATTAATTACGAATTCACGCGAGCTTCATTGCACTCAGATTTGCCTAACGCCCATATTTTCGGAGTTAGAGGGGGCCATCGATGGCCCCCGGTGGGGGAAGGTGGCCGGACCCGGTGGGGCGGGTTAAAGGTGCTAATCTTTTTATGGCTATTTTGATGGTTAGAGGTTTTATTTTCAGTGAAATTAAAAAAATATATAAAAGTTTCATTACAAATATGTATCTATAGACACATTGTTCAGGATATAATACGTATTCGATGTTTATTTGTTCCTATCAGCGTCTTTTGGATCCTCGATTCGAATAATGCAAATTTTTGGGAAGGCTAAGAAAGTTCCCTCCCCCATGACCTTTGGAACTCAGCATAGAGTTTTACCATCCAGCACTATTACCATACATACCATTCATCCAGCATCCAATGTTCGTGGACTTACACGAATGTTCCCAAGAAGCATGGGCGCCGAAAGTGGGGGGGACGGGGGGACACTTCCCCCTGTTGGCCAACCAGACGAGACGTCCCCCAAAAAATATGGGTCAAACGTCAATAATGCTGTCAGCTACCGAGTAGGTATGCTCAAAATTTGCCTCCCCCGTCAGCACCAGCCCTGGTCCGTCCCTCCTGTGAACATTCCGTGGTGGCGCCCTGCCATTCCTGTAGATGAGATGTGTGCTCACATCTGCCAAAGAGATGTGTATTGATGAACTCCATCGATGGCCTTCATAGGTAGCCAATATGCCTGAACTTGCCAACCTCCTTAAGACTGACTGGCTGCTGCCACACTGCATTCAGAAGGCACTCTGAGACCTGAGATCTGACTGAGGGATATGCTCCAAATGCGGAATATCTTTGCTTGGATGAGTGTGTGACGGTTGGAGCAAAGTTCTGAAACAAAAACGACCAACGTCGCAAGGGTGTGTGTGTGGGGGGAGGGGGGGTTGGCTGCTGGGGGTGTCCCCCTCTTTCGGAGTAGAACAAATGGCACCGCTCTGCTGGGGTGTGATATTAAAAAATGTGTAGTTACAGCCTAAAAAGCATGGCCATCCGGAGAAACGTCGCCAAGGGCGTAGTAAATTGAACAAGGAAAGTGAATAAAAAGTGATAAAATAAACAACCCAGATATAACACATCTGCCCGGTCTCAGATGACGCGTGGCCTGATGAGATCGTTCGTTTGTAAAGTTCTTTCATGTATGCGATTCTATTCAAAGATCATTGTGAACTTTAAGTGTCGATTCACATTGCAGAAAACACAGTAGATAAAGCACAGGGAAACACGAGCAAATGTGTTTCGAATGCCATAGATGCCGCTTTGATCTAGGACTCTGCTCCTCATCCCTGAAGGCTGCTACCCTCCTTCGAGGAGATCCAGCATTCCTGCATCCCCCTGCGCCAGTATTTTGGGGGCGAAGTTAGAGTGAAATCCATTTCACTGGAGCCGGGCTAGTTTCAGTGGTGCACCTGTGTGAAGGTAAAACTCAAATTACGGTGACCCTCGAACAGAGGTGGATCCAAGGGGGGGTGGCTAGGGGGCTCAAGCCCCCCCCGAATATCCAAGCCCCTATACTTGATACATAGGCGAGTGGCTGCCCCAGGTACCGGCGGGTGAGGCCCCAGCTCCCTGCTCCCCTCAAAATGATTTCCTGGGCCCGCCACTTCCCTCGAAGCAAGGTGGAGTAGCAGCCAGAACCTTGAAAATCAGTATATATTTATTGAGCCTGGAAGGCACTTCACGACATAGGATTCGTTAACGACAAAAGTAAGGGATGCAGCTAGTCTTCAACCAGCTGATAACAAAACCTCTAGAATAAAAACTGCCAGATTTGGGATTATTGTTGCCTTTCCACGGATGGTGTTATATATATATATATATATATATATATATATATATATATATATATATATAAACGTATGCTCAGTCAAGCCTGGCATGAAGAAATTTGAAAATAGCAACTCAAAGTAGATGCCTCATTTTTGGCTATTAGTCTTAGCTTGCATTTCAGGCTGCAACGAGACTTAAATGTGACAAGAAATGTATAGATATGTACGATCAACATATATGATAAAGTAACTGCGGATTTCGATGCATCTTTTAAACTCTGAGGGTTAGAACAATTGCATCTCCTGGCTGCTGAAGGATAGTCTAGATAGTGCTAGTCAGGAGAATCATAGTCTTGGGAGAGCTGGGAACCACTGTCGTATCACTGATGCTGCAAGTCCCGAAGCTTTGCAAGCCTGCAACAACTTGGCTTTTCACGTTCCATTTACTCCACCTCCTTCAACCACCCCAGCCCACCCTCTCTTACAACACGCGACAGAAGCCGTTCCTCCCCCTTCCCCCTCAATCACTTCAATTGCCCCTCAATGAACATTGTGCAGCGAAGGGATGGCCAGAGGCCCAGAGCAATTCAACATCTGGCAATGCAAGGATTGATTCACTGTGTATTGTCTTATTGCTAGTGACTCATCCTGACATAGGCGGATCCAGGATTGCCGATCGGGGGGCACCTTCCCGGAGGGGGGCACCTTCGGGGGGAGGCGCCATTCGGTCCGGGGGCTAGGTTAGGTGCATCCCTAGGTCTGATGGACTTTTGACCGGCAAAACCTATCAGATGGGCGCAAAATCCTATCGGTGGGCCTGATTTTCGCATCCTGGGGGGGCTGGGAAGCGACATTTCAGGGGGCACCATCGACCTTTCAGGGGGCACCGTGACCATTTCAGGGGGCGCCGAGGGTCACTGGGGGGGGCGTGCCCCCCTTACCCCCCCGGATCCGCCTATGCATCCTGAACCTCAGCTGGAGCCGAGAAAGGCTATATGTAAGTTCATATTAGGTAGCAGCTCTCAGTCGGGAAGGATTTTACGGCTTACATGCTGTTAAGGCTGGACTGACAAGTCAATTTTACAGAATACCTACATAAATACGCCTGGGTTTTCAACAAGGGTAAACATGTGCTAACAACATTCATGTGAATTGAAACTGATAGCATTAATAACATTTGGGGAATGATGAAATTTCGATAAGATTTGAAATTGACATTAGACATGTTATCCACGTTGTGATGATGTTTTTACATTCTCATTTTGATTGTGTTGATTTGATGAATGCTAGCCATTTTATGTTTATTCATTCAGTAAGAACCTACTCTAATTTTGAAATGCTCCATTGCCATTCAAACGTGTTGTTTCACCTCAGAGGCGGATCCAGGGTGGGATCAGAGGGGCATTTACCCCTTCACCCTTGATTTCCGCTGATCTTCTGTCCAAAAACACCGTTTTTCACGGTGCTGGGCCTGTTGCTGCCCCTCTCCCCCCGACATATGGCCTGGATCCGCTGTTGTTTCACTTCAAGCATTACCGCCAGAGAAGACCTGATGTAAACACCCCGCTGCGTGCGTCTTGTAAATCGTGACACGCCTCGTTATAACAGCTCCGGCAGCTGGCTGCTTGTGGTAGGAGCTTCTGAAAGTGGCGCGGCGATGCATTTTAGTGCATTGTTATGGCACGGGTATGATCAGCTGTCTAATCGGACTCAGAGGCGGATCAACACAGGTGTTTTTTCAAGAAAAAATAGCTAGGTACTGTGACCAAAATTGTGATAACGCGTAGTGTTTTGTTTTGAGAAAAGTGGAGCGAATTCAAAGATTTGGGCAGAAAATTTCGGTATCTCTTCCGGGATCCCAATTGAGGTAGGTCGGTTTAATAGATACATCTAGAACTGATAATAAGTTCAGTTCCCTTAACACGCGCCCCACTGGGGTCCCTTGCATGACGCGCCCCGCTGGGAGGGGGCGTTTTTAGCCCCCTCCGTATCTCGTTCCCCACGAAAGCTAAAGGAAAACTACGGTCGGTGTTCGAAAGCTCTTGACAAGACAAAGAGAATTTATGAGGAGTATTTTCATGTCAGATCAATATTGAGGTCAGCCTAGGTCAACGAATGCTCCATAGGCTTACAACAGAGCAGCAGTGTATGTTTCCTCTCTAGATCTGCCCTCAGGAGAGCTGGAGCAAATTTTTATGCATCATTGGATTTCTCTCATCGCGGCAAATCGAATCATGTATAATATGACCTTGCTAGGTCAAACAGTGAAAATGACCTGACCTTGACCTTGGTCAGGGTCACAGAGTGACCTGGTATGGTCATGCTGCATATTGATCGACTTCCCGTGACAATATAAACACAATGCAAGCAGAATGGGAGCTTTGTCTCGATTCAGTGAAAAGTTATTGGCAAAACAATCACTCTCCCGTGAACTGATATGACCTTTGAAAGGTCAGATGCTCAAAAATTTAACTTTATGGTCAAGATCATGTAAGAATAGACAGTTTGAGGTTTTTCAGTCTTATCTATCCAGTATTTCCTGACAACGAGTCCATTTTATTTTTCACCATAGACTTATAATGGGGTGACCAAGAAATTGACCCCACCTTAGGTCACCAATATCAAAATTCCGAGATACCAGATTTTTAGACCCTAATGACTTTATCATATTGTGGAAGTTTCAAACTGATCGGTTTGCTAATGTTCCCTGGGCGCTGCTTCAAACTTGTAGTTTTAGGTTTTGGGTCGGGTCACTTGACCCTGAATAACTCCTTGACCTGACATGACCTTAACTCAAAAATGTGGTCAGATGTGTAAAATTTATTAGGGATAAGGTACCGTAAGTTTCGTTGTTCTGCGTGTCTTTGTTTTTGAGCTACCTGGGAAAAACCAGGAGGGGCGAATTTCGCCCCCCAGTGGGGCGCGTGTTAGTTAAGTCATGCTATTATGACTTAATTATTATTCATTAAGAATAAATTGGCCAGATAAATAAGTCGGTTTACTTCATTGAATCCACAATGCATTTTTCGGTTGTTGACAACGCTGCCATCTATTGCAGACAAGTCAGAAAATGTATCACTTTTTCTATTTCTGAACCAGCGGCTCCAATACAGTTGTGAGCACTGCCGCCTTAGCACACGCCCACAAACCTTGCCGCTGCTGCCAATTCTGTTATTGAGAGGTTGTTGCCGTAGGCACATATCCGTCCGGGCAGCTGCCAGCGGCAATGACGATTGCTTTTCCTCGTCGAAAACGACGTTCCTTCCAAGTAAACACGACACGCTTCGTCAATAAAATGATAGAGAGTAAAATTGGGAGCGCTATAAAACTTAAACGAGAAAATGAAATGTGTTTTTTTCTGTAACGGAATGCATGTAAACAGAACACCCCCTAGCTGACTTGGATAAAAGTTTGAGTAGGCTCAGCATGAGGACCATGATAAACAAATGGACAATCAGTTATACTTTTTTCGGAAAAGATATCGTAGTCATACTTTCTTGTATGCTCTCTATATTCGTACCCGTATTCAAAGTATACCAATCGTTGTCAGCTCTGGCAGTGATATAGTTTTGCAACCCGTTCAGGCCTCTATTTAAAGTAAAAAATTTCCTGCCCATTCTGAAGACTTGCGAGTCCAGTTAGCGCTGTTGTAAATGTATCAGGTAAGGGAATGTGTCAAGCCGTCAAAGCACACGAAAGGCGCTTCTATTTATGCATGGTTAGACCACTAATGGTCTTGCCACGCACTGTTGTTCATTTTTATGAAAAAATAGTTGCATCTTTCAACGCAATGAAAACGGGCTTTCATAATTATAAACCAAAGCCAAAAGAGAAAAAGTCCATTTTTAAGGGAC
Organism: Lepas anatifera; assembly: GCA_034440635.1. Taxonomy (NCBI): domain Eukaryota; kingdom Metazoa; phylum Arthropoda; class Thecostraca; family Lepadidae; genus Lepas; species Lepas anatifera. Next base: position 1,021,130 of record JAOTON010001929.1, on the reverse strand, counting down.
CAACGGGTGAAATTATTTCTGCTTAACATACCCAAGCCCCATTTAATTTAACGCAGAGTAAAAACGCATCTCTCATGTACCACTGGCTGTCGAATTATGTTTCCATGGTAAGCAGCGCCCTGCAAACACCCAGCCACGAACAGATCCCTGTAGTGTCTCAGGGTAGATGTACGGGCACTCTGTGGAACACCGCATCCAGTTGCTGAGTAGCACTTCTGTCAGTAAGTTTGGCTCAGTTAATGGGCCCACCAGAACTGGGCACAGCGTCTGGTAAATCTCACCTTCCCATGGATGCCTGTGTTATGACAGATACCGAATGCATGCCCGGTCTCAGACTGTTCTCTCTCTTTCTCTCTCTCTCTCCTCTCTCTCCTCTCTCTCGTTTGCTCCTATATGAACTATTGGAAGGAAATTCCTCTTGAATTAATTTCGCTTCTACCCATTCAATTTCCAATATGTATGCAGATCTACAGAGTTAAAGTAAACTTCTGAAGCTCAACGTTTTCACACCCCACACTGTCTGTGTTGCTGGACTTGACGTTAATTGTCTCTGAGCCGTCTCTACACCAGAAATGCGGGGAGCAGAAGAATAACGAGACGCGAATCCTTAACACAGATTACCACAGCCCCGGCGGGCCACATCTTCTGGACATCACTGAAAGCATCTGGTATACACTCCGAATGAAATATACTCCCCTCTCGCGCGCAGCGCAGCATTAGCTTCCGCTACAGACTTCGTTGCGGGGCAGCCTGGTTCGTATCATCTGCGTCAGAAATGCAGTCGCAATTTGCCGCGTGTGCGTCACTTTAGACGTACTGTTCTCGCATGGATGGATGCGGCGGCTGGAGTGTGACGGTTCACTGCCGGCCTGTGAGATGTCTTGTTAGAGTGAGGCGACTGCACGCCACAGTTGCAGTGCTAGTTGAAGCTGAATGAGAGGGTGAACAGGGCAGGCGGCTGGTACAATTGACACTGAGAGCTGCCTGGCAAAATAGCAGCAGTGCTCCAGAGCTGTTTCAGAACTTAGAAGAGTATTTCAGAGCTAGAGGAATTTTCATATGCGACACAAGGCACGATTTGATTGTATGCAGAACATAGTTTGAGAAAGTATCAGTTGAACATTTTATTCAGGAGAGTACAGCTCCAGAATACTGACGTCCTAGTTGGTGGTTAAGAGCCATGACTGCTTCGTTGCTTCTGATCCGAAAACTTCCTGATTTCTGTCGCATTGTATGACTGGACAAGTTTTATTGGCAGCAAAACTAACACGCATCCATAATGCACCTACTCTTACAGTGGATTCTGTCAGAGGGGGAGGAAGACTTCTATCCTTGCGCATCAGGCGGTGGCAACGCCCCCGTTCTTAAAATTGCTGCTCTTCAGAGTTGGGGCTGGCTTGCGCACTTGATTGCTGCACTCGCTCGCTTAAGCCCAGTGACGTTCATTGGAGTTCAGGTGCTTCAACGTCTAAACATCGGGCCCTTCGGACTTGTGCGTCGGAGAGCAGGGCAGGGTGTTTCTGGCACCATTTTTTTCGTTAGATTTGTTTCTGATTTAGCCGCATTTGTATCAAGTCGAAATGTTTTGGGGATAGTATGTCGAGAAAGCAACAAGGATACCAAATCCAAGGGGTTTTTGCTTTTCAGAAGATTTATTCTCGTCAGCAGCAGATTTGCTGGTCCCTCACGTATTTGTCACTGGTGAATCATACAAACCGCATGAATTCAATGTACCATCCTATCGTAATCAAATGGTATATGGGACAGTTTTCATGGTTATCTGCTTCTCTGCAATTTGCGGATTCTACGAATGGTAGCGGAGTAGCGGCAACTGGTTCTACAGCTGAAAATAGCGGAGTAATGGGTGGCGGATTAAAACAATCAGAACCGTCTCCTCTACCGAAGGCGACCGCCGATCATACGAATTAGGAGATGGAGACGGAGGGACAACTTTTTCGCCGCCAGAAAAGCAACATATTGAATGCATGTTATTATTGTTATTATTATTATTTTGCCTGCAGATCATACTATAATGCCCTCTGCTAATGCTAATTCGTATGTAGTATACCGATAAGCAGTAGTTTTCATCGATTTATTTTTCAAGTCACAGTGAGAAACTATGTTTTGCGGAGCAATTTTGTAGCGCTTCATAATAAAAAGTTGCACCAGTGTATGACCGACTATCATATTAGCTGGAAGTGATTTCGCGATTTTGAACAACTAGCGCTAGTAAGAGTAGCGATTTCTGGTAGCCAAGGAAGCTAAAGAAGCGGCGCAGGTTTTAAAAGCTTGGTAGCGGCGGTCACCTCTGCTTAAATCTCACAGAGAACATTCTCAGAAGATCTAAGTGAAGTTTACCTGATCCCGCATATACATACCCCTCCCCACTGGCCGTAGGGTTTTACGTCCAAAAGGTCCATTAGCACCGAAACTGATGTAACAACGGTAAAATCATTTGCCCACAATTATTAATCCGAAGCATTTTATGCTGCAATGCTCGCCAGCGCCAGCCTGCGTTGGGTTTGCGCGCACGCGCGCACGCGCGAGGGGGCACGGCGTCGTGTCGGACGCGCGCGGTCAGCTGTTGGCCGCCGCGGCGCGAGCGACACTGGTCTGTGATTGGCCACCGGCGCCACCAGCGTTTAGTCGTGTGAGAGAGCTCGTGGCGGTGGGGTGCGTCTCGCGCGCTCCGTGAGTTTACCGTGCGTGTGCAGACTTTGGTCTGGCTGTAGAGTTGGAAACGTTCGTGTGGTTTCTCAGACAGTAATTGCCGTCTCCGGATCACTATGTGCAGTGGTTTGAACGAGAGTGACTTTAAAAGCTCTGAAGTGCGTTAGATAAAATCTGAGCAAGATCTCCGTAGAGACAAGCGTTGCAAAAACAGTGTACATTGACTTCGTGGGGAAGAGTTCGAGTGATATATTTGTCCGTGTGAAAATATCCAGGAACAATAGCATTTCAAACGACAGCGGTCAAAACATATTTGCCACATATTTCACTGAGCCGCAATTCGGAAATAATTAACCGGTAAGTCGATGACGCGTCTGGGTCCATGGAGCTAGTCTTCACCTTCAATGTGGCAATTTTTTTGTTAAGAATGCATCGAGTTGGCCCTTCTTTGAAGAATAGAACACCCCTTCCCCTTGTCTGTTGTTTCCGCTTCTTGAATTGGTGAGTCAGTTTGGTTTTCGCTTCTGGCATTCTCCCAGATGTGAAAATATTCGAAATTATTTTCGGTTTTTCCGGAGAAAATTTGCCTCGGGTTTAGGGGTAGGGTTGGTGTTTAGGGCGAGGGTAGTATTAGAGGTTGGTAAATCTAGAACGACAGAAACAATCAATTTGAGGCTCTTTAAACCAAGATAAGTGGCGATGCTTAAGAACTGTGCATAGTTTAGTTTAAAAATGTGCACTAATCGGAAATCGATGAGTTCTGTTAGTTCATGATGGGAATCATACGCGGATTCAGAGGAAAAGGGTTTATTTTCTCCCTCCTCATCAAACCTTGGCGTTCCCTGAGACTGCCCCCCTCCCTGAAAGTTTGATGACACCCTTGAAATGTCCTTTCCTACCTCGTCTTTCCAGGATTCAGTTTCGCACCTACGTGAAAAATATAGTGCCCCCTGATGAGTGCGCCACCCAAAAGTGGCACTTCTCTGGTATTTCTGCCCCCACCCCTCCTACGCTAGTACTCCTTCCTAATCCTGCATCCTGCTACGAGTGAGGACTAGAGAGAAGCTTTGGGTTACTTAAAGGAAGTGTGCCACTTTTACATCGGGGTTTGATCTGAGAATAGTTTTGAAAAGCTTGTCGAAAAACCATTATTAGCTTATGCTATTAGCACCTACAAATTTCTGCATTAAACTCCCGCATAATTGAAAGCTAAATATAACAGGCACTGTGTCCCAAATTTGAACTATGAAGGAATACCCTTAAATTTTGGGAGCGCATATCATGTGATAAAACCCAACAAATAGCAATGCCTTTGGAGTCAGCTCAGCTGAGCGTCTCAATTACAAGAGATGCGTATGTCAACCCAGGCTAATAAGTCAAAACACGATATTACTATTTTGAGCAATTTGAGGTGGAATCAGAATGTGGTTTCCTGATTTTCAGTATTATTTCGACCATATACCTAGAATCCTTTGTATAATTTTGGCATTGTTCCACTTCCTTGAAGCAGCTGTGTGGATCGGGAGGGCGCAGCCAGAGCCGATTTGGTGGGGCGTGGTTGCAGAGAGCTGCCTGGAATTGGCCTCCGTATCACGTGGCACTCAGCACGAGGTGGTTCAGACTGGAATCCAGTACAGCCCACACGCCGGACTGTATTGCCAGGGAACCCTTCAAAGAGTTCCTGTGCTGGACCCATACCTGCATCGTATGGAGAGAGTGAGGTTGCATTCAGTCCAGATTACCCACACGCCGGACTGTATTGCCAGGGAACCCTTCAAAGAGTGCCTGTGCTGGCCTCCATACCTGCATCGTATGGAGAGAATGAGGTTGTATTTAGTCCAGATTCGGGCTGTTCCAGGTTTGGAACTACGTACCCGCCGTTCCAGGTTTGGAGCTACGTACCCGCCGTCGTTCACTCAGCGGTACCTCTGATGAACAGTGTTTGTTCTTGACGCAGCGAGGGGCATGCCTGCTCGTTTATCTCGACACAAGAACTCCTACGCTTCCAGCAGTCTCTAAAATGGTAGTGGGAGTACTTATCTCGCCTGAGCATTTTTCTCTCTACTGTGGACCAGTGAGGGAAAAGAGGGGCCCAAGGGGCGCATTTTATCAGTCGGAATGCTGCTCCTGGTTTCTTTACCGGGCTCTTTTGGTTCCTGTGTTGCACAAAAAAACTTGTAGGGGGTCCATAATGACCTCAGAAAAGAGCACAACATCATTTTTGAAAGGACAACAAAGATCTCTTCAGTCGTTTTAAAACTGAAAGGTCAATGGTACCCAGTGGAAGAATATCCAAAGGGCTGGAGACGAAACAATGACGCCTGGTTTGTACGTAAAAAGTGCCTTGTGTCACTAAGTAGGAAAATTTGTGCTGTTATTTAAATACACCTGTGGTTTGTCTCCGTATATATGTATGATTGATATATTTTCTCCAAAAGCTTCTTCTATTCACAACAGAAACCTTTGTTTTTAAGCTTGCTTCAGACTGCAAACCGTGAAGCTTCTCACGAAGCTCAAAACCTAAGTTCAAGTCACGCCCAAGATGTTGGCCCAACTTTTGTTTCTAATATGACACTGTTTCACCAAAAAACCGGAACACCACTCGCTTCGACGAGTCTGCATACAACGGTAGCCTATAACTGACCTCATTCTGTCCAGCAGTCGCCTGTTAAATTCTCCTTTTTCTACACGCGTCTGGTAATAAGCTCGTCACCTCACATAAAAACAAGCAAATTACCAGCTCTATCACTGTATCGGTAGCGGGCATAATGGGGAATCCATGTTCGGGGCTTGTCGCCTGTCCACCGGCATGTCGTCCGACCTCGTCAGAACTGGAAGCGTCGTCTACGATTTTATGGCTCCCTTCTGAGTGACATGTCAAGTTTCTCTTGGCGACCGGGCGAGACCTGAATGGTAAAGAGAGGTCGATGGGTCGACTCTGCAGGTTGTCCAACGGATGAGAAGTGTTGAGTGTGATACGGTGGGCTCAGGGGATAGGTACAACATTGGATGATGTATGGGCGTGGAAGAAACCGACAGGTGTCGGTGTTAAGCACATGCAGATAGACGCCTAAGCTTACTTTCAGTTGAGTTCATCTTGTGGTAAAATAAATTCCCCATTTTTTTCGGTGGGTCATTTGCACACTTTCCAATTTAGAGAGAGAGAGAGAGAGAGAGAGAGAGAGAGAGAGAGAGAGAGAGAGAGAGAGAGAGAGAGAGAGAGAGAGAGAGAGAGAGAGAGAGAGAGAGAGAGAGAGAGAGAGAGAGAGAGAGAGAGAGAGAGAGAGAGAGAGAGAAAGAGAGAGAGGAGAGAGAGAGAGAGAGAGAGAGAGAGGAGAGAGAAGAGAGAAGAGAAAAAAGAGAGAAGAGAGAGAGAGAAGAGAGAGAGAAGAGAGAAGAGAGAAGAGAGAGAGAGAGAGAGAGAGAGAAGAGAGAAAGAGAGAGAGAGAGAGAAGAGAGAGAGAGAGAGAAGAGAAAAAAAAAAAAAAAAAAAAAAAAAAAAAAGAGGGGGGGGGGGGGGGGGGAGAGGGGGGGAGAGAGAGAGGAGGGAGAGAGAGAGAGAGAAGAGAGAGAGGGAGAGAGGAGAGAGAGGGAGACGAGGACGAGAGAAATGTTGGAATGAATGTTGACCTAGATACTGGTTCCGATAGGAATTTGCCGTCATGTATATCGGACTCGCGTCTGGTTTCGGACTGCATGAACTTGCTCGACCAGCAGTTTGTTTTATTTACTATATTTTACCAATCACGTTCCTTTGCATTTTTCATCCCTTGTCTCACATGTTGTCTTTTGCATTTTCTCCCTGTCTCTCTCTGCACGCACAGCACATCTGCATACCTCACGGAAGGGGAAGCCACAAAATGGCATGGTCGTCTTAGGCCTCATGGACTATTGGACGACACAGCGACGTGGTTAGACATTTTTTACCGGGGTAGGGAATGCATACATACACCACTCAAGTACCTGAATACGAGCTGTGAGTGGCAGTTATGTGCAGACTAAATCCCTGCATTTCAGCGAGAAACAGGAATCCATAAGCTAGATAAACAATCCTATAGACATTCCACTTGTCTGCCCGTCACCATGTATGATCCCTGATTACCACGCCTCATTTCACTGTCCGTACGCTAAACCAAACCATGTTCCTACCTTTACCGCGCCGACTGCCGGAAGCCAGCCAAAGGCTACAAGCCCGGTGCGGCGGCGATATCTGCCGACAGCCCGTCCCTGCAGCAGCATTGAAGCGCCACTCGTCTGCCATGGCAGTGGCCCGCTGATGCTGAAAAAGCAGCCGCCGCCGCTGCTGGTGCGAGCCTGGGCGGCTGCCTTCCGCTGCGTGGAGGCGCCCGCTGAAAACAAGCGCACGTGCTGTGAATTTAGCGCCAAGTGGGTAGGCTGGACAGCTACTAAATCGCTCCCGGGGTACGAGGAGCGTTCTGACGAATGTTTCAGGTCTGCTGTGCTGGGACCAGTTGTAGTGTAGTAGGCACGAGTGTCTTTACTGAGACCGGGGAAGTTGGGTGCGGAATTATTTAGAAGGGTGCGGGCCCCTACCTTTCTTGTGTGTGTGTGTGTTTTTTTTTTGCTATCAGAGCCAGGCTTCGACAGAGCTTACAATTTGTATCGCGTTAGGTCACACTGGTGGCTTGTATGCGAGTCGTGTCTTAATTTAACAGTATTCGCAGAGGTCAGGAAAATTATCCATAGCGAATATCGATACTTGGTCATATTTTCTTTTTTTGGCACATTCAAAAAGTCTCTGAAAAGAAAACGGGATTGGGGATGCTAGACAAGGAGGGAATAGCTATAGACACATGTGCTAGGCACTATGGTATTATTATAATGTAAATATCTTACCTTCCAATTCTTTCACATCCCTTAAGACATGGTTTAGTGATACCCAATGTTATGTACAATGTATTGGATCCCAAACTATATCCTAACAATGTGGAAAATTCTGACCTTTTCTAGCCTGTGATTTTTTGTGTTCATGTAATGGGGAGTACTCCACTGACTCTCTACAGTATGCTGCAAGATGGTGCCAAAATCATTTGATGTTATCGTGGTGGTAAAGGTGCTGATTTCCGTTGGTAATGACTCGAGGGCCAGATTGACACCTTAGCGTGAAAGCTTGAACCACAAAATAACACGTTAAAATGAGGCTCCGGGTGTCTGTAGCTAGAAAAAACAAATATATCACATTTCCAACCGGGGATTGAAAGGTCGGTAGTTAAGCGCTTCGTTTTGGATCCTGATATTTCAAATTTAATATGTTTACGTTACTAGAACGAAATTTCATCACCCCGTCACCAATTCCTCAAACATGACAAAACCCCTCATTAGAGGTCAGTGTTTGTGTTCACCTGTACCCACACTCATGCCTACAGCAGACCTGAAATTAGAGCTTATCAAGCTGCACCAAAATAACGGCTCATTTACCTGTCACCAGCCTTTGTTTTTCCCCTACCCGGTAGTTATTTCCCCGGTGTGTGAGCTTTGACAGCCGTTAATACACAGAGCAGGACGGCGGGCGACAGCCGGAATGAGGAGTCATCAAAAATACGACAGGGAGCTGTTTGACATGGAGGTACGACCCATGGCTGAGAAGTGGCTGATTTAACGGGAAAGCATGTGGGAGAGTAAGTGACAGCGTTGTCTCTTTGTCTTTTGGCTCCAGGCAGTGGACACGGCGCCAAATCGTCACCGGTTTTCCCGCAGATTATTTACAGTGTTTATTGTCTAAAGACTCGCACTTCATTTAAGCGTAGCGCAAGCTAAACTAAAAACTCTGGTTAACCTTCAGCTGGTTATGACATGTTCTGCTATTTGTTATGCCTGAGGTGATTGCCATTTTTTCTTTTTATTTCACGCTGTTGGCCGCTCCCTGATTTTCAATGCACCACTGCTGCCGCACATCTACCTAATAAAGCCTGATTGGCTGCCCTAGTTGGATGGCATGCCCTATTTAAACGCCTGATGTATATGAAGACAGTTTGACCACTACTCCTGGAGAAGAGGATTCCTCCGATTACTGACACCTTCTGCCAGAGTTGGTAGCAGACCAGTTCTTGCTTGCAACCCGAAGCCCTGCGTTACAGAGTTAGAGGAGCTTTTGCATGTTTTTGCTTCCAGTCTACTGATGGATCTTGCGGCTAGTTACGATTTAAAACTAGATATATTCGCTTTCACGCTCATATTTGCCTACGCTTTCACGCTCACGGAAAAGGCGTCTTGTCTCTGCAAGTTATACAAACTAGCATTTGGCAAGCCTCTGACAATTCAAAATGGCTTGTACTGTTCACAGGCACTCTTACTGTGGCTTTCAACACAGATGGACGCGTTTTCCGAGACCCCGTGTTTGATGCCAGAGTGACATAGAAATATGTTGTCGCAAGGAATGTTTCAAATTGACAAGTTCTACTTTATGCTTGTTCGGTGTAAAATCATATGCTGCTATGCCGTGATTTATTCCCAAATGAGGTTACTGTTAACTGGAATGTTCTACTTTCCTCAGTGTACATACATCCGTAACGATAACAGCTGTTCTTCTGACTTTCTTTATCCCTGATCTAACTTCAACCCGAAAACGCTCCATTGATATTGAAAAGAAATATGATATTCAAAATCTGAAAGGTAGTTTTTTCATATTAAACGACTGGGTAATATAGTTATAGAACAATAAAGTGAGGCCCACACGTTGAGTTTTAATTTAGTGCTTTTCTTGGTAACGATGGGGAAGATAAATTACTCAAAAGGCAAATAACTGTGCACTGCACTGGTTCAGATCATTCTTGAAGGGACGCATGAGCGCCGTGTCTTTGTCTAGCTTGCGAGAGGCTATTAATGCATCAGAATCTGCCATTCAGGACTGACCTGGCTTAGGCCACTTCAACTGTGCAATTTGAGTGTTTTGACACTATCTGTGGATGTGAGTGGTGGTGTGGATTTGAGTGCGGGTGTGGTTGTGTGTGTAAGAGTGCGGAGCGGTTATGAACCAATGCCTAAAATACCCAATATTATCTTTCTGGAATGGAACACTCGAACGAAGCTGGGAACCATCGCCTGCAGCCGACCTCAAGAGGCCACCGCGCCGGTCCAGCGCTCAGTCTGTATTCGAGGCACGTCTGCTGTCTAGACCTCGTCGTTTCCGACGTTCTCCTCCGCTGCAGGCGGCGCCGTGTCGTCGTCGGCGCCGACGGCCTTCCCGCACAGTCGCCCGTCGGCGCCGACGTGGGCACTTCCGGCCCGGGGAGTCGAGACGACGCGCTCCGCGAGAGATGTGGAGATGTTTGATAGTGACAGGGAGGGGAGCTGAGGGGTGTCTTGTAGCGAGCCGAGCTAACTCCCCTAGCTTTCAGTGCCGGCTGCTATTGTTTATCCCTTGCGGATATTGTTGCGTGGTGTGTGTTCCATTGTTGGACTTTTGGAGGATATTGGTACTATGTTCGAGATGGGATGTTTTATGATCGTTTTATGATTCTGCCGGCTTTGCATCGAATTCAATGGATGTATGTATAGACGGCAGTGATCCCTTGTCATAGGTAAAGGAAATAAGTCTAAGAGGGACCAAGGTTTCAAAATATGATTTGCTTCATTCATTGCCCCAATGTAATTGCGTTTCTAAAACTACCTAAAATGGCCTTTTACTACCCCGGAATCAGGGTGTTCCTTCCCCTGCCCCATTTTACCAGTTCTGAAACAGTGAGACGATCCCACAGCTGCTCTCCCTGCACTGTCAAGGATCAGCCTGTCCCCGACAGTAAAGGCGCTCCCCCTTTAGCCGGCCTCCTCCCAGCGGAGGGTAATGTTGTCTGTCTCCGATGTCGCGGAGCGGGCGATGTCTTCTCACAGAGCCACTGGAGCGTGGCTGAGGAAGGGAAGACCCGCCTGCAGCTGCGTCTGTGCTCGAGCGGGAGAGAGGGGGGCGGGGAGGGGGCGGAGTGCGGGTGGCGTGACTCACACTTTTTGTGCACGTGGTAGTCAACTCCGGACGGGGGGTGGTTGGGAGGAGGGTTTCTAAATATTCCTGTTCTGCCAAGGGTTTTGTTTTTGTTTGGTGGATGGTTCTCGGCATGCATATTCTGATTCGGGTAAATGTCGGAAAGGGTGGTATACAGGGGCATTGCCAGGAAATGTTTGCCGGTGGACGTACCCTGGCGATGACGGGGGGGAGGGGGGTGAGCCGGAGGTGAAATTTGAGCATGTCGGCTGTCTATGAAAATGATTGCGGTACAATTTAAGATAAATACTTTTGAAACATTTACCGCTGGTTCACGCAGGTAACACGAAGAAGAAAAAACATCCCATAATTTTGGGTGGATGTCTCTCCCTGATTAAAAATTGGGGAGCACGCCCCCTCCCCAACCGCTTTCGACGCCTGTGTTGGTATACCAGTATGATATTTTCAGAACTATTTGAATTATTCAAATTTAATTTACAAATATGTAAATATAATTATTGTATTTATATATATATATATACATATATATATATATATTATATGAATATAAAAATATAATTTTTATATAGAAATATAAATAAAATCATTTATATTTTATTTAAACCATTCAAGACTATTTAAACACCTTACTTCCGTGCTTGCTGGTCTACCTGGCCTCTACGAAACTATATTTCTAGCAAATGGTAAGAACGCATCCTATCCTGTATATAATCAGGGGATAAACCAGAAACATGAGCCCCAGTATAGTTCCAATATATCCAATATTTGGGGCCTAACCCCGTGCATCAGGCTTTAAGATAAAGACATGGGTGCCGAATGTTCGGGGGGGGGCGGGGGGATACGTCCCCCGCAAACATTTTTGGTCCATCGTTATGAATATTGTCAGGTAATGAATATGCTCAAAACTCGCCTTCCCCGGTCAACACCAGCCCGGATCCGCCCCCCCTGCAGAAATTATGTGGCGACGCCCCTGGATATGGGCTTGTCAAAACTATACCTATGTAACCCCGCCATTATTCCGATTTTATAAAGTTTCCCGTTTTTCCCGTAAGCCATTCATTCCACGTGTTGGGGGTCCTTCCAAGCTTGCCGTCGCGTGACGTCTGTGTCTGCAAGCCTCCCATCTCCCGCTTGTCTGTGCCCTGAGGTCAGGTCAAGGACCTCAGTCCACCACGCCCCTGCTGATACGAGCGGCTAGTGCTGCGGCGGCGGCCATTACCAGGTAATTACCCGGGTAGTGTTACCACGGGCATCGCCCAGACGGCTCCTGTGCACGGTAGCAACAGGCCGAGGCCATCGGAATTCAGAAGCCCCGAATACGGTTGCGGGCTTCATGTCGGAATTGAGTGAATTCGACACCCTGGTGGAGGTGCTGATGATGATTGGGGTTTCAGGGCGCATCAGCTGCTGAGGCTGATTGGTGCCCGAAATTCGACACCCCAAAGCAATGCATTCGACATAAGGGTATTGCTTCCTCAGTGTTGAAGTGCGGCATGGTTTCCTCAGGGTTGGGAAATACCTCCAATAAATGTTTTCGCAGAATGTATTAATGTGGCGTACGAGAGTGTACAAATAACCCTCAGTCTTCAATAATCTGTAAGTTCTTATAAGAAAGTTTATTTTTAGACTGCGCATCAACAAGCAATAACCTTTGCATGAATGTTACTAAACACGAACGTATTTTTAACCAGCTGTTGCTTTTGTTTGTTTTTGGTGGAAAGTAAGCATTTGGTTAGTGAACGCTTACGTAAACTATGTTGATCATGACTTTACCAACGTGTTAGGAGTAAGATAGCTGAAACCTAAAATCATCCCTGGTAAACATCTTTATTTCTCTCATGAGGCTGTAAAATCAATAGGTGAAAGGCAAAACTAACCTGGTTTAAAAAACTTCTAAACATAAACTTAAAATGGGAAGTTTAAGTGGGGAACAATGTAGGATGGGACCCTTAGAGCATTGAAAACAAAGTTTGAAAACAAAGTTCACAATATTTGGTGTGTGTTTATATTAGTTTGAAAATGAACGTAAAACAAGATTCAATTATGAATAGTGTTCATCCTTCATATATAAAAACTGAAGTCACAGGGGCTTACTTCTGTTGTATTTATTACATCGTAATTATTTCATTATAATAGTCATTCTGTTCTATTAATAAAACAATTCAAACTATTGTTGGGGTCCTGTTTCCGCATTGATGAACTAGGCGCAAACTTACCTGTCGTTCCACATCAAACGTAACACGACGTCAAATCAATTCATCTAGTTAATACATAAAGATACATTTGAGCAAGTTATAACAGTTAGTATTGTAGGTTTACCTGTCTTCTGTCCGACCTCGAACGCGTTGCTATAACAAGTATAAATGAAGCCGTATTCCATTTCCCAGACGCCTTACCTTTGCGATGCGAATGTCTCGCAAAGCTGCTCTCGGTGCTTCTCCTTGCTGCAAACCTTCTGAAATACAATTGCAAATTAGATGAACCTTCATTCAACAGGTTTTCCCGCGCAAAAAAAAAACATTTTAAAAGCCAGTGACACGCTGCAGCGCCTCTATTTTGCTCAGACCCTGGTTTATCATTTTCCGTCTCTTATCATTATGATGGAAATTCATGCTCACGTCGCACCGCACAGTGCGGTTTGAATTGCTGATTTCTCTGTCCCTTGTGTCTTTTACTATCTCTGCTTTTGCTATCAAGCGTGACAGCTACATGCAGAAAAGCATGGAGAGGCTTTTAGCGCTGAGCCATGTGACCAATACTGGTGAAATGTAGTCATAGCCTGGGACGAAACCACCTAGTTTGGCCCTGTCGCTTTAGGCATCTACAAGTGTGGAAAATTGGTACAGGAAAGGAGGAAATGTAAAAAGCAGCTTCTTGACAACGATAGCCCTGTTCCAGCTGTCAGCACAGTTTTGTCAGCAGAGCCTCTAACCTCTCCTCCAGAAAAGTAGCATCAGTGCCATAATCGCCTCTTGTTTGTGCTAAGCAAAGGGAACTTAAACCTCTATACCATTAAAAAATATTAGGCTGCCACTTCGTGCACTCATGGTTTTTCAACAGCACAAACAGCAGGCCGTCAGCCCGTAAAACCTCTAGAACTAGTTTCCGGGGAGAGGCTACAGTCCTGTGACGTAGGCGCAACGCGGCCCGCTGATTGGTGCTGACAAAACTCTGCTGACAGCTGGAACATGGCTTATGCTTCAAACTTGTGATACATTCAATTACTTAAACGTCCATTGTGTAGTGAATGTTTCTAACTTTGTTATTACAGTCCCCGGATTTTTTTGTTTTATTTCTTAAGCCCTGTTCCAGCTGTCAGCACAGTTTTGTCAGCAGGACCTCTAACCTCATCATCATCATCATCATCAGCTTTTTTTATTTCATTTTTCATATACAAACAGGGGGGCAGAAGAAATGAATAGACCAGCAAAAGAAGACATGGGCAAAGCAAAGCAAAGGCTGAACAGCTAGCAACAGAATAGAACTTTACAGGCACATAGTATAAACAAAAGGAAGTAAGCAACCAGACCACGAGTGTAAAAGAGCACGTGTGTAGCATAGGCAGAATGAGCAAATCATAAAAACCTAACAAAGAGACAGTAACCATGGAACGAGAAAACAAACAGAAAAAAGCGATAAAACAGAGACTGACAGGCTAACAGCATAACAAAGTGAGATGAGCGTTAGAGAACGAAATGAACAAATATAACGCCAAAACACAGTTAAAAGAGGAAAATAAAGCTACAAGTAAACAAAACGGGACACAAAACAAAAATTAATAAGGTTAAGTTATAAGTAGATACGTAGAGGGTTAAGTTAGAGAGTAGATACGATACCTCTCCTCCAGAAAAGTAACACCAGCGCCATAATCGCCTATTGTTTGTGCTAAGCAAAGAAAACTCAAACCTTTACACCATTAGAAAATATTAGACTGCCACTTCTTGCACTTACTATTTTTCATCAGCGCAAACAGCAGGCCGTCAGCCCGTAAAACCTCTAGAACTAGTTCCCGGGGAGAGGCTACAGTCCTGTGACGTAGGCGCAACGCGGCCCGCTGATTGGTGCTGACAAAACTCTGCTGACAGCTGGAACAGGGCTTATGCTTCAAACTTGTGATACATTCAATTACTTAAACGTCCATTGTGTAGTGAATGTTTCTAACTTTGTTAATACAGTCCCCGGATTTTTTTGTTTTATTTCTTAGTAAACAGAACTTCGGGACTTCCTTCGATGAAAGGGAGGAAGGTAACAGGAAAATAATAAGCCAACATGGGACGTTCAGCCTATACCTGGTGCTTAAACTAACTTTTCCCGGTCAGACAGTGCATCTGGGTGTGGGTCAAGATACCTTTACTTAAAGGTACGTTCAACAGGGATTCCTCCACGCCCGAGTGACGTCACATGGGCGTGAAGGAATTCCTTTACCATTGAGCCGTGTGTTAAACTGCTGCTAATGACACTTCCCGCTTACGAATTTGTGAGAAAACAGGGTAATCAAGTATGTCGCAAATGGAATGAATAAAAATTTTATTTTCGATTGTGGGCCTCTTTTTCCAGAAAATTTGATATTTAATCATTTAATTTTCCCGTGTTATATGCTACGAGGTGTGACGTCACATCCGGTGGTCTGCGCTTGCTGTTGGAGGGGGCTGGGTGTGGGTGTGGGTGTGGGCGTGCGTGCGCAAGTTAGTACGTTTTGAATTGTGTGCCAGTGTCGCTTATACCGTGCATTTGTTTTAAGGACGTCTTGTTTTTTGTATGTGATCATCTTTCGTTTAATGCTGCTTAGATTTTTTGTTTTGTTATATTTTTACGTTTTCATCTTTTTGTCTCCTGCTGCACCTAATTGACGATGGAATATTAAAAGCCTCTCCTGTATGAGGATGTTTCGAAATGTGCATACATACATACATACATACAGTTTCAGCTCATTACGGTGGGACTATGCTCAGGATGTCAGTGTTGAGCTTGCTGTTCATCTACTTTGATATATAAATACGTTTTGAGGCAGTGAAGACGACTCACTGTCGCTCCTCTTTCAGATGTAACCGGTGCGACGCCTGTGCCCTCTGCTTCCCAACCCTGGATCCGCCACTGGGAGTACCAGTAAAAACGGTGAGTTTGACGAGCTGTCAGAAAGACGAGGGGAGGGGACGGTCGGGAAACGGATACGCCACGGGTGCCGCAGAGGCGAACAAAAGAATGTGATGTGGGCTTGGTCGCGCGTTGTCAGACGCTGGAGGGTTGAATCAGGGAGCTGAGGGGTAGAGCATGCCACTGTATGATTTCATTCGCAGTCGCTGTATAGGCCACGCATTAAACGCTTTACATGTTGCCTTAGCCATTGGCCCGGGAGGAATTGGCAAGTGAGATGTGTCTAAGTAACGTGAGTTGTTAGACAAATTGGAAGGTTTTTTAGAATATTGCAAGTTGATCTGGGACAGTTTTATCCGTGCATTGGAAGCTTACAGCATATTGTACAGTTATTTTGGCCTGATTG